>CM070503.1:64438797-65038797 GCA_036346375.1 Guadua angustifolia | reverse complement strand
CATTCTTAAACTAATTATGCAATTACATACCTTAATTACATCACAAAGAAATAATTAACACAATTCAAATTAATCTTCAATATAATAATGAAATTAGAACCCATTACTAACCTTACATCACCAAAAGACTTGAATTGATCTATAAGCTAGATCTAAACAATCTTTAAATTCTATCCTTAACAAGCTAGATAGCTACATCATGATCGAATATTATATTATGCAAATAGAACCATTACTAGCTAACCTTATACATCAAACAACCAACACATGGTTCTACAAGCTAGATCTAAAAAATCATCAAATTCCTTCCTTATCAAGATAGATGTTGAATATAATACAATTAAAACACATTACTAACCAAATATCACAAACAACATATGGATCCGCTACAATTAAACTAGATCTAATCAAACAATCTTTAAATTAATTTCGTCCTAACAAACCTAGATATTGAATTCGATCGCATGCAATTAGAGAACTCATTACTAACCTTAGATCACCAAAATCAAATGAATCTAATATCACCCTTCAAATCAATGGCTTTCTTTCACAAAATCGCCTCACTTCCACAAAACCGCCACTTAGCATAGAAACCGAAACCCTATAAGCGAAGTGGATGGATCGAGACTCTGCTTTTACGGAGATGGTATTATCACGAGACGGTTTTATATTACGACGTCTCGTGATAACTAAATATCATGAGACGGTTTCTAAATATAACCGTCTGTAATGATTCTTCAGATATTACAGAGCGGTTGTGTTACATAACCGTCAGGAAATCCTGCACGGTTTTACTTCAAACCGCTGTAATGAGTATCAGAGCCATCACGCAGCGGTTATATTTAGAAACCGTCTATGATATTTCTTGTATCACTGAGCGGCTTTAATATAAAACCGCTCAGGATATACGACCGACGGTTTGAGTACATAACCGTCGTGATGTTCCATATTACGACGGTTTTTCAAAACCGCTCGTGATCGTATCGTCGATATAAGCCTCATTTGTAGTAGTGATTCTTCAATAAACCTTTTAGGTGGATGGATGGACCTCTTAGGTCAATCAACAGCAATAGAATGTGTATGTTGAGGAGGCTGCAAAACAGGAGAAGAATGCTCAACAATATTTGAATCATCAGTAATAGATGCATCCTGAACAGCAGTATCAGTATCATCTGGTGTATTATCAAAATCAATAATGTGCTCCACCTACACACTAGTTTTCTATTGTTTTTCAATATAAACAATAGGAACAGTTGTATCCAACTTATCATTCAGCATAATAGATTCATTAAAAATAACATTCTTACTGATAACAACCTTTTGCGTTTGAGGATTCCATAATGTATATCCTTTAACACCAGATTTGTAACTAAGAAAGATGCACATAATAGCTCTAGGCTCCAATTTTCCATTATCAACATGAGCATAAGCAGTGCAACCAAAAACCATAATTGTGAATAATCAGCTGGAGTACCAGACCATACCTCAATTGGAGTTTTCTTGTTAATAGCAATAGAGGGTAAACGATTAATAATATAACAAGCGAAGGAAGCGATTTCAAAACGCCTATGTAAACCAAAGATTAGGCAACATACAACGGGCCTTTGAGATAATGGTTATGTTCATACGCTCAGCTACACCGTTTTGTTGTGGAGTATGAGGAACAGTGTAGTGACGCACAATACCTTCAGACTTGTAATATGAATTAAATATATCAGAACAGAATTCCATCCCATTATCAGTGTGAAGTATCTTTACCTTCTTTTCAGTTTGTCTTTCAATCATGACCTTCCACTCTTTAAATGCTGAAAATGTTTCTGATTTATGCTTTAAGAAATAAGGCCAAATTTTTCTAGAATAATTATCAATAATAGTCAACATATAACGAGAACCTCCAAAAGAAGTCTTACGAGATGGCCCCCATAAATCAGAATGCACATAATCAAAAATACCTTCTATAGTATGAATAGAATTGTTGAATTTTACCCTCTTATGCTTACCAAAGATGCAATGCTCACAAAATTCCAGTTTGCCTCCATTGTATCCATCAAGAAGTCCCATCTTGCTCAAGACTGCCAAACCCTGCTCACTCATATGTCCAAGATGCTTGTGCCACAGATTAGTCATTTCAGGTGATGAATGTGAAGAAACAAAAGCATAACCTATAATTGTAGTGCCTTGGAGACGATATAAATTGGCAAATTTCAAATCTCCTTTCATGACAATGAGAGAACCTTTTGATACTTTCAGTATTCCATTTCCTCTAGAATATTTATATCCTTTAGAGTCAAGAGTGCTCAAAGAAATGAGATTTCTTGTCATACTTGGAACGTGTCTCACGTCTGTCAAGGTTCTGATAATGCCATCATGCATCTTTATTTGCACTGATCCAATGCCAACAATAGGATGTGGCGAATCATCACCCATCCTAACAGAACCACCATCTTTAACAGACTCATAAGTGATGAACCAATCTTTATTGATGCATATATGAAAAGAAGTAGCAGAATCAATTATCCATTCATCACCACTACTAGCACATCAAGCAAAAGCAACAAGAGTCTCACCATCAGAACTGCTATCACCAAAAGCAACAGAAGCTTTACCTTCCTCATTAGTTTTACCTTTCTGTTTGTAGGTACCTTGCCTTTTCTCTTTATTCCTTAACTTATAGCATTCAAATATATCATGATTATTTTTCTTGCAGTACCTACAAAATTTTTCTTTACCTCTTGACTTTGAGCGGCCTCTGAAATTGCTTGAGCTTCTGCCTCTATAGCCATTGTTCGCTTTTTTTTCTTTTGTCCGTCCACGAACAAACAAAGCTTCACCATGAGAGCTTGGACTTTCAGAAAATACTATTAGTTTCATTTTTTTCTTTTGCATGTAAGGCCTCATAAACTTCAGCAATAGTTAGTGTATCACGGCTATATAAAATAGTGTCTCTGAAATTTAAATATGATGGAGGCAAAGAGCACAAAAGAATGAGGCCTAAATCCTCGTCATCAAACTTTACCTCCATGGACTCAAGGTCTAACACAATTTCTTTAAAAATCAATAGATGATTCGACACGGAACCACCCTCTTGCAACTTGTGCGAAAACAATTTCACCTTCACATGCATTTTGCTAGTGAGGTCTTTCGACATGCAAATTGATTCCAATTTCAACCATGAAGCAGCTGCAGATTTCTCTTGCAAAACTTCTTGCAAAATATTATTTGATAAATGAAGATGAATTTGTGACAGGGCCTTACGATCTTTCCTCTTCTCTTCATCAGTCCATGACTTCTGGTCTTTGTTCCCAAATTTATCAAGTGCGTCATCGAGGTTAGTGTGCGCGAGAACAGCTCTCATTTTAATTTGACATAGCGAAAATCTGGTATCACGGTCTAGCAGTGAAATATCATGTTTCAATGAGGCTATAATGCAAAGAAGTATTAAGTGCACAAAGAAATAATGCAAAGAAATACTCTGAAGCCGAATGAAAAAGAAAAATGACAGAGCAGCTGCTTCTCTGGACCGGAGCCTCTGAAAATCAATCCGGTTAACAGATCAGTTTCATATCCAGCACAAGGATCCAAGAGCTATGTTCTCGATTCTGATGCAGAAAAATCAATTCCTGAAGGCTGGAGCTTCTTCACGTGTTAAGAGCAAATAGCAAACAGCATAAACTAGATAACTAGATCTTCTAGTCACGACGAAGCAGCAACTCAATTTTTCATGTGCAAGCACTTCTAGTCACAATGGTTGGACCGAACTTCCTCACACAGCGCAAGGAGCGAGCAAACCACGGGCGGCGAGGTGGCGTTGCCGAGCAGTACGGCGGAGGCAGCGACACTTGCCTGCGAAGGACGCGAGCGGATCCAGGAGACGCGCGCGACTCGGCGGGAGGAGCACGTGCAGTTCTGGTGGCCGCACCGAAGGAGACCGGCGATGGGAGAGGCCTCACGGGCGCAAGAGCCTCCGATCGGTGGCTGCGCGGAGACGCTCGACGCGGAGGAGCGATCGTCGCGGAGGGGAGTCGGCGCCGAACGATGAAGACCGAGTGGCACGCGAGAAGACCCGCGACGGAGCACACCGGCGAGCAGGCTGGCCGGACGGACGATGGCGCGACGAACGAGGAGATCGGCCGGATCCGATCGGAAGATGAACAGGCGGCGGCACAGGAAGATGAATAGCGCACCCGATCTGATCTGATAATTTTTTTTCTCTCCTGATTGATCTGCTCTGATATCACTGTTGAAAATCAATCACAAAAACACAAACACACAAGACGCAGAATTTTACGCGGAAAATCCTTACGGGAAAAAAACCACGGGCGCCTGACGACAACAATTACTATATCAGAAGGTGATTACAAAAGTGGCTAGGGTTGCAAAAGATGGCACACTCTGAACGCTGCATACAAGGGGTATTTATAGACATGTGGAGCGACTCGAGTCTAAACGGGTCAGACCGAACAAGGCTAAAGGCGTCCCTAAAGTCCAAACAGATGAATTCGGATCACAGCCCAACATAAATGTTGTGTTCTAGTAGGTAATTTACACAATTGAACTGTGAATTCTGCTTGCTCATGGGACTATGAATACACTAAGCTACCATAAAAATATGTGTGGGATCTTTAGTGTGTATTCAGTAATTTGGTGAGCATGAATCCTGGGCTGAGCATTTAATGGCTGAGTGGGGTGCCTCCATTTTAGGCAGGTGAGTTATCTAATCTCTACTATATAAGTAAGAGTTTTTTCTCGCGTCACATCAAAATTACCTATCGTTGCCACTGCTCTTTAATTACCCACCTTTACCACTATTAGTACTCTTTGCAAACAAATTTTTCATCATAAATTAAGTTTCCGTTGCAACACCGGGCATGGGCACATGGCTAGTCTCAAGTTTTAAATTTGAGTCCATTGTCTTTCTGGAATTGCTAAAATGATTAATATTATTGATCTTTCCCAGAGACACAACAAGGAATATTTGATGCAGTTCTGAAAGGGCACATATATTGATTTATAAATTTATAAACTAGTTTCCAGCATAATTTTACTTTTAGTTCCTCAAATTATTTAGGGTTTATAATTTTTTTGTATTTGTTTACTAAATTATATGTTATGCCGGGGCATCCCTGGATCTGTGAAAATGGAGTGGCCACTAATCAAGTTCTGGATCCCAATGTTATCTCTCGCCTCAAACGGTTTAGTGCAATGAACAGGTTAAAGAAGTTGGTTCGGAGAGTGAGTGCTTTATCTACTTTTACACTTTCTCATATTTCTACTATAACATTTGTTGTCATTTTATCATCATGATCAAGCATAATTGATTCTTTTCATCAGATTCTCTCGATACATCATGATATTTCACTACCTTGAAAAAGGTCATTAGTGGCGGTTCGAAACTGCCATCAGTGACGGTTTTCGAACCGCCACAGATTTAGTGCCACTGATAATCGAGATTATCGCGACGGTTCTAGAACCGCCATCGATAACATTATTAGTGACGGTTTTTGGCTAGAACCGCCATCGATATCAGTATATCGATGGCGGTTCGACCAACAACCGCCATCGATCTAGTACTATCGATGACGGTTGTTGGTTGGAACCGCCATCGATATGAGGTATATCGCTGATGGTTCCGACCAACAACCGCCATCGATAGTACTAGTATCGATGACGGTTTTGGCTAGAACCGCCACCGATAGTCCGACACAGAAAATAAAAATCGGCATTTGTGGCTAGCCTCAGCGGCGCTAGCCATGCCCTCCGAGCATAATGACAAATACCAAGACATAAAATAATCACAGATCATAATCACGCATAATAGTATACGTAAAATAATCTAGCTATGTATCCGCTGGCTTGGAAAGAAACCCAATCAATAACTCGAAAGGAAGCGAGAGGTTGCACTTACGCCGCCATTGCTTGCAAACAACGGTGTCATTGTTCGGTGCCACCAATGCTTTATTGTCGGTTCCACCTCGAGACCAAGAGATAGCAAAGATTGCTCGAGGAGGGGTATGAACAAATTCATGGCTCAATGACGTATGAAAATGGCCATGCAATTATGTGATTGGCCAATTACTAATAGTAACAAAAAAGGAACCGCTCAATTGCAACCATAGGAGTTTCAACTTTTGCCTTGGGGCAACTTCTCGTGGTACCCTGAATACACCAAATATGAAGAAAATATAAGTAACTACAAGTCCAAAATGTCCGAACCTACAATTGCAAATACAAATGTCGAATAAGCAACAAATCTTGACATTGGAGACATGTTTATTGCCCAGAGAATCACCACCATTTTCTTATAGGATTCCTCCCACTATTAACTACGCATAATAACATCACAAGAGCAAATTTTATTTACTACCACTAACACAATGGAAAAGATAGGCTCCATTTTGCTTTTCATGTAGTAGTTTTTTCACCCTTTTCATTTATGGTTCGCCATCTAACTCCCATAGAAACCTCAAAGCATTTTTATTGAATTGTATTGGCATATTGCTAAGCTTTATGGCCACAAAGACATAACAAGGAGGAACTGAAAATTAAATAGAGGACAACATCAATGGCAAAGATAATTGAATATAAGTATGTCTTCATGACTTGGTTGAAATATAAAATGAATTTTTATCCGCCAAGTTGCTACCACACATACACCATTGCTGCAAATCCAAGAACTTGGGACGAGATGACAAAACAAATACAACCTTAACACGTGTCATGTGACACCATGACAAAGAAGCATGGTCTTAACACCATGTTGTGAAAATCATTTTATAAATTGTAACCAAGCAATTCAATTCCACCGCTATGCTAATATTATGGTGTTTGCTAAAACATGAAAAGGAATAAAAGGGGTTGTGTAGGAGATGAAGACAAAGAAGGAGCATATTATCTATCGGAAAGGAAAAAGAAAACAATCCAGCGTGTTAAGCATGAGATTATACCTTGTTTGCCCACATCGGTCCACATGCATTGCACAAAGTCCTTGGACCGGTGGACCACGACGCATGGTCGGTGTCATATTTTCACTAGTGCCACAATTCGACACCGCAACAACTATGATATGACAAAAAGGTCATCTATTTCCCATTCAACAAGAAGCAGACAACAAAATGGAAGAGGCAGAGGAAAAGCAAAAACAAACACACAATATCCTTATCCAAAAGAACCTAAGGAAACAAGGATGGTTTTATAAGTATCACATATAACAAATTACAATGTAGGCCTCATTCTATGTTACGGAGATATTATGTGCTCAAGCAGATTTTCTTTAGTTTCTTAACATTAGCATTTTGTAGTAATAACCATTATCTATCCAATTAAGAAAATATGCAGTACATCATGTGTAAGGAGAATTGGAACCTAAAGGTGCAGAAAAATTAATAGAAAATTCTGTCCAGAGAGGATCATTTACTTGTTTGGCCATGTCGAAGTTCCCAAGTCTTGAATATGCAGTAATGAGTGCCATATATATATATACTTGGTCATTTGAATTCCATCTTGCTGTAATTCATCGTGATACTGCCAACAATTCAATAGCCAAAGAATTATCCGAATAGAAACTATAAATATTAAATAAAAAGGTATAGGTTAATAGGAACAATGTAGCAACCATAGAAGAAAATAAGAAGACAAACACTAGCAGGTTGAGATGTAGTCTATTTCTAAAAATTGAAATGAGCACTTCAGAGATGCATGTGTGCACAGACATGAAAAATAACCGAGATAGACCGAAATATCTGAGAAATGAACATTGCTATTATTATCCAGATATTGGTCATGTAAGTATGTAACACAATATCCTAAATAACCAAAAAAAGAGAATCAAATGATAATACTTACCATGAAATACAAGAAGGGAAGAGCGATGCTATTGGTAAAGCCGAAAGGCCGATGTAAAAAATAGAAATGTTAAATATGCAATGGAAAATATTTATGCAAAAAATATTTTAATGCACATGGTAAGATTAATAACATTGTGGGAATCATCACAGCATTTGCAGGGACAGTATGTAATGCTGAAACCATAAAGCAATTGCCTCTCCTGCAACATCCACAAACATTAAGAATTAGGAAACATTGTGGGAATCATCAAAGCATTTGTCAGGGATAGTATGTAATGCTGAAACCCCAAAGCAATTGCCTCTCGTGCAACATCCATAAACATTCAGAATTAGCAAAACACAAACAAATGGATGAAACATAGAAAAAAATTTGGAAATATCTTCACTTCAGTGTAGTGTGGAACATACGACAGCATCATTGTGGAAAACATGTCAATGGAATAGTATCTGTTAGGAGCAAAAGGTTTCTGAAAGGTCAATTGTGATTATTAAAGAAAACAAATCTCCAGAATCATTCAACAGAACATAAAAGCAAATCGATACCAACTTCACTAATTTGGAGCAGTGTCTTTATCCCACTCTGGCCTTGTCATGCTTTGGTAACAAAGTAAACAACATTTTTACAGTCAAAATAGATTCTCCCATCAAGCGTAACCACCGACAAGAGAAGTGGCATTGAGGAAAGAAGGGCTCCCATTTCAAAGGTACAAAGAGTTATTTACACTTTGTAATGAAATAGAATTGAAGTAACAAAAGCCTAAACTAGTTTTCTAAACTAGAAGCCTATGGGTCTTGAGCTTGGAGACACGCGATGTGAGACATGAGTATGGAGGAGTGGATCGTTGTTATCTTCGGCCATAAAACTCGCCTTTTTTGTTGAGTATTTCCTTCATGATGAAGTAGGCGAGCTGGCCCTGAACGGCTTGGATTTCAGAACAAGCAGCCCTATCAGAGACAAATTTTGAGGCGTCAGAGGTATGAAAAATGTAATTAAGAGAGCATATAGAAATCGAGTGGCGTGAATCGATGTGTCATGTCAAGATGACCGACCTCCACGCCATTGTCTTTTATTGTGCAACTTAAGATTTCCGCATGTCTTGGCAATACTAAGTACCCACATAGATTTGTTCCTTGCTTCGCCAGACATCGCGAAAATCGAATGAACTAAGATGTCGTCAAGGAGCTATTTACTATGAAATACGATATAAGAATATTCCTTGCGTATGCATCGAAATTTAGTACGGATTGTAAGGGTTTTTCGGTATGGGCGGTGTCTCGTGCTCTTCGACAATATCTTTTGAACGCCGCTGATTAAACTTGTCATCACTTCATAGTCCGCTTTAGGTTTATCCATTGATCCATGATCAAGATCTTGCTCTTGTCTCGATGAATTACTACGAGAATCCAAAGGAATCTGGATGCCATAGCCATTAGTCGTTACGTCAGAGTAAATAACAAAACCAACGAGTAATTTAACTCGCTAGTGAGGAACTTACTTAAAATTGTATGGTACAAGTATAAACTCCTTGTCTTGTAGTTTAAACAAAGCTTTATATACGCATCCTCGACCTCCTTTGGTACTCTCACGATTTCGGTTTGGCAAACCGCTCCGGTCGAGGAATCCCATTCGCCCCTTGGTTCTTCGTAGTTCCCTAATCTCGATCTATATAACAAAATAGTTAGACATGACATTTATCGGTATTACGTGAATGTAGACCAAGATTGATATATTAGACACTTACAAAGGTCCAAAGATCTCAAAAACATATGTCGAGGGCGCCATGATAGAACAAGTTGTGCATGTTATCGAATTCTATTAAGAAGTAGCCATAGCCCTCGTGGTGAAAATGTTCTCACGGAACACCGCAGTGATCACCTTCGGAGTACGCCTTGGTTGGATCGCCCATGTACCATGCATGTAGTCATTTGATCATGGGTGTTAGACTGTTTAACTTCGAATCGGTGACTAAGGGCTTCCCAACCTCGAATTGCAATCTTGGTTGATTTTCTTGTTCATCAGACTTCCCCTTGCCCTTACTTTTTTCACGGACGACATCATACTCGGTCCCGCTTCCTCGATCTAGCCGATACTACCTGCCTAATGTGCCATTTTTTGGGATCAGGGGTTGTAGGTTTGTCCTTTGAAGTACCAGGTGTTACTGGTTTCTGCGTTGGAGTACTAACAGGGGCCATATTTATGGGGCCCTCAATGGATTTCTTTTCTACCTCATGTTGCTTCTTCACCATTTCACTCTCAGGTGCTGGTGACTGATGCGCGGATTGCACTACAGGAGAGGCTGGCAGTGCATGATCCAAGACGATGTCAGGAGAGGGTGCCACTGCATGGTCCAAGATGATGTCACGCTTGCGCCACTGGATGAATGAGTGGATGGCACCTCCCAGAGTTGTTATCTCGTCATTGGCGGGTTTTTCTAGCCTGATATCAAGAAATCAGGTAACTACCGTGTCCACCGACCTTTGCATAACCTTGCGCTTATCGGGCATTGTGCAGACACCCCTTGTTGGCACGGATAAGCTACCCTCAGAGAGCGACTGAGAAAGATGTTCATCACGCACGTTGAGCCGACAGGTGTGGGGTCATGTATGTCGTCCACAGATAATGGTTTAGGTCCGCTTGTGCCGGGCGTGGACCATAGCAATCGCCGCGACGACTGTAGGGCCGAGAGAGCGTTTTCGACTGCGTCGCTCAAGGCTTTTGTACTTGTCGTTGAACTTGTTCGTGAATGGTGGGTTGTAATTCTCGCAGAACCCTTTCCTTCATACTTTCCATTTCTGCGCAACCGCTCTTCTTAGCTCTTTTCCGACTCCTATAAGAGTCTTCGTGCTCGTGAATCCCATCTTCCATGGAACCTTGACCCCGACGCCGTGTTCGACCGGGTGCTCTTTTGTTTCGAGGGCCACCGATAGCTCATCTTTCTCCCCGCTTGGGTGGAAGGATCCTTGGGTGGATCGGGCGCATAACCGATGAACTCTTTGCGCCATCGCTTCGTCTTTCGCCGCTTCTTGAATGATAAACTCAAGAGACAAGAGATCTCGCCTCGCTAGCACGTAGTGCTTCACTCGTCCCGTAGTCCACCAAGGACTTGTGCCACTGTTGGATCACTTGTAATTCCTGCTCGTCCCATTGAGCAATTTTACCTGTACCCACTCGTGCCAAGTCCGTGGGGGTGAGTATTCCTTCATGCGATGCTAATGTGGTCCTCACTAGACTTCCTTGTCGCTTCAGATTGCTTCATCGCCACAAACTCATCCCAAGATGGTCAGAATCTTGGGTAGTCTCCGACGGTCGACCGCTTTTGCTTCACATAATTTACGCTCAGCCTCGCCTTGAAGTTTCTCCACGCCGCATCCATGGTCATCAATGCATCGCGACGCATGAGTTCTTCTACTCCTTCGGGAATGCGAAGGTTCCTTTGAGCTCATCCACGATCCTCTTGGTGGCTTTAGCACTTTATGCCAATCCAAATAGGTGATTGGCACTTTCTCCTTACGATGTACCCGCATGTTGACTCAGATTTTGTCAGCTGCCTTTTCGTGCAACAGGGACCCAAGATTCGAGACCTCCGTGATGGTGTACCGCCTTCAGCTTTTATTCTTCCCTCGTCTTCTGCGTGTTGCAACAGAAGTGGAGGCCTTGAACAGCGGCCGAGGCCCAGGAATGGTCGAGGCCTCGGCAACTTCAAGTGGTTGGGTGGAGGGTAAGGTACTGCCGGGCTCTCCGCCATTATAGGCTCGATTTGGGCTCCATTAGAACTACTCAATAGAAAGGAGATATTTCAGAGAGGAAAGAAAATATGTACTAACCGATAGAATAACTAAGTGTATCATATTGAATTAGCACACTGAGGAAAATATGTACTAACTGAGGAGTAAGATAGAAGATGTACTAACTGAGGACTATATTAGATCCTTAAAGTGCCTGTCCATGGCTCATTTCGAGTCCATGTACTAACTGATGTACTAACAATGGCATGATCAGGAAGAAATTTATGAGTTTTGCTTACCTTTGTTGGGAATTTTTTTAAATAAGATAGAAGATGTACTAACTGAGGACTATATTAGATCCTTAAAGTGCTTAGAGTTATTTGGTTTTACAAGACTAAGTGAATTGTTCCTGCGAATGATATCATCTATGTCCACTATACACAACTACTAGCATATATATACATATATGGACACAAGATCAAGCACATACATAAGAATATATATATATAGACACAAGATCAAGCACATACACAAGATCAATACCTACATGATATTAAAGCACTCATCCACACAATCCCAATTAAAATGAAAACACATTTCGCAATTCGCAGAGGTAACATCCAAATTGAATATTATTGTCTTCATTCAAGAAGGAAACACATTTAGCTAAATACATTGATTCCAACCATCAAAATAGCACAAGATATCATACTGACTTATAATAACTGAGTGTATCATATTGAATTAGCACACAAACAGAGATATCAACAATGGCATGATCATTAACAAATCAAGTAGCATCTAGCTCAAGTTGTTTTAATTTTAAAGTGTTCTCAGATGTCGGGTTGCCTAAAGGCCCTCCTCGCCACGGGGAACGAGCAATAGACTGATTTGTGACAACCTTACCTTTATTGCAATTTTACTACTTGACAGTTTTAAAGCAAATCAATTGTATATTTTGTATGCACAGGACAGAAAAAATCAATACCAAGATATATTAACAGAGCAAAGTTGCTGGAACAGCCGCAAGGAGATGATAAACAACAGTAAGCACAAGGTGTCTAAACTAGCATATACGGAAAGATGACAATTGAACTAATCAATCAAGCTGTAATAAACTGTCAAGTTTTGTTGTCACAAATAGTCTATTTCAGTCCCTAAATCATCATTGAACAGTAAGCCCCACAAGCAAGGTCCCCAAGCCAAAAGAACTGACTGGCCCCTTTGCATCACCAGAAAACCTTTTTTCCTGATAATTCCACTATGAAAGTCAACATAATGCGGTTTCCCAATATCTCAACACAATTGTTGCAATGAGCTATGGACTTTCTTCAAATAATCAAAGATTGGCTGATGCACATCTCCATTACCCACAAAAGAAATGCAATGCCAATAATAAATTCTCGCAAAAAATGAATAATAAATTTCTCAAGAAAGACGCTACTTTTGATTCAAGAAAGGCAACAAATAGGTCATGAAAAGATTGTTGGACAATTACACGATACAACCTCGTAATTACCCCACTAACCAACAAATTTCTTCCGTTGTTAAATCTTCTCAATATTCCAAAAAGAAAATCTTCATATTACATAATTAACACAATATTCAGCATTTCGAAAAAGATCAATCCTTATTTAGATTCAAGGTGGTAAAAACAAAATTGCTAATAACGGAATTATTTCCATTGTAGCAAGATCTGAAAAGCGTGAACAATCATCGATACAAAGACTTATGATGACTAAATTTTAGTTGAAGGCTCTTTTGTTCCACTTGCAAAAACTAAAGGACGCTTAAACCCCGCAATCAATATGTGTTGTCTAGACATAGGGCAGCAAGCAAAACAAAACACACAACAGAGGGGAAAACCCCGCAGCCCCTATACTACGCTTATTACGCTCTCAATCTTCTAAAAGATACAAATTTTAAAACATCATTCAACCTGCATTGTGTCATTATCCATTGACAAGAGCAAAACATCTTACCCTTCAATTCAAACTAACCAAGCCAATGGTCATCAATGAACTATTACCTCCTCGATGTCTTGCGCGACACAAGACTAGAGAACACACCGCCCATTGTACGATACCAAGTATAGGCAAAGAAAGAACAAACTAGCATAAGAATACAACCACTCTTCTCAACAACCACCCACAAACCAACCACCAACCAATTTACCCAAATCAAGAATTAGGAAACGAACTAATTAATCCATTCATCTCACCACGAGAAGCAGAATTAAACGACGTCGCGATTTACCCCACCACGGCAACGTGAAGTGAAGGGCTTACCGGTAGGGTTCAAGGGGCGCGCCGCGGGAGGGCGTTGAAGGAGGCGGCGCGGCAAGGGATGGCGCTTGGAGGGCGGCGCGGTGGGGAGGGCACGGACAACGTCGGTGGGGAGGGCGGGACGGCGGTCGCCGGAGGGGCGCGCCGGTGGGGAGGGCGCGGGCCGGCCGATGGAGGGGCGGCGCCGTGGGGAGGGCGGGCATCTGCAAGGGCGCAAAAGGGAGCTAGGCACAGGAGGCGAGGGAAATTTTTCAAGTATGTAATTAGGCGCTGGTTTTATGTATAGACATTATCTCGTGGCGGCTAAGAACAATAACGTCACAGATAAACATTATTCGTGGCGGTTAATAAAATAACCGTCACAGATAATTATTATCTTGTGACGGTTATTTTTATTAACCGCCACAGATAATGTTTATCTGTGACGGTTATTGTTCTTAACCGCCACAGATACAGATTTTCACCAGCATACAGACTTTCACCAGGATACAGGCGTTGGCATTGCTGTTCTTTTGAGAATATATTATCTCAGTTATCCCCAAGATAAGTTGTAGCCCTGCTTAAACATAGAGACTATGTGTCAATCTTTTCCTTGAATTTCACATGGTATTTTCAAGGCTCAGAATGCTTGTCTCAGATTCCATTAGCCTCTCTCGCTATGTATGTCGGCTTGGCTTCCATGGTTGGAGTAAAATTATGAGATTTAGATGTCCATTCTCGCATACAAGCTTCACTTTTGTGCAATGATCAAGGTAGTTTTGGTCATGTTTTTTTTTTTTTTTTAAATGGAAATGATGAACCTAATTTGGGAACTTTCATGTACATTAGCGAATATATAGTATGGAATGCATATCACTCAAGTAACATGTTTGCATGTTCTTGCAGCATGGTTTGCACTTGCATGACCAATGTGTATGGAATGTACTACAAATAAGATCCACTCCGAACTCTTTTTTGCACCTCAATAGCTACTCAATCTGCTATTTAGGACAGACTATTATTACAATTCTTATTCTGAGGCATACTATACTTTGACGGTGCATTGCAGTAATGTGTGTATATATGTTTGTCTACAAACAAAGTTGGAAGTACAAAATGGGAAGGGCCCGGTTTAACCCAAAACGCACTAATTATATTAAATCCACGTAAATGTACATTTCTTACATCACATTTCCATTACTCCATATAAATGGCTACATGTTGCCATTACTCCTAGCTAATTATTTTCTTTCACAATTTGGTTTTCGCAGATCATCGCGATGATAGGTAACTTCTTGAGTGGTTTCTTCCTCGGGCTCGATGTCGTCGCTCATAAAGGAGGCAACTCATCAAACCGGTTGTACTCTTCCTCATCCACGACATTCTCAACTCCAACGATCCTTCTTTTTCCTTGCGTAACTACGTGGCGCTTCTTATCCGCCGGTCGATTATGTAGAATACTTGTGCTACTTGATTCGCAAGTACGAATGGTTAAATCTCAGATCCGACATGTTCGATGTCCACAGAGTAAAGCCGCATTTGTCCACCTTGACACCATTCGGGAGTCGCACCCAATGACATCAAACACCGGATCTTGAAAATGCAGAGTCCAGCTCCCAAATCTCCTCTATGAACCCGTAGTAGATGCTCTTCAGACGCTGTGTTGTCGTGAGGCATCTATACGACACCATCGCTTTTGGTAAGTGCTCTTGCTATCCCGAGCTCTCGTAAAATGTATATCCATTGATGTCATATCCTTGCCATGTCGTGATTGTACCAAGGCCCTTTTGCCAACCACTCAATGTAACACTCGCTTCTTCACCGCATATGTGCTCCTGAACCAATGGTGAACAAACGATTGTGCTCTTTTGTTATCCAAATCTCGACTTTCCTCGGTTTTCCTCCTTAGCTTACCCTTGTGTATGTCCATATACGGGCACACCTCAAGTGATCAAGGTAATATTGTGAAATGGGCTTGTTCGAACAAAATATTATCGTAAGAATTTGTAGATTTCTTTCCTATTACACCTTTCCCACCTAGCCTACCCTCATGGCGAGATATCGCACTCCTATCGGTTCGACCTCCTCCATGTAATCGATACGTAACTCAATAACCTCCTCGCTTGCATAACCTTCTACAATTGAGCCTTCCTACGAGATCGACACGTACATATTTTTCGTAACACCCATATACCTTTCAAATGGGTACATCCGATGCAGAATACGGGTCAAGAAATATTTATCTCATTGACAAGGTGAACAATGAGATGAACCATGATATCAAAAATGATGGGGAAAATACATCTCCACCGGCACGTAGTCTTTACCACATCGGCTCAAGTTCATAAAGTCCAACGGATCGATGACCTTCGTGAAATCGTGTTGAAGAAGGAACACAACCTCGTGATTGCCTCTCGGACCTTGTCGTGCAAAACACCTCTAATTGCAACAGGAGCATTTGTGTCATCATCACATGACAATCATGAGACTTCATGCCGCTTAACTTCAAATCTTTCATCGATACCAGCTTGATGTTTATGAGTAACCGGACGGAACTTTCACACCATGCGTGCACTTGCGAGTTACATTTTCTTTCTTACTCAAAGTGTAGCAAGTCGGGGAAGGTAAAGCCGCCTTTCCCAAAGTGTCTTGAGGATGTAGCTCGGCTCGATTTTCATGTCTTCCAGATCCCTTCGTGCCTTCATCCATCCTTTGTTTTGCTAGGAATATTCAAGAAAAGACCAACCACGCTGTCACATACATTCTTCTCTACATGCATGACGCCGATGCAAAGGTCGAACTTCCAAGTCCTTCCAAAGAGGGTAAGTCCCAAAAGATGGATCTCTTCTTCCACGTGGTCTTCTCAAGACGGACCGCGACGTATTACCAAGACTTCTTTCCAAGTACAACATTAAGATCCCTAACCATATCATACACCTCTTCCCCACGAAGACGCCTTTGAGCTAAACCGTCCTCCTTTGTCCCGTCAATTGTTTCTTCATATTGTGGTACGGATGATTCTGCGAAGGAACCTCCGTGACGCATGTACACTGCTTTTCCTCGAGTTGTTGAGCCACACACTAGCGGTTTCATCCATGCACCGGGGCATGCTGCGCTCCTTTTATAGTACGGCCGACAAAGTTACCAAGCGCAGAAAATCATTGATGGTGCGAACAACAATGCGCCGAGAGTGAAGTACTCTCGCTTGTACTCGCCCCATACCATACACCTTCGCTCCACAATATCACAAGATCTTCCACCAATGGTTGTAGGTATACATCAATATCGCTGCCAGTTGTCTCGCCCTTGGATAAGCAAGGACATCATAATGTACTTTCGCTTCATACACAACCGTGGTGGAAGGTTGTATATACACGAGTCACGGGCCAAGTGCTATGAATGCTTGCTCATGTTACCGAAAGGATTCATTCCATCCGCACTCAAGCCAAACCTTACATTCCTCGGCCATTTCCAAAGTTCTCCTCAAGAGTCTATCGATGGTTCTCCATTTGGCGTAATCACCGTGTCTCGCTTTTCCATCCTCTTACGGTCTTCCGAAAAGTGCCATCGCATCAATTTGGCGTGCTTTTTGTTTCCAAATAAACGCTTCAAACGAGGTATTACCGCAAATACCACACCACTTTTGCGGAGCTCCTTTCTTCACCTCGATAGCCATTGCCATCATCCCTTACGCTTGTATCGCGACGCTTAATAACCGGACATACATGAATGTCCGCATAGTCTTTGCGATAGAGTATACAATGCTTGGACAAGCATGTATTCTTTCTACTTCCAATCCCAAGGACATACAACCTTCTTAGCTAGATACGTGGTTTTAGGCAACACGCTTCCTTCAGCAAGATGTCCGCTAAGAGATGTAACAACGCCGTGAAACTCTTGTCGGACCAACCATTGGCTGCCTTCAATTTCAGAGCGAGAGCACCGTGTGCAACTTTGTGTATTCCTCCTTACAACCCGGAACAAAGGTTTCTCCGAATCCTCCATCAAACCCGTGAATTGATTAAACTCTCTCGACTAGTGTAGTTCTCTTCGCATCGCGCAACATTTGAGCAGATTAATGTCGCCATCGACGACCAACCTATCCTCATCGGATCCATAATCGATGTCACCGCCACATTGCCGCTCCGCTGCCGCCGACGCTATCACGCTCAAGTATGATCTCCTCTTCACCGTGCCTTGTCCAACTTGTATAGCTAGGTACAAAACCCTCCGGATCAAGTGCAAATGGATATGGTTTTTGTTCGAAAACATCTTCTCATTCTTGCAATCAATGCATGGACAATGTATGTACTCCGCCTTCTTTTGCAAGTCGTTCTCCCTACGCCTTAGAAAAACAGATACACCGTCGATATATTCTTGGCTGCAACGGTTCAGATCGTACATCCATCTCCGGTCCATCTACGCTCATTAATTTAAGCAATTTATTAATATCCAAAAAGCTTAATTAAATAAATTGTTATTCAATATTCAACAATATGCACTAACGGACAACATTAATACTAAGTAAATGTTGCAAACTTAATTAATTAATTTTAATATATACTCATACGTAACCAAAAATTATATATATATATCCTCCTAAGATCAACATAATAAATTCTCACCTCAAAATTTCATGATCACCCGACTACCATATTAACTAAAATTTATTTTTCATTCACATCCAACAATCTTAATTACATAAATTGGGTTTATATGCTTCATAAAAATTCACTAACAATACCCACTAATGAAGCAAGATGTATATACGCGCTAATCTAAAAAATTAATGGTAACTAAGAAAAATATTAACTACGTAATTTTTATACATATCCTTCTAAGAGCAATATAATAAATTTCTCATCTCAAAATGCAAGGCAATTAACATCATGATCACCCATCTATCATATTAACTATAATTTATTTTTCATTAATATCCAATAATAAATACATAAATTTTATACATATCCTTCCAAAAAGCAACGTAATTTTTATACATATCCTTCGAATATTAACTATAATTTTTATACTTCATGATCACCCATCTATCATATTAACTATAATTTATTTATCATTAATATCCAATAATCGTAAATACATATATTTGACATATGCTTCACAAAAATTCATCATCTAAATAAGGTAGAGAACTTAATCTAATACAAAGAAGGTAATAAATTCATCATCTACAAATTGCTAGCTAAATAAAAACAAACTAAATGTAGACCTTGCACCTAAACCTTAATTAAGCTAGAATAAACCTTTTAATGGCAATTTTACACTAGAAATGAAGAGAGGAGACATATTTTACACACCTTGGAACAATTCTAGGAAGTGGAAGCACAAGATCTTGGCCAAACAAAATCAAATCAAAAGTCGAAGTTTTGTTCTCGGGAGGAAGATGACCAAACACGAGGGCAACAGGATATTTATAGAAAGCATTATTAGTGGCGGTTCTAAAACCAACCCGCCACAAAATGTATTATCTGTGACGGTTCCATCTACCAACCGCCACAAATAGTCCCAGCCGTTATCCGTGGCGGTTTTTATTTCAAACCGTCACAGATTAAGTATTATCTGTGGCGGTTTTTTATGCAACCGCCACAAATGGTCCTCCCGCCAATTTCCATATAGAACCGCCACTGATACATGTATTTGTGACGGTTCCAAAAGAACCGCCACAAATAGGGCGTCACCTATGTGTTGTTTTGTAGTAGTGTTTGTCCTTTGTGGATCCTCACAATAGTGAAATAGTTTAGATTTTGGTAGCATATTAACATCATGTATTATCATGGACAATTGGTGTTATGAAGGTTAGACTTCTCTTTTATATATATACCCAAAGTTAGCAATAGTTATTGCCCTACCCTTATCTTATGGGTTTCAGTGCTAACATTTATGTATTTATCAAGTAAATTCCATCACTACTACAGAACCGATCTTAATACCGGCCCATCAGTACCGGTTGGGTAAAACCCGGGACTGATAGTTACAACAATCCCGGTTCAACGGCAACAGGGCTGCGCCGGGGGCTCAGTACCGGTTCAAAGCACCGACCGGTATTGATGATCTAACATCAGTACCGGTTCGTGTTACGAACCGGTACTATTTAGCGGGGTCTTATTAGTACCGGTTCGTGACACTAACCGGTACTGATGTTAGATCATCAGTACCGGTTCGTGTTTCCAACCGCTACTATGTCTACTAGGTTCCAATTTAAACTTTTTCCTCCTCCCGCTCTCTGTCAGACCAAGATCATTTCAGTGCGCGAAAAGAACAGTGGAGCTTCGGCCAAGAGCTTCAAGGGAGGGGAGGTGCTGCCCAAATTTCAAAATTTTAGTCATTTTACTCGCAACCAAGGTAACTAAGGTTAGTAACATCATTCCTCACTTCATTTGGTGTTAAATGGAGCCTCTTTTTTGCTTGAATTATGAAGAAAATTTGATCTTTTCCCGTGATTGATGAAAGATTATGAATGTAGAGGGAGGTGCTGCCCAAATTTCAAAATTTTGGTCATTTTACTCGCAGCCAAGGTAACTAAGGTTAGTAACATCATTCCTCACATCATTTGGTGTTAAATGGAGCCTCTTTTTTGCTTGAATTACGAAAATAAAATTTGATTTTTCCCATGATTGATGAAAGATTATGAATGTAGAGATCTAGCTTGATCTTTTCAAATCGGATACAAAAACTTGTTGTGTAAGCTTAGAATTTGCTTGGATTATAATGTAGCTCGCATTTAATGTGTAGATCTAGCTTAAATTTAAGTTTTAGTTCCATCGATCGATAAAGGATGAGGTTCGGTTTCACGTAGTTGGGGGGAGAATGGTGTATGAAAATCATGGAGTTTGGGATCTTCAAATGGCAATAGTTATGTGGAAAAGAAGAAATTTAAATTCATTTGAGAATTAAAATAATATCAGAAATATGAATGGCTTTGTAGAAAATATAAAATGAGTTCAAAATTTGAGAAAAGTTTTCAGAAATACTTGGGAATATTTTAAACTTAGAAAAATTATTTCTAGTATAATTTTGGTTTTAATTTCCATCAGCAAATTATTTTTGAAAACATCATTAATTAAGTGCCGGAGCGCAGAACCTTTCCTTAAAAGCGGCCCACGGCATGGCTAACCCAGTGGAGACGGGGGATCTCATTCATGGCAACAGATACCGCCAGGCTACTCTAAGGTCTCGGTGGAGGAGGTTTGCCTAGGGTACGAGGACCTTGACCTTGAAATTCCTAGAGGTGACGGGACTACAAAGCTAGGAGAGGCAGTACACAATTTCATCCTATGGCGCAAACGGTACATAATTTTTCGAGATAACATGGACGTGTCCTCTCCGCGAAGAAGCCCGACTCCTACACCATCTCCGGCACACATAAGCCCTACAAGAAACCCGACTCCTACACCACCTCCGACACACATAAGCCCTACAAGAAGCCCACTCGTACACCACCTCCCTCAAATATAAGCCCCATAAGAAGACCGTCTCCTCCCAAGAAGGCGCCGACCAAGACAATCAAGCCAACTTGCCCAGCAGCTCCTAAGAAGACGGGGTCCTCCACCCAATCCAAGAAGCTGGCTGCACTTCCAAAGCGGCTGTATGATATGACCGAGGAGGAGACCAAGAAGGTAGTAAAAGGAGAGGTAACTACTTTTTTTTAGACCCAAGTCACCAGAGAAGAAGGTTCAACCTGGCACGAAAGAATTTCACAAAGGCTTGAGGACTATTAAAAATTTGAAGGATAAAAAAGAAATGCCTCTCCTATCAAACTACGAGCACACATTGACTAAGGAAAGGCACAAGAAGAAGACGTCAGAGGAGAGGACATCAGCTGAGGAGAAGGCCCAGTAGATGCAAAAATTCTTCGATGAAACTGGACTTGACGCAGATCAAGTATTTGGCACAGCGAATATTGAGTATGCCCAAGTAAGATGGCCATTTAAAAAGAGCGCATCATTGGTCAGGCGTGAGGAGCTGCTCCAACTACCAACAACGATGCGGCAATTCCATGAATGGTACTTGGACGCGGTCAAGCATGGTCTAGATTTGTTCGCTGTTAAGTACAAGGAACAAGATTTTTTCCATGGGGACGGTGAATTTTATGTCGAATGGAACGTCATGTATGATCTATACCAGACAGACACCCTTAGTGCGGCCATGCTGGGTTGCTGGAGTCTGTAAGTGTCTTATTTACAAAAAACCATCGTGCGCGCCCTTGTACCATACTAACTTGCAAGTCTAACTAATGGAGATACAAAGATGCCGAATGGATCGTATCTTTGACATAGGCTTCTGGACCCAATAATTATCAACGAGAAAACTGTTACAGACCACCCAAGTAAAACAGAGAATAACATATTCAATGCGCTAATGGGACAACAATATAAGTGAAAGATATTTCTACCCTACTCATTTGAGTACGTATTTTCGTACCACCTCGTTCTACTCCTTTTTCACAACACGATGTTACAACTAATTAGTTATCTACGTTGACATATATATGTGCAGTTTTCACTGGATTCTTCTTATAATCGAGCTAGATCGTAGCCAGATCACAGTTATGGACTCACAAAGGAGACCGGTTAAAAAGTTTCAAAACTTTATCGACATGCTCAACCGGTATTAATTCTTGTTCCTTTCATTATTGTACTAGTTCTATTTCCTTCCATTTGAAACAAATTCTAATCATGTACAATTCGTAATCACATGTGTAGTGCATTTACACCGTTCCGTGCTAAAAACAGGGGCGTATTCAAGAAGAAATTTGCTATTACAATTGCTTCTAAAGCACGTATATCATAATGCTAGCTTTTTAGTTAGTTAACTTAGTTTCTTTGCATCCATTTCACGCTTTCAACTTTTTTCATCGTAGATCTTGAGACAGCCACCGGGCAACAATTTATGCGGCTACTATGTATGTGAGTTTATGCACACCCAAACAGGAGCCGCTGACCACATGCTAAAAGGCGACAAGGAGGTGAGTAAATATAATTACTAGCTTTAATGATGTCTAGGTACTCCTTATATCTTGTACAAATTCAAGGATTGATTAGTTAATGACTTAATGATAGGTGCCTCAAGATTTGGCGGAACAAGGATCGGAACTCTCGCTGGCGCGAGTGAGAGCAATCCAAGAACAACTCATTGGCTTCATTTACGATGAGGTCATAAATCCGAACGGCGAGTTTCACGAACCAAATGTAAATGGGTTGCCCTTTGATAAGGACCGATAAACTGTCAGGGTCGACGGCTAGCAATAGCGATGCACGTAAAAGATCCCAATGAACAGAAGGAAAAGAAAGACTAAAGATGTAATTAAAGTTGTTAACGAATATTCTGTGATCCCGATCGATCGATGAATAGAATAACTAATATGTGTACATATTGTAATACATTAGTTGTAATTAAATTTGTTAATGAATGTTCAGTGATTTAATTATCAGTCAGATGTGCATGATTGATTATATGTGCTTTAATTAGTTGTGATTTAACACACACAAATATATATAATAGCTAGTGAACACACACATATATATATTAATTATATATACACAACACATCCGTACCGGTTGGAGAAACCAACCGGTACTGCTGGTACTGATAAGGACCTCAGTGGCTCACGATGCACTGGCACGTGTGATATCCAACCAGTACTGATACTCTATCAGTATCGGGTGAGGGAACCGGGACTGATGTCCTTAAGCATCAGTCCCGGATGGCTTGTACCGGTTCAAAAACCGGTACTAAAGGCCGTTTTAAACCGGTACTAAAGGCCAGTTCTGTAGTAGTGCATGTAACAAGTATGAATATCTACCGATACATATAATATAGCAATTTTACTAAAAGTACGACCATTTTCTAATTAATCATCCCTTTTTCCCATTCAATTACGAAAAAGCTTATTTTTATTAACTAAGTATGGTAAATTAGTATATAATATTGTGTCATACTGTTCATAGTACATACCTTTTAGATGAATATAAACAATTAAATGAAAACATATTTTATATAGTGACACTGGTAATTTACAATAACTTTGGGTAAATAAAATATTTCTAATTAATTCTAAATATAAATAAATATATTAATAAAAACAAATAATCAGTTGTATTATGATTAATCGCATAGCAATACCACATTCATTCATCGAGCACATACCGTTTTTCCCGACACCGGCTGCTAACAGACCAATCGACAAGGTAAAGAAAAGGCTAATCCGTCCTTTGCACAGCCACACACGAAGGTGAAGAGTCTCTGTCAATGAAGTTGTGTACGTAATTCTTCAGGGGTTGATTTATATAATTAATTCCTTTCGCACAACGAGTGGCTACATGTAACAGAATGTTGTTGTACTTTATTAGTTCACGTCTTCAATGGAAACTAGGAAATTTTCCGCGGCGTAACACGCTACGCGTGTCGTTTTTTTAAAGAAAAAATGTTTTTTTGGCGGTGTTTAATTTTTTAAATCGTTGAAATAATGAGCGAAACAGGGGAAAAATAGAGAGATAGAGTTGTAGAAATATCTCTTTCAACGAATTATTTGGAAAATATTAGAGACCGAGCTGGAAAACCGCGGTGGGGAAAAAATCTAGAGGGAAAAGGGTGAAAAAATATTAGAGATGTCAACCTTCTTTTTGTCGAGTTTAACACTCTACGCGTTCAAAAATATTAAAGACTCGCGGCGTAACACGCCGCGCGTGTCGTTTTTTCGTAGAAAAGATTTATTTTTTTCTCGGCGGCGTTTTATTTTTTAAATCGTCGAAATGGGGAAAAAAATAGAGAGATAGAGTTGTAGAAATATCTCTTTCGACGAATTATTTGGAAAATATTGGAGACCGAGCTGGAAAACCGCGACGGGGAAAAAGTCTAGAGGGAAAAGGGTGAAAAATTATTAGAAATGGCAACCTTCTTTTGTCGAGCTTAACACTCTACGCGTTCGCAGAGTAATAATACATGTTTTAAAAAATAGCAGAGATCGACGCGTTCGCGGAGTAATAATACATGTTTTAAAAAATATCAGAGATCGAGATGGGAAATCGAGCTGGGAAAAAAGTCTAGAGATAGAGCTGCACAAATATTTATGGCGACGAAAACTTTTTTCCCGGGAAAACGGAGAAAGAACATGTTTTAAAAAATATTAGAGGCTCGCGGCGTAACACGGCGTGCGTGTCGTTTTTTTGTATGGATTTTTTTCGACGGCTTTTTATTTTTTAAATCATCGAAATAATCGAGAGATAGAGATGTAGAAATATATCTTTCGATGAATTATTTGGAAAATATTGGAGACCGAGCTGCAAAAACCGCGGTGGGGAAAAAGGCTAGAGGAAAAAGGGTGAAAAATTATTAGAGATGACAACCTTCTTTTGTCAAGCTTAACACTCTACGCGTTCACGGAGTAATAATACATGTTTTAAAAAATATCAGAGATCGATGCGTTCGCGGAGTAATAATACATGCTTTAAAAAATATCAGAGATTGAGATGGGAAATCGAGGTGGGAAAAAAGTCTAGAGATAGAGCTGCACAAATATTTCTGGCGATGAAAATATTTTTTTCCCGGGAAAAACGAAGAAAGGATCTAGACGTAAGGAGCAAGGACCTGTTTGTTACGTTTTTGGACCTATCCGCTATCCTTAAAAATTAGAAAAGGGCTTGTTCGCGATTTGAATTTAATGGGAGGTTCTTTCCGTAAAACGGCGCACGAGGGACCCAAACGCAATTTTCAGGGAAAATATCTTCCTCTCACAAAAAATCGCGAAGGACCTATCCGTAATTTATAAAAGGACCAAAACACGAAAAAAATTTGAGCTGAGCCGACGGCTCGGCTCAAATGCTCCTCAGGCCGGCCATCCTTCGACATTTAGGAAAGGAGTTATTTGTTTACTCTCTGAAAAGAAAACAATCTAGCAAATTATATCAACAATCTAGCATTACCACTACAGGAATACGCATTATTTTCATCGGCCAAAAGCCGACGAAACTGTGGGAAAAACCGACGAAAATAGCTACGAAACAAAAGCGATGAAAATACAGTTAATTTCGTCGGCAACCAATGGAAATAAAGTTATTTTCGACGGCTTACGTGGCCGTCAAAATTACTAGTCGATGCACCGGAACCACGCTCGGTGCTGACGTGGCATATGTATTTTCGTCGGCCATGCCGATGAAATTAACTTATTTTCGTCGGTTTTTGGGCTATTTTCGTCGGCCTGGCCGACAAAAAAAATGCAGTAATTTCATCGGCCAACATTGTTATTTTCGTCGGCCAAGCCGACAAAAATAATTTGGCACCTAATTTCGTCGGCCAATTGGTTATTTTCATCGGCCTAGCCAACAAAAATAATATTTTAATTTAAAAAAATAAAAAAATCATATAAAATCCTAGAAAATTCACAAAAAAATCCTAGAAAATAACAGAAAATTCATTTATATTTTTAGCAATGATATCATCACATGCAAAGCGTAACGATTATCAATCATATCACAAAATATCCATATCTTACCCATTTCACTATCAACACAATCAAATAAACGACGCATACACATAGTATCACAATTACCGGTCCATACAAATTATTAACAAGTGGTTCACTCAAACATCCACCATCAACACATGTTCATACACATACATATCATCAACAAGCTAATGGTTCCATACTCAACCAAGTCGACATTCATACATAAAAGGTCACATGGAAGAAAAAGAATTCAACTTCCTGGAGTATCGTTGTTTCTACTGCCGTCGTCACCTTCTGAGTGTATGTACTGCCCAACAAACGGTGTACCAGAAGCATTGACAGCTTCACATCCAGGATTTGCACCAGATCCCGCAATTGGAGGTGTTATCGAACCCTATATGTTAAAGAAAATTAATAAGTGATTCGCAATATATGGCATTTGCATCTCTGGAAAAAAAAACCTCTAGCTATACATTTATACAATGAAAACCTCAAGATCTAAGCAAGAGTTTAATTAATTACAAAAAATCTCATTCATAAGTCCATCTACTACTAGTAATGCTAACAAACTATCTCCAGCCGGCCTGCGCCAATTCTTTTCCTCTCTCTGCCCATTCCACCAGCCAACCCTTCTTGCCCATTTTCGCAGCCAAGTGGCAGTGACGAGGATTTGCATACCTGCCACATAGCAAAACTGGCCCCCAGTTTCATTGCACAGTACCTGGTTTTTCCCCCTCTAGCAAAAAAGTGGTAGAGGTCAGCAGTATAAAAGGATTCAAATGCAATACAAAATGAGCCTTTACTATTCATCAACCTTAAACCATCAGTAGAACAGTTGCGCTTGCTGGTCCATCTCTGTCGAAGGGAAGGAGCTATAGGCCTAAGGAGTAGTGAAGCAGCCTACAGCCACCTGTTCTCATTCCCTCATCACTTCCTTCCAATCTGTCATGCATTCATCAGGTGCCAATCTTTAAATGACGTATCTTACTTTTATGCAAACTCAAAGATGGTACCCACGCATTTCATGAACTGTGCATTAAAATCAGCCAGGACAAGCTTTGAATCGCTAATAACGTTGCAAATGGTAATAGTAAGTCTGTATCAGTAAGATGAAATTCTAGAAACCTCATGCTGTCAACACTCATTAATCATGCATGAGAGCTAGGCAAATGATTGAACAGCAATCTACACAATCAGATACTCTAGCTTTTCCACTTGGGGTAACCAGAACAAGTGGATTAATCCATATGTAGGATGTTGAGTAAAACCTGTACCTGTTGATCTGGATCAAAGTTGTCCTTTGGCCTGTAGCAATCACGAAATTTTGCTCCAATAAGACCATGTATGCAGTCAAAGAAGAGTGTAACATTTTCCTCTGAAGATTTATATAATTTCAGCTTATGATTGCCTTCAAGATCACACTCTTGGGCATGCTTAACTATATTTTTCCAGTTCCTGCTGTCCTTCTTTAGCTCGAAACATTCCTAAACTCCAAGAATTAAAGCTGTTAACTTGCTTCGCAAATCAAAATTTTACGGGTGTTAACACATCATTTCACAGATTTGATTGTGGAGTTTATGGTATGTAAACATGAATCTATAGCCAATTTTTAGATAACTGTTTATCATCATATTTGAAAAAATAAGCTAGCTTCTACTGCTGTTTTCTTAGAAAAAAGAAAGATAAAACTAGCTTACAAATATATAGTTGTTCAGTATACCGAAAGGAAAGAAGCATAGGTTGTAATTAAAAATATCACAAGTGGTTTCAAACTTCACTTACGTTCATTTCGATAAACCTGCACCTGCACAGGATTCATCACAGCTTCCTGAACTCGAAGCCCAGTTTTTTCACTGCTACGAACTCTTGCTGAGAGGATGAGCTTTCCACTGTCAGTCTTCGAAGACATTTTTTTGAAACAGATGAGACCAAGACAAGCTACCCCATTCTTCAGATTCACTTGACAATCTCCTTCCAATACAGGTCCTTGTTTACTAATTACTACCCGTCCATTAAACTCATCTTCAGTCCAATTATTCGGGACAGCATCAAGAAAGTCACCATGAATTGCCACAATTTCAACCCTTGCTGAAGAAAAAGGGCCGGATTTAATTATATGGTTATCTTTGTATATAGCAATCTTGATAGCTGCACCATTCTCTGTTGTTATTCCCCGCTCTGTGTAAACGAGAGGCTCCAGCTCATTGAGGAAACGCAGATGAACAGCTGCACCCTTGCCAGCTTCACTCATGGTTAATCCATCAACGACAGCAGTTTGCTTTTGATTTGTCTCATCAACAGCAGTAGTCTGCTCTTGATTTGCTTCTTCAACAACAGCAGCAAGCTCTTTATTTTCCGCTGATCTGCATTAACATTGCTACTTAACATTGCACACTGCAACACAATATAGCCAACTATGATAGTTGCAGATATCATACCTAGGACATTCATCAGCATAATTATTTGGATCTGTGCGTTTGATCTGTTCCTGCAATAGTTGCATGAAAGATTAATATGAGCTAAGAGTGGCAGTTGTCTCATGCAAACGCTTATATATATATAGGTTGTGGGCTTTGTACCAAGTAGTCCCTTGATAAAACACAGTTAATAGAAATCTATCAGAAAAGTTTCTTAAAACAAGAAATCTATTCAAGAAATCTATTCGAAAAAGGAGACTGGACTGTTAAGTTGCAGTTTCCCTTATAGAGGAAGCACTACAGGCGGCGGTGACCTAGGGCAAGTAGAGAGAGTAAAAGGGGTGAGTAGAGGAGAGGAATAGTAGAGAGAGAGAAGGGGAATCGGAAGGGCTTGTGGGCGGCGGCGGCAAGAGGGCGGGGGGTCGGGCGGCGCGGCGTCATGTTTGGGCGAAGCGACGGCGGCATCGCGATGGGGCGACGACGGGCGGCGGAGGAGCGGGGGCGCGGGAGATGTCTTGCGAGTCGAGGTTTTTTGGCTGAATACGGATTTTAGGTCTCCAAAGTTTTTGACAGCTCTCATGGCCGACGAATTTACATAATATTTTCGACGGCCTTCCCGAAAGCCGACGAATTTACTTAGTATTTCCGACGGTTTAATTGGCCGACGAAATTAAAAACGTATTTTCGACGGCTAAATTTGGGCCGACGAAATTACACCGATATTTTCAACGGCTTGATTTGGCCGACGAATTTATAATCATATTTTTGACGGGTTCATCAAGACCGACGAAATTAGTTTTGGCCGACGAATCAACCACGTTTTCCTGTAGTGTACCTCTGGAAAACAAATGGAAGCCCACCTTTCATTTGACACGGAGATGCAACTTAATTACAAGCTAATACAAGAAGCAATATTTCTATCTCAATAAACACATTGACTCATGCAAAGTGTAGGAAAAAAACATGCAGTAGGTACGACGAGGGGATTACCGTTGATAATGCTCGTGAAGACAATAAAAACATGCAGTAGGTAGTGGTCTGATTTGTCTTGTGGATTGGGAAATCTCTGCTCATTTCACTACCAGTTTTGCTAATTTCGGATGCAAAGCTCTAGGGAGCACCATCAATACTAATTTCCTGTGAGTGATAAGAGTTCATGTAGTTTGTTTTCTCGTGCTTCCTAGCTCTTCCAAGCTCTTCTGCTACCTTCTTCATGTCCGGTTGCTCTTCTACCTTTTCTTTTAAGCACTGGACTGCCAGTCTGCCAATTTCCTCCAGGATGAAAATATCCTCTTCAGTTGCAATCTCCTTGTCAAACATAGCCCTTCCACTGTTTTCTTGCTCACAAACCCTGAGGAATTCGATGATGAGGCTGCGGTTCCCATCGTAAACAATTGGCTTTCTGGTAATAAGTTCTAAGAGGACAGCTCCGAAGCTATATACATCACTCTTCTGTGTTAACCGTCCGGTTTTATGGAACACCGGGTCCATGTAACCTATGCTCCCTACCACAAGCATGGTGCAACTTTTGTCTACTGCAAGAAGCTTTGATGTCCCGAAATCTGAAATTTTTGGCATGTACTTGTCATCTAGAAGTATGTTGGCTGGCTTGACATCACCATGTCGTATGGTATGACTGGTGGACGAGTGCATATACGTCAATCCTTCTGCAGCTTCAATTGCAATATCCAAACGTTGGTCTAGTGGGAGAGGGGTACTGTTACCGTGAAGAAAGTCTTGGAGACTCCCATTAGCGGCAAACTCATACACCAACACTGGAACATCCACCTCCAAGCAGCAACCCAGGAGTTTGATAATGTTCTTGTGTTTCATCTTTGATTGGATCTCCACTTCCTTGATAAATTCCTCCTTTCGGGCTTTGTTTACCTCGATGGAGGTTTTGATTGCCACCACAGTACCGTCGGGAAGAATCCCTTTGTAGACTTGACCAAAGGCCCCTTTACCAAGAACCTCTGAATGGTTCTTCGTGATTTTCTTTAGTTCCTCCTTTGAGAAAATCTTTAAGGTTTCCACATTTTGAAGTATCAAACCTCCATTCTTTTTGAAATATTCGTTCATTCTTCTCTTTTGGAGCATTAGTTGTGTCGAAAGTAGAGCAATAGCCAGGAAGGAAATTCCCAATGTGATGCCTACAAAGATCATGGATGCCTATGTCGTCATTAATACCCATTTATTTTGATTAAAAAAATGATAGAGATGATATGCCAATTTGAACTCATAGATATGTTGCAAATATTAACATCAAATATGTGGATATATATTGCTCATTAAACAATAGGGTAAAATTAGCGATCGGATGTCCGATACTATTCATTTCATCTGACGCCTCTTGCAACATTTTAAGTCCGGCTCCAATCCAAAGCTACATCAACTTCTGTTTTTTTTTTGTGTGGCTTCAACTTTCAGTTTCTCAGCTTTTCAACGCAGTTTCTCGGTTTCTTAGATTTAAATTCTCAGGCTTTCATATCTATCATTACCAGTTTTCATTGCAAATTCAAGCTGTCATACATATTATTGATGTTATCTATGCGCAGTTTAGGCTATTATGCATATTTTTGGTAGATTTCTTTTGCAATTTAGGCTATTGTGGTTATTATTGACAGCATTCATACAAGATTTATCATTAGCGGATTCATGACAATTTATTCGATGTTTCATCATCGATTATTTTGACGTTTCATCGTCTTTTTTGCAGAAAAAAATAATGTCAGCTGAGGAGACAATTGTATTTAGTATTTCATCAATGTGATATTGGTGTTTTATTCACCATTTTAATAGGTTGACCATTATGAAAGTTTTTGCAACATTTATTTAGAATTCAATGATACCCTGCTGGCAGTATTATACTCTTCGGAGTTTTTCTAGTGAATGTTTTGCTCCAATGTCAGTTTGATATGAAGGTTTAAAGTGTAAAAAGGAGTTTATTTCTGTATGGATACTACAATGTTGTTTTGTTGTCTTTGGTCGATATAAGGAGTTTACTGTAATTTATACTCCATTGATGACACGATAAGTTTTTCTTCATATTGACATTTTTAGCAGTTTTAATTATGTTGTGGATTTTCAGTATGCAGTCTACCGAATTTTATGTTTTAGGTAAAGCATATCAAAAATCCTTGTTACGAGTTCTTAACTCTCTACTCAGTACCACAGGTGATGTTTTGGTTGATACCATTTGATGATTGGACTTTTGTTTTAGGAGGTCAGTTGCACAAACTTAGACTTTGCTAAAGTTGTGAATATTGAAGACCAAGATTTTTCGTCTTCTTTGTTACAGCTGTGTGTTTAGATTAATTGTTCCAGTTTTTCTCTCAATCTACCGGTGGTTTGCTTAATCCTGCTTCGTGAGAAGCGTTTGAATAAAACTGTTCCACTCTTTTATACCCTTTGTGATTTTTCGCACTTCAAGTATTTGGATTTACTATTCTGGTTTTCCTTACTCAGTAATTCTTTGGACTTTTAACGCACTTGTATTTATGAGCTTAATTTCCCTTTAAGGTTTTTCGGAAACAATTTCGTTATAGATTTTGAGATAAAGGTGTTGTAAAACGTCGTCGAATGCCAACAAACAATCACCAATAGTAGATGCAATCACGAGAGCAAAAACAATAGACACACAATGTAGGGGTGGAATTCTCTCTCGCTTTATTGATTCAATGGTTTACAAAGGGGGGCACCCGATATATATAGTGGCGTGAGGAGAGAGTTCGGATTCGACCACACCATAAAGAGATAGAGTCCTAACCATATTTGGTTTAGGTTTGTTTATCTCATAACACTCCCCCTTGGTCGAATACCGCGTAATGCATATGTCTCATTAAAAACTCCACTCAAAAACCCAGTGGGAAAAAGGAGATGGAGAAAAGAGTACGTCGCACTCGCATGCTATGTTGCACTAGTTACCTCATTAAAAACCTTTATGTGAGAAAACTTCAGAAAAACTCACAAAAGGAAAAGAGTACAACTTATTACCTTCAAGGTTTTATTAGGATCTTCAGGATCACAATAAGGGTTATGGTTCAAGGGTTTCTCCCCCTAAACTCTGCATCTCTCTAAGTCTTCTCATTCCAATGCCTTTAACGTATTTTTAAAATATAGATTCGGGCAAGGATTTAGTGAATAAATCTACGAGATTTTCACATGACTTAGTTTGCAAGATCTTTATCTCACCGCTCTTCTGGAGTTCGTGAGGATAGAATAACTTACGAGCAATATGCTTCTTGATGTTGCTCTTTATATATAACCCAATTGCATTTGTAGTTTGCAATATCTTTATCTCACCGCTCTTCTGGAGTTCGTGAGGATAGAATAACTTACGAGCAATATGCTTCTTGATGTTGCTCTTTATATATAACCCAATTGCATTTGTGCAACACAAGCAGAATTATCTCCATAGATAATTGTGGGGGTATCGATGCTGTTAAGGCCACATGACTTCTGGATATGGTTAATCACACATCGCAGCCAAACACATTCACGTGAGACTTCATACAGGGCTATAATTTCTGAGTGATTGGTAGAAGTTGCTACCAGGATCTACTTACAAGACCGCCAAGAAACAGTTGTACCACTGTAGAGAAACACAAAATCAGTCTGCGATTTTGACACTATAGGGATCAGACAGATAGCCAGCATCCGTATATCCCACCATGGTCAAGTTTTGGTTCTTCTGGAAAAACAATCCAAGATCTTGAGTACCTTAGAGGTATCCGAGTAAAGTCTTTACACCAGCCCAATGTCTTCTGGTTGGAGATGAACTATGTCTTGCTAGCAAATTTTCTGCGAATGCAATATCATGCCTTGTGCAGTTCGCAAGCTACATGAGTGCTCCAATAGCAATTAAATATGGGACTTCCGGTCCTAAGACTTACTCATTTTCCATTCTCGGTTTGAAAAGGTCTTTATCCACTTCAAGGGATCTTACGACCATGGGGGTTTTCAAGAGATGTGATTTATCCATATTAAACCTCTCCAATACCTTCCGGGTATAGGAAGACTAGTGAACAAGAATTCCTTCTAGGAAATGCTCTAGCTGCAGGCCTAAGCAAAATTTGGTTTTACCCAAATCTTTCATCTCAAACTCTGTCGTGAGGTAAGCACTTGCTTCCTTTATCTCCTCTGTGGTTCCGATGATATTCGAGTCATTGACATACACTGAGATGATACAGAATCCATTCTGGGATTTCTTTATAAACACACAGGGACAATCATCATTATTGGAGTATCCCTTCTTCAGGAGGAACTTGCTAAGCCAGTTATACCACATTCTTCCCGACTGTTTTAGCCTTTATAGCAATCTCTGCAGTTTGACGCTATACATGTTGCGATTATTAGGATCCAGGACTTTGACTCCTTTAAGGACTCTCATATAAATGTTCGAATCCAGTGACTCATATAGATATGTGGTCACCACATCCATCAACTGCATTTCTAAATTTAAACCAACTGCCATTGATATTAAATATCGGAACGTTATTTCACTCAACACAGGAGAATAGGTTTCGTCGTAACCGATGCCGGGTCTCTGCGTGAACCCTTGTGCTACAAGCCTTGCTTTTTATATCTCACCACCTAGGTATTTTGATTTCTCTTCTGGATGAAAAACCCATTTGATCCTGCAGGGAATTACTTTAGGAAATATTCAGTCAACAGGACCAGAAACTTTCTTCTTATTAAGCGAGCACTGCCTCAATTGCTTCTTTTATTTGACCCTATCTGAGCGCTTCTGGCACTCTGCCATGGATTTTGGATCTGGATCCAGTTTTTAGCAATATTAGAGGCAAATATATGTCGACAATTGTAGTCTTTCTTTTATTTATTTATTTATCCTATATCACTTCGGGGATATATCTATATTAATTTCTTCCAGCTCCCCGTGATTTCCCACAACGAAGGAGTCTGGGTGTTCTGACTTCCCAGTGTGGAATTGTGCACGCAAATATGCGTTGGGGTTATCATCTTCAGGATGAATCACTTCAGGGATGTTACCATCTCCGAGATGGCTTGAAAGCATCTAGGCCCCCATGTATTTAATGGTTTTGGTAATTAATGACAATCACGAAAAAGGGACTAATGTTGTTTGCAATGAGTAAATTGAAAAACAGGAAGATCGACTCTTCGAGGAACATCGGAATGTTACAAATACAAAAAGAGAAGAGTATGCATCGAAGAAGCAAAAGAAATGAATGTATAAAATTTTAGAGATATTTTCTAGTCATTTCACCGATCTCGAGTTGGGAGAAAAGATCGGATTGTTAGGATAGTCGCCGTACTATTAAGAGGGACTAGGTAAAGGTCTTGAACTTAAAAGTGCATCTAATATGGCTCAATGATTAAATTATTCATTCATGCATGAGAGTAGGCGCACCTTCTGGGATTTACATTGTTGGCCGGCACTACCGCAGGTGGTAGAGCGGTAGTACCGCAAATGCGGTACTACCGGCCGTATAACTATGGTAGCTATATGACAGAGAGCTACTTTTGAATTTCTCCTACAGCCGGCACTATCAAGAATGTCGAGCGGTAGTACATAAATCTTGATACTATCAAGACATAAACTCATGATAGCTTTTAACAGAGGCACTACATTTTGGCTGGCAAGGTGCGGTACTACCGCACCCCTATGGCGGTAGTACCGGTGTAACATCCCGAAATTTTAATAAAATAAAAATCAATACTTTGAATTTGAATATTATTCTTTCTGAGTTTTCTTAGCATTATTGATTTTTATTTGGAGTTCTTGGATTTTCGTGTTGCAAGTAAAATCAAGTAAAGGGAAATAAAGAATGAAAAGAAGAAAAAAGCAAAAGTTTGGAAAATTTATTAGGAGAATCCTGAGCATGTAACTAAGCCATTTTAACTACCACATGAAATCTTCACATAAGGAAATGAGAGAGAAAAATATAACAACAATTTTTATTCTCAAATAACGCATTGTCAGAATTTGTGCAAAATATTGGAACAGCAAATGGACTTGAGAAAATTTATATGGGAACCTCATTTCTATATCTACAGCAAGTAAAAATAAAATAAAATAATAAAATGGTTTGAGACTTATTAAAATTAGAAAACTGAAAACTTGGGAAAATGGAAATTTCAATGTCAGAATTTTAATTAAAAATGACTCGAGTATTTGAGGTGAAAATTTTACATAAGTATCTGTAGCTCAAATCCAATTGAAAAACAAAGTATCAAAAATAAATAATGTGATTTAGACCCTTAATTAAATTGAAATCCGGATTGAGAAAATCTGGGCAGTGCTCACTGTCAGAATTTTCATTATTTATCCATAATGTATTTTAGTCCGAAATTTCTACCAAAGGTTTGTCACTGCCATAAGACCATGGTCAAAAAGTTTGATCAATTTCTACTCCCATTTGACAGCACAAGAAAATCTGGTTCTAGAACCATCAGAGTTGGGACCATGTCGTTTTGGCGCTCACTCACTGACCGGTGGACCCAGGCCCACTTGTCATCTTCTTCCTCCCCTGTTCTTGCGACCGAACGGAAGACCCCCGAGCGAGACAGCGCAGCTTGACCAGCCCCGTTCAATGCATTGCCCCTTCGATTGGTCGCGTCTCCGGCGTCATTCTCACCTCATTACAGCCGCGATCACTGCCACGAAGCCTCTCGCGCCATACCGCAGCAACTGCCACTTTGTCGCTTCCGGTGAAGTTTCCACCCGAGGCAATCTCAACCAAATCCGGTTCATCTACTTAAGCTCTCAGCCATACATTGCACCCCTGAGATCACTGAGGCAACGCTTAGCTTCCCCCTCTACTTCCTCTTCCCCTCCTCAGCCAAAACAGCCAAAACCTCCCCCATTTCCGCCATTTTCAGCATCCTCTGTTGCTTGAGCGCGAAGGGAATTCCGGTCAGCAGAGCCACCCATTGCCAAATTCCTTCGACTCAGAGCATCACTGGGCACTGCTGATCGAAACCCCTCACTTAGTTCGAGAGCTCTTCATGCGAAAGTGGGCTGCTCCCGTGCGCCTTTCTTCCCGTGACCGTGGCCGTGGCGAGCTTCCGGAGTTTCTCCTTCGGTGAACCCGAAATGAACTCCCAGTGTCCCCGATGCTCACAAGGCCATCGATTCAATCTCTAACGCCGTTGCTTGTCTTCTCCACCGAGCGCCATTTCCGCCGCCACTGGAGCTCATTGCGCCCCCGCTCGCTATCTCTTCCGACGAATTGACAACGCCCGAAAGTCGCTCTCGCCGTCTTGATTCTCTGGTACCACCGCCGCGGAAGACCGCCGAAAGCCGTCGCGGTGAAGCCCTAGTCGTGCCTGTTTTCCCTCTCTCTGCCGATTGGGGCGATGCATCGAAGCTTGGGGTTGAAGAGAATGAGAACCAAAAGACGTTTTTATTTTGGTAAAACGTATTTTGATTTTTCTATTCGAATAGATTTCCATCTTGTATATCTTTTGCAATTCTAATCAACATTTAATGGAATAAATTTGTATATTCATATAAAATCAGTAATATTCTAAATATACAAAAATATTGAATTTTTAAGTTTCGAAAGAATTATTTGAATTAAATTTGTTTATATCCTTAGTATGGCCTTTATATCAAATCTGTGAATAATAAGACAATAAATAATAATATAAATTTTTACATGATGTTAAGATCAGGATGAATTCCAATATGCAAAAATATTTTGAAAAACAGTAATGGATGAAATTGAAATGCAAATTTAAATTAAAAGGGTCAAATATGCATTACACATGAAAAGTTTACAAATAAACTCAAAATGAAATGAAATTAATATTTCTGAAAACATTACACCTCCAGGATCTCAAATATATAAAAATATTTAAATGTTGAACTCAAATTATATTATTTGCTTGTTAATCATCATTAAACCTTAATATGGCCATTAGCAAAATAATAGCATGATGGCTCACAAATTGATAATGTAATTTATATCAAGTTCCTAAAAACAGCAAGAATCTATGTATGCAAATACATTTAAAATAAGATTTAGTTTGCATGTTCTTAATGAAAGAAAATGTTAATTGTAACAATAAGTAAACAGATAATCCATTGCAATTAAAGCTAAAATAATGCCAAATCAACTTTATAACAATTCTAGGATTGCTACCTGCTAATACCTGCAAAATGAATCAAGAATCATGTATAGGTTAGTTGGAACCTAAGTTTGAATCTTGGCCGATTTTGATGTTAGCAATATGGTCATTTAGGCTATTTCAGCAATAGATAAAATAACTCATCCTAATGCTAAAATCAGTAAAATCGGTTTAGAAACGCTGTACAAAGTTTATACTACCATGTTCTATAAAAAGAACCTTATTCCTTTAAGGTTTGCATATTAATATTGTTAGTACAAAACCCTAAGTGTTAACCTTTAGTTTCATTTCCTGCCGATTCCGAATAACGTCAACTTTACAATGCCACTTAAGCCTTTTTAGCAATGAATATAATGTATCAGCCAAAGCCTAAAATTTATGGAATTAGCTTAGGATTGTTATACAAAGTATAAATCATCTTATTATGAAGAAATAACCATAATCCATCATGTTTTGCATATTAATCTCGATAGCTGAATAACCCTAAGTAATCATATTACTATAAACCTTAACGCGAATGAATAAACTTTAGGTAATAATGAAGGAATCCGTAGTTAAGTTGTTTTTATCACCAGAACCTTCTCAAATATCTTGAAAATAATCTCAGTAACCTAAATCAGTAGATCTAACCAGCGTAAAGCTAATTCTAAGCAAAATCAATTAAAGATAAAGAACTAATCCTTCATAGTCCAGCATGATTGTTTAAGCCTATTCATTAACTCGCAAAGCAGCTCATCTAAATCTGAATAATGTGAAGAACAGCTTAGAAATGATCTTTAGATTATAATCTACAGCAATCTAAGAAAATATTCTTATTTTATCTTGCTTCGAATCTGAATCCTAATAGAGCAAAACCCATAAGTAATAAGGTTGCCAGAAATGTATTATGAATAGTAAATCAATGAAAGCTTGCAACTAATGATTAACTCTATTTAATCTAAACTATTTTTGCGTCTTGAATTCGTAAAATAAGATTAATAAATTCATAAAAGAGCAATCCCTGTTCTTGTGAAGAGTTTTAGTTGTTCTTTCTATCTCCTTTCTTTTTGCCCTTATTGAAGTTAGTATTTTGCTTTATTTTCCTGGTTCGACATGTAGAACCCGACGTCTCTAGTTTCCGCCGTCATCATCATCAGCCGCAATCATCGTCTTCATCGTAAACGTCGATTAAGCAAGGCAAGCATCCTTTGACCATATTGATCCCAGTATTTTATATTCCTTTTGTGCATCAAATTGTTTTATGCATGCGATTACTTTATGTAAATTGCTATCTTGTGGATTGGTAGTTATACCTGTTGTTTTGTGAATCTCCTTTGATGCTTTACGAACATGTGAACCTTGATAACCATAGATTGAGGTTAGGCACTACTTAATGTCATCATGGGTATATGCATTCATTTTATTCATGCTTAGTCATGCTTTTAGAATCAATGATGTACATGATCAAATCAGTATTTGTTTTCCTGAAAGCATTGAAATTGGCACTGTTGGTGGTGGGTATTTTGATTAAAAACCCAAAATGAAGCTATGCTTTGATGCGGGCGATTATTTGGCAATAGCCGGTTGTGCAGAAGTAATTGCACGTAGTGTAGGGTGAAGTGTCGCCCGTGTCGGACTAAGGACCGAACGTCGTGTAGCTTGATCCAAGAAAATCCGTACAAACCACGAGGGTGAGAATGGGTTAGCCTTAGCCTATTAAATTGTTTAGACATGGCTTTGCTCATTGGTAGGCGGGAGCTTGCACAGGTTTTCCGGTCAGGTCTACGGCGACGGGTATTCCGTCAGTCTACTTGCTAATGTAGCGGTGTGCACGCCTGCCGTGTTTAGAAAGCGTTGTGTTGGGTGTGTGATTGTGGATCCATGGCTTGGGTGTGTGTTTCTAGTTCTACGGCGGGGGATAACGTCCCGGGCTGGTGTAAAGCCTTGTCTAGGAATTTAATGGCTATGTATGGTCTTCCTGGACGACACACCTAAGGAAGTGTGTCGGGCAAAGGTTGATCATTCCTTGTGGGTACAGTTGTACACCTCTGCAGAGTTTAAATCTAATTGATTAGCCATACCCGCGGTCATGGGTGTCTTGGTGAACTCTGCGCGAGTTAAATGTTTTATTATTTTCAAAAGGGTTGGTTTCATTTGTTTTGGCAACTGTGCTTTATACCGAAGGGCTGACATTGATGGATTTCAGGAATTGATGATTCGGCGCTCACGTCATGGAGGACTGTGAGTGTTATTTATGCTTTACTTATTTGTTATCAATTAATCATGCTCTTATAAATTCTGTTTGCAAATAACTTGATCTATAAATTCAAATTCGCTTTATGCAAATTAACTGTAGTAGCCTTTCCTTTGAAATGGCCTGCATGTATTGTAGGTTTTGCTCAAGTCTTGCTGAGTATGTAAAATACTCACCCTTGCCTAATTATATTGTAGGTGGTTGAGTTAGCCACTACGTCAGGATAGGCCTATAGTAACACGCATATGTGCTACTGTAGCTCAAAAAAAGTGTTACTGAGTCCTATTGCAACATATTTGTTTAGTGTTACTATAGCCTATGTTGCTATAGAAGGGTCTATTGTAACATGTAACAAGTGTTCTTGTATATAAAAAAAGATGTTGCAACCATGCTACAGCAACATGCATCAAATGTGTTGCTATAGACTACAGTAACACTTTTTTTAGCAAGAGCAACATAGTAGCTCGTGTTGCCATAGACCCTAGTAACACCATATTTTTGCTAAAGCAACATAGTAGCATGTGTTTCCATAGACCCTAGTAACACATTTTTAGATACAATAATTGAACTTAGTAACACACTTTTTGAATGGCAACAACACAATGTTGAGCTCCTAAAATAAATTTAAATATCTTTATTATTTTCTTATTTTTTGTGATGTACAAATTAAAATTGATTAATAGAATATCTTTTGATAAGCATATATATATATATAACACATTGTAAATTAATACAAAACACAAATGACCATAAATGCAACAATCATATATAACATATTGCATTGCATCAAACAAATAAAATATCAACTACATCACACCATTCGATAGAATACATAATGATTTGATTTCTAGAGGAGACAAGTCTTTAGTCTAAGATTCTGAAATACATCGGTCTAAATAAAAAGAATCTAAAATATATCTAATGTTGTCTAATCTTCATGAAATTCTTTGCTTCTAGATCCCTTCATGTAGTAAGCAACCAAATGTTTGATTTTCACCATTGATTTTTCAACTTTGCACAAAAGAAAGCGTTAACATTTATGATTGCAATTACAAAATTTGATATATGCACTTCATTACAATTGAAGCAAGAAACAAATAACATACACAAAAGGAAGGCGAAGCAATTGGTTTTGCTTCCACATGGGCATCGCCAATTGTCTTCTGGTAGCTTGATTGGCCTTACTAACTCCTCTTTTTCCTAGCAGGATAATTGATAACCACTTTCATAAATTGGTTACCTATCTCAACATCATCAACTATTGCATGTGGATCACTACTCAAAAGAGTAGCATATGCCACACATTCTTTATTTGGATATGTCGCAGTCTTGAGAATTACCACGGTACCGGCCTATATTAGCATTAATATAGTGAAATGAGTATATTAAAAACATGAATTAGTTGTATCAATTAGAATCCAATAATTTTTTGTGATGTTTTTGTACCTTCATTAGAGATGGTTGCATCTGCTTTGAAGACTTGTGTTGTGGAGTCTTCTTTTGAGTGCCTTTTTGTTGTGTACTGTTTGTAGTCTCTTGTAAATTTTGCCGCTTCTTATTCATCTATGAAGAGATAAGATACAATTTGTAACAAACTAGCAATTTTGTGCCTAAAATTCACATTGTGTTTTCTCTATAAACAAATATATGGGATAGATAATCTTACCTGTGCTAACATCATTTTTCTACCTTCAATAGAATTTGTTCTTTGCATATGAAACTAAAAATGAGAAAACGATTAGTAAGGCAATACACAACAAATTAGAACAAATGTTTGTCAAAATTGAAGACATTCATTTTGGTGTGATCATCGGAATATATCATCTTCAAAGCTGAATTAGTTATGGATTACAAGCTAGCAATGCACTGATCTCAGCACAACCAAGCAATAAGTGGAGATGTCTAGTAGTATTCTAGTAAATGTGATCAATAAAATCCTAGGTACACAAGTGCTGCTAAATAGCTCAACAGAATGAATACACAACACTAGCATCACTGTAAAACAAATATTAATGAATGAGTATAAAGTAGAATCGAGAGCGAACATTCCTAAAATCACATCACACATCCCGATCAAGTGATGCTACCCACCTAAGGAAACTGTACATAAGCATGTCTTCACAGATGGACTCAAAGATTCAGCAAATACATATGTGGGAGAGATTAATCCCATGATATTGGCTATGCCAATGCACATTAAACACTCCCATGTATGTCACTACTAATCACAATATAGGTAAATTTAAAACACTGAAGCAAGCAAGTTTAATCATCATGGAAAAACACTTCAGTATTACATCACCCACAAAACTATACATGTATCATTCCAGAACCATAAAGGGGTTTTGCATGCATGTGTAGTAGATGTAGAAACTCATGGATAGTGGGCACCACATCTAGTCCAGGAGAAGGGGATTGAGAGATCAGTCACATGGATTTAACACTAGCTAATTAGCAGATTTCTTAACGCATAAGAATTACCTCTTCTTGTGGCAAATCAGGAGCAATGCATGGTGGTGATGATGATCCTTCTTGGTATGGCAACTATTCCATCGTACAACCATATAAATTAACTATTTGTAGTGTCTTTATAAAATGAGTAATAGCAATGTCCTTACCTTTTTACTAGAAAATAATAGATGATTATCCTCATGTATGATCTGTTGGCTCATGTATCTTTCTTTATTCTATAGTCCAATGGAAAAACAATAATTATTATGTATGAGTATGAATGTAGAAAGCGAAAAATGTAATAATTTGGCAATTACCATTAATGTATCTCTTTGCCCACTCAATGAGTCTTCTAGATCTGGTGCACCAGACTTGAACTCTCTGCATATTTAGATAATGCTCAAGTGAAATTGAAGAGAGCCAAGATTGGATTAAAATTTTGACAAATACCTTTCTTTTAGAATGCACCGCTTGTTGTTGAACATTGTCAAGATTAGTTGTTTGGGAATTCAACTGCAAAAAGTATATCAAGTATGAGTGAAATTTCTGTATGAAAGTAAAAAAAAATCATAATTATCACTACTAGTGAAAAATAAAATCATAATTACCACTACTGGTTCCTTGTTCCCAAGGCTTGCCTGCTTGTTTAGCAATTCTTGAATAAGTAGACCTTGTTTCTTCACTTGTTCTCTCAACTCTTCTACTTGTTCCACAACATGCATCCCTTCCTCGGATGATGAGCCTTCTATTGTAGTAATATTTATATTCTTAAGTTGATGTGGTGTATGGCCATAGACTTTTTAGGCACAGAAGCAATCCCATGCCATGCACTTGCCCAGTTTTTCTTTGCCCAAAACTTGATGCAATGCATCACCTTTCCATGCAACCCTTCCTTGGTCATTTTGTGCCAACATTGGTTGTTCATCAATGAGGTTTTCCAATGCAGCCTAGAAATGAATAATGCATGGGTACTCTATATGGTATAGGAAATAATAACTTGATATCTGGGAAAGAATTGTGTATATAGCATATACCACTTGCTCATGTTTATCTTTGCCCTTTTTCTTTTATGAGTTGCTAAGTAAATAGTTGCTCTATGCGGCTGCTTCTTTTCAGGATCATCTTGTCTCTAAAAACAACAGAGGGTACAACAACATAAAGATAAACATGAATAAGAATATTTAGCAAAAGTACAAAACAAAATGACTCACCAAGTCCTCATTAACGGGCATAACTCTTTGTCCTGCTGAATGTGGATTCTTCAACATAGCACAACTTTGTTTGTTCTTCTCACTAAGGGCCTATTATTAAAGCAATGTAGTACTAATTAATTAAATCACACCATCGATGTATTATTTAACATTGGCATGACTATACAAATTTAAATGAAGCAATAGTATAAATATTGTTTGTGCTTTTATTACCTTTCCTTTTTTTGACTTCCAATAATTGACAAGTGCAACCCATTGATCTTCATCAACATCATCTGGGCACAACCTATCTGAGAAAGGATCTTTTCTTCTTCGGATTAAAAGTTTTTCTTCAATGTTGCCTTGTATCGCCTCCAATCTCTTCCAGGTTGTCTTCAATATCCATTTGTCACATGTCCGAGGGTACAGGAACTTTGTCTAAAATAAGAAATAAAGGAAAGTAAAAATCTATGTTGCCATTGTACATAAAGTAGAAGCAACCATAACCGAGTAGAGTATTTATAATATCTTATCATATTCTACAAACCTCTACACATTGAAGTATTGTTAAGTCTCCACCATTCTCTTTGAGCTTTCTCCAGTCCTCTATGTCTAATGGACAATAACCTCCATTTCTTGCTAGTGTCCCTAGAAATTGACTTAACACTCCACCTTCTATCCCAATGGGTTGACCAAGTTTGTTGCATTTTACCACTATCGTTTCCCAATTGGAAGGTTCCAAACATGTGGTAAAGCAGTCCCCCCACGCTTCTTCACTTCAACATCATCACCTATAAAATTAGTTAGAGAATTACTCATTAACTCTAAGATCACCATATATTCATTCAATTCTTATAGCTAGTCATAGTTTTATCTAATTATAGTTGTTATGCATATTGAGAAGAATGTTTGTGATAATATATATGGGACACTATTAGGATTAGAGGGCAAGTCAAAGGACAATTTACAAGCACGACAAGACTGCAAGAAATGAATATCGATCGAGTTGCATCCATGAAAAGAGCAAATAATAAGTATTACTTGCCTCCCGCTTCCTATACCATGTCTAAAAGAGAGAAGCAACAATTCAGAAAGTTCTTCATGATATCAAGGTTCCAGATGGCTATTCGAAACATTTCGAGATGTGTAAATGTTGCTCAAGGAGAATTTCAGGCCTTAAAAGTCATGATCGCCATATTCTAATGCAACAACTTTTGCTGTTGTTTTGCGAGGTGTACTTCGGATAATGTTACATCTGTCTTATTTGATCTATGTGGATATTTTAGAGAATTGAGTGCAAAAGTACTCTCGTAGATGAGCTTGAGAAGTTGGAGCAATAATTAGAATCACATTATGTCATATGGAGATGATATTTTTACTGGATTTTTCTTGTTATGGTGCATTTGGTTATTCATTTAGCAACCGAGGCAAAAATAGGTGGTCTGTGTCTTACCGGTCAATGTACTTTGTGGAAAGGTATGTTTATCTTAAAAAGATAGAGTTGCATTTTCCCATCTATTGCACTTGTAGACCTGTTTAACAATTTTTTCCTTTTGATTTTTTAGGTACTGTGTGTGTTGAAGTCATATGTGCGTAATAAAGCTCATCTGAGGATCTATCATTTGAAGCATACTTGGCAGATGAGTGCATGACATTTTGTTCAAGATATCTTGAAGGTTTTGAGACCAAGCATAATCGGCCTTCAAGGAATGACGATGATAACGATGAGTCAGTTGGATATCCTGATGTTGAACAAGTACAAACTCTTTTTCCTCATATTGGAAAACCACTTGGCAAGCCCAGTAATTATGTTATAAGGGGTTTGGCTAAAGTACAAGCACATAGATATGTGCTGTTTAATTGTTCAGATGTTAATGCGTACCTAAGGTAATATCTCAAGCTCAAAGACAATTTTAGTTATCCTTTTATTGACATGACAATTTATTATAAATTACTTTGTAGAGTGCATGCTGATGAGATCACTAGAACATATCCCCGACGCCGTGTCAACCCAAAAATCATTGAGCGTAAGCAAAACGAGAAGTTCCATGAATGGTTTAGAGCTCATGTAAGTTCCATATTTTGCATCCTTCACATGTACTACTCAAGTCACCAACTAAATTAATTCTCACTATGAGATAATGCATTTGGAGAAGGAAAATGGCATCCAAAGTGTTAAAGAAGATATTAGATGGCTAGCTCGTGGACCGGTTGAAGCAAACAAAAAGATATCGTGCTTTCAACACCCGAGGCTTTCGTTTTAGGCCTAAACGTTTGGATAGAGTGACACAAAAGCAGTGGAGTAGTGCTAACAAGCAAAAACATCTAGTTATGCTAGAGCAACTGATGCAAGTCCGGTTTTAGGTGATGTGACTTACTATGGGAGAGTGATCGATATTATTGAGCTGAACTACTGGAAAATTTTCAGTTTGTCTTTTTAAATGTGAATGGATTGATGTTATTTCTAGAAAAGGAATTAAAACAGACAAATATGGCTACACACTTGTCAACTTCTCTCATTTGATACACTCAGGATCAAAAATTGAGCATGAGCCATTTATTTTTCCTAACCAAGCTGACCAAGTGTTTTATGTGGAAGATCCAACTAACCCAGGGTGGTCTATTGTAATGAAGATGAAACCTAGGGATATATATGACACGGGCAATGAGGAATGGACAAACGACATAGAAACTGAGCCATTCCATGTTTCACACCTTGGGGAGATGTTCACCAATGCAAAGAATAATAAACACTGGTCGTAACAGATGTTGAGGAACAACGGTGGATCTTGATAATAATGCTTTCAACAATGAAGCTTAGTGGAGGAAATACTTCCATGACTAATTTGGTTACTTCAAGGTATGTGCATTTTTCTTTGCAAAAATAAAAGAAAATTTCATTTATGCCATCTCAAACCTTATTCTTGAATTATTTTTGGTTAATAACATTGCCCTGTAGTGTTCAATTTGATCTTATACCTTCTCTGGATGATTTTATCAACTATATAAAACAATCTTATTCTTTACCTTTAACTCTCTTTTTTCGAGATATGGAATATAATTAAGCGTAAGGAGGATAAAAGCTAGCTCGAGATACTTCAAAAACAAGGAGATAAAACATCTGGAAACTGCAGCTTGTTTGAGAAAATGCTATCAGAAGCAATACCTATTGATATGTAGCACTTGTGCAAGTGTTTCTGGTCTTTTGTGTGCTCTATCAATGAAAAATATTAGTTTAAATTCCTATAAATGGCTAATATGTGTTCCAATTTTGTGATTCCAATTACCTCTACAATGTTCAGTAAATGTTGGGTTCATTTGCCAACTAAGTTACAAGTCATATGTATATTACGAGCAAACTTATGGCTACGTATAATGTTTTTCCTTCCCCATATTCTCATATGTTTTGACGTGGCAAATGAATACTAATGAATACAACTATGAGATAAAACTATGCGACACCAATCGCCATAGTTCCTCACCATTAGGACAATTCCAACCCAATGGTGTGCTGAAATTATGTTACATTAGGCGATTTAGGATCTTCTATTCGATTAATATAGGATCTTTGATTTGAACAAGAATAGAAAAGCTTAATTCTCTTTGATTTTAACTGGAACAACAAAGCTTAATCTCTCAAGTTTTCCATCGTTTGGATCATGCTACGTGAGACTATATTTCTATTCCTAGATATAGCTAACGTCTGAATTTTTTGATTCATTATTCTTACGGAATGAGTATTCAATAGTTATGAAAGCAACAAAAGTACTTCAGCAAAAACAAATAGCACTATCCAGTTCACAGCTCCTAATTTCGTCTAAATGTGCTCATCAATATTCACCCAAACTCCTGCAACTTTAACACATTTTCAATATTTCAATATTGCAGCAATAGGAATTTTAAAGTAAGCCTCGATTATTCATATTGGAAGAATGGTGTAAGAATTGGAAGAATGGTGTAAGAACGTATATCTCAAAGATAACATCGGCTAGTCGTCCCATGGACAAAATAATTCTTCCAAGCGCTTCAGATTGTGGAGAAACTGAGCCAAAGATCATTTATCTCACCTTCCTATCATCTTTCTTCGCCTTTTTATCACCTCTCAGAGGCCATTCAACAACCTTGACTTTTGGAGTTCATCTTTCACAAATGGTTTCTTCTTATCGTAAATGCTACATGCAACCATAATTTTTCATCGGCAAACATGCCTTTTCAAGGATTGTATATGCAAAAATTAACTACCCAACTATTTTAGCATTCAGATGCCCTAGAGTTTCGAATCATATCTCGCATTCAAAATGCAAACAATAGCATGAGTTGGAAAAGCTTGAGCAACATAGCCACCATAGATGCAGAAGGACAACAATAATAAGGAAGAACCATTATTATCCAAAAAGAAATTGGAAGATGTTGTTGGTATGAATCAATTCTTGTATTTTAGGAATACAAGTCTAATAGCAATAAGCATCGTGTAACCAACCTTGTAAAGGAGTTGAATGGTGGCAAGACATTTTTAAAACTGCGTTCAGCGAAACCCTGTAATGGACACAACCTAAAAGAATTTACCACCATCAATTATGTAGTTAGGCAAAAGCGCTAACAATGACTCATGGATCATCGAGAGAATAAACATGTTGTGATGTGATACTAAAGCAGTGGATACCATTCATTACACTAGTACTTTAACATGAAATGTTTAATGAGCGAAGTGAAAAGTTCCAGTTAGTTCAAGTTCACACAAAATAAACATCAGAAGAATCAGCATTATAGTCTATCACTTCCCATGAAGTAATTTCCATACTAGGAACAAATAACTTTGCACATGCAAAACCTGTTGCAAGAGTATAATGTTTGACAGACTTGCCTCTCAGACTATTGATGTTCCATATACCACTGCTCCAGCGCTCCGCCCGTCGGCCACTCGGCCTGGCTCTCTGCGCCTCCGCAGCAGCGCGGCTCCGGCCATTTTCCCCCCTCCGGCCTCCGCAGCTCAGCCCACAAGGGGCAGACGTGTAGCGCCGCCGGCTGATCTGGAGCAGCGACGACGGATCTCGAGGCTGAGTGGCGCGCCGAAGCCAACGCCCGACCCCGACGGATGTGGATCTGGAGGAGTGGAGCCGTGGAGGTCATGAGGATGTGGAGCTGCCGCACAGGAGTCTTCCTAGTCGATCGGGGCACGGGAGCAAGTGAGAAGATCTGGGACAAGTGAGCCCCCGGCCGGCAGGCTGGGTGAGGCACGCGCGCGGACGGAGACCATGGCGGGGGAGCCGGGGAGGCGCTCGGGCTGGGGGCGAAGTCGCTCGATCGGCCGAGAGATTTGGGGATGGTGCTCAGACTGGGACTGATGGGGGGTGTAGCTGCAAGGAGAGGAGACGACGCAGGGATCGATCGATCGAGGAGACGGACGCAAGCTCCGGAGTCCGGACATATATCCGAATGGATAGTTCACAATATATGATAAATGCATATGTCATTCTATTCGAGATAAAGATATAGTTACATTTTTTTAAGATGTGACGCATATATAGTGTCAAATAAATTTGGTTACGACGTTGCTGGTTTATATTTTTTTTAATTTATTGTAATTAAGTCATGTGTTACAATCTGTCTCTATATGTATTACTATAGTATTAGTATTCACACCTTACAAGCATGTGTTACAATATTCCTCTGTAACATATATTATGTGTTGCTGTTGTAGTTCCCTGTAACATTTTTCACATCTCGATAAGTATGTGTTACAACATGCCTTTGTAACACAAATTATATGTTACTGCAATATCTCTTTGTAACACATTGTAGGAGTGAGCGCAGCTTCGAGGTTTGTTCGTCGCGGGTTGCGGGTTTTTCTCCGTCATGTTCTATCTAAAGTTTATGCCTGGTCAGTTGCCTGCGGGATTGGATGGGTACACTACAAGCCAATTGCTTCTTTGCTGCTAAATTCTTTGAGTTGTAATAATTCTTTATATTATCGTTTCCGCTTAATCATTATATTGTATGGTTGTGATTTCCAATTGTTGTAAACATGTGAGTGCTAGCTACTGATCCAGGGAATAGCACAGTCATCACATGGAGGTTCCTGTTCATCCGAACGGGGTCTCACAACCGGCCACATAAAAAACGCACAGTAACGGCTACGTGTCAGAGCATTAAATGTGCCAGAGAGCCGTTGGGCCCTAGGTGCAGTACTACCGGCCCCTAGAGGGCGGTAATACCGACCATGACGAGTTTCCTGAATTAAAAATTAAATAACGGCTAGTTTGGGGTTTGGGGGTTATAAATACCCCTTCACCTGTGCTAGGAGCTTTTTGGTGACTCTATTGAATACTTCTTAAGCCCTAGCAACTCTCTCCACACTCTAGTGCATTCAATTCTTGATTCTTGAGTTCTTGGAGAGGAAAATTGAGTGCATTGCATTAGTTGAGCCATATTGAAAGCACTCTTGAGTTTCAAGCTTACATCAAGTTTATTACTCTTAGAGGTTGCCGCCACTTAGATGCCTTGAAGGTGTGAGATTCCGGTGATCTTTACAACGAAGTTTGTGTGAAGGCCCGGACGGTTGTGAAGGCAAGGAGCTCGCCTACCCGGAGCGGGGAAGAGCTATCACGAGTGATCGAGGAAGGCTCAAGCAAGTGGAGCCGGCTTGAAGAAGCTCAAGCCACCTCAACGTGGAGTAGGGGAGATCGGCAAGTCTCCGAGACCACGGGATAAACTTGCGTGTTCTTCTATTGTTGTTTGCCTAGTTTATTTTGTTGCATTAATTTTAGCTATTTGATTATCTTGTTGCTACGTTAGTATAGTCATTGAATCAATTTAGTAGACGAGATTATTTGGTATTCACTAAAATTGCTAGATATTAAATTTGCCAAATCTGTCACTTGTGCTTAGAAATATCTAAACTTAAAACTTAGCGTAGAAAATTTAAAACCTCCTATTCACCCCCCCTCTAGTCGGTATCCTTGATCCTACATGGCTCACTTCAGGGATTTTCTCAACATCAAGTTGAGCTTCTTCTACTGTCACAGGTAGTGTTCTCATTTGTTCGGTTCTCTACTTCTGCGGACGTCTCCGCAGAATTGAGTCCCATGCACCTGGAGGCCTCCCCCTCTTCTTATCATGAGGGTCAAGAGTAGGTTCAATATCCTTCTATGGTATTTCTACTCTTTCAGGTGCATATACTGCAAGTATATGAGATCTTTCACTCCCTTATGACTAGTGAAGGCATTTGGCAGATTATTAGCTTGTTTATTCCAGATTCATTATCCTTCGAGCTTCAAGTTCGATCTTTCTAGTGCGTGGATCTAAGGACTCGGCATTCTCTAATGTGGTACTTATCTCCCCCTAATGCCGAAAATGTCCTTAGTATGATCAGCGTACCGAGCCGTGTACAGATCCCCTGTCATAGGCTCTAGGTATTTTAATACGTGACGGAGATTCATAACCTACATAGATCCTCAGCTTCCGGTGAGGTCCCATGGTGGTACGCTGTGGCGGAGAGATTAGCATATATATAGCACAGCCAGATTTTCGCAGATGGAAAATACTTAATTCTTTTCCACGCACTATCTGCAACGGGGAAATTTCGTAATATGCAGTTGGTCTGAGTTGAATTATTACCGCAGTATGCAGCACTGCGTGACCCCAATAACTGGTGGGAAGTCAATTATTCTGCAAGAGCGGCCAAGAAATATGGTAAGTTTTGTTCTTTTAATATAATGACTCTGTAGGGCCATTTTAAGTGTGGATATTAGGTACAAGATGCTCTACATTAATGTCTAGAGCCATACAATAATTGTTAAATGCTTTTGAGGTAAACTCGCTAGCATTGCCCATTCGAATGGACTTGATTCTTTCTTCTAGAAAAGAGGCTCTTAATTTAATGATTTGGGCGATTAATTTAGCAAAAGCATGGTTCCTAGTAGATAAGAGACATACATGGGACCATCTAGTAGAGGCATCTATTAGCACCATAAAATATCTGAAGGGGCCCGACAGGGGCTGAATTGGTCCACAGATATCACCTTGAATTCTCTCTAGGAAATTCAGTGATTCTTCCCTAATTTTAAGATGAGAGGGACGAACTATCAGCTTTCATTTAGCACATGCAGGGCACATAAAAGCTTCAGATTTAGGAAAGGCTGTAGTTTTTATATTATGGCCAGCAGAACTATTTATTATTCTTCTCATCATATTCAACCCAGGATGACCCAGACGATCATGCCAGATTTTAAGTATTTATAGGGTTTTAACTATGGTTTCATCGCAATATAAATTTCCGGTTTTCATCGCAACACAAACTTCAGGTTTTATATGGGCATAGTATAACCCGGAGGAGAAAGAATGAATTTTTTTTAACCACACGTTAATTACACCCATTAAACTTAGTCATGAGTAGGTATTCTGTACCGTCCTCATTCTTTGTCTCCATATGGAAACGGTTCTTACCAATGTCTTTAAAACTTAAGAGAGTACGACTGGACTCAGGGTATAATATGGCATTCTTCTAGTGCCAACTATGAGGGTATCGCTTCTGGCGATAGTCATAATAATTCCAATTCACTTAGTGTGGTACAACTGTCTTCTAGACAGATTTTCTTCTCCATTATCGAATTATACTTTGTTCTATATTAGAAGTATGATTTATCAATCAAACAATTGTTGCATTAGGAACAAATATCAATTTATTCAATTTTAAATGATAATCACTCAACAGGAGCATAGACCAAATGTTCATTCAGGAACTAGACTAAACTGATAAGGAGACTTATAAGGAATATGTGACATCGACTAGCAAATTGAAGGACTACTTAGGAGACTAAACCAAATCTCCTTATGAGTCATATATGTCCTTCTGGGACCCCTCAAACTTTATAATTTCAAGAACCATATTATCACACTTTTCAGCACTCATGTCAACAACAGGTTGAACAGTGAAGTATGATTCAACATTATTTACCCCGGGTCTTATTTACTTTTCCAATGATTTTTTTGAGTAAAGGCCTACCACATGCTTCGGGATGCAATAGTTGCATGACCAATAGTCAATGCATTCATATCTAAAACAGGGTTTATCGTCTTACTTCTGGAAGTCCTTGACTTTTTTTTTACCTTTACTATGAATTGCCTCTTCCCCTTATCCCCTCTATTCCATTAGCCCTTTCTGCGGCCACGGCTATTGTTAGCCTGCTGAGCATTTGCATGTGCTTCAAGCACTGCAAGACTTCCATTAGGGAGTGCGTGATGATTCTAGTTCATCATATTTTCTGCTTCTAGCAAATGCATATAAGCTCGAAGTACTTCTGGCACTGAGCATAGTGATACTATTACAGTAGTATCCTCATATTGGGGTGGCAAGTGCATATCCTGAAAGCACGGGAGGATCCATTCGCGCTATGCTTCTGGCAACAGAACGGATCTTTTCTAGTTATATCTTTTTCCTTCAGGGAATTCAAAAGTGCTGGCTAGTCATCTTCCATTAACTATTTGGCCTTCAGGTCCGAAAGGAGATGATGCCTCAGGAGGTTTAACGCCGTATATCTAGTGGCTTTTGGGAAGAGCAAGGGTACCAGCTTCAGGCTGGGAAAAACAGTAGCTCCAAAAGATCGAGTTATCAGATTAATCTTGTTATTAATTTGCCCGGGTAAGCAAATTATTGCCGTTCAGGGCAATCTTGATAAGTTCCCTCTTTGCGATGTCCAACATATCCTATTTCTATTTATGCAAAAGTGACTTTTACTACCAGTAAAATCATTATATTCCATGCTCACTCTTCAATCAGTAAAGCTTGGTCTATATCTATTCAGTAGATAATTATCTAAAGTTTTCCAGAATTTTGCTAGCAATTTTCATGGTTTTCTGCTAATTATTCAGTAATTTTTAGAATTACCAATTAACAGAAGGATAAACTTCAACTTGAAATAAACATGGTATAATGCTAATTATATCTTATGTAACCGTTGCTGCTTGGGTACGAAAACATGTAATGAATGCCTCCGTCAACATGACTCTTAGCCAGGTCAACCCGCCCCGAGGGCTCACATGAGGGAGGGAGCACTTCCCGATTTCGGGTGCCAATTAAGAAACATAGCCTCATGTGTGTTTTCCTTAGACAGCAATTGTCATGTATTCATTCTTTCAAAGCTAAATTCAAAAGCCCAACCACTTATGTCCTCAAGTCTAAAACCGTTTTGATAGCTCGATTATTTTCATAATTTTCAAGCATTTCTGTTAGTTTTCAAGCAATTTTCGGAATTACTTAAATAACAAAAGATAAATTTCAACATACATTAAACATGGCATAAATCTAGGGTATAAACCCAGAACTTTGGACTGATAAAGTATGCTGAAACTCAAAATTTCAAATTTTTCGGGAGTCCATGTACCTAGAAAATCTAATTTCTAAAGGTTACTTATTAATTTTTCGGATTAATAAATTTTCACATTTTTTTCTTTAAATCGGATGGGCTCCTAGCCCATCAATCATTTACTGGCCTGGGCTACCGATCGGACCATGCTCAATGCACGAATCGTCAGCCCATGCATCCCAAAAACGCAGCCTGGTTGCACTGAGTGGGCCGAGAGCTGCGTTGAGGCCCGAATGCGCCGAGCGGCCTGCATGTGATACGTGCACAAATCCTCGGGTAGGAAACCTAGCATCGGTCTTGCGGCGCAAAGCGCGAGCTCTCGGCGTAGCTTTGTTGCCGCAACTTCGATCGAGCGGCCAGGCGGCGCGATCGAGGCGGCTTCAGGCGCTTCGCCGGTCTGCGACGATGGCCGGGCGCGTCGGTATCCGACAAAAACAGCGGCATCGCGGCGGCTTCATGATTAGAGGTGGGCGTTGTCTTGCGGGTCGGGCGGCCGCCAAGACGGACCCATCGTGCCGCCTAAACCGTGCGGGCGCGGACGCCCATCGTGCTTTCGCCGTCTTCGGGCGGTTGCCCAGCTTCGCCTTCCGGCGAGCCGAACCACGCCCATTTGCTTTTCGTGCCTGCTTCGTGCCGTGCCGGCCCAGATCCGACCCATTTGTACTATTACTACAAGAGAAAATGATCACGAATTGATTTCTTTCTTTATCTGTCTAGGACTTCCTTTTTCTCCGGTCGAAACAAAATCCTATTGTGTTTATTCTTCTCGATTTTCTTGATTCAGTTGTTCCTTTTAGTCACATGCATGCAGCCATGCATTTACTCCTTGATTTGCTCACCCACACATACAACGTATGGATGCATTCCCTTCCTTTTCTCCGGTCCATCCGTAGTTTTCTTCCTTAACTCCTTGATTTGCTCACCCACATACAACATGAGGATCGTGCTGTTTCAGACGTCTTGCCCAAGCACGCCCGCTTAGAACTATCTCCGTCCGGGCCGTGGGTCGTGCTGGGTCTGGCGTGCCTCGTGCCGGCCCAAAATAGCCCGGCCCAGTGCCCACCTCTATTCATGATCAAGGTGCTTCGGGTGCAGCACCTAGCGGCAGGGCCGAGGCAGCCAACGGGGAAAACAAGGCAGCCCGGCGAGCGGAAGCTAGGCGCACTACTACGGAAAGGGCATTTAGTCCCGGTCCAAAACTGCATTTAGTACCGGTTTTGAACCGTGCATAGCCATCCGGGACTAATGCTCAAGGGCATCGATCCGGTTCACTCACCCGTCTTGATAGAGTATCGAGACGGTTCGAATTCACGCGTGGCGCGCATGGAACCCCGAGGACCTCATCGATGCGGTTGGTGTCTCCAACCGCATCGATGAACCCTCATCGATCACGGTTGGTTTCTCCAACCGATCGATGTTTTATATATATGTGTCTATTTCTCCGGTAGCTATTATATATGTGTGTGTGTTAAATCACAACTAATTAAAAGCACAGATAATCAATCATGCACTTTGCACGATAATTAAATCATGAACATTCATTAACAAATTTAATTACATCTAATGTATTAAAATATGTACACATATTTGTTCTTACGCTCATCGTCTAATGTATCAATATATATGTACACAACTTTAATTACAACTTGAGTATTTTTTTTCCTACATTCATCGGGATCTTTTACGCGCATTGCTCTTGCTAGCCGTAGATGTAAACCCGACGATTCATGGTCTTATCGAAGGGCACAACTTTGTTAAACATTGGTTCGTGAAACTTCGCCTTTTGGATTCTGACCTCATCGTAAATAAAGCCGACGAAGTTGTTCTTGGATTGCTCTCACTCGTGCGGCGAGAGTTCGAACCTTGTTCCGCCAAATGTTGAGGCACCTATCGTTAAGTCATTAACTAATCAATACTTGAACTTGTACAAGATATAAGGAGTACCTATACATCATTAAAGCTAGTAATTATATTTACTCACCCCTTGTTGCCTTTTAGCACGCGATCGGCGGCTCGGTTTGGGTGTGCATAAACTTCGCATACATAGTAGCCGCATAAATTGTTACCCGTGGTGAGTCAAGATTTGCGATGGAAAAAGTTGAAAGCGTGAAATGGATGCAAGGAAATTAAGTTAACTAACTAAAAAGCTAGCATTATGATATCGTACGAGAGGCAATTGTAATGTCAAATTTCTCCTTGAATACGCATACGTTTTAGCACGGAACCGTGTGAATGCACTACACATGTGATTCTGAATTGTACATGATTAGAATTTGTTTCAAATTGAAGGAAATAGAGCTAGTACGATAATAAAAGGAACAAGAATTAATACCGGTCGAGCATGTCGATAAAGTTTTGATACTTTTCAACTGGTCTCCTTTGCGAGTCCATAATTGTGATCGAGCTACGATCTAGCTCGATCATAAGAAGAATCCAGTGAAAACTATACATAGATGTGTCAACATAGATAACTAATTAGTTCTAACATCGTGTTATGAAAAAGGAGTAGAATGAGGTGGTGCGAAAACACGTACTCAAATGAGTAGGCTAGATATATCTTTGACTTATATCTTTGACCCATTAGCGCATTGAATCGTTAGTCTCTGCTTTCGCTTGGGTGGTCTCTAACGGTTGTCTCGTTGATAACTCATTGGGTCCATGAAGCCTATGTCGAAAATACGATCCTTGGCATCTTTGTATCTCCATGCTACATAAGAAATTAGTTAGGCTTGCAAGTTAGTATAGTACAAGGAAGTGCACGATAGTTTTTGTAAATAATTAAGACACTTACAGAGTCCAAACAACCCATCAAGCTCACGCCGAGGCGTCATGCAGTATAGATCATATATGTAGTCGATCGACAACAAATTGACCTTCACCATGAAAAAAATCTTGTTGCTTAAACTTGACAAATGAACATCTCTAGACCATGCTTGGTTGCGTCCAAGTACCATTCATGAAATTGCCGCATCTTTGTCGTTAGTTAGGCAGCTCCTCATGCGACCAATGACCCACCCATTTTAAATAACCATTTTACTTAGGCAACCTCAATCTTTTCCGTGCCTAATATTTGATTTGCGATAAGGCCGTTTCTTGAAGAATTTTGCATCTCCTTACTCTTCCCTCGGTGACATCTTCTTCTTGGGGCATTCCTTACTCAATGTACGCTTTCGTAGTTTGATTGGCGAGGCATTTCCTTTTATCCTTCAAATTTTTAATAGTCATTAAGCCTTTATAAAATTCTTACGTGCGAGTTGAACCTTCTTCTCTGGTGACTTGGGTTTAAGAAATTTAGTTACCTCTCCTTTTACCACCTTCTTGATCTCCTCATCGTTCATATCATCGGCCGCGGAAGTTCACTGACTTCTTGGATTGGGTGGAGGACCCGTCTTCTTGGGAGCTCTTGGCGAGTGGCTTCATTCCTTGGTGGCGCCTTCTTGGGAGGAGGCGGGGTTCTTGTGGCGCTTATGTGCGCGGGAGGTGGTGTAGGAGTCGGCGCCTTCTTGGGAGGAGACGGGCTTCTTCGGGGCTTATATGTGAGAAGATGGTGTAGGAGATGGGCTTCTTGTCGGGCTTATATGCGCAGGAGGTGGTGTAGGAGTCAGCGTGTTCTTGGGAGGAGACGGGTTTCTTCTCGGGCTTCTTCGCGGAGAGGACAAGTCCATGTTATCTCGAAAAATTATGTACCGCTTACGCCCACAGGATGAAATTGTGTCTTGCCTCTCCTAGCCGTAGTCCGTCACCTCCAGAATTTCGAGGTCAAGGTCCTCGTACCTGGCAGACCTCCTCCACCGAGACCTTGGAGTATCCTAACGGTATCTGTTGGCCATGGATAAGCTGCCCCGGCTCTAATGGGTGAGCCATACCATCGGCCGCCTTGAAGGTAAGGTTCCGCGCTTGGATATGCAGCTCACAAGGTGTCCGCTGCCTGATGTCGTCTACGGGATACTTGTCCAAGTCCGCTCGCCAAATTTCACCGGAAGCGCAGCTGCCCATTGCCGGAGGGGCTAATGATGTCTGGATTACTTGGAGGTTCTTGGCCCATCTCATTTGTTGGCTCAAGGCTATTTGCACCACTCTTCGGATCTCTTCTTGCATTCTCTCATTTGTTTGATTCAGGCGTTCTTCAAGTGCACTAAGCTGTTGAATCTGTCGAGCCTTACTCCTCCCCCGACTCCTATAGTTCCAGGTGTCCTGAGCAAAACCAACCTTCCACGGGACAACGCCGACGCCTCGTGTACGTCCAGGGTGCTCTGGATTTTGCAAGGCCCTTGTTAGCGCGTCGTTCTCCCTGTTTGGCACAAAGCTACCTTGGAAAGTCTCCTCGATGGAGTGTACAAGCCTTCTAGCCACATCTCTTAGCACCTCCCCAAACACAGCATTGCCGTTATCATCAAGGCGCCGCCATGAGCATAGAACCAATGCTTTGCTCTGTCGGGCCAATCCGTTGTTCTTGGTGTGATACCCTTCGCTAGCGAGTCTGTTCCCTCTTCTCCCATTTTGGTATTGCATGGCGGTAACCACCGGGGCGAGTCGGTGGTGATAATTCTTCTTCGTGCATTCACTTATTCTTCTCACTCAAACTTTGACCTTCGTCCCAAGTCTTGTATTTCTAAGCGCATCCAGTGATCTTGCAACTTTGGGTGCTTGTTGAAGTCGAGCGTTCGATTCTTCTTGATATACTCCGTGCTCGACTTCTTTTTGTAAGTCGGAATCGACCGCCATCTTCTTGAGAGTGTAACTCTTCACCTTCTTTTCGGTCCCTTGGGGAAGGTGAATGTCTCCTTCACATCGTTCCAAAGCATGTTCTTCGTATCTTGAGGACTGATCCCATTTTGCTATGCTAATTGCCACGTGGTCCCTAACGTGGATGCGCATGCGAATTGAACGCCCAAGCGCCCCAGGGTGCAAGAGGTCGGCCGTCCTCGTCGACTTCGGTGATAACATGTCTTGCCTTCTTCTTCTTGCTTGGACCTCACGGCGTGATTGCTGCTGGTTGACCGATCTGAAAGCATGGTACAATCATGAGCAGGTCGGGATATTGGCTTAGCATGGTAGTGGAACCGACAATCATGAGCGTGGTTGATTGTTACCTCGCCGGCCTCAACGTGCTCTGCTGCCTCATCGTGCTCTGCGACCTCATTGGCCTCGGTGGCGGGTGCGAGCTCGCCGATCTCATGACCATCACTCTCATAATCAAACTTAACATAAATGCTTCATGGTCCATCATCGTTTCTTAGGCTAGAAGCACTGAAAATTAACGAAAATAGATTTCATTTCATGTAAAGGCGATGGTACTACTCTAAAAGCAGCGTGGAAGGCGGTAGAGAGAGGATGGGCGGCGACGCCGAAGATGTTCCTAATGTAAATCGGCCAAATACTATACATCTCGAAATGAAAAAATAATATGAAAACATTCAAATATTCTTAAGAATATATTTGCTTAATAAAAAATAATGAATCATTCTTATTCCAACACTAAAATGATTTGAAAAAAAAAGCCCCTACAAGTTCAAGAAGCATGGATGTGAGGAGAGCGTGCGGTACACCGAGAGGCGAAGCCATGAGGAGGCAGCCTCGCTTATCATGGACTTGGTTGGTGTCTTCTTCGGCGAACCACTGTCCATAGGAAGAGGCGGGAGTAAGCCTATGGACAGTGGTTGGTTAGAGAAGAAGACACTAACCAAGTCCATGATAAGCGAGCTGCCTCCTCATGGCTTTCGCCGCCTCTCGGTGTGAATTGGACGCTCTCCTCACATCCATGCTTCTTGAACTTGCAGGGCTTTTTTTTCAAATCATTTTAGTGTGGAATAAGAATGATTCATTATTTTTATATACAAATATATTCTTAAGAATATATGAACATATTCATATTATTTTGTACATATTAGATCAAATTCATTATATACATAGAGTTACAAAAAGAAAAATAGGACAAGTTTAAGATCTTTAAACTTGAATTTTCTCTTTTTGTAATTTCAAATATAATGAATCTGAACTTAGAATAATTCACATGATACATATTCATTTGACATGATACATATACATTTCAAACTTCACATATACATAGAAATCTCACACATACATAGAAATCTCACATATACATAGAAACCGATCAATAGAAATAGAAATTTCAAAATTCACAGAAATTAGAATAATTCACATGATACATATTCATTTGACATGATACATATACATTTCAAACTTCACATATACATAGAAATCTCACACATACATAGAAATCTCACATATACATAGAAGCTGATCAATAGAAATAGAAATTTCAAAATTCACGAAATTAGAATAATTCACATGATACATATTCATTTCACATGATACATATACATTTCAAACTTCACATATACATAGAAATCTCACACATACATAGAAATCTCACATATACATAGAAACTGATCAATAGAAATAGAAATTTCAAAATTCACCAGAAATTAGAATAATTCACATGATACATATTCATTTCACATGATACATATATATTTCAAACTTCACATATACATATAAATCTCACACATACATAAGTATTTGAAGATTTGCCTAATAATGACAAGTAAAGGGACATCACAACTAGCATAGTGCTCAAGTTGTCAATTTTGTATTGTTCTCAGATAACGGGTTGCCTTAAAGACCGTCCTCGTTAGTAGGGACAAAGATCATTGACCAATTTGTGACAACATTACTTTAGTGAAAATGAAACAACTTTTCCAAAGACTTGACAACTTAGAATAATTCACATGATACATATTCATTTCACATATACATAGAAATCTCACACATACATAGAAATCTCACAATGTCATTTAAGCAATCGAGCAGAGACAAGTTCCCAATTTAGGTACGAGTATAACTAATCAAAGCCAACTTTTTAACAGAATCAAGACCGATCAAGTTCAGAAAAGTAGCCAAACAATAATTATAAGCGAACCACGAAGTCTATAAACCAATACTCAATTCTATCAATTTGAATATAGCGGTAAGATGCTAATCAATAATCATCCTACTAGCTGAATATAGATATGAAGAAAGCGATTCTTGAAATGTTCTACCTTCGAACCAAAGAAAAGACTACAAATCAGCAAGCAATTGCGATCATCAACAGAATCAGCAAATATGTTCTAATCGTGAGAAGATAAAAGTGTTTGCTATGTTCAGATTTAACAGATAACAAATCGAATCAATATCAACCATAGTCTATCGGTTCTTTCAATACTCGGTAGAAACTTAACATTGATGAAGCACATATACCAAGCCCGAACAAGTTGAGGATTGATTATATCAATGAGCGATAAACAAACTTCCTAGCATGTATGTCTACGGTTCAAGGCCGAGATCACGAATAAATGTTGTACTCATATAAACCCTAGATCATCAGCGAGCAATACCTCCCTAAATGTCAAGTACTAGATCATCGACACACAGACACAATTGATCTAACAACTAAATGTCAAATCTTTCGAAAATTGTTGTTGTCACAAATGGTCTCAATACAGCCCAATCTTCATCGAACAATAATCCCACTCTTGCAAGGTCCCCAACCACGACATCTCAAACACAAGAACGCAACCAAAACCAATCACTCGGGCACCAATGAGGAGGCACAAACCCTAGGGTTGGCGAAGGCCGAGGGGAACAGCCCAGCGGAGGCAAGCGCGGAGGCAAGGCTTTGGAGGCGAGGACGGCGGTGGGGGTCGTCGGAGGAGAGGAGGGCAGCAGCGGTGGGGTCGCTGGAGGCGCCCCGGTCGTCGGAGGTCTTTGCAAGCAGGGAGGAGGAGGAGATTGGGGAACAATGGCGGGAGTAGAAAAATTGGGGATGAGGAGGCGGCGGGATGGGTTTATAGGTGCACCATCAGTCCCGGTTGGTGTATTCAGCGATCGATGTCTCATCGATCGGTTGGATACTCCAACCGTGCTCGATAGAGACATCGATCGATTGAATACACCAACCGGATCGATAATCACTTCAGCAGCGAGGAGGAGCCTAGGCACTATCGGTCCGGTTGAAAACACCAACCGGGACTGATGTTAAAAGACTCAAAACAATTTAGCGCCCATACTAATCGACAAGAATTCTTCCTCCCCCTTGGCTAGCGCGTGGCGCTTGAGTTCGAGGGCTCTCCCGATCGACCGTGAGGTCTCGGGTTCGAGCCCGCTTCGTGCCCCTAGCTCTTCTTTTATTTCTTTTCTTTTATTTGTTGTTTAACTCTTGTTTCATGAAATAATTTTTAAAAATGCTTTAACCACTTTAGATTCATTTAGTCTTTTTTAAGATTTCTTTTTTAATCTCTTGTTTAACTATTGTTTCATTAAATAATTTTTAAAAATGCTTTTACCACTTTAGATTCATTTAGCCTTTTTTGTAAGATTTCTTTTTTAAATGTCTTTGTTTAACTATTATTTCATTAAATAATTTTTAAAAATGCTTTTACAATTTTAGATTCATTTAGCCTTTTTTTTAAGATTTCTTTTTTGAATCTCTTGTTTAAAATCTTGTTTCATTAAATAATTTTTAAATATGTACTATTTAAAGTTATTCTTTACAATATTTTTTCCAACCATGTAATATAAATTAACATTATAGAAAATTGTAAGAAATAAAGTAATATTTGCACTCTTATAATTCCATTGCAAATTGTCACCTTGTTATATTAGTACAGAGGGACTTTGAACAATATTGTTAGTCAAATATTAGTACAATTTGAGCAGAAAATACAGAAAACCACTAGAGGAATGAGAAACTAGTATGTTAGTAGTCTATTACACCAAAAGCAATCCTTATTTGCTAACATACTTTGCTTTTACAAGTGATCCTTCATTATGATCGCGGCGTCGTAGGGAGATTCCTCTGTATCATTCAAGACACTAATGTCTCGCCCACCGTGAAAGGAGGCAGCTCGTCGAAGCGATTATACTCTTCTTCGTCCGTGGCGCCCTCAACTCCGACAATCCTTCTTTTACGGAAGAACCACGTGGCGCCTTGGTGATCGCTCTTGCTAGTCTTCTCATACCTTTTTCGGTTTCTTTGTCCATGTCCATCACATAGAATACTGTGTCACATCATTAGCGAGCACGAGCGGTTCGTCCCTATAGGCCACTTGCTTGAGGTCCACGGTTGTCATACCATACTTATCGATATCCACGGTGTCGGTTTGACCCATTGGCACCAAAGCAGAGGGACTTTTAATGGCCCGTACTCAGCTCCCAGATCTCCTCTATGAAACCATAGTAGGTGTCCATCTTTCCATTTTGTCCAAGGCATCTATACGGACGCCCATTGTTTTGGTTGGTGCTCTTGTTATCACGGGTTGTCGTGTAAAATGTGTACCCATTTATCTCATACCCTTGAAATGATATGATTGTTGTGGGCGGTCCTCGAGCCAAGAGTTTCAATTGTTCATCGTCATCGCTTGCCCAACAATTGCTTTTGTAACCAAGCGCGAAATGATCCATTTGCTCCATGCGATCCACTTATCGACTTCTCTGGGTATTGGTAGCGTAGACTCATCTCGTGATCATAGATATACGGAGCCACTCTGCTTGCTTGTTTCAATACCGTGAAATGTGCTTGTTTAAATGCAAGTAGATCGTCGCTATAGGATTCTTTTCTCCCTAAAGTCCCTTTTCCCGTAGCCTCCCCTCATGGCGTGATCTGAGGACGCCAATCGATTCAGATCATCCATGTAACTAACACAAAACTCGATCACCTCCTGTCAGGTTGACACCTGCATAATGCACCTTACAGGCGAGGCCGTTCTGAACATACTTCTTTAGGATACCCATGTACCTCTCGAAAGGAACATATTGTGGAGGAATACAGGTCCGAGAATTTCTATCTCTTTAACAATGTGGACCATGAGATGGACCATAATATCAAAGAAGGATGGAGGGAAGATCATCTCAAGGCTAACGGACTATTGACCATGTCATCATGCGAGACTAGATAACTTATTCGCTCGATGACCTTCTGCGACACGCGTTGAAGAACGAACACGACTTTATGATTGTCCTCGTACCCAATCTGTGAATACCTCGCACCGCCATTTGGGAGCAATCAGTGTCATCAACACATGACAATCATGGGATTTTATGTATGCGATTTTATTCTCTTTCATGTTTATGAGTCTCCTTATGTTCGAGGAGTATCCACAAGGACCTTCACCTTTGTTCAAGAACTTAATCATGTTTTTTCTCTTCCTTGCTCAAAGTGTAGCTCATGGGGTGGAGGTAATGTTGTCCTTTCTCTCTCTTTCCGGATGTAGGTCGTTCACGAGTCCCAATAGTCAGAGGTCCTTTCGTGCTTGAAGTGTATCTTTTGACTTACTGTACATATCTAGGAAACCTAGCTGGTTCACGCAGACATTCTTCGTGATATGCATGAAGTCCGATGAGTGGCGGACCTCTAAGTCTTTCGAGAAGGTAAGTCCCAAAATATTGACTTCTTCTTCCAAATGGCCTTCGTGTGACCTTGTTCAGCCGGGACAGGTTTGCTACCAGGACCTTTTCCAAATACTACTTTCAGATCCTTTACCAAAGAAAATACAAGCGTCCCATCGCGATGCATGGGCTTTACGCTTCTCTTCGTCCCATCAAAATTCTCACCCTTCCTCCGTGCTTGGGTCCTTCATATGGAGGAACCTACGGTGGCCCATGTACACAACCTTTCGAGAGTTTTTTAGGTACTTGCTGTCCGTATCCTCTAAGCAGTGAATGCAGGCTTTATATCCTTTGATAGATAGGCCCGATAGATTACCAAGTGCAGGCCAGTCGTTGATGGTTACGAATAGCAATGCACGTAAAGTGAAGTGCTCTCTTTTGTACTCATCCCATACACGTACACCATCGTTCCACAGTGTTAACAGATCTTCAACCAACGGTTTGAGGTACACATCAATGTCGTTTCCAGGTTGCTTCGGGCCTTGGATAAGCAATGGCATCATAATGTACTTCCGCTTCATACACAGCCAAGGAGGAAGGTTGTAGATACATAGAGTCACGGGCCAAGTGCTGTGACTGCTGCTCATATCGCCGAACGGGTTCATCCCATCCGTACTCAACCCAAACCTTATGTTCCTTGCATCCTCAGCAAAGTCTGGGTATGTTCTATCGACTTTCCTCCTTTGAGGAGCCATCAAGAACGTGCCTTAGCCTTCCGTCGTCCTTACGGTCTTCCTTGTGCGGTAGCATCATCGGGCATGCGCTTTGTTCGCAAATAAGCGCTTCAACCGGGGATTACAGGAAATACCACACCACCTTAGCAGAGGTCTCTTCTTCTTCGCTGCCCTCTACCTCACCTGGGTCATCACGCCTGGTCTTATACCGCGAAGTTTTGCACACCGGACAAGCTTTCGAATCCTCATACTCATTGCGATAAAGGATACAATCATTACGGCATGCATGTATCTTCTTTACCTCCAACCCCAAAGGGCAGACAACTTGTTTGGCATCGTACGTAGTTTCGGGCAGTGTGTTCCCCTCTGGAAGTAACTTCTTTATGAGGCATAACAACTCGTCGAATCCCTTATCGGACAATCCATTGGTCGCCTTCCATTGCATCAGTTCTAGTGTGGTACGCAACTTTTTATGGCCCTGTCGACGGTTTGGGTACAACGGTGTTCCGTGGTCCTCCATAGTATTTGGAACTTTTCGTAATGTCTTTCATCGATGTATTCTCCTCTCCATCACGCAAAGACATCTGGTCTAGGTCATCATCACCACACTCCCCAATGTATCTTGAAAGAACCATGTTGACCGGCGTCAGGGATATTGTTGTCGCCTCTTCTTCTTCACCGTCTTCTGTATAATCTCTTCTTCACCGTGCTTGGTCCAGCGGTATAGTTTGACATGAAACCTCTTGTGAGCAAATGAAAGTGAAGGTGGCTGGATTTTGGCCACTCCTTCTCATTCTTGCGATCTATGCATGGACAGCATATGTAGCCCGACGTCGTGTGTGCATCGGCCAAGACGAAGAAAATCTTGCAAACCCCGCAAGAACTCCGGGAGCGTCGATCCATGTACATCCATCGCCGGTCCATCTACATTATGTTACATCAAGATAATCTGTTACCTCATTTTCGATAATGAATTGTTGAACCAAAACCTAAATATTAGCTAGATCCACACCTTCAATCCGAGCTAAATAATAATCCAAGCAAAATATAAACCCACACAACAAGTTTTTGCAACCTACAAAAAGAATTGGTCGATCGAGTCTGGATTCAAAATTCGAACAAAATTCACGACGACTTTGTTTGCAAATTCTGTTGAAATTGTAACAACCTAAAATTTTCTAAATTATTATTCAATCATTTATTTTTATTTTTTCTAAATCTCTAGCACTTAATTAATGATGTTTTCAAAAATAATTTGTCGATGGAAATTAAAACCAAAATTATACTAGAAGTAATTTTCTAAGTTTAAAATATTCCAAAGTATTTTTGATAACTTTTCTCAAATATTGAACTCATTTTATATTTTCTATAAAGCCATTCATATTTCTGATATTATTTTAATTCGCAAATGAATTTAAATTTCTTCTTTTCCACATAACCATTGCCATTTGAAGATCCCAAACTCCATGATTTCCATGCACCATTCTCCCCCCGACTACGTGCAACCAAACCTCATCCTTCATCGACCGATGGAACTAAAACCTAAATTTAAGCTAGATCCACACATTAAAGGCGAGCTACATTATAATCCAAGCAAATTCTAAGCTTACACAATAAGTTTTTGTATCCTATTTGAAAAGATCAAGCTAGATCTCTACATTCATATTAATCTTTCATAAATCATGGGAAAAGATCAAATTTTTTTCATAATCAAGCAAAAAAAAGGCTCCATTTAACACCAAATGATGTGAGGAATGATGTTACTAACCTTAGTTACCTTGGTTGCGAGTAAAATGACCAAAATTTTGAAATTTGGGCAGCACCTCCCTCTACATTCATAATCTTTCATCAATCATGGGAAAAGATCAAATTTTCTTCATAATTCAAGCAAAAAAAAGGCTCCATTTAACACCAAATGAAGTGAGGAATGATATTACTAACCTTAGCTACCTTGGTTGTGAGTAAAATGACCAAAATTTTGAAATTTTGGGCAGCACCTCCTCCTTTCAAGCTCTTGGCAAGCTCCTTTGTTCTTTTCACGGATTTGGAATGATCCGGTGCAGAGAGCGGAGGAGGAAGAAGTTTAATTGGGACTCGATCTGGGTTGAAGACGAACAGCATCGATGATATAACATCGATGCGGTTGGTGTAACGAACCGGTACTATTTAGTGATAAATAGTACCGGTTCGTGAAACCAACCGATCGATGTTATCTCATCAAGACCGGTTCGTGTCTTCAACGGTACTAATCACTCCCCGCAGTTCAGAGCCGTTGAACCGGATCGATCTAAATATCGCCCCGGTTGCACTCAACCCGTCTTGATGGGCGGTAGGAAAGGTCGGTTCTGTAGTAGTGGCGCTTCGGGCGGTCATGGAGCTCGGTGGTGCGTGGGTCTTCGAGCCCCATTACTGGCGTGGATGCTGAGCTCGTCGTTGTGGCTGCCGTTGGGATTCACGGCGGTGGGCCGAAGCGACAGAGGCGGCTTGCCGAGAAGCGTCAGGGGCAACCTGGCGGCGATCGACCTGGATGTGGCGGCGGCGGCGCTCAGCGCAAGCACAAGATTTTTTATGAGCGATGTCGCAAGCATGGTATTAACATGTTCTGATTGATCATGCGTGAGAATGCGGAAAAGATTGATCTACTAGATGATGGGGAAAACCCTCTAAATTTTTTATCTAATAAATTTAATTGCGATTCAATCACCCATGTCAATCTATTACCTTGATTCAACTTGTAGGGAAAATTCTGTAGGACTATCGCGTAGGATAGAGTCGCGTAGGACTTTTTAGCAATCCGAGTGGGTGCCGGCGTGATGACGAGTTGATTGCAGATCGGATCGGGCGATCAATCGCCAGTAGTAGATTGTTCATTGTTGTCGACGATCCTCCTTCTTGTGGTAGAGACTCGTACTGATAATGTGTTGTAAAACGTCGTCGAATGCCAACGAACAATCACCAATAGTAGATGCAATCACGAGAGCAAGAACAATAGACACAAAATGTAGGAGGGGAATTCTCTCTCGCTTTATTGATTCAATGGTTTGCAAAGGGGGGCACCCAATATATATAGTGGCGTGAGGAGAGAGTTCGGATTCGACCACACCATAAAGAGATAGAGTCCTGACCATATTTGGTTTAGGTTTCTTTATGTCATAACAAAAGGGAGGTTTATTGGAGATAACTCAATATCTCTAACTACCATATCTTTTGGTTCTATCCAAATAGGTTGTTAGTCCAAATCGTCTACAACTCGGACTATTTGGCTATATAAGCTAACCATGTACTTGTAATCTTGGAACATTATAGTAAATTGTTTCCCATTGTTTTTTTCATAAGGATTTTTTAAGGACCATATGGAGGTCTATCTATATTTTTGATTAGTAATTGACTGGATTTGATCTTGGTTTGCTTTGGAATTAAGTTTGATTTGAATTGAACTCTTAATTTGGAGTAATTTGAGATTTGATGGCCTTTTCCGGTGTTACCGGTCATGGTAGAGTGGGGGAGGTAGCACCAGATCTTCTGAGCATTAATAATTTTATAATGATTATTGTATATCTTTTTGGACATTACTATGTGATGGGTTTTCCTTGTCTTTGATAGTTGTAGGACGATGATGCTAGGTCATGGTGAGGCAGAGGATAACCGGGACTAGGCGAGGTGAGTCGGAAGTCTAGACGGTTGAAAATCGCTGGAAGATGATCGAAGCTGGAGTCTGGGCAAGCCAAGAAGATAAGGAAATGTGATGATGTTAGCTAGATACCGCGCGAATCGATGAGAGAGTTGTTGGATGACGGTCTAGTTGATAGGTTAGCGGGTCTAGGTTATATGCTTTAAAAACCGTATAAAAAACCCATTATGTGTGTTGATTTTTGGTTAGCCCTTACATGGCTGTATGAAATGGTTAATCCTAACTCTTTGTTGAGTGCTCGTAGCCCAAGAATAATATAAATAGAGGGAGAGGGGTAGTTTCCTCCTCTTGAAGGTTGTAGAGATTTTTATGCTTCTTTAAGTTTTGCTCACTTTATTGTGAGGCTTCGTAAATCTCTTCTTCCTGAAATGCAAATCATTTTCATTCATGCTTGAATTTACATTACGCATTTACTTTATATCTTAAATTTAGCATTTAAATTCCTGCAATTTACTTTCGCGCAATTTATTTTCTCACATGTTAGATTTGCCTCCCCTCCTTCTAAATGCTACTGATCTAGGATTTCTTGAGTGTTCTCATTTGGTTTTACATCTTTCTTGCACCTAGGATAGACTAGAGATCAAGTTTTCTATCAAATTGCAACTCTATTCAGAAATTGTTCTTTGTGCAGTAGTTAGTATTTGATTTTTAGAAAAATTTAGAAAAATCATTTTTGAGTTATTCTTATTAGAGAATGTGCATGACTCCCATATTCATCTGTGAAAAAATGAGGGAGTCCACTGGTTGCACCGTTTGGGCGCCATGAGGTAAATACTGAGCCCCAAATTTTTTACTCAAAGTTCCTGACAGTCTCTAGTATTTGAGTTTTCCTAATTTTTCTACAAGGCATTTTAAGGTGGTCTTTGGTGGAGTTCTTCATAACTCATTTTCTCATTGGGTGAAAAATTTTCAAAATTTCTAGAGCACCAGAAATCTACTAACGATCTGCTCCAAGTGAAGACAATTTCTGAAAAATCTGTTTTTGCTTTTCAGAAAGTGACTTTTGTGATTTGGCTTAATTTTCTTTCTAAAAGTATGGTTTGAATTGATTCCTTTTTATTTGAACACTTGACAACCAGAATTGTGATAAAAAATTCTCCACATATTCCATGGTTCTCATCCATGCAAGCTAAGGGTAAACATAGTTGTCTAGTTGTACGGGTTTTAGAGGGTTGATGAATTTGAGGAGCACCGGTATATTACAATCCATCACGATATCTTTTACGTAATCTTTTCGAGGTCTTAGTTGGAGTATTTTGTGAGGGAAAAAATTTGTTTTGCGATCATTCACCCCCCTTTGCTCATCATCTCGATACTTTAATTTTTCTACATTAAATCTTGTCTTCAATTATTGTGCCGTCTATCTATCCCTAACAAAAATGTACAATAAACTAAACAGGGACACAATAGACTTGAGAAATTAATTTACATGGATGCAGAAGATGATATGTGGAGATCCAGGTAATAAAATAGTAAGGTCGTATATTGTACGTACGTACCTACGGAAAGCCGTGCTGCTAGTGGGAACTTTGGACTACATCTTTCTGTTGTTGCATTGTTGCTGTGATAACCTGGTCGGCACTTGCAGTCGTATGATCCTGGGGGCGTTCTTGCAAACGCCGTAGCAAGGATACTCCTCCGGACGTCCACATTCGTCGATATCTGTGTCGTCGATCACGCATACATTAATCAAGTACTCTATGTAATCATGAGGACACCCAATCTAATACTAGTATCTAGTCCATGCATGCATGAATGGCATATACTTAATATAGTACGTATTAGCAGTATAAACATTTTTACTCACCGGTGCATCCATCCTTGACGTAGGGGTTGCCCTCGTAACATTCGGTGCAGTTGCACAAGTAGCCGGGGCCATTGGTGGAGTTGACGCACTTACTGTTGGCGCTAACGCAGGCGTACCCTGGGTTCTTCTCCCCATCGGCGCAGGACATGGGGACGGCGCTGCCGCTGTTGTCGCGGATGGCCCAGTCGAGCCACAACGGCATGCGGGTCCGGTTGTCCATATGAAGGTCGGCCGTCCGGAAGGTGTAGTTGCCCTTGTCAACGATGAAGGCGTAGTCGCAGGGGCAGAACTCCTGGTTTTTGTGTGACCAAGTAGAATTATCGTTGTGGAAGACGACAACGTTGTCGGTGAGCCCCGGCGGGATGTCGACGTGACAAAGAAACCGACTCAAATAAGACTCGCCGTCCACGCGCTCCGGAGTCGTTCTTTGAGGCCGAGGCACCCCGCGTAGTAGGTGTATGATAATGTGAGCATCTGTAGTGGTTTTAGCCAAAAATCGCCACTGATAATGTGAGCATCATGGTGGTTTTTGGCTAAAACCACCACTGATAATATTATCTGTGACGGTTTTAATTTGAAACCGCTACAAATAATAAAAAAATAGAAAAATTTAAATATTGCTAATTACCTTTCCTGCCTTCTAATTTGAAAGAATTGAAATTAAATAATATCACATTTGAAATAATTGGAACTAATATTCCATTTGAAATAATTGAAACAAACGACCAAAACTGATACAAAACCTCGAAGGCCGTTTGGAGGCCTTAACGACTTTTTTTTTAGAATCCGTCGCCGTGTACGCACTAGCACAAATAGAATTCGGGTACTAATTTTCATTATCTTTTCAACGAGCCAAAGAACGCCCCGATCAGAGTTTCGAGACAAAAGTTATGGCTATTTAATAAACGTGTTCAGATTTCGTATTTGGAAATTAGAATCGGTGCCCAAAAGAATATAATTGGAGAGCTCATCGTGTGATGATTCCAGAAAGCACAAAAACACCAAAATCGAAGGTACGAGTCAAAAGTTATAGTGTTTTTACAGGTTTCATTAATAGTAATGGCATATATATTGCAAGCATAATTAATAGTCAAAAGTATGAAAAGTAAATTTGAAAGTTTTAAATTTTACTAATTACCTCTATAGTTTACTAATTTGAAATAATTGAAAATCAGTGTTCGGGTACTTCACAAGGTTAAAGAGTGGAGGGACGCATTATATATCAGATGTGATTATGCCACCACTAAACTACTGGATCTTACAAGAACTCTGAAGTTAAGTGTGCTTGAACGAGAGTAGTAATAGGATGAGTGACCTTCTGGGAAGTGATGTTAAAAACATCGAAATTGAGCGTTCTTAGACGAGAGTAATATTAGGGTAATATTAGGATGAGTGATCTCCTAGGAATTCCCCTTAATTTAGTGTTTTTAAACTGTCGCACTAATGATAATATTAGTGACGGTTTTTGATTAGAACCGCCATTGATAATTATCAGTGGCGGTTCGAAAACCGTTACTGATGCCAGTTACGAACCGTCACTGATATGCATTTTCTTAGTAGTGATAGGAGCTTGCATATACACTAATAAATTGGAAAATCAAGTCAGCACAACAAACTACATTCAATAGATTGTAGCATGCACCACATGCCTGTGCAAATCAAAGTTGGGAGGTGATGAAAAAAACATATGTTGGGATTAAAATAATGATTAAAGTTTTCGGAGGCAGGCAGGCATGCACGTCCTTGGACTGAAATGAAGTGGCACTACTACAGACTGCCTCATCCGCGACCCCCCATCACTGCCGGGTAGGTCCGAGCCGGCAGTGATAATATTATCACTGCCGGTTCCAAATTCAACCGGCAGTGAAAATATTATCACTGCCGGTTCAAACTTCAATCGGCAGTGATAAGAATAGTTGCAATTTCTCACAGCAATGGAGGTAATATCATTGCCGGTTTAATAGAGAACCGGCAGTGATAAGAAGATATTACTGCCGGTTTATATGTAAAACCGGTAGTGATTTATTATTGCCGGTTCTATAGTAAAACCGGCAGTGATAAGACCATTTTCACTGCCGGTTTTACTATAGAACCGATAAAGGATATTATCTTGTTTCCTATTATTAGTTGCATGTAACATAATAAACATTGTAATTTATCTCGCATGTAACATATGAAAGCATAATTAGTTAAAAAAGCAGAACATATGAAAGCATAATTAGTTAAAAAAGAACATATGAAAGCAAATTTGTAATTTGCGGGATATGTATTAATTAAAATAACATTTACAAAGCATAATATTTGTTCAGCATTACATATTTAGTCCTAATTATAATAGTCTAATGGCGCGAAGCCCTATATCCAAAACTCGTCGTCGTCGTCATCCTCCTCCTCCTCGTCACCGGAGCTGCCGCTTGATGTGCGGCGGTGCTCGTCCTCCTTCTCATCCGAATCCGATTCGGTGGCGGTGTAACACCCTGACGCCAACACGCCACGGATGCTACCAAATCCCTGATTCACTAGCGACACCTCTCGGAACCACACATGTCCGAAGGGTTACCAACACACGATAATTCTCCCCAACAAAATCAATTAAACCGAGAATTACCGAAGAAGACATAAAAAACCTAACACCTCTACGAACTTGACTGCAATCAACTACTAAACTCTAGAACCGTCTTAAAACTAAGTCACCGAAATTTACAAAATTTCGGCATGACCTCTCTAGAAAAATAGGACATCCACTCAGCAGACAGAAAGCATTGCAGTTATAATATATCATTCTAGCAGGTCCTTAGTTAATCAATCACATCCAATAGGAGATATTAAACTTCACCACGACAACAACACATTACACCCGAATTAATTACATCCAGAATTAATGAATTGGTTAAATGAATGGTTGAAGACCGAAGTCGTGTATGTGATCCTACTCCCAAACCCGACGAGCCAGCTGCAAAGAACCTGAAACAAGAAAACAACAAGCGTGAGTCCAAGACTCAGCAAAGTGCAATCAAGTATGAAAAGTAATGAATTCGTCTAGAATACAAGTACTTCAAGACATAAAGTAACAGTTCCTTTAATTGTTATTCGTAACAAAGTGAGCAGTTTGAAATTAATATAAACCCAAACGTAAGAACACAATTACTTCATCATTTGATATAACCATTACTAAATTGTAATCATCCGGTAAACGAAGCAGTAACTAAACTTTATTCATACCTCAATAATCATTTCAGGATGAGTCCACGACTCAACCCAGAACCTGTCATTTCCATACTCATTAATTAACATTTATCGATTAGAACACAATGCAATGCAATGCTTTTATGCGTTCATGCTCAAAATGCAACCTTTTAGCTTATACCGGTATAGCTGAGTGCACACCCGTCGGTGTGCACCCTCTCATTCCCAACCATCCCGTGGCGGGGCCTACTCTTACTGACTCGCTCCCATCCATAGATAGGACTACGAGGTAGGACTTTTGTACTCACTACGTGTGAGTACAGAGGCCCACATCAACATGGGTCGCCTCTTCTGTAATGAATGCGCAAAAAAAATGCAAATGACATGAATGATCTACCCGTTTCATCCTATTTCAACTCCACATTGGTCATAGACATGTTTAGAAGCACGGCCAACCCGAATATAAACACACACATTATCATTTAATCGCATTCACCATTTTATTACTTGCATCAACATAACCCTACTCATTCGTAAAATTCGTAATGCAATGCAATAAATGGAAATTGAATAACTTGCTTACCAATTTGCTAACATTCATCCATCTTCATCACCATACTAAAAACAACTTCTAGATATGCTATTAAACATAACCACATCATTAGAATTTTCATAATCTTAGCGCAAACAAAGCATTTAACACCCTATAACGCTCTAGGGTTGCACTTGCCTTTTACTGACGGAAAATGGAGCGGCATTTGGAATCTTAGCTTTCGCATGACTTCCTAGGATTAACGAAAGCCTGAATTTAGAACATATACACACGATATAACTTACGGCAACAAACCACCTAAACAAAATCACTAGAACTAGTGCCATTTAATCTCGGGAAAATGCAACTTGTAAACATATGCACTACTCTCTGCCTAAGATACAAAACAGTAGCATTCATTCCATTGCCTAAAATACATATTGGCCACATTGCATAGATGGTCAAGATATAATCATGCGCAAATGAATTCCAGGACATCAGACACACATTTAACTTTAGCATTAGCTAAACCAAGAATTATGGTACAAGTATGAGACCATCTAAACTACCCATCTATGCAAGCCTCCAACAATTCCATCAGCATAAATGGAGACACCAATGCAATCAAAATTAATCAGGTGGCAGTAAATAATTCTTGAGCCAATCAAAAAGTAATAAGGATGAAGTCACAACATAATATTCACAATCATTATCAATGTAAGGATGACATTACAGGGCTCATATACAAATAACACACATGCGTATATAATATATATATATATATCATTCCATAAACAACAGCACGTAGAATCCTCAAGAATCTAATACCGGTATACATAAATACTTGGTATGCATCAGTAACAAATCCACATATGCAACACATACGCAAGTCTTTAGTGATCACAACAGGGAAAAGACAAACACCAATGCAATCATATTTAATCAACTAGGATCCAGCACACCGCCAGATGGCTGCTCAATAACCAAAGATTCACAACCAAATGTGTCATACAAGTACTCATAGATCATTACATAGAAACAGTGTAATACCCTAATATAACCCTTCTAGGCATTTCATCGAACACCTGACATGCAAGCAATAAAATCCCCCAAAGTTCTAAGGTTTTTACCTCAATCTTCCTCATGGAGGAAGGAGGGAGGTGGGGGAGATGTTGGCCGGAGGAGAGGGTCGCCGGCAGGGGCGCCAGAGGAGGAGGTCAGAGAGTGGCGCCAGGAGGGAGGAAGACCGGAGGGGGTCGGCAGGCGAGAGGGGCGCAGGGAGGGCCGGCCGGCTGGAGAAGGGCAGGACGCCAACCCTGGGGAGGTATCAGCCAGGGAAACCCAGGGGAAAAAAATGGCGGCTGGTTGGGAAAAGAGCCGGCTGGGGGATTAATCCTAGGGTTCCCTATTTCATACCTCCCTTTTATGCACAATCAACTGGTTGCCACTAGTCAATAGGGCTAAAGAACAAAAGAAATAAAGCCCCTCAACAGCAAAAACCAATTATATTTCAATTCTTGGCGCGAAATAACAATTGACAAGAAAAACCAGCTTGCCGCCAAACTAAACGGCTCGAAGATACCTCAACCCAAAAAACTAGGGAAATTCCAAAACCTTTATGAAAAGCTTCAAAAGAGCGACGATAAGTATTTTCCCCCGAATACAAATCCTTGAATCACGAAGGTGGAATCATTACCGGCCGAAATTCCTGGCAAAGAAGATTTGCGGTATTACAGGCGGAGTTGGTCTTGCCCCAACGCCGCAGTTCCTCGCCGCCGTCGCTGTCGTCGTCATCGCTGTCGTCGTCCTCCTCCTCCTTTGCCTGCTCTTCCTCCTCCTCCGCCTCCACCTCCTCCTCCTTCTCCTTCTCCTCCTCCTTCTGTAGCGACGGATCAGTGGGGCTCTGACCAACACGTGCACGCTTCTTAGGGGGTGCCATTGTTGCAACAAAAGTGGATTGTGTGGGGGCTGCAACAAGAGTGGATTGTGACAAGAGTGGATTGGATGCAACAATACTGGCATTATATAGAGGCAGAATGGGAAGGGCAACAGTTGGCAGAGGAATGTGAAGCGCAACGTTGGCGCAAGCAGAGAACCGCAAGCGATGGTTGGTCGGGCGCGAGTTGAACGTTGAGTATCACCGCCGGTTTGTATTACCAACGGCGGTGATATCGACTATCCTTGCGGTTAATACCTATAGCGGCGAATGATATATTACCGCCGGTTAAATTTATAGCGGCAGTGATATTTAAATTTACCGCCGGTTCGTATATTCAACCGGCAAAGTGATATGTATTTTCCCGCATAACGCAATTTTCCTCGTAGTATGATTTATCACCGCCGGTTTCGCATGAGCCGCAGTGATAAGGTATTTTCCTGCGTGATATGATTTATCACTGCGGTTCTTGGCGAGCGGCAGTGATAAGCTATTTATATAGCAATCCTCACCGACCGACGATTTCCCGGTAAAGCGTAAGAGAGGAGCGCTCTTTGCTCGGGTGTATTTTTCCTGGAGAGGTGCTGCCGAAATTTGGTGTCAGTATTTTGTTCATATTTTTAATCGAATCGACATCTTCTCCGACCGAGCAAAACAAAGAGGAGCTGTATTATCTTGGGGAGTTGCTGCTGAAAAATTGTATTAAAATTTTTTGAGGTTACTGACTTGATGTATGTTATATTTGTCGTAAAATTTTACTTTACGGAGTGCTATAGATGTCGATAATTGCTGATTGTACTGTGTGAACAGTTTATGTCGGTACTGCTCAAATTAAGATCTAGCTAAATCATTGAATAAATTATAATTCATATTGTAGATAAATTATTGAATAAATTATAATTCACTGCCGATTATGATCAATTATAAATAGTGAGAATTGCTAGTTGAATATTTAAATAATGGGAAATGGTAGATGGATTTTGCAATAATGAAAGTTGGAACATAAATAATTATTTAGAAATATATCCTTATATTCAATTATATGCTTGTTAATTTGTTGTAGATTAATTTAATTTAATAGCTAGCGCTACATAACAAAATGAAATGAAGAAATCTTCTAAATAAGTAAAAAATGCTAGATGGATATTTAAATAGTGAAAAAGGTTTGATGTATTATATAGGCAAATTGCTAGATGTATTTGTAAAACTAATCATTTACAATTATATATTGTTATTTGCGATAAATTCATATCCATTTTAGTGATGTAGTGGATGTTTAAGTAATAAAATTGCTAGATGGACAATTATGCATAATTGTAATTAATTTAATTAATGAAAATTTGTTATATCCATTTTAGTGATGTAGTGGATGTTTAAGTAATGTAGTTTGATATAATTAATCGTAGATGGACCGAAGGTGGATGTATGACACGGACCGTCGTGGTGCGAGTTCTTTAATGGTGTGACTTGTTTTCGAATGCGTCATGCACACAAGTCGAGAAACCCGCGGACTATATGTGTTGTCCATGCGTTGATTGCAAAAATGAGAAGATGTTTTGTAACATAGAGTCGTCGCGCACACTTGCTTCAAGGGGTTTCAAGGTGGCTATACTGTTGGGTGATCACGGTGAAGATGATATTGTACATGAAGGGCAACACATTGATGAAGATGATATTGTACATGAAGGGCAACACATTGATGGAGATGACGGAGACAACGATATGACGGCGGTGGAAGATGCGTTCGTTCATACCCACGAAGATGATCTAGATCAAATGCTGCGTGATGGGGAGGGGGACTTCACGAGTGAAAGGGAGTTTCAAAAGTTCCAACGTATGGTAGAAGACTCTACAACGCCATTGTACCCGGCCGCAAGGAGGAGCACGTAAAGTCGCATACCGTGCTTTCACTCTCGCAGCTTGAAGGCAAGCAATGGTTGGTCCGATAAGAGCTTTATTGAGTGTTATGTCTCTTGGGGACTTGCTTCCAGAGGGTAACGTGTTGCCTTCAACTACGTGCGTGCCAAGCGGGTTATCCGCCTGCGTTGGGATTGGAAGTACAAAGAATACGCATGTCCAAACGATTGCATATTGTATCGCGAATGAGTTTGCGGACATGGATGCTCGTGTTGTTTGCAAAGCAAAGCGGTATAAGAACGCGGCAGCGATATCGAGAACGAAGATGTCGGGTGAGGCGAAGAAGAAGAGGTGTCCCGTAAGGTGGTGTGGTATTTCCTATAATCCCGTCTGAGGCGATTGTTTGCGAACAAAAGGCATGCCCAATTGCTACGATGGCACGCCAAGAGCGTAAGAAGGATGGAATGCTCAGACACCTGCGATTACGTGCAATGGAGGAACATCGACGTAAAATATAAGAAGCGCTTTGCATATGATGTGAGAATATAAGGTTGGGTTGAGTACGATGGGATGAATCCTTTTGGCAACATGAGTAGTCGCCACAAAGACTTGGCGGTGACTTTATGCATCTACAACCTTCCTCCTTGGCTTTGCATGAAGCGAAAGTACATTATGATGCCACTATTGATCCAAGGGCCTAGGCAACCTGGCAATGATATCGATGTGTACCTGAAACCATTGGTTGAAGATCTTCTAACATTGTGGATCGATGGTGTACAGGTATGGGATGAGTATAAAAGAGAAAACTTTATCCTACGGGCATTATTGTTTGTAACCATTAATGATTATCCTGCTCTTGGCAACCTGTCGGGCCAGACGACAAAAGGCTTCAACGGATGCGTCCAATGCCTGGATGATACAGCTAGCCGGTGGCTGAAGAACAGCCGAAAAATGGCTTACATGCGGCATCGTAGGTTCCTCCGTAAGGATCACCCATACCGCAATAATAAGAGAGCTTTTGACGGGACAAAGGAGCGCATTAGCTCAGAAGAATCGATCGGGAAGCAGATATTTGCCGCAGTAAAGGACCTTACAATTATTCACGGAAAGGGAGCGGCAAGACATCTATTCCGACTTCCGGGATAAGGCTCCTTTGTGGAAAAAGAAATCAATATTTTGGATCCTACCTTATTGGCGGCACACGGAAGTTCGACACGCAATCGGCGTCATGCACATAGAGAAGAACGTGTGTGATAGCTTGCTTGGTATCTTATCGACATACCGCAAAAGCGAAGATACACTTCAAGCAAGGATGGACCTCGAAGATATGGCGAGGAAGGAGCGCATCACGAAGAAATGGATACAGCAAAAAGTACCTTCCATGACTGCTACACTTTGAGCAAGAAAGAGAAAATTAGCGTTTGCGAATGCTTGCACGGAATCAAAGTTCCGTCTGGTTACTCGCTAACATAAAGAGACTAGTCTCAATGAAAGACTTAAAGTTAATTGGTATGAAGTCTCACGATTGCCACGTGATGATGACACAGATGCTTCCAATTGCAATTAGGGGTTTCGCGGAGAAAGTCCGAGACCCAATTATCAAGTTGTGTTCATTCTTCAACGCGATTTCACGAAGGCCATCGATCCATTAATACTAGACAAGCTGCAGGAAGGCGTGGTTCACACTGCATGCGTGCTTGAGATGTGTTCCCTCCATCTTTTTTGATATTATGGTCCATCTCATTGTTCACATTGTGAAAGAGATCTGAATTCTTGGTCCCGTATTTCTACATCGGATGTACCCTTCGAGAGATTCATGGGGTTATAAAGAAATATGTTCAGAATCAAATCGTAGGAAGGTCTGCATTGCCGATGGTGAGGAACCGAGAAGGTCATTGAGTTCTCGTCGATTATATGGATCTCAAACCGATTGGTGTACCAGATCTCGGCATGAGGAAGGCTACTGTGAAAAGGACACTAGGCGAGAAATCGAAGACGCACTAGCAATCTAGCTGCATTTACACAAGCACATTTCGCAGCTTTTGGGACAATCGGTTGTGGTGGCCCCATATGTCGACATGCACAAGAACGTGCTATCCAAAACAAACCTGTGGAGGTCGAGGGTTGGCTCGCGAGAAACACAGAGATAATTTCGGCGATTGGTTGTGTAGACACATGATGCGACGGAGACAGATCGCACTCAGCTTGAAATTGTTGGCTCAGGGACCGTCAACTACAATTCGGACATTCAAGGATCGACATAAATGGTTTTACATTTTATACAAGAGCGCAAGATAAAAAGAGCACCAATCAAAATAGCGGTATCCGTGATAGATGCCTATGACAACAATGGAAATAGGCAAACCTACTACTGATTCATAGAAGAGATTTGGGAGCTTGACTATGGTCCTTTGAAGGTCCCTCTCTTCGGTGCCAATGGGTCGACTTCGTGGCGTGAATATCGATTGGGCACGGCATCACTACCGTGGACCTCAAACTCGTCGGATCTGAGAGAAGAACCATTCGTACTTGCTAATTTCATTACACAAATCTTCTTTGTAATCAATTCGCTAACAAGGAGCGCCACGTGGTTATTCAAGGAAAAAGAAGGATTGTCGGAGTTGAGAATGTTGTCGACGAGGAAGAGTACAACCAAATCGATTTAGCTTCCCCTTTTGGAGAGGGCGTTGACCTAAGTACCATGGAAAGCGATGTGAAGCTACATACATACGCCGCGATCATAACGAAGGTCGAGTCGTAGCTTAGTTGTAGTAATGAAATGTATGTTTTCTTTTGTATGAACGACATGTTTATTTTCTCATATGTAACAATTAGTGTAATATATGCAATAATGGAAATTGAGGTTATGCTTTCTTTTTATCAAATTGAAAGTTTTACTGCATTTGGTTTTTTGTGATTTTGACTGCACTTGAATTTGTTCGAATTTGACAAAGATTTGTTGTTCAATTTGACAAAGATTATTTGATTTTAGAAATATTAAAACAATTAAAAGTTAGCAATCTGATTTTTATATGAACGGGTAACTAGATTTAAACTGAAACTTTCATAAGTAACTAGGAAAATGGCAATGATGTTCACTTCCTTTCTGTGCTAGTAAATCATGCTACTGCTGCAATCCAACTAAGAAAAGTTTCCAAAAATTCTGAAACAAAATCATGGATGTACATCTCATCTTACCCCATCTACATATAAAATTTCATGATCAAATTCGTCCTATAATAAGAGTAATAAAAAAGATAAATTTTAACAGGGCATGGGTAAAGAGCTTATCACTGCCGGTTGTACAACGGACCGGCAGTAATATTCCACTATCACTGCCGGTTGTACAACGGACCGGCAGTAGTATTCGGAGTATCACTGCCGGTTTTACGATGGCCCGGCAGTGATATACTATCACTGCCGGTTGGTATGACCAACCGGCAGTGATATTCCACCACTATAAATAGAAACGCCGCGACCTCCTCTCATTTACCTTAGCCCTAGCCCGCGCCCTCCTCTCACTTTTACCGCGCTGCCCTCTGAAGCCCCAGCGCCGCGCCATGGACCACCGCCCGGTTGCTCGCGAGCTCCCGGCGCCGCCTCGACTCGGACATTGTCGCCTCGGTACTCCCGCCGTCGCCTCGATGGACCGGCGCCGAAGGTGATCGATGGGTGGTTCCGATGACTGAAGGACTCGCTATGGGGCAAGCTCAAACAAGTCTTCCATTTCCCCAAGGGTCGAGTTGGTTGCAAAAGCGTGCACTAGGTATCATGTGCACATCCCGAAGAATTGGAAGACTCAGCTGAATAAGACCTATGTGAAGAAGAATGTCACGCCAAATTTTAACATGTTTCCAAAGATAAGAGAATTTTGGAAGGACTTTGTGGAGTCTGAATTTCAAGAAGCCCGGACATTGAGTCAGAAGAACAAGGCTAACGCGGATAAGAATATGTACCCTCACACACTAGGCACTGGTGGCTACGTGAAGAAAATACCTGCATGGGATAGGCGCGAACAAGAGCTAATCGTCAAGGGCGTTACTCCTGCGACGGCCGAGTTCACTGCACAATCAAAGCACTGGTTGCTTGGGAGGGGGACTGAAGTCTCAGAAGATGGCAGCTTGAGCTTCAGGAGCGATAGAGCCCGGGAGGTGTCGCAGAAAATATCAGATGCTCACGTGGAGTCTTCCCAAGGGCTTTTCATTCCACGAAGGGAGAATGATGAGCTGACTGTTGCCCTGGGTAACAGGGAGCATCCTAGGCGCACCCGAGGAGTTGGTTTGGTGCCGTGGAAAGAAGGCTTCCCAGATGACGCATCATTGTACAAGCGGCCGAAAAGAATAAGAGAAGATGAACTGCAAAGTCAAATACAAGATCTTTGTGGCAAGAGCGCACAGAAGAGAGAGCGCGGTGGATCAAGTTGTGGAGCAAGCGAGACTGAAAGCTCTCACCACGACCGCCACTCGATGACACCCTCCGAACCTCGATCCACGGTGTTCTTAAGAGCATTGCAAGCGTCGCAACGATTCCGGAGAGCATCGACTCCATTTTTCGATGGATGACATCACGTAACCGACACCGTGCAAGCTGCATTTGTCCGCACATGGCATTACCATCAAGGTGGCTGATGGCAGGGCTTGGCCATGCGCCTCCTCACAGTTCTGCACTGCCGCCCAATACCGCTGGGATTCGCCAGGTCGAAGTAAACGGTGTAGTCCGACAATATCGCAAAATGGAGGTAGAGATTCTGGCGAGGAAAAAAAACAAACTTGGAGAAAACGTGCATGGCTTCCTCGCGTGGCGCAAGAGCTTGATTATGTTCGGCTCGGACGATGAGGCCGATAACGACGACGATGATGATGAGCCGACTCTCCACACGCAGACTGCCGCCACGAAAAGTGCAACTCCTCCGCCAAAGACCGTTAGGACAAGTCCAACTCCTCCATGGCACCATCCACAAAGGACCAACTCCTCCGCCGTCACCACCAGAAAAGTCCAACTCCTCCCCGGCACCATCCGGAAGAAGTCCAACTCCTCCTCGGCACCACCAGAAAAGTCCAACTCCTCACCAAGACATAAGAAGAGTCGAACATCAAGACCATCTCGAAGTGCATCGTCTTGTACCAAATCTCGGTCATCTGTGAAGGCAGCCTGACCTCGTAAGAAATTACCGGCCGATATGATCAAGAAGAACGCAAAGAGCAAACGAAGGCGAGGTAACATCTCACTTCCAAAAGGTGCCATCACCCGAGAAGACTAAAGTCGATGCTAATGCGCAGGAGTTTTTCTTGAGTATGGCAAAAGCCAAAGAGACAGGCGGGCTTCAACCTTCGAAATGTGGGACTACGAGCGCATCTCCGAAAGCAAAACTTGAAGATGGCTAGTCTTTGGCGCCGATGTCGCAAGCTCAAAAGATCTTCTTGAACAACGTCGTAATTCTGAGCTAGGTCTAAATGGAAGTACATTAAGGGGCAACCGATGGCTCCCCAAAAGATTTAGAGAACCTAACAACAAAATTGCGGCGCGTCCATCAAGATACATGCAGAGTGCCAAGAGGGTATGTGGGCGATCCCAAATGAAATACAAAGATTCGGATTTTCACAATGGGGATGGCATGTTCAGTTAGAGTTCTGCGAATTGTATATGTTGTACGGCGAGATGCTCGACGCGTCATCGGGTCGACTGTGGACTTTGTAAGTCTCTATTTATATTATTGTATATTCTTCTACCGCTCAAGCTGTATGTCTAACTTCTTTTTACATATGTAGAATGGAGATACAGACATGTAGAAAAAGTAAGAATGAAGATTTAGGATTTCTCGATCCGGGGCTTGTCAACGAGACACTCGTCCGTGATAACCCAAAGTTTGTTGAAGACTATTTATTTAAGACTTTCTACAAGCTGAAAAAGAAAACCTCCGTACTTGTACCCTATAACTTTCAGTACGTATTACCCTACTTCTAATATTGTTTTACTATTTTTTCGTGACACAGTGTGGGACTAATAGGCTATGTTAACATATATGTCTAGTTATCACTGGGTCCTCCTCGTCATCGAGTTAGAAGCTAGCAGGGTTTATGTCTTGGACTCGTTGAGAAAAGAACTTCATGAGTATGAACATAATTTTTGGAAGATGATGAACAGGTAAACTCGATCGTTGCGTTATTGCTCTAGTAATATTTTATTCTATTGTATTTAAGGTTAATTACTATTTACAATCATTCACAGCAAGATTCACACGGTATTGCAAGAAAGGTGGTCCGTGATCTTCCCTACAGACAACTTTCAAAGTAATAAATGACTTTCCATGCATGAGACAGACCGTGGAAATAGTTTATCGCATACTACGATGTACAAATTTACATGCAATTGTCACGAAGAGTGTCGGATATAACGAAGACATGGTATATAATTACACATTCATGCCTACTTTTCTTTCATTTAACATCTATCGTCATTAATTAAATTTTCTTTTCTTCAATAACAGCTCCAAGCCGAGAACCAATCGATTCTTGTCGAAAGAAATTTTAGCAATTCAAGAGCATATCATTGGATTCATTGTGAACATGTCATCGATCCAAAGGGCGAGTTCCACTACCCAAGCTTCGATCTAAAGTGAACGAGATGTACTCACACTACATTTGTGAGCAGACTATTAATTGTAAAAACTAAATATTGTGATGCTTTAATATATTTTAATTATGATCTAACGACGCTTCATATACTATATATTTGAAGGCAACATATCATGTGCACACAGGCCTTCCGTGTACACATCGTGCACACCAACTAATAAAAGTCACGAAAACTACGAAAAAATTTGTACATGTATTCATAGATTACTCTACCTATGTATAAAATTGCAGGTTCAAATTCAATACATATGAGGACTTACAAAGTCCTCATATGTATTGAATTTGAACCTGCAATTTTATACATAGGTAGAGTAATCTATGAAGTACATCTACAAATTTTTCCAGAATTCGGTTGTCACTGCCGGTTCGTCTAGGAACCGGCATTGATATACACAGATCACTGTCGGTTCGTCATATAAGCCGGCAGAGATATACATATATCACTACCGGATTCTAGGTTGAACCGGCAGAGATAGTTGAGTATCACTGCCGGATGCTAGTGTAAACCGGCAGAGATAGTCTAATATCACTGCCGGTTGTATAATGAACCGCAGAGTGATATCTATTATCCTCGCGGTTCCTCACCGCAAAGTGATAACCCGAGTATCATCGCCGACCAATGATCGCCGGCGCCCATAACCGGCAGTAATGGCGTGGACGAACCGGCAGTGATGACCTATTCTGTAGTAGTGTGGCCAAGATGGTTTCGGGGACAGCCCGAGGTTTTAGCTCTCAATTGGCCAAGTTGGTTTGGCGGCAAATTTTTTTTATGTGGCCGATTAAACGGAAACGGCCGACTAATCTATCTATCTATATTTTTATCTTTACTAATATAAATTTACAGTTGATGACAGCGATCCATTCTTCCTAGCCCTCTCCCCTCGCCATATCTCCAATAATGACATATCATTATAGCTAATTATTCTTTCCTAATTTATAGCCAGCCATATCTCTCTAAAGATGTCTGATTATTATAGCAAAATCTCTGATTATTGCTGGTAATTAATAGTCGGCCAATCATTACTTTTGTACTTTATATATGCTATACAATTTTCACAGAATCAATCAATTAAGAGAATTCATTCAAGATCTCCTATGTCGTGCCGCCGCGGCGAATGAACTCGACGAACTGATCAATAAGTGACGGACCGACGTACATGGCCACGAGGCGCAAAAGGCCAAGTGTTAGGCCCCTTACTGAATCCGCCTCAGATGATCAAACGATTCAATAGAAACCAGACAACCTTCCGCCACTAGAAGACAGGAAAACAAACTAGGGTTCTACAATATCTAAAGTAACTAGCAGAATATGCGGAAGGTTCTTCTCTTTTCATTCCATTCCCAGTATTTATACTTCATCCGACTTACAGCAGTAAAGAAAAGTTTCACAGCTCAAAACGAAGACAAAACAGTAAAAGAGTAAAACGACAAAGCAACAAATATAAGCGTCTTCAGTAATCACTATTTCAGGTCAGATGACCGTCGGATGTCTTGATATCCTTCGCATTCGCATCTGGCCGTTGATTCTCTTTAAACACCTGCTCTGTTTCTTCTGAATTTCCCGCTTCCTCCAGCACACAGACTCCAGCCACCCGCAACTCCTGACAATTCCCCACCTTTGAACTTCATGCTTGCCCTCAAGCTGAGAAATCCGGAAAAGTGCTTTTGATAAAACTAGCATCTTCCCAGGTGGCTTCTTGGTCTGACATGTTTAGCCATTTAATCAACCATTGCGTAACTACCTTACCTTGCCTTGGAATCATTCTTCTGGCTAAAACTTCAACTGGTTCGGTTTTAATCTTCCCTTCTGAATCAACCAGGGGTAATCCAGGCAAAGGAATAGCTTTGGAACCAATATGTTTTTTCAGCTGACTGACATGGAAAACTGGATGTATTCCAGCATCTGGAGGTAACTGGAGCTTATATGCAACTGAACCAACTTTGCTCACCACTCGGAATGGACCATAATACTTAGCTCGCAATTTCAGGGACCCTCTCAACCCAAAGGCATTCTGCCTATACGGCTGAATTCTCAGATACACCATATCTCCAATCTGGAAGCTTCTTTCTGATCTTCTTTTGTCAGCAAAAAGGGAGTATTTGTTGAAAGGGTTGGACTACCAACAAAAAGGGACTGTGACCGTGATATCCATTTGGACGTTGGAGCTAATCCTCCTACATTTCAATTTCTTATGAATCAGGTGTTTGCAGACCATTTGAGAAAGTTCATTTCTGTCTTCTTTGAAGACATATTGATTTATAGTAAGAGCTTGGCTAAGCATGTACAACATCTGAAGATCGCTGTGAATGTACTACAAGAGAACCAGCTAGTCGCTAAGAAGAGTAAATGTATATTTGCCATGAACACTATTGAATGCGACCAAGTGATTCATTTGAAGAATAGTGCAGAGCCTCCAAACCTGAGACAGCATAACTGGATGTCGAAGTTATTGGAATTTGCTTTCCAAATTGAGTATTCGAAGAGTAAAGAGAATCAAGAAGATGAAGCATTTTCTAGAATTGATTATTCAAATGATAATACCGAAGTGTGTGCTGCCCTCATGTATGTCCTTCCAGAAGGGGTTACTGTTGTTAAAACTAGTTGTGAGCTAGAAGCCAAGGTGTCAAAACTCAGGAGTGACTTGCAGATTGGTGTGGACCTGAATGGCAAAAACAAAATGGATTCTGGAATTCTCAAGTACAAGTACAAGGGCCTATGGTTTATAGAGGACAAGAGTGACCTCAGGTCACTGCTATTGGATGCCTTCCACACATCAGTTCTTGGTACTCATTCGGGTGTGAGGGCAACCAACTTCAGACTCCAGAGGGTATTCTATTGGTTGTTAATGAGAAGAAGTGTGGAATTCTTTGTCAAAGAATATCCTGTGTTACACGTTAGCCAATTAAAAAAACATGTCAGTAACCATGCAACTCCTCTTCCTAGATTTCCATTAGTTGACTCAGAATGCAAGATTTTGACATAGGCCATAGCGATACTGGATCGGCAAATGATACCAATAAAGGATGTAGCTGTGGCACAATGGCTTATTCCTTAGCTAAATTTACCTCCGGAAGAAGCTACATGGGAGGTGATTCATTTATTCAGAGTGGATTTTCGAGTTTCAACTCTTGGGGACAAGAACTGTCTTCAGAAGGGGGAATTGTCAGAACTACGGGTTGGAGAAGATGAATAGGGAAGTTGGCAGTCTTTATACCATTTCGGCTAAGTTCACTTAAGTTTCCATCTATGGCGGGGATTTCAAGGATGAGAAGATAGCAGCATCCAACGGTTATCACTGAGTAGATAATAGCAGTAAAAACACCTGTGGAGGTCAAGTTTTGTCGTTAATTGCGTGTTACGGCTTCTTTTCACCTGGTGCGCCAGTTCTTTACTTTCACCTAGTTGTTGCTGTAAAAACTGGTAGTATATAAGCCTTTGGCTGGATGAAATGAAGGGCATCAGAGCATATTCTCATCTAGAGTACTCTTAGTTTGTTAGAGTAGTTTGTTTGTTTCTGTGTTCTTGTGTTCTTCGGCTGGCGATCCGATCTGTCTTCTTCCTGTTCTTGTATCTGGTTTGGATTACAGGTCAGTCTCTTCTTGGATTTCGTTAGGGTCCTGACACCAAGCCCCGCGACCAGAGTATGCTTCGCGCCGGAAGGACAACTAGAGGCGACGGCACCGAAAGTGCCGTGACCCAGCCACGCCAATTGGACGTGAACAAAGCGTACGATGCTTCGGCGCGGTTGCTCGGCGACACCGGTGGGACGTCATCAGTGGTGAGAGAGTCATTGGCATACCCCTTCGAGATAAACAGATTAATCAAGTTGAACGTTGTGAGAAAGAGGAACGACGTGGCGGCGCATGGCATGGAGGGCGCTTGGCGCTAGTGTTTTCTGGTTCACCTTCATGGGCTCCGGCATCATGGCCGGTGAAGCCAGTGATAGCTAGGTACACCAGAGGCATGGAGACGAGTAGGCTGGCAAAGGAGAGATGGTTATCTGGGAAGAGCAGCGAACCATCGGCGTAGCGAACCACCGCCGAAGCGGAGAAGAGTGCGGCACCGAGGGCTGTGGCGATCCAGAAAATACGAAGGTACAAAGGCTGGGTGGCGGCAGTGGCCCCTTTCTCCGAGGCGACTGACCACATGGCCATGGCATGCGCGATGAAGTGGGCGGCGAGGAAGGTGGACTCCACAGCACGCCATGGTGTGCTCGGCAGGAGGAAGAATGCGAGCGTGAGGAGAACGGCGAACGCCGCGTCGAAGACGGCAGACGCCCCAAGAGCGACCGCGTAGCGGCTAGTGGTCCGGAATGGCGGTGGCTTCAACAGCAGCGCCTCGTGCTTGGAGAAGCTCCCGTGTCGCCCCTGCGAAAGCAGTGGATGACGAGGACGAGCGAGGCAACGAGGAAGACAAGGTCGACGGCGCTGAAGAGCGCGCGCTGCGGGCATGGCGAGAGGAAGAAAAACACGAGCTGGTAATATAAATTGCAAAAAGGGATAAAAATGATTGATTGATTTTTGATATTGGTAATATATATTGCTACGTACAATATATTTGGTTTTAATTCATATCGGAGAAAAAACCATAAAAACTTTTGTAATCGGGAGAAATAGATGTTTGATCTTGTAGCACAATTTTCTTTTATTGCTTGACCTTTATGTTTTGTTATCAATTTTATTTTTCGTAGCAACTTACAGGCATTAATCTAGTATACTACTAATGGTGGGATGTACCTCTTGCCTGCCATGCAGTGTTTTTCTGTTGTACAAACTACAGTACCAAGCTATAAAGATCATATATTTATTTCCCCTCACATTTCACAAACACTTGTTAGCTTATTTGGCAGCGACTTAGCATCTCGTGTTCGAATCCGGCCAGAAGCAGTTTTTGCCCAATTTTTTCCATCGACTTCACTGATTTAAACAATATTGAAAATTTTTGCAACATTTTTGAAGGGCCCTCGGAGCATACCTAACCTACTTAAAAAATTTGGGTCATGGTCAAACTCATGTGATTTTTAAAAATCTGATAATGCTACTAATGTATTTAAAGCAACTTCGCTGGTTTAATTAGTTGAGCTAGTAACTCTGCAAATTCTTCAAGACTTTTGAGGAGGGTCCTGGGAGCATGCCCACGCTACTGTAAAAATTCCAGATTATAATCAGACTTTTGTGATTTGTAAAAATTCCGACGGTGCTACTGAATCAATTAAAGCAACTTCACTGATTTTTTTTTGAACTCAACGGGCAACACTGATGGATTGAAAGAACATAAGAAGGTGGTTGGAAATTTTGATGTTCTTTTTTTCCCCTTTAGAAAAGAAAGGATGGAGACGGCTGGGCATGTTTGTTCCAACAAAAAAATCATCCAGCCAAAGCCCAAAGTAAGTTTGCCTTCAGCCAATCCTGATTCCTGATGAGTTGCTAGTCTAATTGACTAATATGGCTGATTACGTGCTCTAAAGGGTTAATATCCTTACGATCCATATATGCGGTACATTTTGCCTGCCATGCATATCCGTATAATCAACCGACTAAATGGTCGTATCAACCGTTTTTCAATACACTGCTTCTGACCGGTCACTCGGACCTTGATTTAGTGGCTTGTGATATATGCCAACTTTCGATATGTGCTTTCACCTTGGAGACCTTGACTACCGTTGGTCAAGTTTTTGTGGATCACTACGCAACACCATAATGCAATACTGCAACAGTGAATGAACAAGAAAAAAGTACCGCTTTTGATGCTTCTATGTATCACTCCCTAATTCAACTTGCATAAATCTTCAAGCAAACAAAGGGATAAATAGTCATCATCTATCATTTATTCATGTTTCAATATTTATGCTATTTTCAAAAAGTGATGCACAAAACACCTCCCAAAAACCAATTCAACACATTGTAGCATGTAATCACAAGAAAAAAAAACTAACCTAGATGGGCACAAAAAAGAATAATAGAAATTCTGACAACGTACTGTGCTTAGAATGTTGCTTTTTGTTTTTAAATTTTCTGGAGATTTATGACTCATCAATAATTTTTGAACCTTTTTGTAAGAGTTCCTTGAGGCCATATAATCCTTTAGTAAAAATTTCAAATTATGATCTTTTGTATTTAATCTATAAAAATTCTGACATTGTTACCTTCAGATTTTCAATCTTTCTATTTTTGAATTTTTAAAAACATCAAACTAATTTATTAATTTTTTTTATATTTTTACTATTCTTAGGTCTATCCATCCAGAGGATAATATAAAATTTTTAGATAGAGATAACGTCGGGATGTTTTTATTTAATTATGATAAGTTTACTGTTATTAGCACCACTACAGACTGGTTCATCCGCGACCCCAATCACTACCGAGTAGGCTCGAGCCGGCAGCGATAATCTTATCACTGCTGGTTCTAAATTCAACCGGCAGTAATAATCTTATCTCTGCCGGTTCAAAATTCACTACAGGATATCCTATTACTGCTAGCGCTACAACTGCCTAGAAAAAATAAAATTGAAAGTGGTAGTGCTGCTTCAAATAATTTTTTTTCAAAAGCAGTATCACCATCTAGAAAGGTTCAAATTGTTAGCAGTGGTACTGCTATGAAAGAGTTGTATCATCACAAGCAGACAGACCGCTTTGAAAAATTATTTAAGATGGTAGTACTGCTTGGAATATCTGTTTGGGCATTTGGCGGGTGGACGAAAATTTTGGCGCACATATTTTCTCTCAGCAGTAATACGCGCCAATGGCGCCCCAACTCCCAATATCTCCCACGCAGCCAAAGCTAGCTAGCCATTATCGCTTGTTTACTCGCGAAAATCCCCAAAGCCCCAAATCACCGCAGACAAAACCACCGTAACCCCCTCCGTCCTCATGCTCGATCGCTGCGCCGTGTCAACGCCGGGCCATAGTCGTCCGCCTCTGGAACTCCTCCGCCACCTCACCGTGGCCCTTGATCGTGGGACGGGTCGGAGAGGATCCGTCGGAACGCCAAACAATGCCGGTCATCGAACGATTCGCACGAGAAGATGGTGGTGGCATTGTACTGACTCGGAATCGGCGGTAATGCTCCTCCACTTCTCCATGTGACGGCGGTGTCTCCTCCGCCATAAGACGTCGACTTCTTGGATCTCTTCCATTGGTTTTGGTTTGGAACTTAATTAGTTTTTGGTGATAATATATAGGCGAGTAGGCGTTTGGCGTCCCAAATCCCAAATCGCTCACCTCACCTCCAATCGAGAACCCGATTCTTCGTGCATCCGAGAGTTTCTAGGCGATGGTGGAGGGAGGAGAGGGCGGCGTGACATCTACCGATCTTTGGATGCAAGGGCGCCAGATCTCGGGAGCATCAAAGAAACATTAAGGGCGGGCCGGGCCGAAGGGCGGGACGGTGAAGGACAAGCCGGCGCCTCCTCTTGGATCATCTCCTAGGAGTCCCCTCCTGGAGCATCTCCTCTTGAGGCGGCTGAAGGACAGGGCGCCCCATCTGTTGCCGTGAAGGGGGCAGAGCAGCGACGAAGTACCTGTGGAATTTGGGGATTCCAGCGTGAGGTTGTAATGTTCTTACATCATCTGTTGCCGTGAAGGGGGCAGAGCAGCGACGACGTGAACGCTTCCTTCCAAGGCCGTCGCCGTGCAGGTTGGAACATTCCAGCGATGAAGCGCCCCATCTGTTGCCGTGAGGTAATGTTCTTGCTTTTGATTTTCTGAGTTCATTCACTGGTCTAGCCCTTTGTGTTTGATCTAGATACTTGATGGTTGGATCTGCAGAGGGTGAAAACTTAATTTCGTTGATTACACTGAATTAGTTTCTTTGGCTGAGCTTGTGTAGCAAACTGATTTACTAACTGGAAATTCCATTCTACTTCATTGCAAAGGAACTTTTCACTGGAAAATAATAAAAACCAAATGCGCCAATAATGATTTTGATTACCTCGTCAGTTTCTGCATGATATGCACTATATCGGGCCTATTGTGCCTGTCAATCTCCGTGCAGCTCAATGCTATCTGCGTGCATCCCATGACTTGTTGGCAATATGCCTCTAGTGAGGAACCACTCCATTTTGCTTGCAACATGTTCCTCCAGTTTGCAAGTACCTGTGGAATCAAAATTTAAAGCAGGAACGGTGCTATACAAATGTGAATCATAGCATATCAATGGCCTGAGTTGTGCCACCATCTGTGTTAACTTTACAAGATTATTTTTGTATAGAAGGTAAACTGATACAAAAGAAATCAGCACTCATAGGGTTGAGAATAGCATGTTCAATGATTCTGTTTGCATCAACAACAAACATTAGGATGGAAATGAATAGAAGTTCCATATGGTGGGATCTGATCAGCCCCAGGCCAACCAGAATAGTCAAAAAGCCTAGGTCTACAAACAGGGCCCTAATGCAAACACCTCATTAGGTACCATCATCTTGAACGTTTTGATTTCGGTGTTAAATTAGTTCAAAAATCCTTAAAAGAACAGTGGAGGTATAACTCAATATGATCAGTTACCTTGTCACATTTAGTTCCAAACTCAAGCTGCTAAAAAAACAAAAAGTGAAATTTGCTGTGAATAGTAGCATTTTTCCTTTATCCCCCCCTTATGATTTATATGATGTTTCACTATTTTATTTCTCATAGCACCAATTGAGTTTTGATTTGAAATTGAAGGTAGAACATATTGTCTGAGATTATTTTAGAGTTTCTTTGATATAAAAATCAAATAGTTAGCATGATAGCACCTAATTAGGTTAGCATTTAATATGCCCCCCATCTTAAAATAGACTTTTTTTTGGTAAGCATGCCACTCCACAAGAAAAGATATCCCTTGGTAAATGACTACTAGTACTTTAAAATTTTTCAAGTGAGGAGCTGAAAGAATCATTGTAGAATACCTTCATAAGCAACTTCACAAGTAGCATCATGTCGTTCAGATGCATCTGGTGGCAGATGAACAATCCAAGTAGCCCATAAATGGCAGTTAGACACAAAAGAAAAATATAAGTTAAGCAAAGGAATAGTTCTTCTAAACATTAGCTACCCAAAACATATCTGATTACAGAAAAAAAACCTTCTGGTGATTCCTCAATAACAACTTTCAAAGTATCAGCTACTTGCTCTATTGCACCTGGAAAAAGGCAAGGTAAGCAGGTCTTGGCATTATAAAGAGAGCAGGAAAACCTGCCATTACTTCCAATTAATACTAAAATCAAGGAGGTCAGATCAGCAACAATTTTAAGGGAAAAGGCAGATGTGAAGAATAGCAAATTATTAAATGGAATAGAACATTAACAGGGAAAACATGATCAAAACAGATTCACCGCACTGATATGGAACAAATTATGAAGCAAAAATACAAGTCAAAGAGAAAAAAAACAGATAAAATTATTCTTCTAAGCATTAGCTACCCTAAACATCATAACTGACTACTACAAACAAACCTTCGGGTGATTCCTCTATAACCACTTTCACAGAATCAGTCACTTGCTCTGTTGCACCTGGAGACAAGAAAGGTAAGCAGGTCTTAGTATTAAAAAGAGAACAGGCAAACCTGCCATTAGTTCCACCCAATACTAACAACTAGAGTTCATAATAGGAACTATATTAGGGGAAAAGAAAGAAGTTCAGAATGGCAAAATATTAAATGGACAGAGCACTATGGTGGGAAAATATGGCCAGAATTCGATTGCGCTGATATGAAAACAATTCATGAGGTGCACCCTAAATGAAAATCGGGCAATGGAAGGGTTCAGTCCCTGATACAGGAGCATTACAAAATGGCTCATAATATATAAATTGATCTAATTTATGTATCTATGGATAAATTAGCACAGTTCCTTTTACTTACAGAAAATACAAGACAAGCAAATGCTCCAAGGGGCTCTAAAGAGCACTCAATAAATTCAACAGACCTAATCAAGCTCAAAAAATATGGAAGTACGCAAGTTACACAGAGCTACACCTACCCATAGATTATCCTAGAACATTTTTTGCATTACAAGAGATTGACAGGATGCCTTGGTAGAATATTTGTCACACCAAATTATTTTCCATGGATATGTACTACACCAAATTCTATGTTCCATAGACACGGACACATGAATGCGACATGGGGATTTGCCATTTTCCCCAAAGAACCTGGCACATGAAGATGGCTATGTATAAAAATATATAGGACAAGACTAACCTACATGTACCCCTTAAAATAGCTATTCTACACCTATGTACCTACATGTGTTGTTTACCAGATCATTGACTCACCACTGCCTCCAGCCTGCACCTTGCTCAATTCATTTGGGCCAAAAGAATAATGGTTGGGAAAAATAGTTTCTATTAGGGCGACCGAGGGCACGAACACATGGAACCTCCCATGCTATCCCAAACTACCAAAGATCTATTTTGGCTAGAACGGGAAGAAAATTTATTAAACCTCATATGGCAGATAGTAATTAGCTGTGACTAAGATATGCTACTGGCTCCTTGCTGTTGATAACTACTACCATGTAGGCGTTGATGCACACAGCACACTTGCATTTATGCATGTACTAGTATCAATTAGTGCTAGTAACTATTGTGTGCACCATCAATAACCATAAGCACGGAATCAACTAGAACTAACAACTTCCTTTTCTTACGAAAGCCATAACTTTTGATTTGCAACTTCAATTCATGAACGGTTTTTGTTGGTAGCTTGCCAACGATGAGGGGAGCAGAATGATTTGTTTCACCATACAAACTGAGTGTAGCAAAAGGTTCTGCACATCTTTGCTATAGTCTTTTGTTCTACAGTAAAAATGCAAGAAAGATGTAAAATCCGGTAGCAAGTGCATTAAAAAATGTTTACTACACCATTCGACTGAGATTATTGCAATTATAACCAAAAGTAGCACATTTCACTGCAATAATGGTACAAAAATCTTAGTAGTCATTTAGAGAGAGGAGTGGTATGATGTATTGATAAATGAGAGCTATTTTTGACAATGGGATAAATCTGTGCTGACAATGAGATAAATCTGAGCTATTTTTTAATAACAATTTTTGAAGACATAAATCTATAGCTTTGTGTTTGATGCGAACTATAATTTACTTCCATGAATATGGGAACTAAAACCCCCTTATGATTTAACTCCTTATTGTTTTGTTGAAGCAGGCAATCTATATACTATTTTTTCAACTTTCTGCTTTTCTTTTATGCCAGACTGCTCATTACGCATTGGAGAGTCACCATGGATAAGCAGTGGATGAATGAGGCTAGGAAGAAATCTAACAATTAAGTCAATGTAATAGCAACTTCTCATGCTAACTAATTATGCTTAATGCATTTAGTGATAAAATGTGGGCACTCGAAGAAGTATGTGGACGGCGTGAAAAGCTTCCTAGAATTTGCCTTTACAAATTCATCAAAAGGAAATCACATTCGATGCCCTTGCAAGAAGTGAGTGAATAGCACTTGGTACGAAACAGCAATTGTCCATGACCACTTGATATGTGAAGGATTCTTAGAAGGATACACAACATGGATTTTTCATGGAGAAAAAGTATCATCCTTTGAACTGCATAGGGAACCAGAATTACAGCCCGAATCTTACATAGAAATGGAGCAAGGGCTAGATGATGAGATAACATAAATGCTTCATGATATAGGATATGGGTACCAAGATGCTAGTGATATAGGTGGCGATTGTGATTTAGAGAGTCCAAACGAAGATGTTGAGGCTTTCTATAAGTTAGCAAATGATGCTAGTCAACCATTATTTCTTGGGTGCAAATTCACAAAGCTACAGTTTATAGTGAGACTTCTTCACACCAAGTTCTTTGGTGGATGGACCAATAATAGTTTCGATACTCTTCTTGATTTACTTAATGAGGCGTTTCCAAAGGATACTTCACTACCAAAGAACTTTTATGAAGCGAAGAAGACAGTGAGGTCCCTTGGATTAGGTTATGAGAATATCGATGCATGCAAACATGATTGTGTGTTTTTCTGGAAGGAGAATGCTAATAGAGATTACTGCCCAAAATGTAATACTTCTAGGCGGAAGGTAGAAAAGAAGAGTCGATGGGAAGCGAGTGCACAGGGTTCCCCAAAAGATTCTTCGATACTTTCCAATAAAGAAAAGACTCCAGCAGTTGTATATGTCCCGAAAATCGGCAAGTGATATGAGATACCATAGTGAAGGGCGCCCAAGGGATGGGCAAATGTGTCATCCAGCGGATTCAACTGTTTGGAAGGATTTTGACAATAAATATCCAGAGTTCAGTTTTGATTGTCGCAATGTAAGACTTGCTCTAGCTACAGATGGTATAAATCCTTTTAGAAACTTAAGTTCATCACATAGTACATGGCCTGTTATCTTGATTCCTTACAACCTACCGCCATGGATGTGTATGAAGCAACCAAATTTTATCCTCTCACTTTGCTAATTCTGGTCCTAGATGTCTTTGGAAAGGATATGGATGTCTACTTTCAGCCTTTGATTGATGATTTGTTAGTTAGTTGGCATGAAGGTTTTAGAACTTATGATGCAGCAACTAGTGAATGGTTTCAATTGCATGTTGCCTTGTTGTCCACAATTACGGACTACCCAGGACTTGGATATGTATCTGGACAGGTTACTTCTGGAGAGGCAGGATGTGTTTGTTGCCACTCAGAAATATGTTCTCTTTTTCTAACAAAAGGTAGAAAACATTGCTTCATGGGGCATCGTCGGTTCTTGCATGTTGACCATGAATTTAGAAGTGATGCCAAGTGTTTTGATGGTACAGGGGAGTTGAGGGAAGCACCCCTCCCACTTTCTCGAGATGATGTTTTTGAGCAAACAAAAGATATTATAAATAATTTTGGTAAAGATCCAACAGTGTAAAACCACCACAAAAGCATAAGCGTAAGGAAAGTGAACCAAAAGTTATTTGGAAGAAGCAACCAATTTGGTTACAACTACCATCTTGGAAAGATGTTCTATTGCGGCATAACCTTGATGTAATGCATATCGAGAAAAATGTGTGTGACAATATAATAAATACCTTTGTTGGATATTGATAAAAATCTAAAGACAACTTAAACTCTCGTTTGGATCTACAAGCATTAGGTTTCAAAAAGGAACTTCACCCTATTCCAGTGGGTGATAAGTTTTATTTGCCTCCTGCATGTTACTCAACGAGCTCTGCAGAGAAGAAAATGTTCTGTGAAATGTTGAAAGGTGTAAAATTTCCGGATGGATATGCAGCTGATATCCATAGTTGTGTAAATGTTCAAGAGAAGAAATTAACAGGGCTAAAATCGCATGATAGCCATGTCCTTTTAGAGTACTAGCTCCCACTGGCTGTTAGAAAGATTTTACCTGAAAATGTTAGTGCGGTATTGATTCGTATTAGTAACTTTTTCAAGAAAATGTTCTCTCGTGTAATCCGGGTGAGCGATATGGAGGACTTAGAATGTGAAATTGCAGAGACATGATGCCTTCTTGAGAAGATCTTTCCACCATCCTTTTTTGATATCATGGTGCATCTCATGGTCCATCTTCCATATAAGGCAAGAATTGCGGGGCCTGTCCAATACCGCAACATGTATCCTATAGAAAGGTACATTAATATTATAGAATAGTTAATTTTCCTAATATTTTCTTAATAGATTTGTATATAATTAATTTATGTAAAACATTGAATAGATTTTGGTTAAGGTTGAAGGGATATGTTCGAACAAGAAGCCATCCAGATGGGTCAATTGCTGAAAATTATGTGTTTGATGAGAGTATGACATTTTGCTCTCGCTACCTGCATAGTTGTGAGACTAGATTCAATCACCAAGGTAGGAACAATGATGGCCATGGCAGTGACTTACCAAATGGCTCCTCCTACTTCAACTATACTGGACGTGCATTGGTTGGGAAGTGCACGGTTACACTTGACCACCAAACCTGGCTTCAAGCTCATAGATATATCTTATTTAATTATGAGCACATTGAGCCATATCTGATGTATGTTCTCAAACTAATTTCAATCAGTTTTTAGTATCAGTTAGACCACATCTATAACTATTTTCTTACTTAGATTATATATGCAGACAACATTTGGACTATCTTTCTTCAATTGGTCATCGAAAGAAGCATGAGAGAGAGTGCATACATCACACGACATTTCATGAGTGGTTTAGGTTGCATGTAAGTTATGAAATGATATTTGAATTATAATCTCTATACACAATTTGGTATTAACTTTATGAATAATTTGTATTTACTAATGTTAATAGGTGAATGACTTATTACAACAGCGTGAAGACGTACCAGAGGAGATTTGTATATTGGCTAGTGAGCCTTTTATGGTTGCAAAAAAGTACAGTAGCTATTCAATAAATGGATATAGTTTCCACACAAAAAGTTATGATGATGGTATGCCCATTCAAAATAGTGGAGTTACCATTGTTGCAAAAACTAGTAGTTTTTCTAGTTTGAAGGATCAAAATCCACAAATGGGAGATGTAACATACTATGGTGTCATAACAGAGATACTTGAGTTAGATTATCATAGGAAGGGCAACATTGTTTTGTTTAAATGTGACTGGATGATTGATGTTCGCCAAAAGGACAAGTGGGTAAAAACCGATAAGTTTGGAATCACCACAGTGAACTTTAGCCATTTATTTCATACCGGGGAGAAGCTATCTGATGAACCATACATTTTAGCTTCACAAGCAACTCAAGTTTATTATGTACAAGATCCTGTTGATAAAGATTGGCAAGCTGTCATTCAATCAAGGCCTACGGACATATACGACATGTCTACATGGGAAGAAATTGAAAATGCAGCAGGAATTGAAAATGCAACAGAAATACCTGGCTTGAATGTTGATATGGACAGGAAATTAAGTGTCCATGAGGGTTGTAATAACTATGAAAGACAAGATATTGATGGTGTGATTGTTGGTCAATCAAATGATAAGATAGGGAAGTAAGATACTACACCCTGTTTTGAATTTTTACGAATCATGCACTTAGTTGATTGCATTTTAATTTTTGTATGTTCTTCTATGCTAACAATGGATTGAGTAAATTGCTAACCAATTGCATATAAATATGTTATGCTGTCCAAAGTATGGCAAACAACGGAACAGGAAATGATGGTCATTTACGAAATGAGTATGAGGAGGAAAGGCGAGCAAGAATTGCTAGGAACAATGAGGCATTGAAAGCCGTCAGGCTTCAACTGCCTACAAATATTATGGTTGCTTTATCTAAAAGAACAAGAAAGGTTAAATGCTATACTAATTTGTATTTACTTTTTGAGCTGATCCATTGTGTTTATTTTTATGTAAGCCATTGTATTTATTTTTAGTGCACATGTGATTCAATGTAGGCTACGATACAAGCTACTAATGCTAGGCATAGATCCATCTTGAATGCCCGTGAAAAGGCTCCTCTACTACGGAAGCACGCTTTCACTAACTATGAAAGAATGGATGATGTTGATGCTAGCTGTGATGTTCGTGTTGAAGAGCAACAAATCCTACATGATATTGAAGGGCCTCCTAAACGACGAAGGTGCACACGCATCAACAATGAGGAACGAGAAGATATCAACGAAGATCCTAATTATGATGTTCAGGACGAAGATCAACAAATCCATGATAATGAAGATGAAACATTGAATGCAGGTAAAGTGACATAAACGATTATAATGTTGCTGACATTATGCACAATGGATTGAGTTAATTGTTAACCAATTGCATATAAATATGTTATGCAGTCAAAAGTATGGCAAACAACGGAATAAAAAATGATGGTCCTTCACAAAATGAGTATGAGGAGGAAAGGCGAGCAAGAATTGCTAGGAACAATGAGGCATTGAAAGCCACCGGGCTTCAACGGCCTACAAACATTATGGCTGCTCTATCTAAAAGAACAAGAAAGGTTAAATGCTATACTAATTTGTATTTACTTTTTGAGCTGATCCATTATGTTTATTTTTATGTAAGCCATTGTATTTATTTTTAGTGCGCATGTGATTCAATGTAGGCTACGATACAAGCTACTAATGCTAGGCATAGATCCATCTTGAATGCCCATGATGTTCGTGTTGAAGAGCAACAAATCCTACATGATATTGAAGGGCCTCCTAAATGACGAAGGTGCACACGCATTAACATTGAGGAAGGAGAAGATATCGACGAAGATCCTAATTATGATGTTCAGGATGAAGATCAACAAATCCATGATAATGAAGATGAAACATTGAATGCAGGTAAAGTGACATAAACAATTATAATGTTGCTAACATTATGCACTTTATTGGTTTAATTATAATGTAGCACTTTAGTTGTAGAGCCAACAAAGAAAAGGAAAGGACGAGGGAACACTGTGAAGCATGACATTTGGAGTAGGAAGGAGAATGAACCAAGAATTCATGTTGAATGCAATGAGAAGAATCAACCAATTGGAGAGCAAGCTGCACCACTAACCAATTTCGTATCCACAATTGTGAGGTCAAGAATACCTCTATCCTCCACAAATTGGTTTGAAGTTGACGAACAAAAGAAGGTTGACCTTTGGGACATAGTGCAGGTCAATCTTCTTTCTTGAAATCCATGTTCATGTATTGCAAACTATGCCTATTTACCTTTGACAAAATTGGTGTCCACTGATTTTTGTAGTTATTTTTTGATGTGAGCGATGAGGTGGAGGAATTTCAAATGTGAAATAAAGAAAGTTTACTTCGAACCAAACAAAGAGTTAAGCGATGAACAACTTTTTGAAATGGAGATTGATAAGAGAGTGCCCAAATCTGATTGGATATGGCTTGTGCAATATTGGAGAACACCCCAGAGCGAGGTATAATCCATGTCTAATGGCAAGAACATAGTTTTCATTCATCATGATTATTAAATTATTCTATCAACCTCTTAGGCTCGTAGTGAAATTGGAAAAGCAAATAGCGCAAAGATGATTATGACTCATACCACTGGAAGCAAGAGCCTTGCTCGGGTTGCAGATGAATGGGTACTAAATGTTTCAATAATTCAATAGACAAAGCAATTTTTTTTACTCTTAACTGATTTTAATACATTAATGATTTGTAGTTGAAAGAGTATGGCTACAAGCCAGCTAGGCATGAAGTGTTTATCAAAGCACATACTCGAAAAGATGGAAGTGCACAAGTAGAAGCTGAATGCATGATTGTAAGTGATCTAAAATGAATGTTTATTTGTGCACTTTCAAGTTTGTGTATTTATTAAAGTTATGTGCTTTCTCTAAAATCAGGACAAAATCAATGAGCCTTGTGCCAACAAACCAGAGCTAGCTACAAAAACCATTCAGCAAGGAGATCTTTTCAGCAAATTATTTGGGAAGGAAAAGCGAGCACGTGTTCGTGCTATTGGTGTGGGGCCGACACCTCAAGACTTGAAAATGGCGGGGGTACGTAAGTGTTCCTCCACAAAACTTCAACTAGCTATGTGTGCAAAGCTTAGAGCTGAAAATGAGAATGTGATTTTGAGAGAGCGCTTGGATGGCCACGAAGAGAAATTATCAAAAGTATTACAAGAAATGGTAGAATTGAAGAAATCGATTGCTTTAGCACAGTCCACAGAAAATGCTGAACCAAATAACAATCGTGCATCAAACAATCACGCATCAAACTCTCCAATACAGGTGATTCTTGTTGTGTACCTATTGCTACATATTGGGATAATAACTATTTGAACTGATAATGAATTATCCATATATTTGTATGAACTATTATAGGATATGAGATTCCAAAGTCATGAGAGTGGTGATAGGTCAATTCCTAATGAGATAAGGCTTCCACATAATGAGGTATATTCTTATTGTTTTATGATATGCACAACAATATATGACATGCCTTTAACTAAAAGTTATCTTTGTTTGTGTATAGATAATTCGAAAGAAGGCTGTTGTGCAACATGATATACTAAGTACTAATCAAGGGGTACTAGTCATTTGTTATATGTGTTTTTGACAAAACTGTATGCTTGAAGGTAGCTAATTTCCAATTCAAACTGACTTTTAGGGTGGAAGGGAGGTTATTTTGATCTCAATTGTAGGGCAATAAGTTCCAGTAGCTAAGGCTACTATCCAAGGAACGTCTCGAAGTGCTATTGTTGGAGGTACTCCTCTTAGGCCTGAGTATTGCGAGGTGGTTGTCAACTATGTGCTAAAAAAGAATGCCCCATTGCCTCGACCATACAAGAATGTCACAAAAATGGTTGATGCTCAAGGGCATTCCATCGCATGGCCATATGAAAGGGTAATCCATCTTCTCTAGTGTTTTCACTCTAATTACAGAATGATATAAAATTAAGCCAAAAAAACTATCAATTTGTAGATGGAAGATGATGTTGGAGTTGGTGGTGGTGGTGGTTCAAGTTATGGAGAAACAAATCATGCTCGTGGTACTAAATGTATCCTCTAACTAAAAAAGATCTTTATGGAATTTGTAACAAATTCATCTTTTTATATACAGGCGGAAGACACAAGGGAAAATGTTAAGCCCTAAGACAACACTGTAAGAATATTTTTTTACAAGTACTCAAATCATGAATTTTTGTTTCATTTTTGTTGAATAATTAATTCATCCTAGTTTCTTCTTTTGCAGGTAGCTACCAAAGTGATGGACTACATTAGTTAGCAGCTACTTAGAAAGTTAACGTAGCTTAATAGATCATACTTTTGGTGTAAACATATAAGACATATATACGAGTATGTTTCCTAGTTTCTTCTTTTGCAGGTAGCTACCAAAGTGATACAAGACTAGAGTCAAAGTGTTCCTAAGTTGTACTTTTGGTTTACTAAATGCTAGGATGGACTACATTAGTTAGCAGCTACTTAGAAAGTTAACGTAGCTTAATAGATCATACTTTTGGTGTAAACATACAAGACATATGAGTATGTTAATGTCTATGACAAAGGAGTAGACTGGAGTCAAAGTGTTCCTAAGTTGTACTTTTGGTGATGTATGTTAATGTGTTATAGTATAGTGAAATTTATGTATATTACTGCTTGGATGGAGAAGGTTATAGGTGCATATGCGATGTTGCTTTTTATATGACTAATCAGTTGGAATAAGTTGTATTTTCTTGTCACAGATAAGTCTTGGCTTGCATATAGCTGAGGGCAGGCACCATCGCCTTGGCATGGCTACCATTGATACCTGTGAGCTTGTCATGCTATTGAACTTGAAAGACTTTCATAAGAATGGTTTGCTTTATTTGCACTAACATGTTGACGTTTATCTTCATATTTCTGGAGATATTCCTGATGCTTCCCCTGTTCGTCACTCTATCCGCAGCCCAACATCAAGCTATGTTGATCCAAGCATTCCAGGTATGCAGGTACTACAAAAGTATATATATATATATTATATTATTTATTCATGATTATGAGTCATCTTGTATTTAAATTGAGATACACGTATTGGCCAGCATATGCTATTAATGGATTTATTGTCAACGCAAGATTTCCAACACATGTATCGTATTGGAATTAGCATTGTACTTTTGCTAATTTTGTCCTCGAATCGCTGTTTTTAGAACTACCCAAATCCAACACCGGTGCATTTGTTGGTTCCTGCCACTCATCCATGTTGGTGTAACATCAAATGCAATCCAACTATTTGTTCTCAGGCTACTTGTTTTGTTTAGTTTAGAACTGATTATTGACGCGATCTTGGCAGTCAACCTTATCACATTGCAATGATACAGGTTTGCTTTGATACTATCCAAAACTATCACATTGCATGATTTATCGTTCATGTAATATTTGGTCTTGCTACTGGAATATGGAAATATTGTTCTCAATCGAGATAATGAGCCTTCGATCCACACTAATGTGACTAGCTTTCTCAGTTTGGAGGTAACATTCCTTCTATTTTCAGAATATCTGATATGTGAGCTTTCATTGTAGAAGTTGGATCTGCCCTAGACTGGAAGTATAAGTAACAGATCAACAACTTTTGCTTAACAGGAGAATGGAAGGCAGACAGTTCTGCAACTTGGTAGGATTGGAAAGTCCAAGTACATAATGGACTTCAGGTGAGCCATCAATCATCTTAATTGTTCATCGTCATTCGCTATGTATATAACAAGCAACGTCTTATAAATCATCCTGATTGTTCATCACCATTCACTATGTATATAACGAGCAATGTCTTATAATGGGAAGATATCTTCTTTAGATAGCCCTTGACTGGTTACCAGGCATTCTGCATTTGCTTGGCATCGATCAACTCCAAGCTATGCTGCACGCTATGAGATACAAATGCAGTGAATCGTTTTGTACAACTGTTATTTTTGTACCCTATGGTTTTTCCATAATCATTTTTGTATGTGCAGTCTTTTCACCTTGAGAAAGAACTAATAGTAATATATCAAATTATTATCTATTCATCCATATGACACCTGAGGCTAATGCTGGTACATCTAAAAAGGGATTCACAATGTTCAACAGCACTAATTCATGATGTGGTAGACTAGAAGTTCCTGCGTTCATTGAGTGAACAGGAATTCACATGATCTGTGGTAGTGACCCGAATTCACCAATTCGGATCCACCATGTATGCCGCACTATTCCCAGGATCAACGCTAGTGCACACGGCTTAACATCGGTAAGCATCACATCATACACAACGATAATAACAATAAGACTTCATTTATTTAATATAACTAGTGTATAATCTTATGATCACTTACATTTATTCGGCCTCATAGGGCAAGACTAAGATAAAATAAGACAAATGCAGCGGAAAAATCGTAGAAGACGTAGTGACTCATCAGTACACCACAGGCGACTGACAAGGCTTGGCCTAGTGACTCGCGTCCACCTGAAAGTCCTCCTCAAGCACAGGCGATGACTCCTCCACTGTTGTTGGTTTGTAGGCAAGGGTGAGTATACAACATACTCAACAAGTTGTGCACAGAATGCAATTCTATCATAACTATATGTAAGGCTTATTCCAAAGGAATGGCTAAGTGGTTCATAAGCAGTAAGCAGCATTTTCAAACATAAACAATATGTAGATTGAAAAGACAGTAAAACAAATAATAACAAGTAAGTAGATTCAGTGTTTCTCAAATAAACCAAGTATTCATCCTAAGTCAAATTCCATTAATCACATGGCATCCCGCCATCCCATCCAGTTGTCCATTTTAATTAACTACCCCTTGACTGTAATCCCCGAGCATTGCTCAATACCGTGAGCACGACTATCCGAATAGTTTGTACACTCTGCAGAGGTTATGCACTTTACCCACACGATATAACCATGCACCACACAGGCGAACGATTATAACAAAGCCTTTACAATGCATCCTCTTAACCCAGTGCTACCCGCTAAGGTTTCAACACTGAAGGGCTACACCGCCACAACAGGGCCCCCCTCTTGCGCCATGTGAGTTTCCCCCGTACACCCGGACTCACACCACCATGATAGCACTTAAGTTAAGCATTTGCAAATTAGTCAGCTAGGCTGCCCCATAACAGACGTGTGGCTGCAAGTTTGACTCAGGTCAAAGGCTCGCAAGGTTAAGTCCTTAGGATTGATTAAAGCAAGACATACACATACCCTCAGCTCCACTGAGCCCACCCTAGCACACCTGCCCCTTCCACTTGCTTCAATCTAAAGTGATTACCCTCCGGTTGGTTACCAAGCACCACGTGCTCTTCACAAATCAACATTGTTGCGTGACTCCGCTGTCACAACAACTCAATCTCTTTGTGCGACCACACATGGCCCACAAGTTATCATCATTGTTCCATATTCCATTAGTCAAGATTATTAAGCAATATTTCGTGAGAATGTGATGACGTGGCATGGCTAAGCAATTCTATTCCGCTCTAACCATCCATGTTGATTTTCTATTAACCAACTATAATTAACCAACCTAGGGTGACAAGTGGATCATGGCATACAATTTAACAAGGTAGGGTGTAATTCAATAGGGTATAATATCTAAATCCCAATCTAGGTCAAAATCATTTGTACTCGTGAAATAACAAGTGATAAGGCAAACCAAAATAGCATGCAATCTAATTTATGGGTGCAACATGATCAAAGCACAACTTGCCTTTGTTAAGCTCCTGCTCCTGGTCTGGAAATAATTCTTGAGCTGTGAAATCCCCTTCCGAAGCCTCGCACAATTCAACATCTATGCGAATCGAGAGAGAAAAGCCAATAAAAACCAAAACCAAAGAGCAAACAAATTCAAAAATTCAAATAAAAGCCACCATTAGAAATATCTCATTTTTACAAATTTTTAGGAATTTGAATCACCTCAATCGGAGTTCGTATGCAAAAGTTATAAGGTTTTGAAGTTTGAAAATCCTGAAAATACCCTAATATTCATAAATCCGAATTTGTCGAATTATTCTTATAAAGGAAATTCCGATTTTTCGCTGGTCGACACATGTCTCGGTGGCTCTGTCTCTGACGGCTGGGCCCACGTTGTCAGCGTGTGTGCACACGCGTGCGGCCAACTCAGCGCCACGCGATGCCAGCTCAGCGCCACCTCAACAGATCCTGCCCACGTGGCGCCACGTGTCGGCGACTTAACTACCCACCTCAGCCGGCGACGTGGATCAATCTCGTGCGTGCGATGAAGATCCGGCGGCTGGTATGGCTCCCGAGCGGCGATGGTCGTGCGGCGGCGTTGGCGCACCGGAGACGAAGACGAAGACCTCCCGCGCGGCGATGCAGTGTGCTCCGGCGACCAAGGAACGGCGGAACGGGTGTGGCGTGCTCCGGCGAACTCGAATCCGCACTCCTCTCGGCGGAAGAGTTACCCGACGACGAGAAAACGCGGCGGAACTCTCTCGGCAACCTCCTCGGACTCCGGCGACGTCGTGTGGGCTCCTCGGTGCTCCTCCGGCGATGGCTCGACAGCAAGCGAGATGTGGTGATCATCGAGGGGTGCTAAGGGGGTCCTTTTATACTCGGCATGGCGCGATAAAGATGGAAGGTGCTCGGCGGCGCGTTCGAATCCGGGACGGCTACGGCGAGGAGTCCTCCCCGAAGACGATGACGCGCAGCCGATCGATCAACATCTAACGGTCGGTGGTTTTAGGGTTTCCTATTTAGCTTCGAATGATGAAGGCCGTTGGATGTTAATCCAACGATCGGTAAAATTTCCTTTTTAACCCGTTTGGTCTGCACAGTAACTGGGCCGGGCCCATTACTGTTCATTGCTATTTTCCCGTATTTTCGAATTAATTTAAATAATGAAATTCTCTTGATTTATTTGGGAAAGTAAAAATATTCTAAAAATTCCCAGAAAATTCTAAAAAATACCTTGAGACATTCTTGACTTAAATAAAATATTTTCTCAAAAACTTTATTTTGCAAATGTCTTTTTATAATTATTTCTTGACAAAAGATAATGTATTTTAATTCAAAAGAATTCAAATAAATCTCAGAAAATCCAAATAAATTCAGAAAATTCACAAAATTCATATTTAGCAATACAATAATATTAATTAATTAAAAAGCTGAATTTTTGGGATGTTACATCTGTGATTATATGTCATTTGCCTGATCTTCCCTGATCTGTGATATGGAGGAAATACCTTCAACCGATTTTCCCTGATCTGTGATTATATGTCTTTTGCTGTTAGTTTATTTTATCTTCTTGTAGCAAAATGAAATCTTGGTGTTTAATTTCGGCCTTATTATATCTCTTCCTAAGTAACTGTTTCCTTAAATGTTTTGGCCAATTGATCTGCAGGTTGCCAACTATCCAACAGGAAGTCCAACAGCGCAACCTTCTCTATATTGGTCTCTAACTGTTAATTTCAGGTGATGCGGCTAACTTGAGATTCATACTAGAGTGTTTATGCAATCTTGATTGTTGAGCAGGGGCTAGGACAGCAATGTCAATTAATTGTGCTAACCAAGAAATGGGCTAGTGGTGTTTCTTTTTGGTCTTGCCATAATGCCATGTCTTCTGGATAAAGTTCAAGCAAGTACCTACCTGAACTAAATTTGTTCATTAATTGTGTTGTACAAATCCATGTTTGCTAGGATTGTTAGTGCTTCAAAATAGTGTGAAATGAAATGACTTCTTGAATGAATAGGTCTCTTGGTATTTTGCAGATGTGAAAAATGACCAACAAGAGAATTCACTGATACTAACTCATGATGATGTGTTCACAGATAGGGTCCCTTGTGGCCATATCCAGTACATTAAACAATTTGTTACCTGACTTTGTCACTGAAAATTAGAATATAACAAAGCCTTGTTTCTACACTACTACACGTTTACACATCACAATCGGTTCTTTTTTATCATCGCAATCGGTTCTGGTGGCGACACTAAGCGGTTAGACAGAGATGAGGCGCTATTATTACAGTCGGTTCTTGCCCGATAGAGATGAACTCATCATCTCTATCGGTTCTTCGAAAGAAGCGATAGAGATTATATTATAATCTCTATCGCTTCTTTCAAGAACCGATAGAGATGATGAGTTCATCTCTATCATTTTCTTCGAAGAACCGATAGAGATGATTAGTTCATCTCTATCATTTTCTTGTAGGAACCGATAGAGATGTAAACATTATCTCTATCATTTCTTACAAAAACCGATAGAGATGACAATGTCATCTCTATCATTTTCTTGTGAGAACCGATAGAGATGAAGGGTGTGCTACTTTCCAATTGACCTCCAATCAGCACATATTTCACACAAATATATATATGCACATATCACAAACATACAAACATGTATATCACATTCACATTCATAGAAAATGAATACAACTCATTCACGAGAAAATGAATACTTTAATTGTTACAACAAATACATATCACATTCAGAAAATGAATACTTTGTTACAATGACACATGCTTAACCATCATGTACACATGTAATCCCATTCAGATTTGTAATATTGTTCACATATAGCCTAGTACGAGCTTTGGGATCTCTAAACCGTCCGTCCTCCACCATACATTCCATCGATACCACTCGCATAAGTGGTCCCTTATCTTGTTGGCGTAGTCGGTCTATACTCTTCAGGGGATATTGAGAGTCTGCAAAATAGAAACGAGTGTTTTAATTTAAGTTTTGAAATTTCTATGTGAAAGGCTACTTGTATTATTATGCATGTACATATATACCGGGGAAGCGGTGCGAGAGGCTAATCAAGATCAGCATGTGATGCATGACGACAAACCTTGATGGTCGTCGCCGCCTGTTGATGGCACTGTGAAGAAAGAAAAAGAAATTAAGAGACGAAGAAAATATGTCAGGAAATCTAAATCTTATATAGGGAACGCCACTTGTACCTTGAAGCGCACATACTCCAGCTTGGAGCCCTTTTTTAGATCGTGTTTCCCTCCTTCTGCGACGTAGTCGGAGAAACCCCTATATACATTGGAGAGACGCTGTTAAGTACAAAATAATGAATGTACGTAGTTAAATACAGAAAGTGTTACATAAGAGTAGTGCACTTACTGCTCCAAAGGAGGCTTGATCGCGTAGGCCATCGGTCTCTTCTCAATGGAATTAAAAGTGTAGACCACGTTGTTACTCGGAATGATCACGAGTAGGACCCAATGGTTGCTTATTAAATGGTATGCAGCGAAGGAAATAAGTTCACATACGGTTGAAGTGCGTACAAGTAATTGAAGGGTGTAGTAGTACTTACTCCTCGTGGTACGGGAATAGAATGAAGTCCTTCTTGGCCTCAGCTTTCAACGCACCCTTGATGTAGCCGGCAAGCCATTGCGGTTGAAGCCTAGCCATCGCTGCGGACACCGGCTCGTGGTCGCATTTAACCCAATTAGTTGTCGATTCGTCACGACTTCATTGCCTCATTGCCACCGAACTTTCGTATTGAATATTACGAAGCATAATGCAAAATCCTATGGAAGTTCTAAGGTCATGCTACGTGGTGCGATACTACAAAGGTCGAGGATCGCCTGATGGAAACGTCGATGGAGATCATTTGGTAGAGACGGAGCAGATCCTCAAAATCGACCGAAATGTCCCGTCGTCCTCACGGTGGAAATGTCCCTTTTTGTACCTAACATTGAAGTCGACCCGACGCTCGTTCCCTTTCACTTTGTCAATGTACCATCCATGGAGCTGTCGAGTCCACAAGCCTAAAGTATTCAATTTCGCAGGAGACAGAAGGGGCTTTCCATGTTCATACGCCTTAAAATTATAGGGCTTCTCTGTGGCCTGTGCCGGCTCTCCTTTCTGGGCCGAAGGAGTCTCCGAGGCGGGGGTTGGAGGCTTTTCTCAGACTGAGAGGGCACTGTGGTCTGTGTGAGCCTTGGCTTTTTAGCGGAGGCCTCCAGTGGTTCTGTGGCCTGTGCCGGCTCTCCTTTCTGGGCCGAAGGAGTCTCCGAGGCGGGGGTTTGAGGCTTTTCCTGTACCTGAGAGGGCACTGTGGTCTGTGTGAGCCTTGGCTTTTTAGCGGAGGCCTCGGTGGTTCTGTGGTGTCGTGGTAGCCCTTTTATGCACCAGCTCGATTAGATTGCGGGACTCGCCACAGCCGATCGTGGGAGGCGCAGTGCGGCATGCTGAACCTACAAAGCAGCCGTATGAACAACTTGTTGCAATACTCTTGGAATGGTAATGAAGAAGCGAGGTTTTTACCTTGACCAAGACGACGCTGCCGTGGGCCATTTGATGAGCGACATGTGCGCTTGCCGAGAGTGGTGATCTCTTCGTTGGGGGAACTCGAGCACATGTGATAAGAAGGCCGTGGGCGTAGTCCACCGACCCTCATGTAGCCCTTCCCCAAAGGTGACCATGCATTTGTGTCGGTCTCGTTGCATGGAAATGCAACCCCGCGTGCAACCTCAACAGAAATCCGTCTTCCGTCGGCGTGAGTCGGCATCCGAGGCGCCGCAAGAGGTGCGCAACTTAAGAGAAAATATTGGGGAGTTACCCTCGCACCTCGAAGCCATGCAAAATTAACTATTACCTTTAGTCATGACCCGCCTTATCGTTTTAGACCCGCAATTTCTTTGGTCGCGCAACGCAGTTTCAGATGCAGTGGCGGGGTCATCCGCTCGACTGCGGGAGAACATCGCCATCATCTCGGCCCTCAAGCGGTCCATCTCTACCCTCATCTCCTGCTCACGTGCCGTCATCTCCCCTCATCTCCTCCTTGATCTCCTCCTGGCGTGTCCTTCATGCGCTCGTGCGCGCCTCCCATGATCTTGCCCTAGCACTCCTAACCTCGTCTTGAAATCGTCTTCTTATGCCCCCCTCGGCAAGCAAGTACCGCCCTTATGGTCGGACTTCGATCGATCGGAGGACAAGATGTCATTTGACCCTTGGCTAACAAAGGTCCCTGCTCTTTCCTCTGGTGACCTCCTCCAAGCAAGGGAGTACTGAATTAGATCTGAAATACAACAGAATGGTTGATCGCAATGTAGTAAGTTTCTTGACTTACGATGGTGGAGACGACTTGCGTGAGAGCGGGTTTGGTACTACCGGCTGCCCGTCGTGCATGATTTCTTTGTCCTCGCTAATACCAACACGTGCCGCTCCTCACATATGTGGGAGTAAGGCAACGCTGTCCCGGAGTTCGCGCACTCCTCGGTTACTCGCGCCCATTCTGCTTTCTTCCCTTCGTAGCCGCCTGAACCGAGGTGGTGCGGGTACGTGTTCTGCCTCTGGATACCAATGTTCTTCTGTCTCAGCTCCTCCGCCTCGGGCGTACCCTTGATCCTCGTGAACTCCTCCCAAACATCGGGAGTCACGAACGGATACTTCTCGAATGGTGTAAGGCCTTTCAGCACGTACTCACTATGCATGTAGCCCCTGAAGTGCCTCAAAGCCACACCCATCCTCTTCATGGCGTACCGCCTGGCATTGTTTTCGTCCTCCTCTTCTATAATCCATTTGCCCTTCACCTCGTCCCACAGCCGGTTCTTCTGCTCGGCGCTGACCTCCTTTCTCCAGTCCTTAACCGTTATGGCAACCCTCTCCCTCACCAATTGGCCGAGGAATGAGCGGTATCGCCCTTGTACTTAGGAGGACCGTGCAAACCCCGTGGCATTGAGCTGGAGAACTGCGGTGTTCTCCTGTGGCCCCTTTACTCGGTCCTCGGGCCTTCCTCACCTTACTCGGCCCCTCGACACTTGGAAGTTGGCTCGGCTCGACACTTGGAAGTTCGCTCGGCCCTCGACACTTGGAAGTTGGCTCGGCTCGACACTTCAAGTTCGCTCGGCCCTCGAGAGCAGCTAATTCGGTTCTGTCTGGCGATGAGTCGATGCTCTCTAGTTGCGACATTTTCAGTTTTCTTATCTGACATGGTCATATATTTGACATGAGATAAAGCAATTCGTAGCAATTATGTGAAGTTGACAATAAATCATGTAAAGCAACAGCTCATTGACAACAAACAGAGAAACGAATGATCTTCAACGATGACTCCTAACCTCTAAATAGGTTTGGTCCTAATCCCATTCGAGGATATGTGGTTGGGACAGTTCTAAGCCGTTGTACTACTCGAGAGAAAAGCCAAGAGATCTCTCGCTGTTCTCCGGATACACGTCTCGACAACAAGTCAAGAGGGTGTGTATCAGGAGAACAATTGGGAGACGCCATCTGAAATCTACTCGTGAGTTGTACAACGACTTCGAGAACTTGAACCATATCCTCGAATCGTCCAAAAGCGTGGACAATTGAGATCGCTTGCTTATAAATATGCTATTCCGGCATATTTATAATTAACACTCTCGAGCAGGGAGACGAGGTTACATAACCTAAACTCTAACATATTTGAGATAAAAAAGTAATATGCAATTAAGATTGAAATAACTATACCAATGGCATACTCAAAAGTTGCTACAAGCCATCACTGCATATATGAACAAGCAATCACTGCATATGGAAAGATTATGCTATATAGAAATGTATGAATACTTTTGCAGTGCTAACTTTGTAAAATACCAGGACTATCCAAGAGATACACCAAGCATAGAGAAAAATCAGAATTCAGAATCATATAAAGTGATAGGATAGTCTATTAATCTATTGATATTGGGTATTGAGTGGATTGAAAGAAGAGAAGCGAGTATAAGAGCAAGTTTTTAATTATTATTCCATATAACAGTATGAGTTCATATACATGATTCAAAAATGACCATCTTGACATAATTGAGAAGAGCGAAATAAATTATGCGGACTATAGCATTCATGAGAAGAATCATGTCTACTATGGCAATTTGGAGTATTTATGAATGATTGCTCTCAGATTTTGGGTATATTTGAAGGTTATAAACCTTCAACTACAATCACTAAATCGGCAAAACAATCAATTTAGTAAATAAGGCCTCAAACCCTTACTACCTTATCATGCACAACAAGAATTGACAATAAAAGTCATCGCTATTGAAGTCTTAACTAACAAAGTTGAGTTGAGAACAATATATATATAATCGAGATCAAGTATATATCAAATATACCAACGAACAACAAAGCTAATCATGATCGGTCCACTATGTTAACAATTGAATTAAGCGATAGAAAAATCAGCGATAAATGATTACTTCATCGACACAATTACGATCGAAAGTTAATTGAACTAAAGAAGTCGCTGCGAGAGATCACAAAGCTAGCCGAGCCAAATTGAGTCTCTTTGGAACATATTAACTTAATCACAGATGAACAAATTGAACTAAGCAGTACTTGAGACTTTCATGCAAAGTGATTGAATCAAAACTTCTAAAGCATGTAAGTCTACCGGTTTAAGGCCTCATTCACAGGACAAATTGTCTCTATCATTAGTTACCCTATTATCATCACAGAGCAATACCTCTCCTCCGGCCAAAGAAGAAACAAATGCAAGATGTCGAAAAACTTACAATGAAACGAGACTAAAGCGGCGGGGAGAAGTCGGCGTGGGGAATAGAGTCACGGCAGGGGAGGAGTCGGCGTCGGGAAAGTCGGCGTGGGGAAGAAGAGTCGGCGGGGGAGGAGTGGCGTGGGGCGACTCGGCGGCGTGGGGAAGAGTCTGGCGTGGGGAAGAGTCGGCGGCCGGGAGGAGTCGGCGTGGGGGGAGTCGGCATGGGGAAGGAGTGCACGGCGTGAGGAGGAGAGGGAGGAAGGAGGCACGGCGATTCGGCGGCCGGGGAGGAGTCGGCGTTGGCGTTGGTGGAGGCGAAGAAATCGTGGTGCGGGAGCAATTCAGAGTGGGCGGAGCTAGGGCAAAAAATGGAGGAGCGCGAGTAAATTGTTCACTCTCCTCATTACTATCGGTTTTCCAAAACACCGATAGAAATCTTGAGCATATTCCTATCGGTTTTCAACTAAAACCGATACAATTATAGTATCTCTATCGGGTTTGTAAAAGAAAACCGATAGAAATACTTATACTAAGGAAAACCCTAGGGTGATATTTCTATCGGTTCTAAAGTAAAACCGATAGAAATACTTGTACTAAGGAAAACCCTAGGAGTGATATTTCTATCGGTTCTAAAGTAAAACCGATACAAGCGAAGGATAATATTACTATCGGTTTTATTACAAAACCGATACAAATGATTATGTATATGTGTCGCTTTGAATAAGAACCGATACAAATATAGGCCTTTGTTTGTTTTCACGACAAACCATACGATCTGAATTCTGAGAGATATCGATCAAAGAGTGAAAAGGCCATATCTTTTGCACACATAGTTGGAATTATTTGAAAGTTTGCGTAAACATACTTTGTGATACTACGATCTTTTCTAAAAGGATTTTGGCAAAATGAGTAAGCATTGAAAAAAGAAGCCCAAATTCACTTTGTAGGCATACTTTTTGGTCAAAGAGTAGAAAAGTCAAATCTTTCTCAAATAAAGTCCAAGTATTCTGAAAATTCTTAAATGATTTGATGTAGAGTGCCTTCTTTTATTCCATTAAGTAGCTACATACCACAATGCATTGACAAAATTTGAGAAAGTTTCATACGTACACATAACCTTTGCAAACACATATCAAGCGATACAATGATGTACTCCTTTTATTTACAATATAACCCTTCTTGATGATCTACACGCATATAATTTCTTCCATGTGTGTCGTTGTCACCGCTTAAGACAGCCCCATCATAAGCGGAGGTATTTCATCGAATTGGTCGTATTCTTCTTCATCTATGACATTTTCGACACCAACGATCCGCTTACCATAAAGGACGACGTGCAACCTCGGATTAATTTGGATCACGCACATAGAAGACTTGATTTGCTTGCGCCAAGAAATCTGAATGGGTCATCTTTATAGGCGAGTCTGTTGAGATCCACAAGAGTAAAACCCTCTTGTCGACCTTCACTCCATGTGGAAGTCCCACCCACTTACATCGAACAATGGAATCGGTATATTCCGTGTCGAGCTCCCAAATTTCTTCGATCACCCGTAATAAGAGTTCATTGCCATTGAGGATCCTCCTTTCAAAGGATGTTCATCGGACAAAGCATCTATCTTGACACCATTGTTTTGAGCAGTACTCTTCAGATCATCGACTTTCAAATGTAAAAGGTGTACCCATTAATATCGTACCCGCCATATGCAGACATTAAATCTAGGTCCGTCGGCCAACCATTTGATAGTATCACTAACAGAGACCTCTGCCTCTGTTTGAACCATGTTAGAAATCTATCGTTGTGTTCTCGCATGATGGAAAGCTCATCCATATGTGGATTCTCTTCTCGTAAAATCGACTTGTGCCGCCGATATACCTGCAACCATTCTGTCTTTGCAAGATTGTCGATCGCTTTGTAATACATATCAAAGCTGTGGCCTCGTTAGTTTCGCTTCAACAGTTCCTTTGCCGATAGTGCGCCCTCATGGCGAGATAGAGAACACCGATTGCTTGTCTTCTCCCGAGATAGTCCACGCAGAACTCAATAACCTCTTCACCCCATAACCTTCCACAATACTACCCTCGGGTTTCGACCGATTCCTCACGTGGGACTTTAATATACCCATGTACCTCTCGAGCGGATACATGTAGCGAAGAATGCGGGCCACATATCTTAATCTCTCGACAAGGTGAACAACAAGATGGACCATGACGTCGAAGAACGATGGTGGGAAATGCATCTCAAGTCGACATAGAGTCTGCACCACCTCACTCTGTAAGTTGTCTAGCATATCGTGGTCAATAACTTTGCAGAGATCGCATTGAAGAAATAATGAGCCGTGATTGCAAACTGACATCCTCGAGGCAGAATATTTTCGATAGCAATCAGGAGCATTTGGGTCATCAAGACATGGCGATCGTGGGACTTCATGCCCAACAACTTCAAATCATCCATGGACACCAAACTTCTTAATGTTTGCGGAGTAGCCGATGGAACTTTAATACCTTGGAGACATTTGCAGAGATCTTCTTTCTCCTTCTTGGACAGGTGTAGCATGCGGCGGGATGTACGGACCTTTCCCATCCTCCTCTATCACTTTGCAAGCTGGGCCCGATTCCCATGTAGGCCATGTCGCGACGAGCATTCACACCATCCTTGGTCTTCCGGTATGTTCAGCAGATACCAACCAAATTATCGCAGACATTCTTCTCAACGTGCATGACATCAATACAATGTGGGACATCTAACTCCTTCGAGACGGCAAGTCCCAAAATATGGACCTCTTCTTCCAAATTGTCCTAGTACTAACAGATTTCTGACTCTTTCCGTCATCAAGTTCAATATCCTCCACACGTGAATATACTTGCCTTCCACTCATAGGTCATGGGGCGAACGGACTTCCCTCTTCCCATCAAATTTGTCATCCATTTTACTAAGATCGATGACTTCGAGGTAGAAACCCTCGGTGACCCATATACACGGTTTTCTTGGAATTCGGTAGCCATAGGCTCTCGGTCTCCTCTTCACAGATAGGACACGCTTTGGCTCCTTCAGATCTGTACTCGCCAAATTACCAAGCGGGAAATCATTTATGGTACAAAATACCATAGCTCGAGGGTGAAATACTCTCTTTGTATGCATCCCACACCACGACCCCTCATTCCACAATTGTACCAAATCCTCGATCAATGGTGCAAGGTACACATCAATATCATTTCCTACTGTTTGGGTCCGAGATTAGCAAGGACATCATGATATACTTCCGCTTCATGCACAACCAAGGAGGGAGGTTGTAGATACACAACTGAACTGGCCACGTGCTGTGACGGCTGCTCATGTTACCAAACGGATTCATTCCATCGGTACTCAACCCAAACCTTATGTTCCTCATTTGGCACCAAACTCCTCATGTTTCCAATCGATGTTTCTCCATTGAGCCGAATCAGCAGGGTGTCTCAGCTTGCCATCTTCCTTCGAGACTCATAATGCCAACACAACAATTTTGCCTCTCTGGGATTTGCAAACAACCGCTCAAGACGGAAATGATGGGCAAGTACCACAATACCTTGGCGGTGCACCTTTAGTGACCTCTTCACCATCGTTGCCTCGGCTCTACGCTTCTTGTCGTTACGCTTCTCCTTTTGTTTGTACCGGGCACTGCTTGCACATCGACAAGCGTGCAGCCTCGATATGCGTATGCGGTACAAGATGCAATCATTAGGACATGCATGTATCCTTTCTATTTCCATTCCCATGGGACACTGAGCTTCTTCGCTTCATAAATGCTTGTTGGCAACTCGTTTCTTCGAAGCACATCCGATAGAAGAACTAGAAGTGCATTGAAACTTGTATCGTCCAACGGTGTTTTGCCTTCGATTCGAACAATGCAAGGACCGAACCCAACTTGGTGTATTCCGCTTTGCAACTTTGTGAACAAGCGGTTTGGCATAAATCTTCCATCAAGCTTTTAAACTTTTCAACTCTCTTTCCGTAATTACCTCCACATCCCGCAACATTTGCTCCAAATTCTCATCCTCAAACATATCATGCTGCAACTCGTCATCCGGTTCCACCGTATTCGCAGCACATCGGAAGGGTACCACCTGCTCTCGCGTGATGGATCCAACACGTAATTCCTCACAAAGCCACGCCGAATCGTGGTCCTCGATTTGAGCCGAGTTGTTAAATCTTCTCGATTGGTGCAATCAATGCAAGGACAATATATGAAGTTTACACCCTCCTCACAATGTCCTCTTCGCAATTTTTTGAACTCCTTAACACCCCTCTCAAATTCAAAGACTCAAACGACTTTTCTCGATACATCCATTCCTTACGGTCCATCTGTAATTAAACTTCGCACAATAAATATTGAGACACCTAGCTAGCTATTTGAAATATTGAGACATCATTTGAGTTAATATTACCTTTATGTAAATAGAGGACAGGTTCCAAGATATATAAAATATGTACTCGATCGATATCTAGATTCTTCTCCTGTTTAGTGCTTTGAATTCCTTACATAGGAGACCTACATTTTAACATCAACAATGATATCAAATAATCTAATTATATAGCTTTGTAGTACTTGCAAATCTTTTGACTACAACAAAACAAAACAAGGGTACCAACGATGACTCCTAATCTCTAAATAGGTTAGGTCCTAATCTTATTCGAGGATATGTGGTTGGGAAAGTTCTAAGTTATTGTACAACTCAGAGAAAATTTTGACATCTCATTTGTTCCATATACACGCCTCGACAACAGGTCAAGAGGGGTGTGTATATGGAGAACACCAGGGAGACGCTACCGAAATCTACTCTGGAGTTGTACAACACAGCTCAGGAACTTGCCCAAACCACATATCCTCGAACTGTCCAATTAAAAAACGTGGACAATTCGAGACTGCTCACTTATAAATATGCCATTTTGTTCGGCATATTTATAAACAAGCATCCTCGAGCAGAGACGAGGTTCAAGCCTAAACTCTAGCATTTATCACATGATAGAAATTAACAATAATTCCATATTAACAAGAGCACTACAATAATTAAATAGATGTGTGCTTGACAAATTAATAGAGAGTGTGAAATCTGATAGCATATACTCAATTCCAAAGGCAACTTAAACTTTATTCACGATGTATCAAAATTACCTAGTGCAAAATTGAAGGGTTTAATTTAAAGGCGGATTGCTCACATTTTGAAGAAAACAGCAAACGAGGGTAAAAAGAAGGAATCTCCTCAAGATAAGGCTTCAAATTTGCCCTCTTAACACCTATCCTTGAGGACTTCAAATTTTATCATCCAAGTATTGCTTCCAAGCACGTAATATGAGCTTTTTTTCTTGGTAGGCGGAGAAATCTCCTCCGAACAACAACAGAGATCTTGTTCCCGAAAGTGGTATATATAACCTAGCGAGGCACATCACAATCGGTTCTCAACTAAACGGCGATAGTGATTTCCACGCTTATCACTATCGGTTCTTTCCATAAGCGATAGTGATGATCACGTGAACATCACTATCGCTTTTCTTGGAACCGATAGTGATGTATACCCACATCACTATCACTTCTATAAAAAGAACCGATAGTGATGTATACGTGATCATTACTATCGCTTATTTTCTTGGAACCGATAGAGATGACTGTCCATATCACTATCGCTTGTTAGTTGAGAACCGATTGAGATATGTCGAGTCCATATCACAATCACTATAATCTCGTAACCGATAGTGATTATTACTAACACCCCGTCCGGGTTATCTATCACAATCGTTGTTTCTCGAAAACTTAAGAACCGATACAGATAAAGCGATAGTAATGTTCCGTTCTGTAGTAGTGCTACTTTCTGGAATGCTTGCTACTCATTTATAGTTGCATGTTTTCTTTAGAAGCATAGTATATATGCATACAGGCAGTTAATTCTTGCAAGAGTGGTGATAGCTTTAATCCAATTTCTTGTTTGTTATGTTTAATATTATAGTTAACTTCATTTTTGATTTTTTTTGCATTTTTTGTACTAAGGACATGCTAAACTTAAATTCATAATTACATATTCTCAAGTATCTACCTTTTTTTAAAACATTTGTAATTTTTCCCCTACTATAGTGTAATTCATAATTCTGAATCAATCTCAAATTTGTTCTGTTTGTCCATGTGGAAAGATCTGTAGTGTAGTTAGTTTGACTTTAAAAATGTAACAGTGTACCTGACGTTGCTAATGGCCCCACATGAATTACATGGCGTTAATCACCTTCACTTACCGAACCGCCACTGCATGCAGATGGCGGCACGAAATGCGATGAAAATAAAGAGAATAATTTTCTAGTTCTACTAGAAGTATTTCCACTAATGCCATGATGGTGCCTTTTCCTTTTCAGGTTTCAAAGAAGAAATCACTTGGACCATCACCTGTGTGTGAACATTGTACAAAGATTTTCATGTAGAATAGGCTAACCCTAGAGAATTACAGACATATTTTATTATGTAAAAATGCAAGACACGTTGTGACAATTGGGATCATTTACTACTTGTGTTCTTTTTTTTTGTTGTTATTTAACATGTCTTCAATACAAGACAACTATATGTATGTACATGTAGTACAACTCTACGTGCTATACTTCCATCCAGAATGGCCTCACATATCTTTCCGAGGACCTTTTACATTTCTAGTTTCAGTGGAGAGGACTTAAAAGGATTTCGTAGAATGCATTTAAATGATTTGGAAAGATGCAAGTGTGAAGTGTGCCAGATGCTTGGTATTCTAATTACTGATTCAATTTGCAGGTCACTGGAGAGCCTGTTGGGGAAGTTAGAGCCGTCAACGGCATGCACGAGAGGAAGGCCAAAATGGCTCGGTTTGCTGACGCTTTCATTACATTACTTGGTATGACAGTTTGGTTGCTCCCAACATGTATATCCTGTGAATTGATGGTTCAATGATGCAAATTTTGCCTCTTCTCACCTTGCATGACAGGCGGCTATGGGACTTTGGAGGAATTGCTTGAGGTCATCACCTGGGCCCAACTAGGAATCCATAAGAAGCCGGTAACAACTAATTAGATTCATGTGATGAATATAAATGCATCGTGTCCCTCTCCCAAACATGTCCTTTGTTCCTTATTACAGCTTCTCTGCTGTGCCCTCAACTGTAACTAGTACACAAGGCCCTCAATTCTTATGGGATTGGTAGTATTGATTGGAAAGAAAGAGTCGAGAGCTGGAGAGTTAAACATGAACAAAGGACTGGCTCAAATGGTGAAGATCTGCAAATGTATGAACTGTGATGCTTGCAACTGTTCTATTTTTTTCCCGATTAGCGTGTTATTAATCTTGTTTTGCAATTTGAGTTGTGCATGCTTAATAAAGCATGTCATGGCCTCAACACTAGAAAACCTGCTCTTTTCCTTTAATTCCACAAGAGGATGTCTTTCTTCCTTGTCAGTAATATATCCAGGGAGAAATGTTGGTTTGGGTAGGCTTACCCTCTCATGTTGATTAATGACTACTTCTATGTCTGTTTGATTTGTGCAATGTGCTTCATGATGGATCCAGCACTAGGAAGGAAAACTTGCTATGTCCAGTTTCCACAAATATTTGATGGTATTGACATGCATGATCGATATGCTAACCGGAACATTGTCTTCTTTGAAGTAAGTATGGTAGTGCCTTTGTTTGTCATATTTTCAAATAATTCATGATCCTTATATTGTTTTCATGTCCAGATAAATATGAAGGGTTTAGATGGTATTCAAGGTCCTGTGTATGTGGGAACGGGATGCTGTTTCAATAGGCAGGCCTTGTATGGCTATGATCCTGTGTTGACTGAGGTTGGCTTAACATTATCATTAAAAGCTGCTGTGGTGGAAGAAAGGACAAGAGCTATATCGATAGCAAAAACCATGCTATGTGGACCAGAAGATTGATTTATAGCTAGTTTTCAGTTGATATACCCTAGTGAATTACATACATATTTTATTATGTAAAATTGCAAGACACGTTGTGACAATTGGGATCATTTACTACTTGCGTTCTTTTTTTTTGCTGTTATTTAACATGTCTTCAATACAAGACAACTATATATATGTACATGTTTGGATGACAATTTATATATGATGTACCAAGACATGCATCAAAACTCTTGTATGCTATTGCATGCTTGGCTATTTTTGGTGGAATATGCATGGTGATGTAACTAGACATCAAAACTCATGTATATGTTGTTGCTTGGCTCTCGGGATGGAAGAATATGAAAGATTTGTTCTGTGAATTATTCTTTTGCATTTGATTTTATCAGATTGTTGAGTTGCTATCATTGTTATAGCTGACATATATACATGCATGCTAAAGCATCATCAATTATTATTGCAAGCAGTACATATGTGTTTAGGGTTAATTTTTATGCATAATTACATGCAGTCTTACAGCTTGCAATTATCTTTCCATGCAGTGGTGGCGCTTTGAAAGGTTTAAATATTGCCAGCACTAGTACCGCTAGGAATTCAATATTACAAGCAGTAGTACCGCTTGGAAAGTATTCCAAGCAGTAGTACCACTTTTGATACTATTCCAAGCAGCAGAACAGAAAGCAGTAGCTATTAAAATTCAAAGCAGCTCAGCCGCTTGTAAAACCAACTATTGGAAGCAGTCCGACAACTTGTAAATCCGTGTTTTCCTGTAGTGATTCAACCGACAGTGATAAGAACAATATGTTTTTCACGCACGAACGGCAGCAATATCACTGCCGGATTTAGAGATAGAACCGGTAGTGATGTATTACTGCCGGTTCAACAGTATAACAGGCAGTGAAACGGCAGTGATATCACTGCTGGATTTAGAAATAGAAGTGGCAGTGATATATTACTGCCGGTTCTAGAGAAAAACTGGCAGTGATAATGTGGCACTATATATATCCCTACTTCCTTCCCCAACTTGTCCAGAACAGAGAGGAGCTCCGTTCTTACTCGGTTGGGGTGGAGAGGGGGCGAATTTTTGCTCTCAAATTTGGTAGAATTCATTTCTAACTCATTATCTAAGGTTCGTCTCTTGATGTACATTTCATTAGTAGTTTATTTAGTTGGATATTATGTTCTATATTGTTGTAGGTTGTAAGAATTATTGATTGCATAGTCAACACAATTAGAGCTCTAATCTAGAGGCTAGATTTGAAATTACCAACTTTTATATGTATGTGATTTGTGAGATTATGATGTAGATTGAATTTAAGTATTTAGAGAACTAAATTAGTGATTGCATTTAATACGTTGATTGAATTTAAATGTGGTAGCACTTCATAATTAACTATTGTTTAATCTAATTACTTAAAATTGTTTCTTTATTTATGTATGTTAATTTAATACTTCGTAAGTAATGTAAATTTCATTGACTGGACGATTATATACAACTAATAGAAATTATTTAATTGATTTTACAATCGAGATTTGGATATAGATTTATAATTAATGAAAATTTCTAGATTAATTAGCACTACATAACAAATTAAATGAATAAAACTATTTGTGACCACTTATTGATTTACTGAGATTTTATTTGTTATAAATATTTGTAGATGGATCGAAGATGGATGTATGAAGCGGACCGTCGCGATAGAGAGTACTTTAACGGTGTGACTAGTTTTCTGAGCGCAGATGCGACGTACAAGTCAAATAAGCTGATGGACTATATTTGTTGCCCATGTGTCAATTGCAAGAATGAGAAGCAATTTTCTAACCTTGAGGCGATCCGTGCATATTTGCATCGAAGGGGGTTTCAAGCCTACCTATACCTGTTGGACCGAGCATGGTGAAGATTAGATTATACGTGAAGGGCATCTGATTGATGATGATGAAGACAACGACTCAACTGTGGTCGAAGATACGTTCATCGACACCCATGAAAACACGTTCATCGATAACCATGAAGATAATCTAGAACAGATGTTGCATAATGAGGAGGAGGACCTCATGAGTGAAAGGGATTTTCAGAAGTTTCAGTGTATGGTAGAGGATTCTACAACACCCTTGTACCCGGGCTGCAAGGACGAGCTTAAAAAGCTGCATGTTGTGCTTACGCTGCTACAGTTAAAGGCAAGCAATGGTTGGTACGATAAAAGTTTCACAGAGCTATTAGGTTTCTTCAGAGATGTCCTTCCAGAGGGTAACGTGTTGCCAGCAACCACATACCAGGCCAAGTTGGTTGTTTGCCCGTTAGAACTGGAAGTGCAGAAAATACACGCATGTCCAAACGATTGTATATTGTATCGCAATGAGTTTACAAATATTTGATGCATGTTCCATTTGCAAGGCATCTCGGAATAAATGCGGCGATGACGACATCAAGGCGCAGCGTAAAAAGAAAAGACCACCGGCCAAGGTGGTGTGGTATTTCCCTATAATACCCCATCTGAAGCGTCTGTTTACGAACAAAAGGCATGCTCAATTGCCGCGATGGCACGCCGAAGAGCGTAAGAAGGATAGAATGCTTAGACACCCTGCTGACTCCGTGCAGTGGAGGAACATCGATAGAAAATATAAGAAACACTTTGCATATGATATGAGGAATATAAGGTTCGGACTCAGTATGGATGGGATGAATCCTTTTAGCAACATGAGTAGTCATCATAGCACTTGGCCGGTGATTTTATGTATCTACAACCTTCCTCCTTGGCTTTGTATGAAGCGAAAGTACATTATGATGCCGCTGATAATCCAAGAGCCGAGGCAACCTGGCAACAATATTCATGTGTTCCTCAAACCACTGGTTGAAGATCTTCTGGTATTGTGGAACGACGGTGTACGGGTATGGGATGAGTATAAAAGCGAGAACTTCATGCTACACGTGTTGTTGTTCGTATCCATCAATGATTACCCGCTCTCGGCAATCTTTTGGGTCAGACTATAAAAGGATTCAATAGATGCGTCCATTGCATGGGTGATACAGGTAGCCTGTAACGTCCCAAAATTTGACCTAAATTAAATTTTTGAAGTTATTTGAATTTTTGTGAATTATTTAAAATTTTTGGGAATTTATTGAATTTAATTTAAATTTATCGTTCTCTTGAATAATTAAATAACATAAAAGTAATTACCAAAAATAAAGAAAAATATTTTATTTAAGCTCTAAATGCCCTAAAATATTTTTTGGAATTTTTCTAAAATTTTTCGGGTATTTTTAGTGCCCTAAATAATTACTTTGATTTTTTGAAATTAATTTAATTGTTAAAAGTCGGAAAATGCCTTTGCTACAGTATTGGGCTGAGCCCAACACTGTGCTCGCGCCGGCCAAACCCTAGTGCCACGTGCTCCGGGCCATGCGATTCCGATCGAACGGCCATGGTTGGGCCGCGTCGCTTAATCGCGACGACCGTTGGATCTCGACTGAGCCGCTAGGATGTCGCCACGCGGCGCGGGGGCGAACCGTTATTCGCTCGGAGCCGCTGGATTGCGATCGAACGGTGCGGGTTGATCGCACACGCATCGAGGGGCGAATCGCCGCACCACCGCTGTTGGCTGGCCGAGATTTGTCAGAGATTTGCGCGCTTTCCAAGGCCTGTCCGAGCGGGAGATATAGCCCTCTGCATGCAACACATCGTTCCGCTCATTTTACACTCTCTCCCGCACGCTGTCGCACACCGTAGCTTTCGCTCGAGCTCGCCGGAGTAGAACCTTTCCTCTCCTCGATTTTCCTCGATTTCCCCCATCGTCCGCCGCTCTCCGCCGCACCCAAGACCCGTGCCCAGTTCGCCGTGTTGAGCTGCACCGCCCAGGCCACTTCTTTCCACCGGAGAAGCCCGGAAACGCCAGCGCCTACTTCTTCTTCTCCAAGTCCGGCGACCAGATGCGGCAGCGCCTTCGTCAACACCCCCGAGCTCCAGTGACCGTCGGATCTTCATCCAACGCCTGAGGTAAAGCCACGCGTTCTCCTTTTGGAATCAGGCTGAACGGTATTGGTAGATATTGGCCATTAGATCTTAATCGTGCGCCTCTAGTGAGGCCACATAATCATATAGGTTACGGTTAAAAATGGCCGTTACATCTTGTCTCAACGGTGCAGATTTCATCGCATAGATCAGTAGTGGTAGATTATGACCGTTAGATCTTGGATGTTCGGCTTAGGTTAAGCCACGTAGGCTTGTGAATAGGGTATCGCTCGGGTAACCGCCGCCGTTGGATCTTCATCCAACCGTGTTTGTCGCGCCCACTTAGGTTAGGCAACGGTAACCGCTCAGTAACGGCGAAATGTAGGATCTTCATCCAACAGCGCCGGTGCGTCCACGTAGCCAACGTCGACACGTTTTGATAATGCTCGTCGGATCACAGATCGGTGGCCGAAATCTTGCCACGTGGTCAGCCGAGAGCTCAGAAGCCGAGCTGGACCGACCGTTGGATTTGAATCCAACGGCTGGGAAAATATGTGTCGGCGTGGACCGGTCGGAATCGTGCCAAGTGTCGCCACCTGAGCGGGCCATGCACAGTTCCGCCGGGCCCACTTGTCAGAGGGATGACCGCCGTGTGTGCTGACGTCAGCATGACGTCACCCGAGGGGCCCACAGGTCAGTGACCGAAGCGACGAGGCGGGACCTGTGCTGACACGTGTCAAGCCGCGGGATTTAATCGGATTTCCAGTAGAAAAATAAATGGATTACTTCAGTTTGTCTTTTATTAGATTTTCCAAAAATTGTAATCGCTATAACTTTTGCGTCTTAGCTCCAATTTGAGCGATTCCAGTTCCTAAAAATTTGTAAAAATGTGAAATATTTATTAGTGAATTTTATTTTATTTTTAGTGTTGATCTTACTATCTGTTTAAGAATATTTATTGTATGCACGTTTATTCCGAGTACACTCCGAGTTGATGGGAACTGACGGGGAAGAATTCGAAGACCCATCGTAAGTTTCAGATAAGGATCAAATACTTTTCGAAGGCAAGTCATGCTTTGACCATATTACCCCTAGATTTTCAAATGTATTTCAATTCAAATTATGCATGCTATGTTAACTAAAAATAACATTGAATAATTTGGGTAAAATAGATAATACACCTACCTTGTTATGCCACCTTGTTAATATTATTCATATGCCCTGAAAACCTTGTCACCGTAAGATATTAAATTGAGTTGGTTACTATTATAAAGCCAACACGGGAGGCTAGACTGTGACTAGTGCTTAGTCTGCTTGTATGTGCTGAAGGACATTCAAATTACAAAATAATATTGACTAAACAATTATGGAACGCATTTTGGAATAATGCGATGATGTCACGAGATGGAATTGGGGGTAGCAACTTGTGTGGTTCTACTCATGCAATGAAGTGGGCATTGGCATGTGTTGCATAAATGCAAATCGGGGTGGGAAATGATTTGGACCAGGGCAAGTGGAAAGGAGGCTTTGTGCCAGGTGGGCCTGTGTGGCAACGGGATGTATTGAGATTGTAAAGGCTGTGTGCCGAGAAGTATAAAACGGATGTCTTGCCCGGGACAGTTAAGGACTTCACCTTCCGAGCCTTTGAACTGAGTTACTCGTACAACCACTTGTCTGGAATGGGACAGACCTAGTTTAGTAGGGTTCTGATATCTTTCCTTTGACACTGGGCATAGATTACACAAAAATGTAACAGTATGGGGAGCGCACTGCAGCATACTGCTTGGTACCCATCCAATCAGATTTGCTTGTTCCAAACTTCTCTGAGTTAGGAAGTGTTAGAAAGGCACATCGAGAGGTTCTTTGGATAGGTGTTAGTATCTGAAAGACTTTGTTGCAATCAATCCTCGTGTGGTGAGCGATCAGATCCTCGTGGGTAAAGTGTACACTCAGAGAGTGTGTGTTAAATCTATTCAAATATGCGTCATGATCGACAATGCTCGGGGATTACAGTCAAGGGTTAGATTTTCAAAATAAAATATGGAATGGGTGGCTATGTGCCAAAGACTGATGAATCAAACTTTGGGCTGTGTGCCAAACTCTTGGGGAAAATAATTGAGGAATAAATTATTATAGTAATGGTTTTACGCTTTTAATCTAATTAAGAGTATCTGTTAAAAGAAATGCTGCCTTATGCAAAATAACCATTTAAGCCTTTCCCTTGGAATAAGCCATGCATGTAGTAATAGAACTGCATTATGCATGACTTGTTGAGTATGTTGTATACTCACCCTTGCTGCAACAAAAACCTCAGAAGAAGAAGCAACACCAGCTTGGGAAGAGGAGTTCAACGAAGGTCAGGAGGATTAGGGTTGAGCCTCGTTAGTTGCCTGTGGCAGAACGAGGGGTCACTGTCATACTTTTGCTTCCGCTATTGAACTGTGCTACTTTTATTTATCGTCCTGCGTGACGAATTATTGTAAGGTGACCATAAGGTCGTGTAACTCGTTATAATTATGTCTGAGGTACTTATCTATTATTTACGTTGTGTATGATTGTGGTATCTCAACCTGTTTATCCTGTGTGTACTAGCGCGATCCTAGACTAGTACGGAATACACAGAGGGTCCGAATTTGCATATTCGGGTCCCGACAGAGTTGGTATCAGAGCCATGCTGACTGTAGGACTTAACCCTAGTTAGACTGGCCGTTCTAGAAGGGATAAAAGTTAATTTTTAAAGAATAAAATTCGGATAAGAATAATCAATGAAATCTTGATTTATCCTTTCTTCCTTACTTTATACCTATGCTGCATTTTGCTATTACTCTTGTTTATTCTTTTAAAATCTTAAGTTCTGACGAGTTGATTTGGTAGATGAGGATAATTCACTCCTTCGGCGAGCGTCATGGAGGTTACGCAGCGAAGCTTTGAGGATGCTCCAGGTGCTTGGAGGTTTTGACCGCCCTCTTTACCGGTCTCGCACCTGGACGGTCAACGGCATCAACCGCGGCTGGGAGACTACCTTCACCTTGTACGCGCGGGAGAATGCTCGTGCCAGCCGTCCGCTCCACCTCGTGGTGAAGCGAGCCAGCTACGAGGCGGGCATTCAGGAGTGTGCCCGGCTAGCGCTTCGGAAGATCAGCCGTGACTACGGCTACGAGCTGTGGGACACTGCTTTCCACGTGCACCCACACGCAGGGAAGCTCCCGATGCGCTTCGAGCTGGAGGACGATGCCGCTGTTGTCCACCTGGGACGGTTCGCGATGGCCCAGGAGGAGGCCATGGACGTGGCTACGCTAGAGCTGATGTCAGTGTACCGCACCTTGGAGGAGACAGAGACAGCCCTGCGAGAGACCAGGATGCATGCTGTGCAGAGGATCACCGAGCTAGAGGAGGCACTCTACGGTCACAGGGAGCCTGAGGCCGTCATGGAGCTTGATGATGAGGACGAGGAGGAGGAGCCAGAGGAGCAGGAGCCAGAGCCTATGCCAGAGGACCAGCAGCCAGTGGAGCCCCCAGCACCAGTGGGAGGGCATGGGGATGGCTTGCCCTAATGCCACCACCCGCCAAGATATCGTGATAAGCGAGCCACGCCTGTGATGGCTGGATGACTGAGTTCGTTGGGTCAGGTAGTTGTTGGAATTTTTGCGTTGAGACTCAATTGTTATGAGTCGCGTCTTTAAAATTCAAACTTAGTTGCGCCATGCATTGTAATGAACTATTTGGTTTGATGTTGTGATTGCTGGTATGGTTGCAAGGCCCTTAGGCCCTTGTAAGCGACCATACCTATTTATTATCTTTGAATGGATGTTAAGGATTTAAGTTACACATGTTTCCCCATATAAGTTCTACTTGCCTATTCCTTCCCTCTCATCTCTAAACCGTCGAAGCAATCGGCAGATGGTGAACACTCACAACACCGGAGCCGGAGGCAGTGGTTCACGTCCGGGAGGTAGTCAAGGCAATGCATCACTTCCTCAGGCAGCACCACAGGTGGACATGCAGAATCTGGGAGCTTTTCTCGCAGCACAAATGCAGTTAATGCAGACAATGATGGAAACTGTACAGCAAATCGACACCCAAGCAGCCGCCAACAATCAAGCTATTAACATTGGGCCATGTCCCTACTCGAGATTGTCCGAGTTTATGAGGACACGTCCGCCCACTTTCTCGGGCAGCGCTAGTCCGTTAGAGGCAAATGATTGGTTGAGAACCATCGAGAGGAAACTACATATAACACAGTGTGATGGAAATGAGAGGGTGCTTTATGCCTCTCATCAGCTAGAAGGAACAGCAGCTGAGTGGTGGGAAAACTACCGCGCATCGCAGGAAAACCCACAGGAAATCACCTGGGAAGAATTCACCATAGCTTTTCGTCAATACCACGTACCAGAAGGAATTATGGAACTGAAAAAGGAAGAGTTTAGAGCGTTGAAGCAAGGAGGCCAGATAGTGGCCGATTATTTGAATAAATTCACTCAACTTGCACACTACGCTCCAGAAGACGTAGCAACCGACAAGGCCAGATAGTCCCATTTTATGAAGGGACTTAACACTGGATTACAGGTGGGATTGATTACCCACACCTTTCCGGATTTTCAAGAATTGGTAAACAAGGCACTTATACTGAAGACAAGCGCAAGGAGCTAGACGATAATCGCAAATGCCGCATGGCCCAGCAGGGAGGACGCCATGGCCAGCAGAAACCAAGGATGATACCCCAGCAGTTCTCCAGGTTCCAACAGGGAAGCATTGTCAGGACACCGTCGCCGATGCCAAGACCAACAAGACAAAACCCCCAGACCCCAGTCAGAGCTAACACTCAGAGTGGAGGCAACCAGCAGATATCAGGAAGACACTGCTACAATTGCAATGAAACAGGGCACTTCGCTAGTGTTTGCCCCAAGAAGGGAGGTGTGACACCCGTACGGTTCAACTTAGGAAACACGCCTGCAAGGACCCCTACTCAAGGTGGGAGCAGAGTACCTACTCAAGCTGGATCCGCACCCCAATCAGTTGCAAGAGGCAGAGTCAACCATGTCACGTCAGATGAAGTTCAAAACGCCACGGATGTAGTACTAGGTAAGTTTTTAGTCAACTCAGTCCCAGCTACAGTTTTATTTGATTCCGGAGCTTCACCTTCCTTTGTTTCTCGAGTTTTTGTTGTGCAAAATGAATTGGCCATTGTCAACCTTAAAAATACGCTTATAGTCCAATCCCCTGGATCCGAACTTTGATCTAAGATCGGTTGTTCTGGGGTTAAGCTATTAATAAAAGGTGTCGAGTTCCTAGCGAACCTTATTATATTAGATACCCAGACCCTAGATGTTATACTAGGAATGGATTGGCTGTCTAAGCACAAGGCTATATTGGACTGTGGACGAAGAGTCGTGTCTATAGAGAGCCCTGAAGGCAAGAAAGTTGAATTTCAAGCAACGGCAGTGCGAGAAGGGCAGTTATTGGTAAACAGTCTAGAAACCATCAGTTTGAAGGATGTACCAGTGGTCAGTGAGTATCTGGATGTTTTTCCCGAGGAGTTGCCTGGAATGCCATCGGACAAAGACATAGAGTTCGTAATTGACTTAGTGCCTGGAACAGCACCAATAGCAAAGAGACCATATCGGATGTCCACCGAGGAGTTGGTAGAAATGAAGAAGCAAATCGAGGAGCTATTGGAAAAAGGATTCATTAGACCGAGCTCATCACCTTGGGCAGCACCGGTTCTGTTTGTTAAGAAGAAAGACGGGAGTTTTCAGATGTGTGTAGATTATCGAGCACTTAATGAAGTAACAATAAAGAACAAATATCCGTTGCTCAGGATAGACGATTTATTTGATCAGTTAAGAGGTGCAGGAGTTTTCTCTAAGATTGACCTTAGATCAGGATATCACCAGCTGAAGATTAAGACAGAGGACATACCAAAGACTGCATTTTCTTCAAGATATGGGCACTATGAGTTCACTGTTATGTCGTTTGGATTGACAAATGCGCCAGCATATTTTATGAACTTGATGAACAAAGTTTTTATGGAATACTTGGACAAATTTGTAGTTGTGTTCATCGATGATATCTTGGTTTACTCAAAGTCGAATGAAGATGTAACGTCCCAAATTTTGGTCAATTTTAAATTTTGGAGTTATTTGAATTTTTATGAATTTACCAACCTTTATTTGCATTTAATTTCATTTAATTGAATTTATCTAATTTTTCTGGGATTTATTGGATTTAATTGGATTTTATTTATATTATTTTCCCTTGAGTAATCAAATACCAGAAAATATAATTATCAAAAATTAAAACTAATATTTTATTTAGGCTCAAAATGCTCTGAAATATTTTCTAGAATTTTTCTAGAATTTTTCGGGTATTTTTAGTGCCCTAAACAATTACTTTGAATTCCTGTCTTTATTTTTATTCGCAAAATCGGAATTACCGCTTAGCTACAATGTTGGGCCGGCCCAACACTGTGCTCGCCCGGGGAAACCCTAATCCCGCCCGTCCTCCGCCGTCAGATCTTGATCGGACGGGCATGATCGAATACCGTTTCGCCAAAACCGATTTCAATCTCCGCCGTTGATTGCGATCGAATCTACCGATGACCGAGCTTCTCGAGGGCGCGATCGACCGACCGCCGCCGCGTTGGGGCCAAAGATCTTGTCAGGATTGTGCGCTACCGAGGCATGTCCGAGCTAATGAAGTACCCTGCTATGCGTGACTCCTTCCGCCCATTTGCCACTTCTCTCGCACCTTGCCATCCTCTCAGAGACCCCGCTCTTGCTCGCCGAAGTTGCCACCTCTTCCTCTCGATTCTTCACCGCCTCCCGCCAGACTCGCCGCTCGTCGCACCGAGACCTCGACGAGTTCGCGTGACACGCCAGATCTGTTGGTCCACTTCTTCACGCCGAGAAGCCCCGTAGCGCCGCTTAAGCCGGGTCATCTTCCTCGTCTCGGCCTTTCGGAACCGCCGCGCCACCGCCGCTCTGCCCGAAGTTTCTTCACCGCCGATCTTCATCCGACGACGAGGTGAGGCCATGTGACCGCCGCTTGATTCAACAATGGGCGGTAGGATTAGATCGGTTCAGAGGATCTTGATCGTAAGGTTCGCAGAGCCACGCTTGTATGCATAGTGAATCGCTTTCGGTATGGTTGCGCCGCTGATCTTCATCCGACCGCATCTCGTGTGTCCATGTCGCCATAGCCGCTGCATTGAAATGGCCGCCGATGCTTGGATGCTCGGCCGATGAGGCCACGAGGTTTAGGAATAGTAGGCCGCTGGTATAGCGAGCCGTCGGATTCTCATCCAATGGTCGACGTTGCGCCACGTCTTCTCTGTAGAAGCTAAGTCGATTATGCACGGTAGATCTCAGCCGTTGGTTGGTAATCGTGCTGCTCTGGTGTGTCCACGTATGTGCGATAAGCAAGAACTCTCCGTAACCGCACCAGAGATTTTCATCCGACCGCCTCCGCCGCGCCACGATGTCAGATAGCAACAAGATCGCCGATAACAACCGACCGTTGGATTTAAATCCAATGGCCGGGATTAAATGCGTCGCGTGGCCAGATGCTTTTCCGCCGCGTGTCGGTCGCTGAGTGGGCCAGGTACTGTTCACTAGGGCCCACGTGTCGATCTGTAATGACCCCTACCAGGCCGACGCCAAGATGACATCATCCGTGCCCACTTGTCAGTGGCCGAGGGTGACGTGGAGGCTTCTGGTGCCGACACGTGTCGCCGAGAGATTTAATCCGGATTTTTAATATAGAAATAAATCATTTAAATCGTTTATTCTTTATTTGAATTTCAACAAATCTGTAAATGCTATAACTTTTGCATTTTAACTCGGATTTGGGTGATTCCAGTGCCCAAAATTTTGTAAAAATGCAAACTATTTAATGGTGATTTCTATTTTATTTTTAGTGATGGTCTTGCTGTCTATATTGCATATTTATTGTGTGCTTGCTTGTACCGAGTAGACTCCGAGTTGCCGGAATTCGCCGAGGGAGCATTCGAAGACCCATCGCAGACCTCGGACCAGAATCAACTCCTCTTCGAAGGCAAGTCATGCTTTGACCATGTTGCCCCTAGATTTTCGAATATAATTTGATTCAACTATTGCATGCTATATTAATTAAAATGATATTGCTCATGTGGGAAATGTAGTTAAAATACCTATCTTGTTTATGCCACCTTGAATATAATGATTATATGCCCTGAAATCCTTGTCCACCCTAAGATGTTTAATATGTTGGATATTAATATGATGCCAACACGGGAGGCTAGACCATGAGTAGTAGCTTATCCTGCTTTTATGCGATGAATGAATTTCAAATAGCAAATGAATATTGCCTAACCAATTATGGAACACATTTTTGTAAAAGTGCGATGATGTCATACGATGGAATTGGAATAGTAACCTGTGTGGTGCTATTCGCAAATTGATGTGAACAATGGCATGTGTTGCTTAAATATAACATGGGTGGGGAAATGTTTTGGACCGGGCAAGTGGCAAGAAGGCTTCGTGCTGTGGGCTGTGTGGCAATGGGTCAGACGATTGATTGAGAAGGTCAGGTGTGCGAGTTGTATAAATTGGATGTCTTGCCCGGGACGCTTAAGGACTTAACCTTGCGAGCCTTTGAATTGAGTTCCGTGTACAACCACTTGTCCGAATGGGACGGACCTAGTTCAAGAGGGTTTCTAATATCTTTCCTTTGATACTCGGGGTGACAATTACACAAAATGTAATCAGATGGGGAAGCGCACTGTCTGCTGCGGCTTGGTACCCATCTAACGGTATGTGCCTGTCCTAAGCTTTGGCTCTGTGTGAGGGAAGTGTTAGGAAGGCACATCGAGAGGATCATCGCTAAGTGTTAGTCTCGAAAGACTTTGTTGCAATCAATCGCTTGTGTGGCGAGCGATCAGATCTCGTGGGTAAAGTGTACACCTCCGCAGAGTGTGTGTGTGAATCTATTGAATAGCCGTGTCATCATGATCGACATTGCTCGGTGATTACAGTCAAGGGTTAGATTTTATAAATAAAAGATGTGGAATGGGTGGTTGTGTGCCAAAAGAATCAATTAGGGCTGTGTGCCAAAACCTTTGAGAAAAAGAATTGAGAAACCAAGTATTAATAATATTGATTTTACTGCTTTCAACCTAATAGGATTACCTATTAAAAGAAATGCTGCTTTATGCAAAATAGCCAATTAAGCCTTTCCTTTGGAATAAGCCATGCATGTAGTAATAGATCTGCATTGCGCATGACTTGTTGAGTATGTTGTATACTCACCCTTGCACCGACAAAAACCTCAGAAGAAGAAGAAGCCGTGCCCGCTTGGAATGAAGAATTCATCGAAGGCCAGGAGGACTAAGGGGGTTGAGCCGCACTCAGTAGCCTGTGGCTAAGAGTGGTTCCGCTATCGTATTTTGCTTCCGCTGAATGAACTTGGTACTGACGATATTTATCACCCTGCGCGGCGAAGTATTGTAAGGCGACCATAAGGTCATGTAACTCGTTATTATTTATGCTTGAAGTACTTTATTATTAATTCCGCTGCGTATGATTGTGGTACTTCAACCTGTTTATCCTGTGTGTACTAGCGTGATCCTGGACTAGTACGGAATACACAGAGTGTCCGAATCCGTGAAAATTCGGGGCACGACAGAAGAGCATGCCCAACATTTGAGATTAGTTTTGGAAAAATTAAGAGAGCAACAGTTGTTTGCTAAGTTCAGTAAATGTGATTTCTAGAAAGGTAAGGTAGAATCCCTAGGGCATGTAATGACGGCCGAAGGAATCGCAGTAGACCCAAGCAAGGTAGAGGCAGTACTGCATTGGGAGCCACCAAAGACGGTGACCCAGATCCGTAGTTTTCTTGGGATGGCTGGTTATTACCGCCGATTTATTGAAAGATTCTCGACAATTGCTAGACCTCTCACGCAACTGTTGAAGAAAGAGAAGAAGTTTGTCTGGACACCAGACTATGAGAAGAGTTTTCAGGAATTGAAGAAACGGTTAACATCAACACCAGTGTTAGTTTTGCCAGATGTGCACCAAAGCTTTGATATATATTGTGATGCATCACGGCAAGGACTTGGATGCGTGTTAATACAGAATGGAAAAGTAGTGGCTTATGCATCAAGGCAATTAAGGCCACATGAAGGGAATTACCCGACGCATGATCTAGAATTAGCAGCTGTAGTGCATGCCTTAAAGATATGGCGTCACTATCTTGTTGGCAATAGATGTGAAATATATACAGATCATAAGAGTCTTAAGTATATCTTCACCCAATCTGACCTAAACATGAGGCAAAGAAGGTGGCTAGAGCTGATTAAAGATTATAATGTGGGGATTCATTATCACCCCGGTAAAGCCAACGTAGTGGCTGATGCCTTGAGTCGGAAGAGCCATAGCTTAAACGTGTTAGTAGAGGAGAGTCGGACAGAATTGTGCAAGGACCTTCAGAGATTGAAATTGAGGTTGTTCCGGAAGGATTCGAAGCTGCTTTAGAAGTAAAGCCTACCTTGGAGGATCAGATTAGGGAAGGTCAGAAGAATGACGAGAAGATCGAACGAATCAAATCCAAAATGGAGGAAGGCCAAGCAAAGGAATTTAAGATGGATGATCAAGGTACTCTATGGATGAGAGAGCGCATATGTGTACCTAATAAAAAGGAGGTCAAGCAGTTAATATTGGAGGAAGCTCACGACTCCAAGTATTCGATTCATCTAGGAAGTGTGAAGATGTATCAAGACTTGAAAGAAAGGTTCTGGTGGCCGAATATGAAGGGAGAAGTAGCTGAGCACGTAGCACTATGTGATGTATGCCAGCGAGTCAAAGCTATGCTTCAGAGACCAGCAGGACTGCTGCAGCCATTAAAAGTACCAGAGTGGAAATGGAAGGAAATCGGAATGGATTTTATCACCGGTTTGCCGAGGACGCAAGGAGGTTATGACTCCATATGGGTCATAGTGGATCGCTTGACAAAGGTCGCGCATTTCATACCAGTAAAGACAACCTATTCAGGAGATAAACTAGCAGAGCTATACATGGCAAGGATCGTTTGCTTACATGGAGTGCCGAAGAAGATAATATCGGACAGAGGTACCCAATTTACCTCAAGATTTTGGGATAAGTTGCATACGGCAATGGGCACCCGTTTGAATTTCAGTACAGCTTATCATCCGCAAACAGACGGGCAAACGGAAAGGGTCAATCATATATTAGAAGATATGTTAAGAGCTTGCGCATTGGCATATACAACGTCTTGGGATAAATGTTTACCATACGCTGAATTCAGTTACAACAATAGTTATCAGGCAAGTTTACAAATGTCGCCTTTCGAAGCGTTGTATGGTCAGTCTTGTAGAACGCCATTGAATTGGAATGAGACCGGTGAGCGTCGTGTCTTTGGGCCAGACATACTCCAGGAAGCCGAAGAGCAAATAGCATTGATCAGAGAAAGCTTGAGAGTCGCACAATTCAGGCAAAAGAGCTATGCGGACAATCACCGCAGGGATTTAAGCTTTGAGCCTGAAGATTTTGTGTATCTCAGGGTTACGCCTCTTAAGGGAGTCCAGAGGTTTCACAAAAAGGGGAAACTAGCGCCAAGATATGTAGGACCGTTTAAGATCGGAAGCCGCAGGGGAGAAGTCGCATATCAACTAGAGTTACCGCAAACCTTAGCGGGTGTACATAACGTCTTTCATGTATCGCAACTCAAGAAATGTCTTCGAGTGCCTGACAAGCAAACACGCCTCAAAGCAATTGAACTACAGGAAGACTTAACCTACAAAGAGCAACCGGTAAAGATTCTGGACACAATGGATCGGAAAACAAGAAACAAGACAACCCGCTTTTGCAGAGTTCAGTGGAGCAACCACACAAAAAGTGAAGCCACCTGGGAACGAGAGGAAGATTTGAGAAAGGAATTCCCGAACCTATTCTTTAGTTAAGCTTTGAATCTCGGGGATGAGATTCTGTTAAGGGGGTTAGGTTTGTAACGTCCCAAAATTTGGCCTAAATTAAATTTTTGAAGTTATTTGAATTTTTGTGAATTATTTAAAATTTTTGGGAATTTATTGAATTTAATTTAAATTTATCCTTCTCTTGAATAATTAAATAACATAAAAGTAATTATCAAAATAAATAAAAATATTTTATTTAAGCTCTAAATGCCATAAAATATTTTTTGGAATTTTTCTAGAATTTTTCGGGTATTTGTAGTGCCCTAAATAATTACTTTGATTTTTTGAAATTAATTTAAATATTAAAAGTCGGAAAATGCCTTTGCTATAGTATTGGGCCGAGCCCAACACTATGCTCGCGCCGGCCAAACCCTAGCGCCACGCGTTCGGGTCAGGCGATTCGATCGAACGGCCATGGTTGGGTCGCCGCTTAATCGCGACGATCGCTGAATCTCGCAGACTGAGCCGCTAGGATGTCGCCACGCGGGCGGTGGTCAACCGCTATTCGCTCGGCCGCTGGATTGCGATCGACGGTGCGGGTTGATCGCACCGCATCGGAGTGGGCGAATGACTGCCGACCGCCGCCGCCTCGCTGGCCGCCGAGATTTGTCGAGACGGCGCGCTTCAAGGCCCGCCCGAAAGCGGGAGATATAGCCCTCTGCACGCAACACATCGTTCCGCTCATTTTGCACCCACTCCTGCACGCTGTCGCACACCGTAGCTTTTGCTCGAGCTCGCTGGAGTAGAACCTTTCCACTCCTCGGTTTTCCTCGATTTCCCCCGTCGTCCGCCGCTCTCCGCTGCACCCAAGACCCGTGCCGAGTTCGCCGTGTTGAGCTGCACCGCCCAGGCCACTTCTTTCCACCGGAGAAGCTCAGAAACGCCAGCGCCTACTTCTTCTTCTCCAAGTCCGACGACTGACATACGCGCTTTCGCTAACACCCTCGAAGTTCCAGCGACCATCGGATCTTCATCCAACGCCCGAGGTAAAGCCACGCGTTCTCCTTTTTGAATCAGGCTGAACGGTATTGGTAGATCTTGGCCATTAGATCTTAATCGTGCGGCTCTAGTGAGGCCACATAATCATATAGGTTACGGTTAAAAATGGCCGTTACATCTTGTCTCAACGGTGCAGATTTCACCGCATAGATCAGTAGTGGTAGATTGTGATCGTTAGATCTTGGATGTTCGGCTTAGGTTAAGCCACGTAGGCTTGTGAATAGGGTATCGCTCGGGTAACCGCCGCCGCTGGATCTTCATCCAACCGTGTTTGCGGCGCCCACGAGGCTAGGCAACGTTGCTTCGCGGGTAATAGCACCAGAGGATCTTCATCCAACAATACCAGGCGCCCACGTAGCCAACGTCGACACGTTTTGATAATGCCCGTCGGATCATAGATCGGTGGCCGAAATCTTGCCACGTGGCCAGCCGAGACCTTAGAAGCCGCGCTGGACCGACAGTTGGATTTGAATCCAACGGCCGGGAAAATATGTGTCGGCATGGACCAGTCGGAATCGTGCCAAGTGTCGCCACCTGAGCGGGCTGTGCACTGTTCCGCTAGGCCCACTTGTTAGAGGGATGACCGTCGTGTGTGCTGACGTCAGCATGACGTCACCCGAGGGGCCCACAGGGCAGTGACCGAAGCGACGAGGCGGGCTCCTGTGCTGACACGTGTCAAGCCGAGGGATTTAATCGGATTTCCAGTAGAAAAATAAATGGATTAATTCGGTTTGTCTTTTATTAGATTTTCCAAAAATTGTAATCGCTATAACTTTTGCGTCTTAGCTCCGATTTGAGCGATTTCAGTTCCTAAAAATTTGTAAAAATGTGAACTATTTATTGGTGAATTTTATTTTATTTTTAGTGTTGATCCTACTATCTGTTTAAGTATATTTATTGTATGCACGTTTATTCCGAGTAGACTCCGAGTTGACGGAACTGTCGGGGAAGAATTCGAAGACCCATCGCAAGTTTCAGATCATGATCAACTACTTTTCGAAGGCAAGTTATGCTTTGACCATATTGCCCCTAGATTTTCAAATGTATTTCAATTCAAATTATGCATGCTATGTTAACTACAAATAACATTGAATAATTTGGGTAAAATAGATAATACACCTACCTTGTTATGCCACCTTGTTAATATTATTCATATGCCTCGAAAACCTTGTCACCCTAAGATATTAAATTGAGTTGGTTACTATTATAAAGCCAACACGGGAGGCTAGACCGTGACTAGTGCTTAGTCCGCTTGTATACCAAGGACTTTCAAATTACAAAAGAATATTGACTAAACATTATGGAACGATTTTGGAATAATGCGATGATGTCACGAGATGGAATTGGGGTAGCAACCTGTGGTTCTACTCATGCAATGAAGTGGGCATGGCATGTGTTGCATAAATGCAAATCGGGTGGGAAATGATTTGGACCGGGCAAGTGGCAAGGAGGCTTCGTGCCAAGTGGGCCTGTGGCAACGGATGTATTGAGATTGTAAAGGCTGTGCCGAGAAGTATAAAATGGATGTCTTGCCGGGACAGCTTAAGGACTTCACCTTCCGAGCCTTTGAACCGAAAGTTACTCGTGACAACCACTTGTCCGAATGGGATAGACCTAGTTTAGTAGGGTTCGATATCTTTCCTTTGACACTGTGGTGACAAGCTACACAAAAATGTAACCGTATGGGGAGCGCACTGTGTATACGGCTTGGTACCCATCCAATCAGATTTGCTTGTTCCAAACTTTGACTCGAGTGAGGGAAGTGTTAGAAAGGCACATCGAGAGGTTCATCGGATAGGTGTTAGTATCTCAAAGACTTTGTTGCAATCAATCACTGTGTGGTGAGCGATCAGATCCTGTGGGTAAAGTGTACAGCCTCAGAGAGTGTGTGTTAAATCTATTCAATAGGCATCATGATGATCGACAATGCTCGGGGATTACAGTCAAGGGTTAGATTTTCAAAATAAAATGTGGAATGGGTGGATGTGTGCCAAAGACTGATGAATCAAACTTAGGGCTGTGTGCCAAACTCTTGGGGAAAAGAATTGAGGAATAAATTATTATAGTAATGGTTTTACGCTTTTAATCTAATTAAGAGTATCTGTTAAAAGAAATGTTGCTTTATGCAAAATAACCATTTAAGCCTTTCCCTTGGAATAAGCCATGCATGTAGTAATAGAACTGCATTGTGCATGACTTATTGAGTATGTTGTATACTCACCCTTGTTGCAACAAAAACCTCAGAAGAAGAAGCAACACCAGCTTGGGAAGAGGAGTTCAACGAAGGTCAGGAGGATTAGGGTTGAGCCTCATCAGTTGCCTGTGGCAGAACGAGGGGTCACTGTCGTACCTTTGCTTCCGCTATTGAACTATGCTACTTTTATTTATCGTCCTGCGTGACGAATTATTGTAAGGTGACCATACGGTCGTGTAACTCGTTATAATTATGTCTGAGGTACTTATCTATTATTTTACGCTGTGTATGATTGTGGTATCTCAACCTGTTTATCCTGTGTGTACTAGCGTGATCCTGGACTAGTACAGAATACACAGAGGGTCCGGATTTGCAGATTCAGGTCCCGACATAGCCGGTGGCTGAAATACTGCCGAAAAATGTGTTACATGCGGCATCGTAGGTTCCTTCGTAAGGACCACCTGTATCGCAACAACAAGAGAGCTTTTGATGGTATAAAGGAGGCTGCTTCAGCTCTGCAACATTGCAACGGCAAAAGGGATATTTGCGGCCGTAAAGGATATTAAAATTATCCATGAAAGGGTAGCCGAAAGTACATCAATCCCGAGTTCCGGTGAACAACTCCTTTGTGGAGAAAGAGACCAGTATTTATGGACCTACCTTATTGGCAGCACATGGATGTTCGACATGCGATCGATGTCATGCATATAGAGAAGAACGTGTGTGACAGCTTGCTTGGTATTTTACTAGACATACTTGGCAAAACAAAAGATACACTCAACGCATTAATGGACCTGAAAGATATGAAATTCAGGAAGGAGCTGCATCACGAAGACCTAGGTCAAGGCAAAAAGTACCTTCCCGTAGCTTGCTACACTCTAAGCAAGAATGAGAAAATTAGCGTGTGTCAGTGCTTGCATGGGGTCAAAGTTTCGTCCGGTTATTCTGCCAACATAAAGAGGCTAGTCTCAATGAAAGACTTGAAATTAATTGGTATGAAGTCTCATGATTGCCACGTGATGATGACACAGATGCTTCCTGTTGCAATTAGGGGTGTTCTGCCAGAGAAAGTATGAGACTCAATTATAAAGTTGTGTTTATTCTTGACACGATTTCATAGAAGGTCATCGATCCGTTGAAACTGGATAAGCTGCATCAAGACGTGATCCACACTCTATGCCGGCTTGAAATATGCTTCCCTCATCCTTCTTCGACATTATGGTCCATCTCATTGTTCATATTGTGAAAGAGATACAGTTTCTTGGCCTTGTGTTTCTACATCAGATATACCCTTTTGGGAGGTTCATGGGAGTTGTGAAGAAATATGTTCGTAATCGACAACGGCCGAAAGGGTGCGTTGCCGAAGGTTGGGGAACCGAGGAGGTCATCAAGTTCTGCATCGATTACATGGATCTTAAACCGATTGGTGTGCCCATATCTCGCCATGAAAAGAGGCTACAAGGGAAAGGGACACTAGGTCAGAAATTGATCTGTACTAACGATCATGCTTCATTCACGCAAGCACATTTTACAGTTTTGCACCAATCAGTTGTAGCAGCCCCGTATGTCAACATGCACAAGAATATGCTACGAAGAAAAAACCCATTTAAGTCTGAGGTTTGGATCGCAAGAGAGCACAGAGATAACTTTGGAGATTGGTTGCTTAGACACAAGATGCATACGCAAACAAAAGTGTACTCAATTGAGAGCGTTGATTAAGGGACCGTCATATACAATTTTGACATTTGAAGGATACAACATCAATGGATATACATTTTATACGAGAGCACAAGATAACAAGAGCACCAACCAGAACAGCGGGGTCCATATAGATGTCTATGACAGCAATGGCAATATGCGGTCGTACTACGGATTCATAGAAGAGATTTGGGAGCTTGACTATGGGCCTTTGAAGGTCCCCCTCTTTCGGTGCCAGTGGGTCGGGCTACCTAGGGCGTGAACATCGACAAGTACGGTATCACTACCGTGGACTTCAAACACGTCGGATACAGAGAAAAACCATTCATACTTGCTAATGTCGTTACACAAATTTTCTTTGTAAGGGATCCGGCTGACAAAGAATGCCACGTGGTTCTTCAAGGAAAAAGAAGAATTGTCGGAGTTGAGAATGTAGTCAACGAGGAAGACTATAACCAATTCGATGAGCTTCCTCCTTTCGATGAGAGCATCGACCTAGGTCTCATGGAAGACATAGAGGAAGCTACATACATACGCCGCGATCATAACGAAGGTCGGATCGTAACTTAGTTGTATAATTAAGGATATGCTTTATTTTGTATGAAGATCAAACTTTAATTTGTAATATAAACATTTTGTACGAAGGACATGCTTCAATTTGTAATGTATGGAGTATTGATTATTATAATTATTCAAAAAAATTCTCAAAATATTTCGATATTGTTTGATATTCAGAAAAAATCTCAAGCCAAATATTTTACAAAACTTACTGCGGCTACCCAATCCTTACTGCGGCAGCAATTTCTGCCACACCAGCACTTGGCATGCGCACGGGGGGGTGGGCAGGAACTATCACTACCGGTTCTTTGGTAACGCGGCACAGATGGTGAACATCAGTGCCAGTTGACTTACAACAACTGGCACTAATATAATACATCAATGCCAGGTCTTACCCTCCACCCAGCACTGATAGTAGTTACATCACTGCGGGGTTATATTTGAACTTGCATTGTTATTTTCTATCGCTGCCGGTTGTATCTTACCCGGCACTGATAGTGTGACATCACTGCCGGGTTATATTTCAACTGGCACTAATAGTCTTACATCACTGCTGGTTCATAAATAACCCGGCACTGATGTTGTTATATTACTGTCGGTTCGTAAATGACCCGTCACTAATAGTCTTACATCACTGCCGGTCTAAAACAACCTGGTAGAGATAATACATCAGTGCCGGGTCATTTGATTGAACCGGCAGTAATAATCCTCCCTATATAAACATCCTCTTTCCCGCACTTAGACATTTTGCATCCCGTTTGTAACTCCTGTCGTGCTTCATCTATGCCGCCTAGCCGCATGACCGCCTACATCCCAGCGCAGCACTCCCGCCGACCCTCCCGGCTCTCCGTCATGCACCTCCCCTAACGTCTCCCTCCACGCGGTGCCTCCCCCTCTCCGAAACCACCCAACTGATAATATGTTGCTATTACTGTTCTTTTGTGTTTTATAGCGATTTCTTAGGATTTTTTAGGGTTTCTTGTCGAGATTTAGGGCCTACTTGGGAGTCACAATGCAGAGAACTTAACAGCCATTTTGAATCATCAACTTCTATTATGAGAAAATGCGAAGAACTTAACTTCTGTTATGACAAAATGCAGAGAACTTCTGTTTCTGTGTGCAAATTCGTTGCTATGTGTGTTTGGCTTGGACTGATAATAGGTTGCAACTACTGCAATGAATGCATACTACCCAAGGCAATGTGCAAAAATAGAGAAATTTTACGGTGCATTATGCTGTTATTTCTACTACTTTATTATCAGAAGAAGTATAAATAAATTGTAGCTAATTTGATCCATTAAATAAAAAAGAATTGGTAGTTTATATCGAATTTAGTGTACTATAAAAGAGCTCGTGAAAATAATGGTGCTAGGACATATATATAAACATATACTCATCAATCTGTAGTAGGAGATATGTTTCAATGTATGAATGACATAATATTCATAATGGGCTTAATCTTGTAGATTATGTCATTTTTTATATCTTTGGATTATATATTTTTCATCATGTTATTATTTGGAATTAGCTATATTTTCTTGCGACCACTAACACAGCAATCTCTAATGAGCTATCTCCGTGCACACAAAACATATGACAACACCATTGGCAATTCAGCATGCTATCACTGAGCTCCTTTCAGGACTTTAGAAATTCAGACATGAAAATTCGATGAAAGCTATAATCATGTCAAATGTATATGTATCATGTGAATTATTCTAATTCTTGGTGAATTTCAAAATTTCTATGTATATGTGAATTTTGAAGCATTTGAATTTTGAAATTTCTATGTATCATGTCAAATATATATGTATCATGTGAATTATTCTAATTCTTAGTGAATTTCAAAATTTCTATGTATATGTGAATTTTGAAGAAATTTCTATGTATCATGTATATGTGAAATGTAATGTATTTGAATTTTGAAATTTCTATGTATCATGTCAAATGTATATGTATCATGTGAATTATTCTAATTCTTGGTGAATTTCAAATTTCTATGTATATGTGAATTTTGAAGCAATTTCTATGTATAAGTATATGTGAAATGTAATGTATTTGAATTTTAAAATATATATGTTGAATCTATAATCTTATAAAATTACTATACAAAACTATAATATTGAATGTGTGGAGTGTATATTTCAATAGAAAATTTGTTCCACCGCTGGCAGATAGTGCCCATTCAGGCCAAGTACGACACACCACATACATTGATATTAGCAACTGTAACGCATGAAAAAATGGTGATTATGCCTTATATATGCAAAACATTGATATTAGCAACTCTAATGCATGACAAAATGGTGATTACGCCTTATATTTGCAAAACATTAATATTAGCAACTCTAACGCACGACAAAATGGCCATTCAAGTTGTACGAAGATTCATCTCATGACTTCATTAATTTAAAATTCTAGATAAACTTGCGGCACATGGCCTCTAACCAGGGACAAATGCCAGATGGCGCTGAGCCCATGAACCAAAGCCCAGAGCAAAGCCCGACAAGGTTCCTCAACCTAGAACAACCCGAGGCATCAAATGTACACGAGGTAATTCTTTAGTAGGATTCTTTAGTAGGATGTGCTACATGATGAAATTCTAGAAGGGCCAAACGACTAATGAAATGGTCAAAATGCAAGGTTAGACATCTGGTGTACGAAGACAATGTCGTGGGCGAGGTCACAGCAAGATGCGCACAGGTGAACAAAAGGTGATCGTTGTGCTTAATGTAGTCGGGGAACCAGCTATACCCGCATCATTTCTTGGGCCATATCAGACAACATGCGGGGTCCTGGCTAGAGATAGTGTGCCCATCATCTACAAATCATGGACACGTCAGCGCGATTGCCCGTCATATGTTCCCGATGACATCAAGCAAACATTGTGGATAGAGTTGATAGCCAAGTTCCAGTTTCCTGAAGATCAGTTGGAGCTTGCCAGGAAATGTGCACTAACCATCTTGGGATCCACATGGAAGAATTGGAAGACAAAGCTGAATAAGGAGTATGTCAAGAAGGATCAAACGCTGGATTTTAATAGATACCCAAGGTTAGAGCAATTTTGAGATGAATTCGTGCAGTTTAAGAAATCTGATGAAACCTGGGCTATCAGCCAATAGAACAAGGCAAATTCGGACAAAAATACGTGTGGAAAGTACCCAAGTGGGATGCACAGAAAGAACAGCTAACTCGTAGTGGTGTTATTACTACGACGTCCGAGATGGCCCCAAGATCAAAGTACTAGCTGCTTGCGAGGGGAGCTAGTCTGTCGGATGATGGTAGCTTAAACTTTAGAAGCAAGAAAGATGAGGAAATCTTGAAGAAGAACGCAGATGCCCACTCCCAAGCTACTCAGGGCTCCTTCCAGCCAAGAAGGGAGAATGATGATCTAACACGCACCTTGGGTAATAAAGAGCACCATGGTCGCACCAGAGGGTTCGTCTCGGTGCCCTAGAAAGCAGCGTTCCCAGAGGATGCTGAAATTTATAAGTGACCAAAGAAATCCAGACAAGAACAGTTGGATGAACGTGTACAAGAAATAGAAGACCGGATGCATAGAAGGAAAATTGAATTTGAAGAAAAGACGCAAAAGATGTGTCGACGATCGGGATCGTGAACCGCAGAAATGAAGAGGGGGTTAGTGATACTAGGGACCCGAGCCAAGCTTCGCTCAATGGAGGAACGGATTCCACGTGCCGGCGGTCGGAGCAAGGCGACAACGAGCGTGACACGGGGGTTTATACTGGTTCGAGCCCCTGTGAAGGTAATAGCTCTACTCCTGTTGCCTTGCGGCAGTTATCTTGCTATTCTCAAGTACAAGGGTGTGTTACAGCTCAAGCTCAGCAATGGCGATGTCTAATACTCGAACTCTGGTGCGTCATTTCTGCCTAGGTTGTGCTATCCTTAGCTTTATATCCTCCCTGCCCGTAACGGACGAGAGAGATTCCCGGGGTAGTGGCCTTCATGCGTGTTGATGGCTGGTAGTAACCGTCCCGACCACTTCGCGCACGCCTGCCTCAGCTCCACGATCCCACGTCTTGGTAACCGCCGATTAAACGCACGTTCCGGCTTTGCAGGAGGTGCCGTCTGAGCAAGAGCTAGCCTGAGCCCAAGGTCGTGCGGAGCCCGACCTTGGGGCCGCACGAGCTCTAGGCACGCGGCTCAAAATGGTCCAGGTCGTGGTCGAAGTAGCTGAGTTAGGGAGCTCCGTTGACCGTGCGCTGACCGGCCAAGGGTCTCCTAGCCCTCGTCAGCCAGCCCCCGAGGCTCAAGGTCGATGAAGACACCCGGAACGACCTCGAGCCTCACTTCGCGGATGCACGAAAAAAACTTCCGTAGGTCTTGAACCCTTGGCTGAGGTCGGGCGGAGAGCACGAAGGGGAACCCTTGGCTTCGACACTTGGCGACCTTCGAACTTCACGGTGCTGGTATGGATGCGAATGGCCAGCGGACACCTGTGATGCCTCGAGCCCGCAGCCCAGGCCTTAATTGCGCCTGTCGAATCATGGCTGGCGCGCCTTTTGAGACGCTGCGGACTGGATTGGCGATGACGCAGCTTATAAACCGGAGCCCACAGCGGCTGTTGAAAGACTCCCGATCTTGCCCTCTTCGTCTTCTAGCCTTCTTCCTGAGCATACTTCTCTCTCCCTCTCCCTCGACCAAGCTCGCTACGATCGCCATGGCCAAGTTTGGGAGGAGCACATTGTCGTCAGCGAGGATGAGGGAGCTCGAGACCCTGGGGTTATTGGACCCGGTAACATGGCGGTTGCCGGGCGGTGAGACCGAGCTACACCCAGAGACGACGAGATCGTCTGCACCGAGCATTACTCGCTCTTCGGCCTGCGGACCCCGGAGAGCGAGTTCGTGGCGGACATCCTCTCTAGCTGAGAGATCGAGCTTATCAACCAGGTGCCGAATTCCATTCTCCACCTTGCCATCTTCTCCCACCTGTGTGAGTGGTTCCTAGGAATCCTTCCCACCCCCTCACTCTTCTTCCGGTACTTCAGCCTCTTCCGCTCCGGGAAGGACCCCGTGGTCGGGTGCCTCTATTTCCGGCTGCGGACGGAGATCCCGTGGGCCTTCCCCAAGATCCACTCTCGGGACTCCCTTGGCCCGTGGACCGAGCGGCGGTTCTAACTGAAAAAAGGGGAACACGGCGCGCTGACGTACGAGGGAGCCCCCGTCACCGGGAAGAAGGAGACCCCGGAGGCGGATGACCTCGAGGCCAACAAGGAGGCCGTTGCCATCATACACATCTGCGCTACGCGCGGCCTCACTGGGCAGGCGATCGCCAATGACTTCCTACGGAACCGGGTGTCCCCCCTACAGAGGAGGATGCACCCATTCTTCGAGATAAGGGGCATGACGACTCGACCCGAGAGGGCACATCTGGTAAGCCTTTATCTCGAAGCCTTGCTCGAGCTCGACCTTCGATCTTCTTTCATGGTCGCTTTTCTTGCAGCGCCGAAGGAGTCCTGGGTCACCGTTAGGATGAACGAGATGTTCGGGAAAGGGGCACACGACTACGCCATCGACGCCCCTGTCCCGAAAAATGTACTTCGCCGGAAGGCCGAGGTAAGCCATACCGACCAAGCCTCTTGATTTGAGTGTCTATGGAGCCCTCCTTGAGCCTTTGCGCTACCAAGAAGACCACCAGAGCTGTTCGAGACAACCAGAGGATGCTCGCCACCGGGCGGGGCAAGAGCAAAAAGGGGAAGAAGAGGCCTCCCCTGGTCGCAGCAGGAAGCCAGGAGGTGAAGAAACCCCACATCGAGTGGGGTGATCGCGCGACGGTAAGGATTCCCACTGTTGAGCACCTACTTCACGCTCGTGTCTTCTTGTCGCTGACACGCCTCCCTCAGAAAGCAGAGTGTGGCGGCCGCCAGACCTCGAGGCCTCACCGCCCAGGGTCCTGTCTGGGACCCAGACCTCCGCCTGGTGACGTGGAGTCGGGCGGGTTCCGAGGTCCTGTGCCTGAGGAACGCGAAAGCTTAGCACCCCTCCGACTTCGAGGCAGCCAGACCCTCGCCAGCCCTCAGCGAGGCGAAGGCTGACGACCCAGGTAAGCTCTTGGTTTCTCACTTTGCACTGCCCCTTCACGTCCTTTTGGCTTAAGTCCGTTCTTGATCGCAGACCTTGAGCGCCCGAGCTCCAAACCTGCCCGTATTGATGATGGCTGTTGTCCAGGGCGAGCCCGAGTCCGAGGAGAAGGAGGAGAATGTCTTCGAGCTGGCCCCGCGCCTCCCCTCGGGCCGCGCGCATAACCCTTCTAGAGCCCCGAGCTGGGCCCCGCCGGCGATTTCGACCAAGGGGTCAACGAACCGAGCGAGGAGCTGAACCAGCCCGTGACCAGTGAGGACTTCGACACCGGCAAGGCAGACGCCGGCGTTGTCGCTGACTCACCCAGGGTCAATGCGGAAGAAGGTGCCCAGGGCGCCTTGGCCGCTCCCGCGGAGGTGTCCCAGGCCTGCCCGACCGCAACCGGCTTGGGCGTTGAGGTCGACGCGGAGGGAGCCGCCCTGGGTGCCCCGGCCGCAGCCACGAAAGCGCCTCAGACCTGCCCGCCCACCTGTTATGCTGAGCTCAAGACGTGGCTCCTCTGTGCCATCAAGTTGTCGACCACGCCGCGGGAGATCGCGCGGTGGATCCAGCCAGCGCTCCCTTAGCGCCGGTGGTGGACGGTGCCCCGACCACAGAGGTCGGGACCGGTGTCACCGCCGAGCCCGCCTCCGGAGGCGAGCTGAGCCCCCAGGGGGTGGCGGCAGGACGCCAAGCCACCACTGGCGCGGCGCCCCAAGATCCTGCCCCCAGCATCCCGGCGGTGGTCGAGGTCGGCACCGGCCAGGGAACACCGGACGGTGAGCGCGAAAAGTTCACCCGCGCGCGCATTGAGAACCATCTTCGTGAGGTAAGGATCCCCTCGCGCATCCTACAGTTCGTTAGCTCGAGCTCTCTTTGCTGCTTCTCTTACCTGTACCACCTTTTATGTCATGAAGGCGATTCGCAGCGTGTCCCAAGGGCTACAAGGCCTTCATGAGCACGCTGACATGCTAAGGGGCCTCCAGAACGTGGTGGAGGCACGGGAGGTCGAGCGCTCTAGGTTCATTGAGACCTTGGAGGTCGAGCAAGAAGAGGTTGAACAAAGGGCCAAAGAGCTCGACGACCTGCGCCAGGCGATGAAGGCACAGGAGGTTGCCCACGCGGCCGAGCTCGAGCAGGCCAGAGCCACCGAGCAAGAGCGCGCGCGGTTGGCCAAGGCGCTCAAAACCAAGCGAGCCAAGGTCGAAGAGCTGGTGAAGGCCGCCGCGGAGCAAGCGTCTTCTTCGGCGAAGGCGTCCCCCGAGCTTGAGACCAAGGTCCTGGAGCTTGAGGAGAAGCTTGGGCGAGCCAGCAAAGCAGCGAAGAGTGCACTGGCCCCACTCCAGGACGAGCGGCGTCGTGCTGCGGATGCCTCCAAGGAAGCCCTCCAGCATCAGAGCGAGCTGTCGACCCTAAGGGCCATGGTCGCTGAGCTCGAGTAGGAGAAGCTTGCCCACGAGATGGCCGATCTGTAGATAGATCTCGACCACATAACCTGTAAAAAGTACTAAGACAAAATCTTCTTAATAGGGCTACACTGCTTTTTGGGTGCGTCAAACGCATCTTGCTTCGAGTTTCTTTGGTCGAGGATATTTGGTGCACGCCTCTTTCACCCTTAGATACGCGAGTAAGACCTCTTGATCGGAGATCGAGGGGGCCGCCAGCGTCTCCAGTATGACATCAGAGGAGATCTCGTCGTCGGAGGACCCGAGCTTGGAGAGGAAGTCGGCGCTGGAGTTGTCCCGCCTGGGTATGTGTTTAAGCTCCAGGTTCTGAAACCATTTCTCCATTTTGCGCACCTCGGCAAGGTACTTTGCCATCGAATCTCCCGAGCACTGGTACTCCTTGTTGTACTGATTGATGACGAGCTGGGAGTCGCCCTTTACGACCAACCGTCTCACGCCCAAGGCTTTGCAAGCTCGCAGACCCGCCAAGAGAGCCTCGTATTCTGCCACATTATTGGTCGCTAGAAACCCAAAATGAACCACATACCTCAATTGATCGCCGCGCGTGGTAAGAATAAGGATTCCAGCCCCCGAGCGCTTGAAGGACCTCGAGCCGTCAAATAACATGATCCAGGGCTTCTCTTCCTCGACCTCGAGCTCGGGAGAGGGTTGCGACATCTGCTCGACCACGAAGTCGGCGAGCACTTGCGATTTGATGGACGTGCGAGCTACGATCTGGACGTCAAATGCTGCCAGCTCCATAGCCCACTTGGTGACTTGCCCACCGCCTTCCGGGTTCCTTAAGATGTCCCCGAGCGGAAAGCTGCTGGGGACGACCACGGAGTGCGCCTGGAAGTAATGACGAAGCTTATGCCGGCCATTAGAGAGGAGGATACAGCTTTTGTACTGCGGGTAGCGCCTTCCGGCCGTGCAAGACTTCACGACATAATAGATCGGGTCTTGCCAGGATCCCCGCCACCACCAGACAAAGACCGAGGGGTGGTGGCCGCAAGGTAGAGCAGCAACCTCTCTCCAGGCTGCGGAGTCGTGAGTAGGGGTGGGGTTGACAGGTATACCTTCAACTCGTCGAAAGACCGCTGCGCCTCTGGAGTCCACTCGAAGCTCCCTTGTTTGCACAGAGCTCTGAAAAATGGGAGCCCACGCTCGCTGAGCCTCGAGATGAATCTGCTGAGGGCGGCCATGCGGCCGGTGAGGCTTTGCACCTGCTTGACCGAGGTCGGGAGCGCCATCTTCTCGATTGCCTCGATCTTTTTCGGGTTCGGGCCAACCCCCGAGCCCCCGATCATGTAACCGAGCACCTTCCCCGAACGCAGCGTTGAACACACATTTCTCGGGGTTGAGCTTGATCTTATGTCTGTTCAGATTGGTGAAGGTTTCCTCGAGGTCCCGAACGTGGCCGCCTTCAGTGGGGGCCTTGACGATGATGTCATCCACGTAGACCTCAAGGTTTCGGCCGATCTGGGGGTCGAACGTCTTGGTCATCAAACGCTGAAACATGGCCCCAGCATTGCGTAGACCAAACGACATGGTCGTGTAGCAGTAAGTGCCGAACGGTGTGATGAACGATGTCTTGCTCTCATCCTCGGCCGCTAGCTTGATCTGATGGTACCCCGAGTAGGCCTCCAAGAAGCTTAACATCTTAGCGTTCGTAGTGGAGTCAACGATCTGGTCGATGTGCAGGAGTGGGAAGTTGTCCTTCGGGCAGGCCGAGTTCAGCCCCGTGTGGTCCACGCACATCCTCCACTTTCCGCCCTTCTTCTGGATGATAACCGGGTTGGCCAACCAGTCGGAGTAGTTGATCTCGCGAATGAAGCCGGCCTTTAATAGCTTGTCAAGATTCTCCCTGATGATCGCGACTTTCTCCGGAGAGAAATGACGCAGTTTCTGCCGCACGGGACGGCAATCAGGCTTGACCTGCAGCTTGTGCTCGATCACCTCCCTCGGGACGCCGGGCATGTCCACTGGCTCCCAAGTGAATATGCCCTTGTTGGCGCGGAGGAAGGTGACGAGCTCGAGTTCCTATTTGGAACTCAGCTCGGCCGAGACATGGATACATCTGGTCGGGTCACCTTCCTCGAGCGGCACAGCCTTCGTCGCCCCGCTGGGCTGGATCGCTGCCCTCTAACGAGCGCTCTTCACCGTCGCCTCCGAGCCTCGCTGGGGCAGGATGCCGGCAAGGGCCAAGGCCTTGGTCTCGCATCCATGTGCCACCTGCAGATCGCCCCGCACAGTTATGATGCCGTTGGGACCGGGCAACTTCATACACCAATGGCCATAGTGGTTGGCCGCCATGAATTTTATCAAGGTAGGCCGCCCAAGAATGTATTTGTACGGGAGGTCTCCTTCAACCACCTTAAAGGTGATCAGCTCGGTGCGGAAGTTGTCCAAGTCGCCGAACGTGATGGGCAAGACCACCTGCCCTAGAGAGATGGTCGAGCTACCAGGGACAATCCCGAAGAAGGGGACAGCTATGTTCTTGACCTTCGACCGGGGAATCTACATTCGGTCGAGCGCTCCTGCCTGAAGCAAGTTAAGGGAGCTACCGCCATCGACCATGGTATTGCTGATGGTCGGGGTCACGACCAAGGCGGTCTTCAAGTCGCGGGCCATACCTTGGAGAGCATCCTCCGGAGAGAATGTGATGGTGGCTCTGGCCCATCTGCAGCGCTGCTCGACAGGCTTCCCGGCGACGACCTGGTAGATGGTTCGCGAGGCGGCCTTGAGCTCACGTCAGGACTGGTAAGCCGCTGAGCCGCCGAAGATGACGTTGATCCGGCGCTCACCCTGCTGGAACTCTAGGTCAAGGTCGCCTTGGTCTGTCCCAGCGTTCACCTTGTCTGGCTGGTTGCCTTCTTTCGGGAGCACGGGCATCTCTCCGTGCCCATCGTAGAAGGCATCCAGCTTGCTCTGCCAAGCCCTGCAGGTTCGTAGGTCATGGCCGGCCGCCCTGTGAAACAAGCAGAATTTCGCTTCATTAAACCCTAGGCGCCCTTCGGCCCCCTGAGGCCGAGCGTCGGCCCGCCGAGGCCCAGGTCGCCGGCCCCCCTGCTGGGGCTGGTTCGGCGTCTGACGAGGTTGAGGTCGACCCTGGCGAGGTCGGGACCTCTCCCGAGCTTAATCTCGGACCTCCAAGACTTCGCGCTATACGTCTGCCGAAACGATCACTCGCGGCAGGCCTCCGCTATTCCTGCAGTCGCGCTTCCGCTTCTTGGCGGTGGTGCCGTGGTCGGCGCCCTTGGAGTTGGACAGGCCAGCCTCCGTGGGGTTTAGTTCGAGCTTACCTCGTCAGAATCACGCTTCCAATGACGGCGTCATCCGTGATCCGCCAGACGCTTCGGCCATGCGAACAATTTGTTAACGCTGAGCCTCGACGTGATCTCTAGGTCTTCGGTAAGGCGCCGATCGCGAACGCCGAACTTGAAGGCTTTGATGACAGCCTCGTCGGAGATGCTCGGGATCAAGTTCCTCGTGCGGATGAATCGCTGCACGAAGTCGCGAAGCAGCTCGCCATTGCCCTGGATGACGCGATCCAGGTCTTTCTCCCTCCCCTGCTGCTCGTAGCAACTCTGGAAGTTGGAGCGGAGGGTGCTCTAGATTTGACGCCATGATCTAAAGGAACTAGGCTTTTGGTTGAAGAGCCAAGTTCGTGCGACGCCGTCCAACACGGTCGAGAGGTAATTTGCCATCACGAGCTCGTCGCCCCCGGCCGCCAGGATGGCGGTCGAGTATATAGATAGGAACTCGTCCGGATTCTTGGTCCTGTCGAAGCGCTCTATCAACGCCGGCGTGAACCGAGCCGGCCAGCGCACCCGACGAAGGTCGTCGGTATATGCCGAGCAGTCGTAGGCTAGGACGGGCGAGCGCCGGGAGAGGTCGTCACCGACAAGGCCTTCGCTGCTGCCGGACTCGGAATCGAGGCTACCTCGGCGGCCCGACCTGCGGCCAGAACGATCGTGACGCCGAGCACGGAAATCACCCGGGAGATAGCGCAGGCGGTCCCGGACCCTGTGGCGTCTGGGCGGAACATCCGGGGAGAGACCTTCAGACCAATTGCCGGTCGACGCGGAGCTCGTGTAGCCCGGTTTGCGTCTGACCCTGCCCGGGTTGATGCCCGTGGGGCGGCGACATGGCAGAGTCAAAGTCACATCCCGAGATTGCTGGCGAGAAGGCGCCTCCTGCCCGGGAGGCGACCGACGTGCGCGCTGGTGATGACGCGATGAGTTGTCATCACTCCTCAAGGAGTGGGTTCCAGAGTGGTGACTTCGGTGCTACGGAGGTATGACCTCAGTCGCAGCTCGATCGAGTTCTTCGGCCAGGGCTCGGCCAAAGAGTTCTGATCTCGCCCTATCGGGATCAACCATGATCTGGGCGATAGCGCGGAGGCGCTCTCCCGAAAGATAAAGCCTAGGATGCCCAGACGTGGTGCTAGCATTCTCCTGGTCCTCCCGTCGGAGGGCAGTTATGGCTTGGTTGATGGCGACGTGCACCATCTGACGAGCGTCCTTAGGGGTCTGCGGATCACGACCGTCCACCACCACGCCCGCGCCATGGCTATCCGCCATCAAGACGTACTGCTCATGTGGCGCGGCGAGGGTGAGAACAGGGACACGGAGTCGGGGTCCGTGCCCGAACCCACGCTCGAGGAATGTCCGTCGATGAGGTGCGCCATGCTCCCACGATCTTGGTGTCTTTCCTGTGAGAGAGCGAAGCTATCGAGCCCCACGGTCAGCGCCAGCTGTCGACGATCGGGATGGCCAACCACAGAAATGAAGAGGGGGTTAGTGATACTAGGGACCCGAGCTGAGCTTCGCTCAACGGAGGAACGGATTCGACGTGCCAGCGGTCGGAGCAAGGCGACAACGAGCGTGACACGGGGGTTTATACTGGTTCGAGCCCCGTGAAGGTAATAGCTCTACTCCAGTTGCCTTGCGGTAGTGATCTTGCTATTCTCGAGTACAAGGGTGTGTTACAACTCAAGCTCAGCAATGGCGATGTCTAATGCTCGAACTCTGGTGCGTCGTTTCCGCCTAGGTTGTGCTATCCTTAGCTTTATATCCTCCCCGCCCGTAACGGACGGGAGAGATTCCCGGGGTAGTGGCCTTCATGCGTGTTGATGGCTGGCAGTAACCGTCCCAACCACTTCGTGCACGCCTGCCTCAGCTCCACGATCCCACGTCTTGGTAACCACCGAGTAAATGCACGTTCCGGCTTTCCAGGGGGCGCCGTCCGAGCAAGAGCTATCCTGAGCCCAAGGTCGTGCGGAGCCCGACCTCGAGGCCGCACGAGCTCTAGGCACGCGGCTCAAAATGGTCCAGGTCGTGGTCGAAGTAGCTGAGTTAGGGAGCTCCGTTGACCGTGCGCTGACCGGCCAAGGGTCTCCTAGCCCTCGTCAAGATGCAAGAAATGCTAGCAAATGTTCTTAGTGAACGTCAGTCACAAGACGTCGGCCACCAGCTCCAGAGTCCCGCTGCTACTCGTAAAAGCAGCCAAGCATCCGCGAGCCCTCCTGAGGAGGACTCAGCATGTAGTTTTCCTGTGGACAAGATCGTAGAGCCGACACGCTGCAGTCTGCACCTGCCTGTAGCGAACATTACCATCAAGGTGAATGAAGGGGTGGCTTGGCCATGCATCAAGGGGCAGATGTTGCATAACCACCCAATTCCTCAGGGATAAGCCAAAGTTTCAGTTGACAGCGTGATTGACAGATACCGCAAAGTTGAGGTTGAGATCCCGGGCGAGGAGGGAAAAAATAATCTTGGACAAAACCTAGGCACATTCATCGCGTGGCGCAAGCGCTACATAAAGTTTGGCTCAGATGATGACGACAACAATGATGGTAATAATGATGACGAGGCGGACTCTCCACCTAGGAAAAGTCCTCCGGCGTCACCCAAAAAAGGTCCTTCTCCTGCTCTAGCGCCACAAGATAGTAATCAAGTAGCACCGTGATCTCAACATTCTACACGGTCAAGGGGGAAAAGTTCCGCATCTGTGAAGCTAGCAAAAACTCTTAGCAAGAAACGAGCATATGACCTGACCAAAGAAGAAACTAGAAGAGAAGTAGATGCCAGTGTAACAACGCACTTCAAAAAGACGCCACCACCTGAGAAGGTTGTAATCGAAGCTGCCAAACGGGATTTCTTCGTGGGCTTAGTGACGGTTAAACAAATAGGACGGGCAACTAAATCTCCTGAACTTAGCCAATGATCAGACTACGAGCACATCTCTAGAAATAAATCTAAAGGAGATGGTGGTAAAGCAGTTGTTGCTGCAGGCCAATGTGGTGCTAAAGGGTATGAGCCCCCTCTAGAGTGGCCATTCATTAACGGGGAAACTTTGGTGGATCCAAATGAGGAGACCAAACTGATAACACAGTTACGGCGTCTACATCAATGGTACCGGTAGTATGTCCAAGAGACAAAGAACGATACTTTCCCCGTCAGATACAAAGATGTAGATTTTCACAACATGGACGGCGTTTTCTGGGTAGAACACACGGAACTATATCAGTTGTACCAACGAGACGCCCTGGACGTGTCTATATTAAGAATGTGGACTCTATAAGTCTCTTGCATAATTCATATTGTACATTCACGTACTCTTAAACTGAGGGTCTAACTTCTTTTTTTATATAGAATGGAGGCAATGACACTTAGAGCGGACTTAAATAAAAAGATAGGATTCCTCGACCTGGGTCTTGTCAACTGCAAACTTATTCTAGATCTAAGAACGACAAAAGAGGTTGAGGAGTACTTACTCAAGGCGCTACTAAAGCTACAAGACAAGACCTACGTACTTTTACCCTACAACTTTCAGTATGTGTTTCCCTGCCTACTAGTCTCGCATATTTGATGCACAACACTATGTGACAACTAATTGTCTTCTGCAACTTTCACTGGATCATCCTCATCATCATGTTAGATGAAAGCAACATCATTATCTTGGACTCAATGAGGAAACAGACAAGCAATTACAAAAAATTAATAGAGTTGCTAGACAGGTAAACTCAGTCATTGCATTATTGCTCCAGTAATCTTCCATTGCATTGCACCTAATTAATTTTAATGACTACTCTAAATGATGAACAGGGTGTACGCAAAATTCCGCAAGAAGAGCTAGCGGTGTCGTCCATTCATGAAGAAGTTCAGAATAAAAATCGATTTTCCGTGCTTGAGACAACCCCAAGGGAACAATTTATGTGGATACTATGCAATGACACATATGCACGCATTCGTCACTAATAGTACGGACTACAACAGTGAGCTAGTATATCGATCATTACATGTTGACCCATACTTTTCTTTATAAAGACGATGACACTAATTAATGCTTCAATTTCTCCCATGACAGCTCGTGAAGCTAGGCACCAGCAGCCTGCTCGACAACGAAATTAAAGCCCTTCGAGAGCAGATAGCTGGATTCATCGTTCGAGAAATTATCAACCGGAAGGGTGAGTTTTATGAGCATTTGTAGCTTAAGTGAGATGTCAACAATTGTAAATGAACAATGTAATAATTAAATATTATGATGCTTCAATGTATTTGAATTATGTTTTAGCGATGTTTTGTTAATATTGTGCATAACATATAGCATACAAAATACATCTGCTGTATAATATATATATTCTGCAACATTACATAATACATATACTGCAAAAAATATATATATAAAAAGGTTTAAAAAACCCATCACTGTCAGTTCTGGAGGAAAATAGGGCAGAGAGTTATCACTGCCGGTTGCCAAGGGGAGGGAAATGTGGCAGTGATACTACTTATCACTGCTGGTTATTCACAAAAATACGGCAGTGATAATTGTTTATCACTTTCGGTTATCAAAGATAACCGGCATTGATAATTATTATCACTGCCGGTTGTACAATGTGAACCAGCAGTGATAGTGATTATCATTGCTGGTTTACATTAGGTAGACATAGTTTTCGACTATCACTGCAACTTAGGTAGTGCCGGGTTCACATCCGGCAATGATGCCGATGTGGACCCGGCAGTAAACACGTATTCTGTAGCGGTGAATAATTAGCCTTTCATCTCATATTTAATTGCTTTGATATGACTTTTAAAAATCATAATTGGGTCTCTGAAGTTCTCTTGGGTTAAATAAATTTTTTATTTATTTTATTGCTATAATCTTTTTACTCTTCTTTTTATCTATTATTTAAGTTTATATTAAAAAGATTTCTCTACAAGAGAAAAAATCAATAAAATCCACAAAAATTCAGTTAAAGCATCAATAAATATAATTAAATTTTAAAATTCATTTATTTTATTTTATTTTAATTTCTAGGATGTTACAAATGTACGGGAACTCATTTTGTCGTAGTCAACTGGCTTTGTATATACATATCGATATTCGAAGTTTCAGGCACCGTACGTATAGATTTGGTGAACAAAACGGATATAGTTAAATTCATATTTTGAAGTACTTTTTTTATGATAGCATAAGTAACAGGTAAGATTTCTTTTATAGACTTAACTAGAGGTGGGCACTGGACCGGACTATTTTGGACAAGCACGAAGCATGCTCGGTCCAACCCGATCCACGGCCCGGCCCGGCACTATTCTAAATGGGCTAGGTGGGCACGGCACGATTACCCGACCGTGCCGGGCCTGCCAATCGGGCATGGTGGGTGGCCCGTCCCAGCATGGTTGTCTAGGCCGTGCTCAGGTCGACACGGCCAAAAATAGTGCGTGCGTGCTGCAGCACGACACGCTCGACAAGCAGCACATCGACCCGTGTCCAACACGGCCTATGGTAGGGTCCGCGGCAGCCAGTGTTCAAGAGTTCGCTCGGCGGATTCGTGGCGGTTAGGCACCGCCAAGCGCCAAGGCCATATTTGCAGCGCAATTGCGGGTCTCAGCGTTTTGGCCCTCAGCGGCCGAGAATTAATATAATTCATATATATTATTGATTTTATTATGAATAAAATTTTTTAGTTTTCTTTTCTAGTTATTTGCAAATTGCAAGACATCAAATATTAAAGTAGAATATTAAACTAAAATACTTGAACACATACTACTCAATTAATCAAGTAATAAACTATGTAGTAAGTACTATGTTAGTGACTTAGTGTACTCTATTTTGAGGGCAACGACGTGAATCTTTCAATCATGGTCATCAGGTCATGTAAATAGTAGATCAAAATGGTCTCTCTCATAGTTTTGTGCCAGCCTCCACACCCGCCAAGGCCCGCAATTTCGACCCAGACACCAAACAGGCCGCCAAGGGCTGAATTCATTGCGTTTATAGCTGCCAACCACAATATCGCCGCCAAGTACTGAATTTTGGAACATTGGCGGCAACGCGTGCGGCACGCGACCGGGCCGATGGAGAGGAAGACAGAGGGATGGGGGACCTTACCTAGGCGCGTTGCCGTGGCTGCCGCGTGTCAGCTGCCTCGAAGCTCCCAGTCGGCATGTTACTATTCGTGGCCGCCCGTGTCGCCATGGTCGTGCCCACATCGGCATTCATGGATGTGCTCGCGTTGCCGTCTGTGGCTGCGCCCATCAGCCGTTTGAGCCGCAGTGGAACCGCCTCGCGTCGTGGCCACCTCGCCCGTTGCCGCCTACTGTACCGCCTCCCATGCCAAGCTGGAACCTGAGCAGCCTCACGTCTTGCACGTCACCGCCACCTCGCACCTCATGCCTCGCTAATCCGAAACCAAAGCAGCCTCATGCATCGCCGCTGCCTCACACGTCGCCTCACTCGTCATGGCCTCGCGCAGAGGGGAGGAAGGAGGAGGGCCGCAGGGAGGCTAGGAGGGGAGCGGGGTGGGAAGGGAACGACCGGCGGGAACTCTGGGAATGGGGAGGGACGAGGAGGAAGTAGGCGGGGCGCGCTCGCATAGGGCGAGGCAGCTGAGGGGGCACGTCACGCGGGGCAGGGAATCACGAAAAAAAGACCACTCGAGGGAATCACACATCTAAGCTAGATGTATTTGAACGCAAGATCATGTGCCTAATGTATTCAACATCTTTCTCGGTCTCTTCACTCTAAGACAGCATATGGAGAAAGAAATGACTGAAATGGACGTAAGGCGATGAAAGATATAAAGCTGCTTTGTCACTTTCCTCCTACGCTCTTCAATTTTCATCATGATTCCTATGGGAGCGAGCCCGTGGCTCATTTCATTTTAAAACGACAGAGGGATAGCGATACGATGCGTGAAATGCAATAAGGTTTCTTTCAATTTTTCATCGCACGGTCTGCGCCTGATTTCAATTTGCAACGGACATTTCAACATACAGCCATAAAGACAGGGTGACAATTCTTATTTAATTTGTTTTGCACGCCTCCCTCATGCTCTCTCTTATTGCCCATTTTTGCTCAGCACATTCTACACATCTCTCTAATTGGTTTCTTTTTTTGCTCTCCTGCTATGAAATAAAATGTTTCACAAGAGCAAAAGCTGGAGAGCACGTCCGCGCTCTCAAAGTCCCACTCGTCAGGATCAAGAGATCAATCCACGCCAACTCTCCACCAGCATGAGAGACTACAGCATGGATGACCATCATCTGGACAGCACGTACGGCATTAAGGATGTCTCATACATTCTAGATGCACCGAGCGGAGATGCCGCTACACCGGTGTATCTGGTACGGGTGTCGGTATCCACACTGAATACGCAGCCCGATATATTGATGCAGCCAGCACGAGCATCCATATCCGGTAGTCGACAGGCGTGGTGCTGGCAACATATGGACAGAACAATCAAAATTGTGGACGAGTGTTAGGTAGTGACGAGGACTGGAAGATTTCTGACAAGTCAACGCATGGTCAAGGAGGGCCCCCAGCCTTTGACATTGCAGCGAAGGCCCACGACCACGGCCCAACGACGCTCGTCCCCGCACGACCTCAAGCTCAGGCAACGGGGCTCTGTCCCCGCTTGACCACGACCTTGGCTCAGGGAAGTGCGTTGACTCAGCGGTTTCCACGACCTGCACGATGGCATTAAGGCGGACGTGGGTGGTATTTCCGGAGCAGTTACAACCCACCTTCAATACGCACGAAGCCACTACCCCAGGAATCTCTTCTGACCGTTATAGGCAACGTCAGGGAGGATATAAGACCTCGCAAGGCATATGTGTAGGGAAGACTAGCTAGCGATAATCAAACAGAGCACTCAGGCTCGAGCTGTAATCATCTCATTGTACGCACAGTTAGTGAGTTTCTCCACCTCCGGAGAAGACTGGACGTAGAGCTGTTACCCTTGCGGGGCTTGAACCAGTATAATTCGCTATTCCTTGCTCGCTGACGCCACACACACCGACCTACGCCTACGCCATTGTTGAGTGAAGCGCTTCCTGGGTCCCCCATTCACACCGGTCTCATTTTCACTCTTGCGGTCAGGCGATCCCGATCGTCAACAGGTAGTGTATGCTATTTGTAAATACTGTCAAGCTAAACTATTTATACGTGCATGTGATGGAACAAGTCATCTGCATAGACATGCGGAGTATTGCTTGAGGAAGACATCGACCATATAGAGGTTGGGCGAGAGCGTGCAGACACAGCTCAACTTTAACACCGATGGTTCGGTAAGTACATGGGTATACAACGCCGGCATAGCTAGAGACAAAATTGCACGTTATATAGTTACAGAGGATATTTCACTTAGAATAGGTGAGAGTTCTAGTTTTGAGAGAATAGTGCAACGTGGTTTTTACCGACAATACCAACATGTTAATAGAAGAACAACTACACGTGACATTTACATAATGTTTACAAATAAACTAAAAATGTTAAAACAAACATTCAAGACACTTAGTTTTCTTTTGCATTAACATCAGATATACGGATTTCCTCCCATCAAATTAGAATTATTAATAACTTTAAAATAGAAAGTAAAATTATTTCTATCACTCTTGACAATGTATCAGCTAACACAACGGCTATGGAGCATCTCTCAATGTACCTACAGACTTATGTTGGAGGTTTTATACTCCACCAAAGGTGTGTATGCCACGTTATTAGTCTCATTGTGCAGATAGATTTGGTTGTAGTGAAACCTAATTTGGAGGGCATACGTAGTGCTATCGATTTTGTTACAAATCGCCCGTAATGTTTGCCCAGTTCTCCTAATACTACAGGGCTAATAATAAGGAACTAAGAAGATTCAACTATAATATGAAGGTTAGATGGAACTCAATGTATACTATACTGCAGCGGTGCAAAGGCTACGAGCATATTATCACTTTCTTCGTCAACTGCAATAATGGTGAGGTATTAGTTACTGAAGCAGATTGGGAAATTGCTAGTTATTTTTGTTATTTTTAGAAATTTTTTACAATGCAACTACACATTTATCCAGTGTGTACTACCCAACTTCTTACTTAGTTATCGAGTGGCTTTGGACTATTGCTATTGCTTTTAATAAAAATAGAGATAATTATATTTTACATCGCATTATAGAACCAACAGAGCAAAAAATTTTAAAATATTTTCAAGCTATTCCATATCTGTACTGTTTTGGTACTATTTTGTATCCTCAAAGAAAATTTTCTGATTTGCATGGCCTTTTCGAGGAAATAGGTGAGGCATTCGATCTTCATTTCTCCCAGGTCTATACTTATATTTATAATGAGTTTTTTAGAGTTTTCAACAAATATTACGAGAAATTTCACACCAGAGGTGAAGCAAAAAGATCTATCTCAATAACGTAACAAACACGAGGCAGTTTGACGGTTTCAAATATATAGAAGAAGTTAAAAGTCAAGCCGTCTAGTTCGTCTTCTGAAACGTTAAGCAGATCACAATGGAATCCACGGATAGAAATCAACCATTACCTCAGCACGCCCTTCGTGGAGACCGAGCTTAACATGGACGAGAAATATCAACTCAGCTTGCTCTTGTGGTGAAAAAATAACCAACGTATTTACCCCGTACTATCCCATTTTGCATGGGACGTACTTACGGTTCTGGTGTCCACTGTCTCGTCAAAACTTACTTTCAGTTTGGTGAGAAGGATAATTGAACTGAGGAGGCCGTCTGTTAGATTTGAGATGGTTGAGGCAATTATATGCCCCAAAGACTAAGAGCGTGCAGATGACAAGATACAGCATCAGCCCGAGGATCAGGAGATCACGGATACAGTAGCCGACTTTAACAATCTTAGCCTCGGGTAGTCTATATATATAAATATAGTTACTATACTCTTTTTCTTATTAGAGATATCCTACATCTGGGTACAAGGTTTTTAACAAAAATAATAACTCTATACATATTCAAGATTTAATAAAATTTATCTTTTTTCTAATATTTGTACGTAGGCACGCACGTCGGCATATAATGGAACGCCAGCCGGGTTGAATACCTGATTCGGTGTATGCACATGGCTGACAGCTTAATACTAACTAGGTAGAATGGCGCGATGCCGCTACCGCGAAAAAATCGACCCAAATTTTTCTACAAAAATAAAATTCAGTTTTATTTTACGGCTGAATTTCGATAGCATGCGCCGAAAAATAATATTTTTTTTCATAAAACCACCCATCGGTCAAAAATAGTCTAGAGGAAAAAGGGCAAAAATTATTAGAGATGACAACCTTCTTTTGTCGAGCCTAATACTCTACGCGCTCATCGAGTAATAATCCATATTAAGTAAAACCACTCACCGGTGAAAAATAGTATAGAGAAAAAGGGCTAAAAATCTTGATGAATCGTGGGTCGCTATAAATCTTTGGGCGAATCTACATTTTTTAAAAACCGCGTTATGACCGTTGGCAAATCCATAAGTTGCTATAAACCTTCGACTAATATGTGTTTTTTGTGACGAAAATATTTTTTCGGGTTTTTGTTGCGTTTGTTAAATAAAATGGGTCGTTAGGATCCGCAAATCCACGGGTCACTATAAATCTTCGAACGAATCTACGTTTTTTTTAAAAAAACCCGCGGTTATGACCCGTTGGCAAATCCATAAGTCGCTATAAACCTTCGATGAATCTGTATTTTTTCTGTGACGAAAACATTTTTTTCGGTTTTTTGGGTGACGAAAACATTTTTTTCCGGGTTTTTTTGGTGACGAAAATATTTTTTCCGGGAAAAACGGAGAAAGGACCTGAACGTAAGAAGCAGGGACTTGTTTGTTATTTTTTATGACCTGTTCGCTGTCCTGAAAAATTAGAAAAGGGCTTGTTCGCGATTTGAACTTAACGGGAGGCTTTTCCGTAAAATACCGTGCCAGGGACCCAAACGCGAAGAAAAAAAAATATTTTCATCTCACAAAAAATCACAAAGGACCTATCCGTAATTTCAAAGAAACGGAGGAACTTTTTCAGAATCACGCATGGACGACACGTGGCCGGCTTGGTTGGCTGCCGATTCTTCCGCTCATAAGGGTGTTATTATTCGGTGCATGTACCGTTTTTACATGAGGCATGCAGTGCAGCCGTATGCTTTAAGATACTACAGAGTACAAACGATCTCGCAAATCAGACATAGAGGCTACTAGGCACTAGCTAGCTGTATCACATAGAATAATACTCCCATTATAGATGGAAGAGTTCCCGGTTGAAGGGCCCATCCACCTGTCACTTTTGCGAATTTGTAAAAGAAACCCTGCATTTTTTGAAATTACGGATGGGTCCTTATAGATTACGAATAGATCCTTCGCGATTTTTTATGAGGGAAAGATTTTTTCTCGTTTATCGTGCTTGTCATGTATAAAGATAGAAGGTCGTGGTGGCAATTCGGGGCCCATACTGATTGTCGCGGGACAGCTTGGGAAAGGCGAGGCAGAGCCAGCACTGGCCGTGATGAATGGAGGAGGAAGGGCTACGTGCCTCTGGCTGGCGGGGTCAGGGTACAATAGGCCCGCTGGTCGGTTAAAGTGAAGAAGACACCAAAATTATTCTCATTGGATAGAGATGACTTCAAGCATTTATTCGAGCTGCCATTTCTAATACAAGGCGAGCGAATCATACAGAATCAGGAATAAATCTATCCATTTGACTAAGATCATACATGCGCAGGAGCAATTGCGAAAGAAACGGACGGCAAATCACAACCCGTTCTATAAAATAGGATTTCAATCAGATTTTTATACACCCTGTTTTGTGGAATGGAGGGAGTATTACATTAAATCTAAGTCGTAGATAAAATTATTAAGGGAATTTGCCAACCAAGATTTTCTCTTTTTCCGCTAGTAATATTGGAATTTCTAGTATTTTTTTTCTTTTCATCGATTAATGCGGTGATTTATAGTGGGGGCTCTGGAGGAGCTTCCAATTAGTAAAGATATAGAAATCTAAGCCATAGATAAAACTATTAAGGGAGTCTGGACAACCAAGATTTCCTCTATTTCCACTATTAGTGTTAGAATTTCTAGTATTTCTTTTCTTTTCTTCGATTAATGTAGTAATTTGTAGCTTTTAATCTTATAGATCAATATGGGGTTTCTAGAAGAGCCTCTAATCAGTAAAGATATAGACTAATAGATAGATGACTTTAAGAAAGGTCTTTCCATGTACTGCACAATGAAGTTTAGTCCTCTCTTGGTGTGTTTGCGGGTTGTTGTGATGTGTTGCGTTGTGAAATCTAAACTGGTTATACTAATCCTAGTATAATTTTGCTGTTGTATCTCAAAAAGATATGCTTTCAACTAACCGTGGCATCCAGAAAGAGAAACAAATAGTGATTAGCTTTTAAAAAGCTATCGCAAAGACGGAGTCTTGTTCCCTTTGGCCCTGTTACTATGCTAGCTTGGTCCGTACCATCTGTGCCTATCATCCTAGACGGACGTGCATCCTCTGCTGTACGGCAGAGGGCCGTACTGTCACTGACATGTGGGCCCCACCAACTTCGGGCCCACACATCAGCCGCAGTACGGTACTCTGTCTTACGGCAGAGGATCCACGAGCATCCTAGACATACTTGACCTCGTTTTTTTCGATAGATAAGAGCAATATATCCTATACATATAGGGCTTCTTATGTATATACCGTACACATTAACTAATAAAAGTCATAAAAAATTCTAAAAAATTATAAATGTACTTCATATTATTACTCTAGCTATGTATAAAATTGTAGGTTCAAATTCATTATGTATCGAGAGTTACAAAAAAGAGAAAATTTTGACAAGTTTAAATAGTTTAAACTTGTCAGAATTTTCTCTTTTTTTTAATTCTCGATATATAATAAATTTGATCTTGAAACTTCATACATAGGTAGAGTAATCTATGAAGTACATCTACAATCACTACTACGAAAAGGGCCTTCAGTACCGGTTCAAAACAGCCTTTAGTACCGTTTTGAACCGGTACAGGCCATTTAGGACTGATGCTTAAGGGCATCAGTACCGGTTCCCTCACCCGGTACTAATAGAGTATCAGTACTGATTGGAAGTCACACGTGGCAGCGCGTCGTGAACCCCTGAGAACCTTATGTTTTGTATATATATATGTCTGTTTATGTGTGTGTCTAGTAGCTATTATATATGTGTGTGTGTGTTAAATCACAACTAATTAAAACACATATAATCAATCATGCACATTGCCTGATAATTAAATCACTGAACATTCATTAACAAATTTAATTACATCTAATGTATTAAAATATGTACACATATTTGTTCTTCTGTTCATCGTCTAATGTATTACAATATATATGTACACAACTTTAATTACAACTTTAGTATTTCTTTTCCTTCTATTCATCGGGATCTTTTACGCGCATCGCTCTTGCTATCCGTAGATGTCGACCCCGACAGTTCACGAGTTGTTCTTGGATTGCTCTCACTCGTGCCGGCGAGAGTTCCGAACCTTGTTCCGCCAAATATTGAGGCATCTGTCGTTAAGTCATTAACTAATCAATCCTTGAATTTGTACAAGATATAAGGAGTACCTATACATCATTAAAGCTAGTAATTATATTTACTCACCCCCTTGTTGCCTTTTAACATGCGGTCGGCGGCTCCGGTTTGGGTGTACATAAACTCACATACATAGTAGCCGCATAAATTGTTGCCCGGCGGCTGACTCAAGATCTACGGTGAAAAAAGTTGAAAGCGTGAAATGGATGCAAGGAAATTAAGTTAACTAACTAAAAAGCTAGCATTATGATATACGTACTTGAGAGGCAATTGTAATGTCAAATTTCTCCTTGAATACGCCCCTGTTTTTAGCACGGAACCGTGAGAATGCACTACACATGTGATTACTAATTATAAATGATTAGAATTTGTTTCAAATGGAAGGAAATAGAACTAGTACGATAATGAAAGGAACAAGAATTAATATCGGTTGAGCATGTCGATAAAGTTTTGATACTTTTTAACTGGTTTCCTTTGCGAGTACATAATTGTGATCGAGCTACGATCTAGCTCGATCATAAGAAGAATCCAGTGAAAACTATACATAGATATGTCAACGTAGATAACTAATTAGTTATAACATTGTGTTATAAAAAAGGAGTAGAACGAGGTGGTACGAAAACACGTACTCAAATGCGTAGGCTAAATATATCTTTGACTTATATTTTTGACCCATTAGCACATTGTATACGTTTGTCTATGTATCGCTTGGGTGGTCTCTAACGGTTGTCTCGTTGTTGATAACTACTGGGTCCATGAAGCCTATGTCGAAAATACGTTCCCTTCGGCATCTTTGTATCTCCATGCTACATAAGAAGAAATTAGTTAGGCTTGCAAGTTAGTATAGTACAAGAGAGTGCACGATGATTTTTTGTAAATAATTAAGACACTTACAGAGTCCAGCAACCCAGCAAGGCCGCGCCGAGGGCGTCTGTTTGCTATAGATCATATATGACGTCCCATTCGACAAAAAATTCACCATCACCGTGAAAAAAATCTTGTTCCTTGTACTTGATAGCAACCAACTGTAGACCATGCTTGGTCGCGTCCAAGTACCATTCATGAAATTACCGCATCTTTGTCGTTAGCTAGAGCAGCTCCTCACGCCTAACCAATGATCCGCCCACTTTAAATATCCATCTTACTTGGGCACACTCAATATTTGCCGTGCCTAATATTTGATTTGCGTCAAGGCCAGTTTCATCGAAGAATTGTAGCATCTCCTTATCCTTCCCCTCAGTTGACATCTTCTTGTGGCATTCCTTACTCAATGTGCGCTCGTAGTTTGATTGGCGAGGCATTTCTTTTTTATCCTTCAAATTTTTAATAGTCATCAAGCCTTTGTGAAATTCTTCTGTGCCAGGTTGAACCTTCTTCTCTGGTAACTTGGGTCTAAAAAATTTAGTTACCTCGCCTTTTACTATCTTCTTAGTCTCCTCATCAGTCATATCATATGTCAGCTTCGGAAGTGGACCTAGCTTCGTGGATTGGGTGGAGGACCCCGTCTTCTTGGGAGCTGCTGGCCGAGCTGGCTTGTTTCCCTTGGTCGGCGCTTTCTTGGGAGGAGATGGGCTTCTTGTGGCGCTTATGTGGCGGGGGGTGGTGTAGGAGTCGGCGCCTTCTTGGGAGGAGACGAGCTTCTTCTAGGGCATATATGCGCAAGAGGTGGTGTAGGAGACGGCGCCTTCTTGGGAGGAGACGGGCTTCTTCGCGGAGAGGACACGTCCATGTTATCTCGAAAAATTATGTACCGTTTGCGCCACAGGATGAAACTATGTACTGCCTCTCCTAGCTTCGTAGTCCCGTCACCTCCAGGAATTTCAAGGTCAAGGTCCTCGTACTCTGGGCAAACCTCCTCCACCGAGACCTTGGAGTATCCTGACGGTATCTATTGGCCATGGATGAGCTGCCCCGGCTCCAATGGGTGAGCCATGCTGTCGGCCGCCTTGAAGGAAAGGTTTCGCGCTTGGACATGCAGCTCACAAGGTGTCCGCTGTCTGATGTCGTCTACAGGATACTTGTCCAAGTCCGCTTCTGGTAGCCCACCGGAAGCGCAGCTGCTTCGCTGCCCGGAGGGGCTGATGATATTAGGATTACTTGGAGGTTCTTGGCCCATCTCGCGCTATTGGCTCAAGGCTAACTACACCTCTCTTCGGATCTCTTCTTGCATTCTCTCCTGTGTTTGATTCAGGCGTTCTTCAAGCGCACTAAGCTGTTGTGTCTGTCGAGCCTTACTCCTCACCCGACTCCTATAGGTCTTAGCGTCCTAAGCGAAACCAACCTTCCACGGGACGACGCCAACGCCTCGTGTACGTCCAGGGTGCTCTGGGTTTTGCAGGGCCCTTGTTAGCTCGTCGTTCTCCCTATTTGGCACGAACCTACCCTGGGAAGACTCCTCGATGGACTGTACAAGCCTTCTGGCCACATCTCTTAGCACCTCCCCAAACACAGCATTGCCGTTATCATCAAGACCACTGTCGTGACCATAGAACCAATGCCTTGCTCTGTCGGGCCAATCCATTGTTGCGGGTGTGACACCCTTCGCTAGCAGGTCCTGTTTCCTTTTCTCCCATTTGGGTATTGCTTGGCGGTAACCACCAGGGCCGAGTCGATGGTGATAATTCTTCTTCTGTGCATTCAGCTTATTCTTCTCACTCAAACTTTGACCTTCGTCCGAAGTCTTGTAGTTCACGAACGCATCCCAGTGATCTTGCAACTTTGGGTGCTTGTTGAAGTCGGGCGTTTGATTCTTCTTGATATACTCCGTGTTCAACTTCTTTTTATAAGTCTGGAATGCGATAGCCATCTTCTTGAGAGTGTAACTCTTCACCTACTCTTCGGTCCCTTGGGGGAAGGTGAATGTCTCCTTCACTTCGTTCCAAAGTATGTTCTTCGTATCTTCAAGGACCTGATCCCATTTTGCTATGCTAATTGGCACGTGGTCCCTAACGTGGACGCCTCATGCCGAATTGAACGGCCCAAGCGCCCCCAAGGGTGAAAGAGGTTGGCCATTCTCGGTGACTTCAGTGACAACATGTCTTGCCTTCGACTTCTTGCTTGGACCTCGCTGACGTGATTGCCTGCTTAGTTGAGCGATCTGAAAGCATGGTACAATCATGAACGGGTCAGAATGTTGGCTTAGCATGATAGTGGAACCGACAATCATGAACGTGACTGATTGTTACATCGCCGGCCTCATCGTGCTCTGCAGCCTCATCGGCCTCGGTGGCCTCGGCGGCCATGAGGGCGGGTTCAGGCTCCACCGCCTTATGACCACCATCTCCCGAAATCAAATTTCTCATAAATTCTTCTTGATCAAATCCTTCACCGTCCATCGTCGTTTCTTAGGCTTGAAGAAACACTGAAAATTAACGAAAATAAAGATCACGTTTCATGTAAAGCTGATGGTACTACTCTAAAACGGCGTGGAAGACGATGGGGAAGAGACGGTAGAGAGGATGGGCGGCGACGCCGAAGATGTTCCTAACGTATACACTTCTAATGCATGGCTTACTTGTAATTTTCAATCGTATCTAATATACATTTCAAACTTCACATATACATTTCAAACTTCACATATACATAGAAATCTCACATTAGAAAAATACATGATACATATACAAAACTTCACATATACATAGAAATCACTTATACATAGAAATTCACATATACATAGAAATTTCAAAATTAGAAAAATTCACATGATACATATACATTTCAAACTTCACATATACATAGAAATCTCACTTATACATAGAAACTTCACATATACATAAAAATTTCAAAATTCACCAGAAATTAGAAAAATTCACATGATACATATACATTTCAAACTTCACATATACATAGAAATCTCACATATACATAGAAACTTCACATATACATAGAAATTTCAAAATTCACCAGAAATTAAAAAAATTCACATGATACATATACATTTCAAACTTCACATATACATAGAAATCTCACATAAATGATAATACTTAACCATTTTATATCATCCATTCTAAGAATTATGTCTATCACCTCAAATGAGAGGGAATAAATTTTGTTGTGCTCTCAGTTTTGGGTTATAACGAAGATAAGAATCTTCACCATAATCACAAATGGGCTAGACTAATCAATTCAATGACTTAAGCCTTGAACTCTTTCCACCTTAGCATGCACAAGAATTGATTAAATATGGTTCACTGTTATAATTCAATTTATAGCTAGAAACATGTCAGTTTTATCCACGAAAGGTGTTCTGATCAGATCGGCAACACAACAACAGAGCCAAACAAAACTATTTCGATCAAGTTAACAAAGACAACTAATTGAACCAAGTGACGAACTTTGGCCGGGCAAACTACCAGAAGATTAATATATCAAACCGATTCAGATCAGTTCATCAAAGTATACTAACCGAAACAAATGATAGTGCTCGTCTGAATAATCTATCACATGAAGCAAGTTCAGATCAATTCATTTGTTAACTGGATCCTGAAAGTTGTTTTGATCAATGTTTAGCAATGTTTATTTGAACCTTCCAGATATGATCAGATAACAGCTAACAAACCTACCAATCAGACCAATCAATTTTATAGAAAGAGGTATACTATCGACAAAATCAAAGCTATAACAGGGAATACAGATTGAACAGAACAATGAATATAACCAATAATTTCAACCATATAAGACTAGTAGTTCAAGGCTTAGATCATATCATTAATTATCATTTTCATCAAGTAACCCAATTTCATCACAGAGCAACAGGGGCAACCGAACAGCAACTCAGAAATTAGGATTTCTGAAATTTCATCATAGAGCAACAGGGGCAACCTTCCAGATACTCATAGCAACGCAGAAAACCAATCACCACCGTCAGTGCCACGGATGAGAAGGGTTGGCCCCAGAGATACAATGCCTCAAATCGTAATTATGACACCCCAATCACTAATTCAAGAATAGATAAGCCAAGCCGGAGCCCTCGAAAAAAAGCTAAGCTAGTTGGGCTTAAACCTAGGTTGGCCCGGATAGATGTTCTTGCTCATACAAGGATTGAAGGAGGCTTTACCGTAGGTAAGGAAGACGGCGGCAGGGTCGTCGAAGGCGAGGAGGAAGGCGGCGGGGTCATCGGAGGCGCATTTACAATGGCGTCTTTGGGTCGCCCAGAGAGAATCTTGCGCACGCTGGGTCATCGGCTACGTAACAGCGGTGTGCAGAGTCGTTGGAGGCGAGGAGGACGGCAACGCGCACGATCGTTGGAGGCGAGGAGGACGGCGGTGCGCATGAGAGGAGGAGGAAATTGGAGAATACGGGCGGGAAGAGCAGGAAAGTGGGGAAGAGGAGGCGGCGGGAGAGGTTTATAAGTGCACCATCAGTCCCGGTTGGTGTCTTCAACTAGGTTTGATGACATACATCAGTCCCGGTTGGATACATCAACGGGATCGATGCTCAAAGATGTTGAAGCCCTAGGCACTATCAGTACCGGTTGGTGTATCCAACCGGTACTGATGACCCACATTAGTCCCGACTGGATACACCAACCGGGACTGAACCCCAGCATATGCGGAAGCCCTTAGCACTATCAGTACCGGTTGGATGTGAGTTATCAGTCCTGGTTGGATGCACCAACCGGTATTGAGTAAAATTATTTTTCAGCAATCTAATATAAATTAAAATCCATATAATCTTTAGAATATTATTTTCCAACCATCTAATATAAAATAAAATTATAGAAAATTAAATTATTGCTTCTTTACTTAATAGAAAATAATAAATCATTCTTATTACACACTAAAGTGATTTAAATCCATATAATCTTTAGAATATTATTTTCCAACCATCTAATATAAAATAAAATTATAGAAATTAAATTATTGCTTCTTTGCTTAATAGAAAATAATAAATCATTCTTATTCCACACTAAAATGATTTAAATCCATATAATCTTTAGAATATTATTTGCCAACTATCTAATATAAAATAAAATTATAGAAAATTCAATTATTGTTTCTTTGCTTAATAAAAAATAATAAATCATTCTTATTACACACTAAAATGATTTTAAAAAAGTAAAATAAGATTACTAGTCATTTATAAATTCCTTTTATAGTTTTTACAATTCAACAATAATTTTAAAAATTAATATATTATTTAGCATATTATTTTATAAACTTCTAATATAAATTAAAATTATGAAAAATTATAAGAAATAAAGTAATTTTTGCACTCTTATAATTCTAATGCAAATTTTACCTTGTTACATAAATTCAATTATTGCTTCTTTGCTTAATAAAAAATAACAAATCATTCTTATTCCACACTAAAATAATTTTCAAAAAATAAAATAAGGTTATTAGCACACAACAAGTATGTTAGTAGTCTATTACACCAAAAGAAAGCAAAGTGATCCATCCATGGACACATGGCATCAATTTAGTAGCATGGGAACACAGTAGACAAGATTTAACATGAAAAAGGTAAACTAAGCATCCATGAGTGACAGAAAACTAAGCCGAAGGAGCGAGCTAGCTAACTTCTAACAAGGGAGTATAAACACGGTTGGACTTATTTACTAACATACTTTGTTTTTACAAGCGATCCTTCATTATGATCGCAGCGTACGTATAGAGATTCCTCTGTATCATTCAGGATACTAATGTCTACGTCCACTGTGAAAGGAGGCAGCTCATCGAACTGATTATACTCTTCTTCGTCCGTGAAGCCCTCAACTCCAACAATCCTTCTTTTACCTGGAAGAACCACGTGGCACCATGGTTGATTGCTACTGCTAGTCTTCTCCTTCTGCTTTATGTTTTCGGTAGACTTGTCGTTCTGCTTCTTGCTTTTAGTAGGCTTGTCCTTCTGCTTTTTCAGTTTGTTGTCCATGTCCATCACATAGAATACCTGTGTCACATCATTAGCGAGCGCAAACGGTTTGTCCCTATAGGCCACTTGCTTGAGGTCCACAGTTATCATACCGTACTTATCAATCTCCACGGCTGTCAGTTTGACCCATTAGCACCGAACCAGAGGGACTTTTAAAGGCCCGTACTCAAGCTCCCAGATCACCTCTATGAAACCATATTAGGTGTCCATCTTTCCATTTTTGTCCAAGGCATCTATACAGACGCCACTATTTTGGTTAGTGCTCTTGCTATCCTGGGCTGTCGTGTAAAATGTGTACCTATTTATCTCATACCCTTAGAATGATACAATTGTTGTGGACGGTCCTCGAGCCAAGAGTTTCAATTGTTCATCGTTTGTCTGGTTGCCCAACAGTTGCTTTTGTAACCAACTGCCGAAATGATCCATTTGCTCGACGGCGATCCACTTATCTAACTTCTGTGGGTATTGGGCGCGTAGACTCATCTCGTGATCATAGATATACGGAGCCACTACAGTTGCTTGTTTCAATACCATGAAATGTGCTTATTTAAATGAAAGTAGATCGTCGCTATAGGATTCTTTTCCTCCCTAAAGTCCCTTTTCCTCGTAGCCTCCTCTCATGGCATGATACAGGGACGCCAATCAGATTCAGATCATCAATGTAACTAACACAAAACTCGATCACCTCCTCTGTGCCGACACCTTGTGCAATGCAGCCTTCTGGGTGAGATTGGTTATGAACATACTTCTTTAGGATACCCATGTACCTCTCGAAAGGGAACATATTGTGGAGGAACGCAGGTCTGACAATTTCTATCTCTTTAACAATGTGGACCATGAGATGGACCATAATATGAAAGAAGGATGGAGGGAAGATCATCTCAAAGCTAACCAGACTATTGACCATGTCATCATGCAGATTAGATACCTTATTCGGCTTGATGACCTTCTGCAACACCGCGTTGAACAATGAACACAACTTTATGATTGTCCCTCGTACCCAATCTGACAGAATACCTCGCACCGCCACTGGGAGCAACTGTGTCATCAACACGTGACAATCATGGGATTTTATGTGTACGATTTTATTCTCTTTCATGTTTATGAGTCTTCTTATGTTCGAGGTGTATCCAGAAGGGAGTTTCACACTGTTCAAGAACTTAATTATATTTTTTTCTCTTCCTTACTCAGAGTGTAGCTCGCAGGGTGGAGGTAATGCTGTCCTTCCACTCTCTTTTCTGGATGTAGGTCATTTCTAATTCCAAGTAGCTCTAGGTCCTTTCGTGCTTGAAGTGTATCTTTTGATTTACCGTACATATCTAGGAAGCCTAGCAGGTTCACGCAGACATTCTTCATGATATACATGAAGTCCAGTGAGTGGCGGACCTCTAAGTCTTTCCAGTAAGGTAAGTCCCAAAATATTGACTTCTTCCAAATGGGTTTCGTGTGACCTTGTTCAGTCGGGACAGGTTTGCTACCAGGACCTTTTCCAAATACTACTTTCAGATCCTTTACCAAAGAAAATACAATGCAGGGGCTTCTTACGTTTCTCTTCTTGAAAGCATCTAGGCCCCTATGTGGTTTAGGTTTTGGTAATTAATGACAATCAAGGTTAAAAGACTAATGTTGTTTGTGAGTAAGTTGAAAACAGGAAAATATATGCTTCAGAAGATGTTGGATGATATCAATACAAAAAGTGGAGCATGCATCAAGAAAAGCAAAAGAAACAAAGGTATAAAAGTTTAGAAGTATTCTTTGCAGTTTTACCGATCTCAGTAGGATTGAAGAAAAGATCGGAATTTTAGTTTTAGTGCCGTACTATTAAGAGGGGCTCTTGTCGTTGTGTTTAAGGTTGAAAATAGAGTGTCAAGGCTCAAAATTACATTGGTTAGGCACTTGCACAAATTACTCTAAAAGAAATCGTTTTCAGTCTGTGCAAATGTTGTTTTGGCGGTTGAACCGCATCCTGGCGGTTGGACCGATTCCCGGCTGCGCTTGTGATTTTTTTCTCGAGCTGCTGCGTCTTGGTCGGGCGAGGGCGGTCGGACCGCCTGGAGACCGGTCGGACCGCCCTAGGGTTAGCCGGGCGGTGTGATCGGGTAGGAGCCGGCCGGACCGGGTGTGTGAGGGGTGGCGCGAGTGGTGGCGGGGGCGGCGGCCGGCCGGTCCGGCCGGACCGGCCGGGCGGTGCCACCGCCCCGTCTGGCGTGTAAATTCCAGAGACGAGTGATTTTCGAGTTTTGCTGTTTTTGGCCGAGCGGTCCGACCGGGTGTGGCGCGGTGTGACCGGACGGCCGGTGCCACCGCCTGTCCGTCGGCTTGCATTTTCCAGAGAGGTGTAAAAACTAGGTTTTGCTCGGGCGGTCGGACCGGCCGTTGAGCGGTCGCACCGGCCTTTGTCCAACGGTAACTATTCACGCATTAAATGAACTGTTCCGACCGTTGGACCGTGAGGATCGGTCGGACCGGCTGGAGTCCGGTTGGACCGATCGTCTCGGCTGAAAACCAGTAAAAATTCCAAACGGCTAGTTTTGGTTGGTGGAGGCTATAAATACCCCCTTGCTGCAGTGTGAGGGGTTCTTCTTGACCTCATTGAATACACTTGAGTTATTGCAAGTCCTCCAAACACCTTGAGCACTAGTTTCACACATTTGAGAGGTGTAGAAGCAAAATTGAGTGAGCATTCATTGTTTGAGCCTTAGACACTCAAGTTCAACCTCAAGCAAGCGTCGAAGCTTATTACTCTTGGAGGTTGCCGCCTCCTAGACGGCTTGGAGGCGATCGGAATTGGTGATCTTCTCAAAGAAGGTTGTGAGAAGGCCCAATCGTTGTGAAGGCACTGGCTCGGCGGAGCGGGAAGAGCTATCAATAGTGATCGGGAAGGCAAGCGAGGGAAGAGTGCTATCAATAGTGATCGGGGAAGGCTCAAGCGAGTGGAGCCGGCTTGAAGTGATTCAAGTCACCTCAACGTGGAGTAGGGGAGACCGGCAAGTCTCCGAGACCACGGGATAAAATTCACGAGTTCATCTTTGTGTGGTTTGCGTTGTTTCTACTACTATTTCATTTCTAGCACTTGATCTTTATTGAATTTGCTTCATTACTTGCACTTGCATTATTATTGGTACTTGAAGTAGTTTAAGTATAAGAATTTCGGTGATCATTAAAATTGCTAGGCTTTGACATTGCTAGAATTGTAAATTGTGCTAAGGATTAACCAAAAGTGAAATTTAGCTTAGAAAATTATAAAACCTCCTATTCACCCCCCCTCTAGTCGGTATCCTTGATCCTACAAGTGGTATCAGAGCAAGGACTCTTATTTAGGGCTTTACCGCCTAAGAGTAAGGATGGCTAGTGACGGGGTGTCGATAGGTAAAGCTCCATTTTTCGATGGAACAAATTATGCTTATTGGAAAATTTGTATGACCGTTTATCTCAAAGCCATGAACCCAAATATTTGGAGAATTGTTAATGAGGGATACATTGTGACCGGTGATGCCACCGTAACCCCGGAACAACAAGAAAGATATATTCATTTAAATGCTCAAGCTATGAATGCTATCTTTGGTGCATTAAATGCGGATGAATTCAATCGCATAAGTAATTTAGAAACCGCACATGAAATTTGGAACACGTTATCGGAAATTCATGAAGGGACTTCCACGGTTAAGGAAGCTAAATTGCATATGCTTAGAGTAAAGTATGAAAGTTTTATTATGTTGCCTCATGAAAGTATAAATGAAATGTATTCTCGATTAAATAACATTGTTAATGAGCTCAAGGGACTTGGTTCCACCTTGAGTGATGTTGATGTTGTTAGGAAGATGCTTAGGGCCCTTCCGGAGAAGTATGAGACCTTGGTGACATTATTTCTCAACTCACCGGAGTTGCCAAGGATGACACCCACCGGACTTCTCGGCAACCTCATCACAAATGAACTCTACAAGAAAGACAAAGAAGAATTGCTAGAACAAAGCTCAACGAAGAAGAAAAACATCGCCTTCAAGGCAAAGGCGGAGTCAAGTGATGAGGACTTAGAAGATGAGGATATCGAGGAAGAAATGGCGCTTCTTGTGAGAAGAATGAAGAGATTTATGAAAAGGCGCTCTAATTCAAGTGGTTTTCAAAAGTTCAAGAAAGGGCAATCTTCTAGCACCAACCGATATGCGAATATCCGATGCTATGAATGTGATGAGAAGGGGCACATCGCCTCACATTGCCCGAAGAAGAAGAATGATGACAAGGATAGATCACCCAAGAAGAAGAAATTCTATCAAGGGAAGAAGAAGCTCTTCAAGAGATTCCAAAAGGATGGCAAGGGTGAAGCTCATATAGGAGAGTGGGATTCCGAAGAAGAGTATTCGGATTCCGACTCATCCGAAGAGGAGACTCCTTCGAAGAAAAAGGGTCTTGCCGGTATCGCCATCAAGGAGGCTTCATCGCCTTTCGTCACTCCTTTATGCCTTATGGCTAGAGGAGAAACCAAGGTAAATTCTAATGAAGATAATGAGCCATCATATGATGAGTTAATGGACATGCTAGAAGAATTAAATGAATATCTTGGCAAAGAAAAATCAAAATTTAAGGTTTTAAAGAAAGAATTCTTAACTCTAAAAAATTCATATGATGAGCTAAAGGAAGATCATGAAATTCTACTTGTCAAGAATAATTCAAAATTAACAAATGATATTGGTATCGAGTGTGATATTATAAATGATGTGCCTAGACTAGCAAATACCTCATCTCATGTAGAAAAATCAAGCATATCTACTTCATGTTGTGATTTAGTTGATTTATCATGTTCTAGCGGTAGTTCATGTCATGAAAATTTAATTGTTGAGAATGATGAACTTAAGAAGCAAGTGAATAAATTAAGTCAAAGTTTGGATAGATGCTTTAAGGGTAAGGACACCTTAAATAAGATTTTAGGTAGTCAAAGATGCTCATATAATAAAGAAGGTTTAGGTTATATCCCTAAAAAGAACAAGAAAATAAATAACAAGGCTCCTCGTTTTGTTAAATCAAATGGTAAATTTTGCTATAAATGCCATGAAATAGGACATCTAGCGAATGATTGTAACTTGAGTAAATCTTCTAAGGAAAATGTTCATGATTCATGTTATGTGCTTAAAAGAGATAGAAATGGTAAAAATTTTTGCTAAGTTTGTTGGGACCCCAATAATTGGCCAAAGAAAGAAAGCCGTTTGGGTTCTCAAAACCTTGGTCACTAACTTCCAAGGACCCAAACAAATTTGGGTACCTAAAAAGGTTTGATCTTCTTTTGTAGGTGAACTACAAAACCGGTGGACGGCATTGGGTGTTGGATAGTGGATGCACCCAACACATGACCGGTGACCGGAAGATGTTCACCACCTTTGATTCGGGAAATGGACAAAATGACAAGATCACATTTGGTGATAATAGCAAAGGAAAGGTATTGGGCTTAGGTAAAATTGCTATATCAAATGACCTTTCCATTTCAAATGTATCATTAGTTGAGACATTGAATTTCAATTTGCTATCCGTTGCTCAAATTTGCGATCTTGATCTTATTTGTACATTCTCTAAAAATGATGTTGTTATTACAAAAGAAAATGATAATTCACTAGTGTTTAAAGGATTTAGATTTGGAAATTTATATTTAGTTGATTTCACTTCAAATGACTCATGTCTTCAAACTTGTTTAATGGCAAAAACCTCTTTAGGATGGTTATGGCATAGAAGACTTGCTCATGTTGGAATGATTCAACTTAAAAAGTTATTTAAAAATGATTTAGTTGTGGGCTTGAAAGATGTGAAGTTTGAGAAAAATCGACTTTGTAGTGCTTGTCAAGCCGGTAAACAAGTCGCTAGTTCTCATCCTTCAAAGAGTATTATGTCCACATCTAGACCATTAGAGCTCTTACATATGGATTTGTTTGGCCCGACAACCTATAAGAGCATTGGAGGAAATTCTTATTGTTTAGTCGTTGTTGATGATTATTCTAGATATACTTGGGTTTTCTTCTTAGACGATAAATCCGAAACCTCAAGTATTTTCAAAAAGTTTGCAAAAAGGGCTCAAAACGAATTTGATTTTATAATAAAGAAAATTCGTAGTGATAATGGTTCCGAGTTCAAAAATACAAAAATTGAAGATTATTGTGATGAAATCGGAATAAAGCACGAACTTTCCGCAACCTATACTCCGGAACAAAATGGAGTTGTGGAACGGAAAAATCGTACATTAATTGAAATGGCAAGAACAATGTTAGATGAGTATGGTACGTCTGATAGTTTTTGGGCGGAAGCCATTAATACCGCTTGCCATGCTACAAATAGACTCTATTTGCATCGACTCTTGAAAAAGACCTCTTATGAGCTTCTTGTTGGAAGAAGGCCGAACATTTCTTACTTTCGAGTATTTGGATGCAAATGCTACATCTTGAAAAAGGGTGTCCGGCTTTCCAAGTTTCAAAGTCGTTGTGATGAAGGGTTTTTATTAGGATATTCTTCAAATAGCAAAGCTTATCGAGTTTTTAATAAAAACAAAGGATTTGTAGAGGAAACGTGTGATGTTGAATTTGATGAAACTAACGGCTCTCAAGAAGAGCAAGAAAATTTGAATGATGTAGGTGAGGAAGGCCTAAGAGAAGCAATGAAAAATATGACAATTGGAGATGTGAAGCCGGAAGTGGATAAGCAAGATCAACCTTCATCTACTCAAGTTGAACCTTCAACTTCCGCTACACCAAGTCAAGTTCGAACAAATGATGAGGATGACAAGAATGACGAGCAACAAATTCAACCGTTGCCTCAAAGGATTCATCACGGTCTCTCCAAGGATCACCCAATAGACCAAATATTGGGTGACGTGAGTAAGGGTGTTCAAACTCGATCCCGTGTTGCTTCTTTTTTGAGCATTACTCATTTGTATCTTCATTTGAACCAACTCACGTAGATGAAGCATTAGTTGATCCGGATTGGGTAAATGCTATGCATGAAGAATTAAATAACTTTGCTCGTAATGATGTATGGACTTTAGTAGAGAGACCTAAAGAACATAATGTAATTGGCACAAAATGGGTCTTTCGAAATAAACAAGATGAGAATGGTATTGTAGTTAGAAATAAAGCTAGATTAGTGGCGCAAGGTTTCACTCAAGTTGAAGGATTAGATTTTGGTGAGACTTTTGCACCCGTGGCTAGACTAGAAGCTATTAGAATCTTGCTCGCATTTGCATCAAGTTTTGACATAAAACTATTTCAAATGGATGTAAAGAGTGCATTTTTAAATGGACAAATATCCGAATTGGTATTTGTAGAACAACCTCCCAGTTTTGAAAATTCCAAATATCCTAATCATGTGTACAAACTCTCTAAGGCGCTATATGGACTCAAACAAGCTCCTAGAGCAAGGTATGAGCGACTTAGAGATTTTCTACTCTCAAAGGGTTTCAAAATTGGGAAGGTTGATACAACGCTATTTACAAAAATAATTGATGATGAATTCTTTGTATGTCAAATATATGTTGATGATATCATTTTTGGTTCTACTAATGAAGATTTTTGCAAAAAATTTGGTGACATGATGTCTAGGGAGTTTGAAATGTCGATGATCGGAGAGTTGAGTTTCTTCCTTGGACTTCAAATCAAACAACTCAAGAATGGGACGTTCGTGAGTCAAACCAAGTATACGAAGGATCTACTCAAAAGGTTTGGCATGGAGGACGCAAAGCCGATCAAGACTCCAATGGCGTCAAACGGGCATCTCGACTTAAACGAGGGAGGTAAACCGGTAGATTTAAAGCTTTATAGGTCTATGATTGGTAGTTTGCTTTACCTTACCGCATCTAGGCCCGATATTATGTTTAGTGTTTGCATGTGTGCTCGTTTTCAAGCTTCTCCCAAAGAATATCATTTAGTTGCCGTAAAGAGAATTCTAAGATATTTAAAACATTCCTCAAACATAGGGTTATGGTATCCTAAAGGTGCAAAATTTGATTTAATTGGATATTCGGATTCGGATTATGCGGGTTGTAAAGTGGATAGAAAAAGCACCTCCGGAAGTTGTCAATTGCTAGGTAGATCCATAGTTTCATGGTTCTCCAAGAAACAAAACTCCGTAGCCTTATCCACCGCCGAAGCCGAATACATATCCGCCGGTAGTTGTTGCGCTCAATTGTTATGGATGAGGCAAACTCTAATGGATTATGGAATAAATTTCAAAAAGGTGCCTCTCTTGTGTGATAATGAAAGCGCGGTTAAAATAGACAATAATCCCGTCCAACACTCGAGAACCAAACATATAGATATTCGACATCATTTCTTGAGAGATCATGTTGGCAAAGGAGATATTGAGATTAGTCATATTCGAACCGAAAATCAACTAGCGGATATACTCACCAAACCCTTAGATGAGGCTAGATTTTGCAAATTGAGAAATGAGTTAAATGTCATTGATATCTCTAATGTGGCATAAATGAAATTCTTTTGGTTGCAAATTGGATTTTATTCGGTTTTTCGTTCTTTCAAGTGAGCCCCACATTTAGGGGGAGTAATATGCAATTAATGTATAAATTACATCCCCTAAAAGTGAAAATTGAAGATTGTGCTATAAATATCTTAAAAGGATAAAAATAGACTTTATAAGTCAAACTATTTGAAAATAGTTAATTTTACCCTTATAAAGTGCAAAGTTTATCAAAATCTTCATTTCCAATCTATTAATACCTAAATCTTATCTTTTGAAGCCGTAATCATATTATATCCTCTCTATGTTTATAATGAAACAAAACTTTCATTTTTTCAAAAAGTCTGATACAAAATTCAAAACTTCGATCTATATCGATCTACTTAAAGCACATTTGAGTTTTGCCCATAGAACTAGAATGCCATATTTCTAGTCTCTTATGCGGTGTTTCGACTCGAACAAGCCAATCATCAAAATTCTGATTTTGCTTAATCTCTCGAGTTGAGGTGCAAAACAAGGGTATTTTATTAAAAAAAATATATATCAAAATTGCATCTAAAACTCAATCTTAGATTTTCTGGAGTTTCTTGGATTTTCTGGATTTCAGTTGGCTGTTGTTTTTATGCGGTTCAACCGAGTGGGGGGGCCGGCCGGTCGGACCAGGCGCCAGGCGGTTGGACCGCTCCTGCCCTGACCTAAGGCCGGTCGGACCAGGGGGCATGCGGTTGCACCGACTGCATGGAGGCTCTGTTCGGTCAGACCGAAAGAAAAATAATTGGCAGATTCTACCCTATTCGGTCCCACCGAAAAGCATCAAGGTAGCAACACCTTTGTTGCTTTTTCCTCTCCCATGTGCAGCCCTTGTTTGGCTTATCTCTCCCGTGCTCTCCCTCATTCTTATCTTCTCCAAAGAACACACTTCCTCCATTGCTCTCTCACCCAAAGGAGCTCACTCTTGGATCTCCTCCTCAAGAGCAAATCACTTGTGTTTCTTCATCCTCATCTTGATCCTCTCTCACAAGGTAACTCTCGTTCTTCATCTCACTCAGGATCTTGAAGTCATTCATGCCCTATTGTTCCATTTTCTCCATTCTAGGGTTTATGTAAAATGTGACAAATCAAACCAACAAAAGTTGCAAAAATGCGTTGTCTAATGTTTCTAGATACCATTTTGAGACTTTTATTGGTTCGATATACTCATTCCATCAAGATTTTGCGAAAATCACAAAAATGGGAAACCATGTTCGAGTGGATCGGTCACACCACTCCTCATACGGTCACACCACCCTTCATGCGGTTACACCGGCCTTGGTGTGGTCTGACCGACCATGACAGTGATTGTTGCGAAATCTTCGTTTCAATTTTGCCACAAGTTGCATACTAATCCTACTTTAGGGTATGTCCTCTTTGATTCTCATTCACTCCTTGAAATTCCTAGAAACCATGCCGAAGACCAGAAATCTCGCAAAGAATCTTCCTCCACGCGGCGGCGGTGCTGTCCGCAAATCAACAAGGGGAGGTCGATATCGTTTGGGGCATGACAAAGGATGATGATGATTCCAAACAAGACGCGTGCGAGATAAGGAAATCCGACTGAAGGTTCAAGAAGAGCTTGGTAGAAATTTGCGAAGAGAAAAGAGAAAGAAGTTGCACAGAAGAGGAATCCGAAAATGAAAGTGAAGATGAAGAAGAAGAATCAGAAGATATTGAAGAAAACTTTGATTTCCAATCATCTATGGATTTAAGGACAATCAAAGCCGAAAATTTTTTCTCTTCGTCTTTCAAATCGGTTTGTTCCTCGCAGTGCTTTTGTGAACAACTTCGAACACTCTTTCAAGAAAAAGCATACCATGAGATCTATCTGAACAAAGACTTTGCTGATCAAAAATGGGTGGATGGACATATATCGTAACTATTCCACGGTTTGTGGGTGTGCTCGAACTCTTTCATGGTGCAAATCTTGAGAGCTTCGTGAACTTCAAGTGTGATTTCAATGAAATAATGATTAGACAATTTTATGCCACCGCTCACATATCGATGAGTATGACCAAATTCAATGGATAAGTGATCCGCTGTCTACACCATGCCCAAGGCCGAGATTGAGCGATTTGGGGATCTATCACGATGATCACCCAAAATTCATGACGAGCCTCCATTTTCGCTTTTGATCGATTCAGTTCTATGACCCTAATGCTCAAGTCGAGGCCGGAAAAATGTCACATCTTCTTCCCATCGCTAGTCTCAGTAAATAGAATTATCCGAGTTACCGTTCATCCTAAGAGCGGTAATTTTGATGAAATTCGGGGCTATGCGTGGAATATCATGGACAAAATCCTGAAGAAAGAGCGGTTTGATGTTGTGGATTTCATTCTTCGTGAGATTAAGTCTTCTGCTGGGGATAGAGCTAAAAGTATCTATTTTGCCCCCTATATCATGATGCTTATAAAGAGGATTTCTGGATTTCGTGGTGGATGTGGAGGTGTCCACAAACCGTATAAACCACGAGAGGCTAGTGTCAACATTCAAAGGGGTCAATCATCATCCCAACAGCAGCAAGTTGATGAAGAAGAGCAGCCGCAGCAGCAGCAACAATCTCTTCCCCAGGCTCATCCTTTTTCTGGCCCATACTTTGATAACTTTGAGGTCCTTCAGAATGCCATGATGAGCAACTTTGCGCGTCTGGAAACTTCTATGATGGATAACTATGCTAGAATTGAGGCATCTCAGGCTCAAACTCGTCAGGTGGTTGATACAGTTCGAGAGCGGGTTGACACTATTGATGCCAATCTCAACGACCTTCGCTCTTCTTTTGACGAGTATCGCCACTATGGTCGTCATTATGAATCTCGTCGTCGTCATCCGCCTCCTCCACCTCCTTCGTCCTAGTGCTCCCTTGATCCTTTTGGCACTTGATTTCAAAGGGGGAGAAAAATAAAGAAGTTGAAGTCCTAAAAGTCCTTTGAAGCCTAATCTATCTATCCTATCTTATTGTAATGAATTTGTAATGTTCGTGACTTACGTGGTTATTGTTTGCCTTTGTTTGTCTTTGTTAAACTCTATATTGTGAACTCGACCTTGTTGAACTCATTGGTTCCTTTGCATCTAAATATTATCCTTATGAGTTTCGCATTATGCCATGGTTATTTATTTGTATATTATCATCTCTATTGTCATATGAAATTCATATACAAATGTGCAAATTCTTATTGTTTATTCATAGCACATTTGTAGGGGGAGCTATGTTCTCATTTGGCAATATTTTAAACCAAACATCTTGTGTCCTCTAAAGACAAAATATTGCTAAATAAGAATCCCATTGTGTGAGTAATTGTTTTTATTTGTCACTCACACAAAATCTCAATTTACTTCAATTCATTTATAAGGATTGTCATCAATTACCAAAAAGGGGGAGATTGAAAGCATCTAGGCCCCTATGTGGTTTAGGTTTTGGTAATTAATGACAATCAAGGTTAAAAGACTAATGTTGTTTGTGAGTAAGTTGAAAACAGAAAATATATGCTTGAAGATGTCGGATGATATCAATACAAAAAGTGGAGCATGCATCAAGAAAAGCAAAAGAAACAAAGGTATAAAAGTTTAGAAGTATTCTTTGCGTTTTACCGATCTCAGAGGATTGAAGAAAAGATCGAATTTTAGTTTTAGTGCCGTACTATTAAGAGGGCTCTTGTCGTTGTGTTTAAGGTTGAAAATAGAGTGTCAAGGCTCAAAATTACATTGGTTAGGCACTTGCACAAATTACTCTAAAAGAAATCGTTTTCGACCGTGCAAATGTTGTTTTGGCGGTTGAACCGCATCCTGGCGGTTGGACCGATTCCCTGGCTGCGCTTGTGATTTTTTTTTTCTCGAGCCTGCGCGTCTTGGTGGCGTAGAGAGGGCGGTCGGATCACTGAGACCGGCCGGACCGGCCCTAGGGTTAGCCGGGCGGTGTGATCGTAGTAAGGCCGGTCGGACCATTTGTGTGAGGGGCGGCGTGTAGCGAGTGGTGGGTGGGGCGGTGCGACGGCCGGTCCGGCCGGACGGCCGGCGGTGCCACCGCCCCGTCGGCGTGTAAATTCCAGAGACGAGTGATTTCGAGTTTTGCTTGTTTTTGGCCGAGCGGTCCGACCGGGTGTGGCGGTGTGACCGGACGGCGGTGCCACCGCTCCGTCCGTCGGCTTGCATTTTCCGAGAGGTGTAAAACTAGGTTTTGTTTCGGCGGTCGGACGGCCGTTGAGCTGTCAGACCGCCTTTGTCCAACGGTAACTATTCACGCATTAAATGAACTGTTCGACTGTTGGACCGTGAGGATCGGTCGGACCGGCCGAGTCCGGTTGGACCGATCGCCTCTACCAAAACCATAAAAATTCCAAATGGCTAGTTTTGGTTGGTGGAGGCTATAAATACCCCCTTGCTGCAGTGTGAGGGGTTCTTCTTGACCTCATTGAATACACTTGAGTTATTGCAAGTCCTCCAAACACCTTGAGCACTAGTTTCACACATTTGAGAGGTGTAGAAGCAAAATTGAGTGAGCATTCATTGTTTGAGCCTTAGACACTCAAGTTCAACCTCAAGCAAGCGTCGAAGCTTATTACTCTTGGAGGTTGCCGCCTCCTAGACGGCTTGGAGGCGATCGGAATTGGTGATCTTCTCAAAGAAGGTTGTGAGAAGGCCCAATCGTTGTGAAGGCACGAAGCTCGCCTACCCGGAGCGGGGAAGAGCTATCAATAGTGATCGGGGAAGGCTCAAGCGAGTGGAGCCGGCTTGAAGTGATTCAAGTCACCTCAACGTGGAGTAGGGGAGACCGGCAAGTCTCCGAGACCACGGGATAAAATTCACGAGTTCATCTTTGTGTGGTTTATGTTGTTTCTACTACTATTTCATTTCTAGCACTTGATCTTTATTGAATTTGCTTCATTACTTGCACTTGCATTATTATTGGTACTTGAAGTAGTTTAAGTATAAGAATTTCGGTGATCATTAAAATTGCTAGGCTTTGACATTGCTAGAATTGTAAATTGTGCTAAGGATTAACCAAAAGTGAAATTTAGCTTAGAAAATTATAAAACCTCCTATTCACCCCCCCCTCTAGTCGGTATCCTTGATCCTACACTTCTGTCCCATCAAAATTCTCACCCTTCCTCCTTAACGGGTCCTTCATATGGAGGAACCTACGGTGGCCCATGTACACAACCTTTTGGGAGTTTTTTAGGTACTTGCTGTCCGTATCCTCTAAGCAATGGATGCAGGCTTTATATCATTGATAGATAGGCCCGACAGGTCACCAAGTGCAGGCCAGTCGTTGATGGTTACGAACTAGCAATGCACGTAGAGTGAAGTGCTCTCTTTTGTACTCATCTCATACACGTACACCATCGTTCCACAGTGTCAGCAGATCTTCAACCAACGGTTTGAGGTACACATCGATGTCGTTTCCAGGTTGCTTCGGACCTTGGATAAGCAACGGCATCATAATGTACTTCCGCTTTATACACGGCCAAGGAAGAAGGTTGTAGATACATAGAGTCACGGGCCAAGTGCTGTGACTGCTGCTCATCTCGCCGTACGGGTTCATCCCATCCGTACTCAACCCAAACCTTATGTTCCTTGCATCCTCAGCAAAGTCCGGGTATGTTCTATCGACTTTCCTCCACTAGGAGCCATCAGCAGGATGCCTTAGCCTTCCGTCGTTCTTACGTTGTTATCTGTGCTAGCGCATCATCTGGGCATGTGTTTTGTTCGCAAATAAACGCTTCAACGGGGGGATTACAGGGAAATACCACACCACCTTAGCAGGGGGTCTCTTCTTCCTACGCTGCCCCTCTACCTCACCTGGGTCATCACGCCTGGTCTTATACCGCGAAATTTTGCACACCGAACAAGCTTCCAAATGCTCATACTCATTGCGATAAAGGATACAATCGTTACGACAAGCATGTATCTTCTGTACCTCCAACCCCAAAGGGAAGATAACTTGTTTGGCATCATACGTAATTTCGGACAGTGTGTTCCCCTCTGGAAGTAACTTCTTGATGAGGCATAACAGCTCGTCGAATCCCTTATCAGACAATCCATTGGTCGCCTTCCATTGCATCAGTTCTAGTGTGGTATACAACTTTTTATGGCCCTGTCGGCAGTTTGGGTACAACAATGTTCTGTGGTCCTCCCAAAGGCGCTGGAACTTTTCGTAATGTCTTTCATCGATGTATTCTCCCTCTCCATCAAACAACATCTGGTCTAGATCATCATCGCCAAACTCCCCCAATGTATCTTCGAAAGAACCGTGTTGGCCAGCGTCCGGGATATTGTTGTCCGCATCTTCTTCTTCACTATCTTCCTGTATAATTTCTTCTTCACCGTGCTTGGTCCAACAGATATAGTTTGACATGAAACCTCTTGCGAGCAAATGAAAGTGAATGTGGCTGGATTTTGGCCACTCTTCTTATTCTTGCAGTCTATGCATGGACAACATATGTAGCTTGACGTCGTGTATGCATCGGCCGCACGAAGAAAATCTTACAAACCATGTAAGAACTCCGGGAAGCGTCGATCCATGTATATCCATCGCCGATCTATCTACATTATGTTACATCAAAATAACTGTTAGCTCATTTTCCGATAATGAATTGTTGAACCAAAACCTAAATATTAGCTAGATCCACACCTTCAATTCGAGCTAAATAATAATCCAAGCAAAATCTAAACTCACACAACAAGTTTTTGCAACCTACAAAAAGAATTGGTCGATCAGAGTCTGGATTCAAAATTTTGAATAAAATTCACGACAGCTTTGTTTGCAAATTATGTTGAAATTGTAACACCCTAAAAATTAAAATTATTATTTAATCATTTATTTTTATTTTTTTTCCTAAATCTCTAGCATTTAATTAATGATGTTTTCAAAAATAATTTGCGGATGGAAATTAAAACCAAAATTATACTAGAAATAATTTTTCTAAGTTTAAAATATTCCAAAGTATTTTTGAAAACTTTTCTCAAATTTTGAACTCATTTTATATTTTCTATAAAGCCTTTCATATTTTTGATATTATTTTAATTCACAAATAAATTTAAATTTCTTCTTTTCCACATAATTATTGCCATTTGAAGATCCCAAACTCCATGATTTTCATGCACCATTCTCCCCCCAACTACGTGCAATTAAACCTCATCCTTCATCGATCGATGGAATTAAAACTTAAATTTAAGCTAGATTCATACATTAAATACGTGCTACATTATAATCCAAGCAAATTCTAAGTTTACACAACAAGTTTTTGTATCATATTTAAAAAGATCAGGCTAGATCTCTACATTCACAATCTTTCATCATATCATGGGAAAAGATCAATTTTTTTTTCATAATTCAAGCAAAAAAGAGGCTCCATTTAATACCAAATGATGTGAGGAATGATGTTACTAACCTTAGTTACCTTGGTTGCAAGTAAAATGACCAAAATTTTGAAATTTGAGCAGCACCTCCCCTCCCTTGAAGCTCTTGGCCGAAGCTCCACTGTTCTTGTCGCACTATGAAATGATCTTGGTCTGGTAGAGAGCGGGAGGTGGAAGAAGTTTAAATTGGGACTCAGTACCGGTTGGAAGCACCAACCGGTACTAATGGTCAAACATCAGTACCGGTTCGTCTCACGAACCGGTACTAGTGAGCTCCCGCTAAATAGTACCGGTTCGTTACACGAACCGTATCGATAGTTAGATCATCGATGCGGTTGGTGTCTTGAGCGATCGATTTCCCACCGCACCCTCAGAGTTGAATCGGGATCGTTCTAACTATCGATCCGGTTCGTACCCAACCGGTACTAATGGACCAGTAGCAAAGGTCGGTTCTGTAGTAGTGAATTTCTTTCTGAATTTTTCATAACTTTTGTTAGTTAATGTGCACAATGTATACACAAAAAACCTGTGTGCATAGAATATGCTGCCATAGATAAAGATATGCATCTTATATCAGGATCAACTACACAAAGGTCAAGCTCAGAGTAAACGCCAGTTGTCCCTCTAGTAGACTCGGAGAAGAGTTTGCTACTAGGGGTGTAAATGGGTCGAGTATTACGACCCGTACCCGTACCTGGATGCAAAATTACCCTAATGGAAAACTATTTTACACTACCTGCCGGGTACGGGTAGGTTAGGTTCGGTTCGGCCTGCACGGATCGGCAATACCCAGAGGTACGGTCGGATTCGCACCGGATAATTCTCACAATCAGGTACCCGGATATAATCACAAGTCTCCGAGCTTGTATTGGATGTCGTCGCGGACGCCACTGACCAGGATGTACTCCTGTGCAAGGAAGCCTCCGAGCTTGCCGACGAGGGACTTCACGGCGTTGCTCGAGGCACCAACGACGAGCTCCACAGTCCATGGTTGATCTGCTTGCCGCTCTTATCTTACTCCCAGCACCAACACGGATGGATCTCTCTACCTTGCCTTTGTTTGCCTTTTTCTACACTCTATATTTATTTATTTGTTCATCTATTGTATTATGTGATGTACTAGTGTGATAGTTGGATTATTTTCATCGCATGTTTTGATTCTAGGTATTTCATACACTATCCGATAAAGTACCCGTTGTCTGTATTATACCCGTCTGCATACTACCCGGAACCCGATATCTACCCGTTCGTAAAAAATGTTACCCGTTACCCGTACCTTACCCGATTTTTACTACCCGTGCCCGTACCCGGACCCGGAGAAAAAATAATAGGGTAGGGTATGGGATGATCTACTACCCACCCATACCCGACCGGTTTACACCCTTATCTGCTACGAGCTGGCCGATGGATGGATCCCAAAAACGAATATTTATTATATAATAGCGCTGAAGTTTCCGCGAGCTCAGCTATGCCACCTGTCAGCACTCGTGTTTAGGTCATCTAAAAAAATTAGAAATCGTGTTTAAATCCTTTCAACGGTTTCCTAGTAGAATAGACCTGAAAAAATATCAAAATTACGTTTAGGTCTCTTTGCACGGTTTTTTAAAATAACACAGATTTGTCGAAGGTTTATAGCCGAATTAGAAATCGCATTTAGGTCCTTTTGTCGGTGTTTTAGTAAAGTAGACCCAAAAAATATCAGAAATACGTTTAGATTTCTCAAAGCGGTTTCTAAAAAAACACGGATTCGTCGAGGGTTTATAACAGCCCATAGGTTCGCCGGCGAAGGTCCTTCCACTGGTTATTTTGAAATAAAAATGGTTCTTTCGACCCGAAGGATTAAAAAAAATTGAATCATAAATAGATCCTTATGTCAGTTATTTTGAAAAAAGAGACTCATGGCTCTATAAATTCGATTTACAAAAAACTCGTATCAAATTTTTTCTTACGATACAGTATTACACGTGGCTCAACCTAGCACAATAGGGAGACTCACGAGTCGACTTGACTAGCCTGAAATGCTTGCTTCTCTCTCGTTGGATCGGAGATTTCGATCCAGTGGTGGATGGATGTGCGCAGTGTATGGACGTTGATCTGAGATTTTCTTCCAGTTCCAGATGCGAAGTTCCGAAGTTCCTGTGTCGAACAAATAGCGCCTGAAGTTTCCGCGAGCTCAGCTATGTCACTTGTCAGCACTCGTGTTTAGATCGTCTTAAAAAAATTAGAAATCATGTTTAGATTCTTTCGACGGTTTTTTAGTAAAATAGACCTGAAAAAATATCAAAATTACATTTAGATCTCTTCGCACGGTTTTCTAAAATAGCACAGATTCATCAAAGGTTTATAGCCGAATTAGAAATCACATTTAGATCCTTTTGTCAGTGTTTTATTAAAGTAGATCTAAAAAATTTTGGAAATACGTTTAGATTCCTCCACACGGATTCGTCAAGGGTTTATAACAGCCCATAGGTTCGCCGGTGGAGGTCTTTCCACTGGTTATTTTGAAATAAAAATGGTTCTTTCGATCCGAAGGATTAAAAAAATTGAATCGTAAATAGATCCTTATGTCGGTTATTTTGAAAAAAGAGACTCGTGGTTCCGTAAATTCAATTTGCAAAAAACTTGTGCTAAATTTTTTTCTCACGACGTGGCATCACGTGTGACCCAACCCGGCACAACACGAAGACTCATGAGTTGACTTGACTAGCCTGAAATGCTTACTTCTCTCTCATTGGATCGGAGATTTCGATCCAGTGGTGGATGCGTGCAGTGTATGGACATTGATCTGAGATTTTCTTTCAGTTCCAGATGCGAAGTTCCGAAGTTGCTGTGTTGAATAAACAGCGCCTGAAGTTTCCGCGAGATCAGCTATATATGCCATCTGTCAGCACTTGTGTTTAGGTCATCAAAAAAATTAGAAATTGTGTTTAGATCCTTTCGACGGTTTTTTAGTAGAATAGGTCTGAAAAAATATTAAAATTACGTTTAAGTCTCTTCACACGGTTTTGAAAATAGCACAGATTTATCGAAGGTTTATAGCCGAATTAGAAATCGCATTTAGATCCTTTTGTCGGTGTTTTAGTAAAGTAGACCTAAAAATTCCGGAAATACGTTTAGATTCCTCCACGCGGTTTCTTAAAAAAAACACGGATTCGTCGAGGGTTTATAATAGCCCATAGGTTCGCTGGCGGAGGTCCTTTCACTGGTTATTTTGAAATGAAAATTATTCTTTCGACTCGAAGGATTAAAAAAAATTGAATCGTAAATAGATCCTTACGCTGATTATTTTGAAAAAGGAGACTCGTGGTTCTGCAAATTCGATTTGCAAAAAAATAATGTCAAACTTTTTTTTCTCGTGACGTGGCACCATGCGTGGCTCACGAGTTGACTTGACTAGCCTGAAATGGTTACTTCTCTGTAAATGGATCGGACATTTCGAGCCAGTGGTGGATGCGTGCAGTGTATGGACATTGATCTGAGATTTTCTTTCAGTTCCAGATGCGAAGTTCCGAAGTTGCTGTGTTGAATAAATAACGCCTGAAGTTTCCGCGAGCTCAGCTATGCCACCTGTCAACACACGTGTTTAGGTCATCTAAAAAATTAGAAATCATGTTTAGATCCTTTCGACGATTTCTTAGTAGAATAGACTTGAAAAAAATATCAAAATTACGTTTAGTTCTCTCCGCATGGTTTTCTAAAATAGCACAGATTCGTCGAAGGTTTATAGCCGACTTAGAAATCGCATTTAGGTCCTTTTGTCGGTGTTTTAGTATAGTAGACCTAAAAAATTCCGGAAATACATTTAGATTTCTCCACGCGGTTTTCTTAAAAAAAACACGGATTCGTCTAGGGTTTATAACTGCCCATAGGTTCACCGGCGGAGGTCCTTCCACTGGTTATTTTGAAACAAAAATGGTTCTTTCGACCCAAAGGATTAAAAAAAATTGAATCGTAAATAGATCCTTATGCCGATTATTTTGAAAAAAAAGACTCGTGATTCCGTAAATTCGATTTGTAAAAAACTCATACCTAATTTTTTTTCTCGGCGACGTAGCATCACGGGTGGCCCAACCCAACACAATACGAAGACTCACGAGTTGACATGACTAGCCTGAAATGCTTAGGCTATTCCCAGTGGGAGTTTCATTTCCCAGTTTCCAAGAGTGCCACATCATTTTTGTCTAGCAGTGTATCTCGGTTTCATGATGAAACTCTCTCACCTCCCATGAAACATCTCTCTCTTAATAATTACTTGCCATGTCATCAAACGATGATGTGTCATGTCATTTAATGAGAATAAAACTCAGTTGAAACTTCTACTGGGAATAGCTTACTGCGAAGTTCCGAAGTTGCTGTGTTGAAACTTTAATCCCTGGGAAGAGGAGAGGACGGCCTCGAAGTGACTCACCTTGATGACCACAGGCTCACAGCTTCACACGGACATGGCTACATGGAAATTTCCTTCTAGGACTTGTGCCAAGTGTCTACTGTCCTTCAAGGGCACTGCCTCGATGGAAGTCGCTACTGTTTGTTGTGAACCTAGTTCGGTGCATGAACCGTTTTTAAATCCTAATGGTTTGTACCAGACGTCCGAAATTTTCGGAGACATTGTAACATTTTTTTATAAATGTGCAATATTTTTCATCAACGCGTGCAACATTTTCTTTCGATAAATAGTGAAATTCGCTACAGTAAACGGATGTTGCAAGCGTTCAAACAAAATATTGCACACATAGGAAAAAAAATGTTACATGTATAGATAAAATGTTAAAAAAACGTTCGACGAGATGAACAGTAATCAGACGTCCGAACGCTAGTATCTTCCTTTTTAAATGAGGCATGTTATATAGCCTTACGCTTGAACATACTGCAGAGTGCAAACGATCTCGCAAATCAGTCGTAGGAGACCACTAGGCACTAGCTAGCTGTGTCACACGCATGATTCCTTGCTTTCTTTTTCCGTGACTCCTTCGACCTCAAGAGTTAAGACCCTCGAAATGCGGAATGCATGACACGCATGTCTATGCGTCTGCACACAAATGGAACGCCAGCCGGGTTGAATACTGGAATTCGGTGCATGCACATGAGAGACAGCTTAATACTAACTAGAACAATAAGCGCGGCGCACCCCGTATGCGTGAACAGAAAATAAATTTATATTTTTTTCGGAGTAAAACGGATCATGAAAAAAAATTTTACCGCGCGCGTGAACGAAAAACAAATTTGTGTTTTTCTCAGAGGAAAAACGGACCACGAATTTTTTTTTTGGAAAAGCGAGGAAAAACGGAGCACGAAAATATTTTTTCCGGGAAAAACGGAGCACGAAAACATTTTTTTTTGGGAAAAATGGAGAAAGGACTAAGCGCGGCGCACGCCGCGCGCGTGAACGGAAAACAAATCCGTGTTTTTCTCGGAGAAAAAACGGACCACGATTTTTTTGTGAAAAACGAGGAAAAACGGACCACGAAAACATTTTTTCCGGGAAAAACGAGGAAAACGGAGCACAGAAATATTTTTTCCGGAAAGAACTGAGGGAAAAAGTTTAGAGATAGAGTTGAACACATTTTTCTGGTGACGAAAATATTTTTTCCCGCGAAAAACGGAGAAAGGACCTAGACGTAAAGAGCAAGGACCTGAATGTTGCGTTTTTGGACTTGTTCGCTATCCTGAAAAAATAGAAAAGGGCTTGTTCGCGATTTGAATTTAACGGGAGATTTTTCCGTAAAACGGCGCACGAGGGACCCAAATGCGATTTAGAAAAGAAAATCTTTCTCTCACAAAAAATTGCGAAGGACCTATTCGTAATTTGTAAGGACCTATCCGTAATTTCAGGAAGCACAGGGGGTTTTTCGCAAAATAGGCAAAGTGACAGGTGGATAGGCTCATTGAGCCGGAACTTTGCCATCTTTAATTAGGGGATGATTCGGTGCATGTACTGTTTTTAGATGCGCGAGTGATACTAATTGTACGTCTAATATACTGTTTATTTTATTTGATAGTTTTTATAATTTTTTTGATATGTGCAATATTTTTTTAATATGTGCAATATCTGTTTACTGTACCGATATTTCTATTATTATACTGTTATCGAAGGAAAATGTTATACGGGTGTACAAAAATATTACACACGTAGTAAAAAAATAATGTAAGCGTCTAAAAAAATAAATAGTACATCGAATGTCCGAACACAAGTTATTCGGTTTTAAATAAGGTATGCAATACAATCGTATGCTTTAAATAATACAGAGTACAAACGATCTCGCAAATCAATCATAGGAGGCTGCTAAGCTTAGTCATAGGAGGCCACTAGGCACTAGCTAGCTGCCTAGCTGGCTCCCAGTTATGAACTTTCACACCATCACATGACTCTTTTTCCGCCTGGCCGCCCTCCTCCAGGTTCAAATTTTCGTTTTGAAGAGATTTTTTTTAAGTCTGACAGTAGTGATTTTCGCGAAAAACCGTTTAAAAACTAAGAAAATTCGAATAGATTGTAAATTCAAACCGGTTTGAATTTTGGTCAAATTTATGTATGAAAATCGTGGTAAAAACCGACTAAGGTTAGAAAAATAGGGGAAAATCCCAAAAAAAGAAAAAATTACAAAAAAATGTTGTAAACTTGTCAACACCATTTACATTATAATACCTTTCAATTAAAGTTGTAGAGTAGGCATAGGCATAACTTCGTCATTTTTCTATTGTCATAGAAATAGTATGTTCGACTAATATGAATGGAATGTTAGTAAAAAAATTCCACTTGCGATGAAATCGAACATACAATTGAAATAAAATTTTGGCATGACATTTGCTATATTTTAGATAATCTGAAGTTGTAAAGTGGGTATTTAGGCTTTCACAATAATATGTGAACAAATAACCTTTCATTTCAATAACAACGACATATCAATCCAATAAGTGTAAAAAATAGGCATTCAAATATCAATACCATTTATATTTAGATACTTTTCATTTGAAGTTGTAAAGTCGGCATATTTTCATCGTCCTTTTCACACAAAATGCCATGTTGAACTTGTGTGGACGTTATGTTAGTATTATATCAAGCTGGAATGAAATAAAGCATGCAAATGAAATATTACCTTCGGGGCTACAGGGAGTATTGTTGCATGTACACTTGGTTGGCCACGTTGTATTCTTCGGTGGACATCAAGGCCAATCCTCGTATAGTTAGCAATTCTGCCTTGTAATCGTACCAGTTTTACCCTATCTATGTGCCTATCATTTGCCATTGTTGATACAACATGGTATAAAACTCAGGATTGTGTCACTTGTAGACCCATTGAGTGAGAGGTTGTGCATGAGCATCGGGGATGGCGTAATCATATCTGCCATATGAGCCATAGCTCCTTTACGTCTCGACGACGCCATGAGAGCTAGAGCTATCCTATGATGTGCAGCTATCCTGTGATGCACTCTTTCCCTTTTCCTTCCCCTTAGTAGTCATCATTTGTGATTGAGGTATGCCATGGTCTCTATACTGTGTTGCCTTGACTGACGAATGGGGAAAGATGACTTCAATTATTGCGCTAGTTGGAGACCTCTACTTCGTTCAGTACGTAAAGCAAAATGCAACGTCGGGAGTGGCCCAAGATGGGCTAGCTGGCCCACAGCCGTTTTGGCCTATGGACTGAAAGCCCACAGGCTATATTTTTTTTGCTTTTTCTATTTTCAAGATTTCAAATAGCTCAAAATCATCTCTAAACTTTGTTTTTTCAAAAAAAAATCACATCAAAGGTCACAACAAAATTTATACTAATTTTATGAATTTTTTGGATAATTTTTTTCAATTTTTTCAGTTTTCATTCTCAAGCCGTGGTGGTATAGATAAAAACCATGGTAAACTAGCAGTTTACTACGGTTTTGTAAACCCTGCCCCGTCCCTCTCTCTCTCTCTCTCTCTCTCTCGGTCCTAGTCTCCCAGACGGCCCCTCAATTCCCTCGTTCTTTCATGGTTCGGCTTCGCCTAAGAGGCACCCAAGACCCCTCGGTTCCCTCGCTAGTCTCCCCCACTGCCCCACATGGTGCGCAAACTCATCGTCGTCGTGCTTGTCCTCCTCTAGCTTCATGCGCAGCGTGGCGATTTTGGAGTCGCTGCTTGTCGACCCGGTCAGCGTCATCATCCTCCGACCCAGACTTGGGGCCAGGCAGCTCGACAGCCCAGCGCGTGCGCAGCGTCTGAGAGACTGCCGCACGCGAGGAGGCCGTGCGAGGTGGCACGTGCGTGGTGGCTCAAGGGCCTAGCGAGGCACATGTTTGGCCACGTGCCCTACCGCATGTCTCAGCTACTCGACCTTATCATCTTCTATCTTGCGATTGTCCTCGCTATGAAATTGCCTCACCCTTTGCCGATCAAAACTGTTGCCACGGCAGGAATCGTCAGCTGGCCCCTGCCTGTGCCAACCTTGACCGTCAAACGGCACCACTTCTCTATGCTATCGGCATTCACTACACTCTCTTCACTACACCATGACACAATTTCGACAACAACCTATCTGTCGGCAAAGACCATATATAGCGACGTATTATCTATCGGCAAAAGTTTTCCCGACAGAAAAAAACTGTCGGTAGAAGTCCTGTCGACAAAAACATTTACCGACAGATATATTTTTGCCGACAGATGATCTGACATTATTATAGTACATTTACCGACAGATATATCTTTTCTGACGGCACACTTTTGCCGACAGATCGTCTGACGGCACACTTTTGCCGACAGATCATCTGAGCCTAAGCCAAATTGGTGTGAATTCCATGCATTTTTAGATAGAAAACAATGATAAAACATTATTGTGCATAATATTATAAATCCAAGCGATAATTAATTCATATTTTGACCACATCACAAGAGAAAATAACTCAATTAATGCATCCATTCAACACAACAAGCGCCATCAAAGTACATCCATTCTCGTAATCAAATTCATTCAACTAGAAATATGCAAATTTGTCTAAAACCCAAAGTTCATACATTTAACAATCAATCCTTTACAAAATTCAACCCTGTTGGATCTTGAAAGCTAGAGTCAACTTGTCTTCCACCCACATGAGGTGTCAAGTACATACAAAATGATCACTTAATATACATGTGACTAGCTATTTGTTTTGAACAAAAGCATCTATATTTGATGGTAACACTAACTTCCTTGCAATTCTGCCTGCAAAAAAACAGTTTGAAATTTAGTGCAAGCATATGGTGAAAGTAACAGCATGTGCTGAGGCATTTGAATAAATATTTCTACTAGCCAAACTAGATATAAGTATAGAACTCACGGTAATAACATGAATATATACATGGTCGAGTATGGATCTTACGCTAATGATGTGTTTTTTTCATTATTAAGTTCATTCTACATATCATGCACAAATACTGCCTCCTTCAACGAATTTTGTGGAAATTAGTACAATTAATGAAAGCATAAATTTGTAACCATGTCAAGTGAACAAAGATTCAACGACCGACCATATCACCATAGCTAAGAGACAACAAAAAAAGCTGCCAGGACATATGGTAACCCACAATGTGCTATGTTAAATAAGTGAAGAAAAGAATTTTTTTTCAGTCACAAAACAGTGGACACTAACAAATTCATAACTAGATCATTGCTCCCATTTACAGATTACAACGGTGCACGCGGTGACAAAAGAAAATATACATGACATCTACTTGGATCTGCAGACAGTGTGATTCAGAGACTTGCTAGGAATATGGACTATTGACAATGTTAGGAGAGTCCGTTCTAGATGATTCTCAGTAATCCTCACGCTTTTTCAAACTTCAATGCTAATGCCTCTTCTAAAAAAGAACCAAGGAAAAGAATATGTTTGAAGAACTATTTCACTAATCTCTTCTTCAATCACACCATTGACACCGTGAGAGTGCATTGCTCTAGTTGGCGATAAAGGAAAAACTTTTGAACTGTATCATACTTTCCATGGTTTGCAATTGCTTCGTCGAGTAAAGGAAAAAGATTGAGATAGTCAATAGCAAGATTGTTCTTCCCGACAAGCAAGACTTAAATTTCTTAACACTACATTGTGAGTTTATGACCCCTTTGTTCATAAGCCGTGTATAAGGTTTTCAAGATTCTCGCTTTGAATTGTTCATTGATAAAACATAAGTGGTTTGTGAGTATCTGAAATTTCTTCAAGAGAAAACAATAGCTTTGCTTTGCCTTGAAGACAAAGCAAATTGTATCTGAAATTTCATCGACAAAAATGGTGACTTACATAACAAATATGGTTTCTAACTTCGAAATTTCTTGAAGGCAAAGCAATGACTTTGATAACATTTTTGATACCATGCATTGTGGTCGAAAAACAGTGTAGGTAAGCATTGCAAAACTCATGTAGATTGAAACTACAAAAGATGAAACACATCAATTTATATATGCACTACCGATAACAAGTCAGTATGTATGTAGTTTGATATAAAGCGCCAAAACCATCAAACCCAAATCCATTCTGAGTTTGGTACACTAGTGCTGGCTTTAATTTTGGCCAACTGGACTTCTCATTTCATACTAGATTGGGATAGGTATGCAATTTGAAACCAACTAAAACAATGTCTTCGCTCAAGAGCTCGCTAGCTGGAGCCAACTCAGTACCTATACAAACCGGTCAATAGTTCAAAACTTCACATGTGTAAAAACCCTATTACCCTTATACTCTTCCTGTCTTCCACCCGTATGAATCCATTAATATGATTCAAGACCTCGAAATTTCTAGGCATGCTTTAGTACAAAAGGAGAAAAATAATAATATGGAAAATGGGAGGTATACTGAGAAGCAAGAACAAGTTGAGGAAAACTAAATTTGTCTACTAGTCTTCTTTAGATTCTGATTTAGATACTTTATTGTTGTCTCATCCAGGGAAAAAAATGAGGAAAAAACATGCAGATTGATTCTGCACACAAAGGCTGATTTTTCATCCCATGTAAAACCGTCCTGTCCTTCAAACAAAGCATTTGATAAAAAGAGAGCCACTTCACAAAGACATTTATCATGGCGTGTGCCATCTTGAGAGGTGTTCGGTAATTTCGAATGGGGAGGCCTTTTTGTTTTGAGTGATATTGGAGGATGTTTTGATTGTTCTTTTCTTACATTGCATGTAGCCGCCCATGAGTGCTCGGTTTTATCTCTAATTAAGGGTCGCCTGTCAAAAACATAGATTATAAGGTGGCAAATGTAAAGCCCTTGCTCTCTTCTCCTCTGTATGCCTTAAGTCTAGGTGTTGCTAGGAAAGCATATATTTTTGTACTTGCTTCAGCCCAGTTATAATGTTTGGTGAGAATTTTTTTTCATGCACATTTAAATCTCAAGCCATGTATACAACAAAATGGACTCATCCATGAAGCATATCTGGAGAACTTATGTATTCCACAACAAAATATCATAGCACATTGTACTCATCGATCACCACAACTAATCTACTAGATCGTAAATATAGATTGATCTTAATATGTTTGCAAGTGATGGATTTTCAAAGTCAATAATGTAGAGTGAAGAAAAAGTGATGGATTTGCACAAGAAGAAATGTAAAGTTTTGATTAAAGTACCTGCAATTGAAGTCCTTGGTCGTTAGCATTCCCCACAATTCGAATCTTGGAACCAAAAGATAGGATAACTTAGCAGAGGTTGTTGCTATAAAGGCCGAGAAGGAATTCTTCTCACAAAGCAATGGAACACTTATTTCTAGTATATATGCAGCAAGTTAGTTTAAATGTTGACTACTACTAACACTTGATAACTATATAAAAGAATTGTGTTGTACCTAGGCTCATCGATCCACCTGTTATCCATGTAGGATTTTTACCACTATGTCGGCAAGCTATCTAATTTCAGTGTATAGGTTATAAGTACATACATGTACAAGCGCATAGAATCAAGCAAATAAAACCAAAATCGACAACACTATTGAATTGTGTCACTTAGTAGCATGAAACATTTCCCCCAATTGTTTGCATATAGACTCCAATGAGCCTTAGACAAGGGCAAGTGCCCTTGAGCCTTGGGTGCATTATCATCAAAAGTTACATCTAAATGAAAATAAAGTTACATCTAACTTCTCTTGTTGCACAAAGATAACGCCCAATTACTATCATGTCCTATTTTATAATCAAATAACCATTAGCTGCATTAAAGAAAAATAACTATACTATTCGCCAGCATTTATTATTGTAAAAGCAAAATGTAGCAGAAACAGGACTCGTACTAGTTCTCGCTGGTCCTCTTCAGGATCAATTGCATCTTCATCTTCATTTCCGCATTAGCTCAAGAGAGAAGGAGCCACTTCTTCGTCCAAATGGCTCTCTGTTTGCTCACTATAGGTTCCAAAGTGAATAACGTTTATCATCTACACATAAAACAGTATCGATATTCATAAGAGTTATATCGAAAAATTGTTTGTTGAATAATCGAAGTAAATATAAACCTTCAAAGAAGATCATGCACCGCATCCTCCTCTTTAGTGTCCAATTCTTCCTCAAAGATCACATCCTGTTCAATAGCGCCGAGAATGCTCTAGGCGATGTAGGTGCTTCTTAACAGAGAAGCATGGATTTCCCTCGAGCAAGCTCGCAGCAGCAATGCAAATAAGAAACAAGCCTTTTTTAAGACACACTATTGATCAACTGTGCAATCAGATCAATTTCAAATTCAGAAATACGACAAAGCGGCTCCACAGCAAAGTTTGAACCAGACTCAATCATGTGGCTTTGAAGACTATGCTAGTGCACCCTTTTACTTGCTTAATAGTTGATACAAAATTTTTTTTTAAAAAAGTGTAACGGTATGACTGGAATCACTTTTGCTACAATCAAATATACTAACCACTATCGCAGTATCTACAAGCATGGCATACCTTTGCTTTGTAAATATGAAGGCGCTTCAAAATGGCCTCCCAAGATTCAACAACTTTCGCTGTTAGGAGCGCATTTGGGACTCAATTTGACTTTGCATCTCTTCTAGCTCATTGGAACCCTTACCCTCCAAGAGATCTTTTACATCCCCTCAATACTTGCATGTAAGCCTCTCTCTTCCTCAAGAACCTCGGGGTGGTTCTCGCCACACACCCTGCCCGGTCCAAGGCATCTCTTTTCCGAGCCTCACCTAGCTCCCAAATCACATACAACCATGAGTGCTCGATGAATTTCAAATTAAATTAAGTCAACAGTATGAACATTATTGAATCTTGCCAAGTAGATGAACAGAGCAACATGAAATCAAATAAACATAACAATAACATATTGGTACCTCTGTCATATCAGAACTTGATTTAGTTTGAGTGAGGAACTAAGGGCAAATTGTATATAACAAGCTAAAGAATATGTCCCGACATACTACACGCACAATATTTTTGCCAAATAGAATCTAACAGATCAAATATAAAAATAATGTCATTTGAAGATCTGTAGAACATTACTTAGGATTATACATTTAGGTATTAAATTCATCAACAACAATATGGTAACATTGTCATATACATCGCACTCATAATTATTCAGAAATGGGCATATTAAAGGAGGGTAAGCTACAAGACAAGTACCTCCCAATACTTGACATTTATTTGGCTTTCCTGTCAGATTAAGATGCATCTTAATGTCATCACGTAGCTCTTCCATCTCCTTCATTGTTAATCCTCGCAATTTAGCAAATTACATATGTTTGAGAAGTGTTAAAGGAAAACGGGTCTCATTCAAATGTGGGATTGTCGTTGGAGGTAATGGGAACAGATGGTATGGTTATTTTAAAATCCATTGAGAGAAGCGCATAGGTAGATCCCCATTCTCTCATTTCCAAGCCAATTCTTGATGGCTTATTAGTAATACTTAAGGCAAATGAAGCTGGAATTTGTATAAGAACAAACCCACACTTGGTGACAAATGAGGTCCTAAATCTGTGATATGTTGTTATGGACCCATCCTCCCGAAAGAGAATGTTAAGGGTGCAAATGTGGAATGCATTTATATCGAACAAGTCTGGCCTGAAAATTAACTTATGAATGAATACAGATTACATGGGTGAGAATAAGGAGAAACAAGACATATATGAATGCCATATACCTTGAACACTAAGTAGGGCTCATTTAACTCAACATCAGATTCTTACGTGAAATTAAGATTCTTCAGAGAATATCAATAGGTTTTGTACGTCCCTCCCGTAACCTAATCTCGACCTAACTTTGCTTTGATCAAAATGAAACCGCATTCCAACATGAAAACTGTTAGATTAATAATGGATCCATGTTAATTCAATGATAATTGCATGTCGTTTGTCGTTGTACAATACAAACCTCTTCCTCTTTCTTCTCCTAGTCACGCAGCTCTCATTTCACTTGATTCCACCGCGGTTGTTTAACTAAGGCCTCTGAATCCACCATGCATTTGATATCCTGGTTGCTCAATTAAATACATCATACTGCAAGAGCACGAGCAAGGGGCTAGCGCTTACCTCCTCCTTCTCGGCGGCTGCTGCCGCCTCCGGCGCCTCCTTCCGCTGCTTCTTTTTCTCCTTGCGCCGCTTCTTCTTCTGCTTCCTCCTGGGGTCCGCCTCGCCGAGCTCCACCATGGCGTCCTCGTCGACGTCCTCGCCAGAGGACAGCGACGGCAGGTTGGCGAACCCGGGGCGGTCGACGGCAGATTGAAGGCAGCCAGGAGCAGGTGCGGCGGAAATCTTGGGAGGATGAGGTGTGGGAGCGAGGCGCGGACACGGCGGAGGAGCGATGCGTGGACACGGCGGGGCGGAAGCAGCGTGGGCGGTGGCAGGGCGGGGTAGGGCGGAGCGCGCGGGGGCGGCGACGGGGAAGCGCGTGGGGGCGGGAAGCCGCACGTGGGGGCGGTGGCAGGGGCGGGAGGCTTGCGTGGGGGCGGCGACGGGGGAAGGCTTGCGTGGGGCGGCGACGAGGGGATTTGGGGATTTGGGGGGAAGGCAATGGCGCGTGGGAGGCGCAGTGGGATTTGGGGATTTTGGCGAAGGAGCCGCGTGAATGGGAAACCTAGCAGTCATTTGCTCTCCCGCGCACTCAACCTTGCCGCGCATTAATTTTTTCGCTCATATTTGCCGACACATAGTCGGTTAGGACATTTTTACCGGCAGATAGTTTGATCCACAATATGAGATTTACCGACAGATAATCTGACCCTGAAAGAAGTATTACCGACAGATGGTCTGTTGCGTAACTTTGCCGACAGATAGTTTGTTGGTGGTTACTGATTATTTTCGATAGCCATCTGACGGTAATATTGTGTCATGGTGTAGTGCTTTCACCTCTGCCGGGATAAGCCTCAAGCCGATCTACCCTGAATTTGCTGCCACGCCACGTCACACTGCGACGCTGAACAAGCCACAGTGAAGCAACACTGCCCTTCTCTGCCAATTGATGCCATGGCAGCCTTCGCTCGCCATTTGTGCTGCCACAGCCGAGTTTCTTGGTCTCCAGTCAGCACCGCCTCTATTCATCTTGCCTCGGCAATAGCTTGTCAATCAAATCGCTAACACGGTGAACAACAGTGACACTCAAGCTCGCCACACTACTGAATCAAGCGCAACCCTTGCAGTGCCACTAATGCCCATCTCATTGCCTGAAACGCGGCCATACCCTACCCTACCATAACATGACCCCTCACCATACCTTGCTCAGCCGAGTTCCCCCAAGGCATGCTCTATTCTGGCTAGAGTGTTGGACATAATCCTGATCAGAAGAGTTTTGTTTAGATCCTTTTCAGGTTGCAGATAAGTTTGATAGTTAAGTTAGTTGTCGGTCATAGAATAGTAATTATCTGTAAGAGTCCAGTTCGGTTCAGATTAGTTTGAATTGCTTTGCAATTTGTAATCTAACCTTATCTGTAAAAGCTATAAAAAGGTGAATATACCTAGAAAGGCTGCGCAGTTGAGGGTAGCACCAAAATCCTCTTGTTGATTGTTTTGCTCTATTTTTGCTATCCCCTGAAGTCTTGTATTATTCATCTATGTATTGGGAGTTTTCTTCTAAAGTTCAGAGCATTGGCAAAAAGCTCTGTTGACATTTTGTTTCCTAAAGTCCAGAGAACTGGCAAAGTGTTATTGTCGTTGTTTTGCTGAAAGTTTAGACAACTAGTTAAGTTCTATGGTTATTGTTTTCTTGCAGATCGGATCAGAGTAGCACAGAGGAAGGGAGTTTCAAGTTCAATACCATCACTTGGTATCAGAGCTTGGTTGGTTATTTCAATTTGCCACAAGGTTCAAGCCTATGGCTCTTTCATCACAGCAAGGTGCAAAGGAGGCCGATGGTGTGCCAATTTCCTTCCCAATGTTGACTGCATCCACGTACAATATATGGGCGATAAAGATGGAAGCCATAATGGATGCCCAAGGGATCTGGAGGCTATAGAATCAGAGGCTGGCGTGGCCGTGGAAGAAAAAACCAACAAGAAAGCAAAAGCGTTCTTATTCCAAAGGTATTCGTAAGATCTCGCTTCTACAAATCACCAAGAAGAAGACAACGAAGAAATTTGGGAAGCTCAAAACAAGATTTCTTGGCGTTGATCGGTACAAAGAGCATGGCTTCAAACTCTGAAAAATAAGTTCGAAACTCTACGGATGAAGGAACGGGATTCAGTAGATGAATTTGCCGAGAAATTGAGTAGTGTGGCGGCCAAGTATAGTAGCCTTGGCGCCTCACTTGATGATGCAGCGTTGGTGAAGAAGCTCCTAGATTCAATACCAGAGAAGTTCCTCCAATTGGTTGCATCAATTGAGCAATTTTTTGATCTGGATAGTATGCCATTTGAGGAAGCAATTGGATGTCTTAAAGCTTATGAAGAAAGAATTCGCATTCGTGCCAACAGTAGCAGTAGCTCGGGTGGCACTGAAGGGCGTTTATTGCTAACCCAGTCAGAATGGTAGCCACGTCAAAAAGGTGGAAATAGCAAGGAGTCTTTGACTAATAACAAAGGTTTTGGCAATGAACCAGATGGGTAAGAGATGGGCAAGGTCGAGGAAGATGAAATGGTAGAGGGGGTGGCCGTGGAAGAGATGGCAGAGGCTGCAATGGAGGCCTGTCGATGTTTATGATCGGCAATAAAGAAGAGTGAACGAGGCAAGGCGGAAGATCTGAGCTTGATGGTAACGCAAGACACAAAGCGATTTATCCAGGTTCGGGCTCTCCGATGGAGATAATACCTTAGTCCTATGTTCGGTGTTTTTTGGTGTATGGAAGTGTGTTCTTTCTTACAAATCTTTCTCCTCTCTCTTTCTCTCAAGCTCCCCTCCTTTTTATACAGTAGAGGAGGGTTGCCTGTGTACAGTAATGGAGGTTGTTGAAGCACAGCAAAGAGGGCGGTTGGGCGCAGAGGAGAGATTGTCCTGTGCATGGCCGACCACGCACAGTGGCCTGCAGGGGCAGAGCCGCCCTTTGTAGGGGCGCAGGCGCTGCCCACCTAACCTGTCGACACCTTCTCCCGGTCTTTCCCTTGCTGTGCACATCTGAGGCCTTCTGGAAGGTCCCTCTTCTACATAACTAGCCTAGCCGACCCCCTTGGGATAATCCGGACGGCCCATTAAGCAAACACCTGGGAAGAGATGGTAGAGGCTGCAATGGAGGCCGGTATGACTCGGGTGGGAACAGCAAAACTACTAGAGACAAAAGCCAAATAAAATGTTTTAACTGCGACAAGTTCGGGCATTATGTGTTGGAATGTCAGCTTCCCAAGCACAAAGATGAGGAAGCAAATCTGACATGGGCTCAAGAAGATGAGCCTGCCATTCTGTTGTTAGTATGCAAGCAAAGTGAGGAAAACATGATTCTGCTCATTGAAGACAGAGTTGTTCCAGACAGCTTCATCAAGGATCACAAAGAAGAGAAAGATATCTGATACCGAGATATGGTGCAAGTATTCATACGACCAGGTAGCGATCATTCTTTACTAAGCTTGATGAAAGTATTGTTGGGCAAGTCCGCTTTGGAGATGGCTCAACAGTACAAATCTTGGGAAGAGGATCAACATTGCTAGAATGTAAAAATAACAAGCATCGCCTAGTTACTGAAGTGTACTACATTCCCAGTCTTCGTAGCAACATATTGAGCCTTGGTCAGATTACAGAAGCTGGTTGTAAGGTGGTACTTGATGGAGTGCTATTAAACATATATGATCAGGAAGGAAGATTGCTCATGAGAGTCAAGCACACTGATAACTGTCTGTACAAAATTGTGCTAAACACATCCATGCCAGTGTGTCTCTCAGTGAGTATTGACAAGACGGCTTGGTTGTGGCATGCTAGGCTTGGTCATTTGAATTTCCAGGCCATGAATTTCCTCCCTAGCTTGGCCATGGCAATCACGGCGATTTTGGTCGAAGGTGGGGCAGGAGGTTTTTGCTTGGGCAAGGAGGCTTGGAAGGCGAAGGGCGCTGGTCGAGAATTTTCTCAACACTCGCTGCGGTTTTGAGTTTATAGGCCGCACCGTCGCCAAATCCAGTCCGCGACGCTTCGAAGGACGCGCCAGCCACGATTTGACAGGTGCAATTTGTGAGATCATGTGATGAAAAATTGGTTGAATGGTGAAATTGGCATTGTAAAGTGACTTGGGTTATAGCATGTGTGGTGCTTGTGCGTGTGCCATGTTGAGATAATGCTGGTGATAGCATGATGGATTCTGCCTTATGCAATGCACTCGTGTGAGTGGTTGCATGGATTCACCTTGAGTCAAGTCGTGGACTTGTGCTCGTGCACGATTTCTGTGTTTATTCATGTCAGGTGTTGCTCGAGGGCGAACGTGGTCGATGACGGGACTGGAACTAGGTTCGTGGAGGAACTGAGGTTCGAGACTAGGTTCAGGGAGGAATCGAGGTCTTGGTGGTCAAGGATGTCATGCGGGACGCTCGCCAGAGAACATGCACATGGAGGTGGTTAGTCACGTAATTACAGCAGGTGGGCTGTACATACGTGCAAGAGTTGTTTTTGGCCACGTTGGGCCAAGTTGAGATGTATACAGACTCTTTCCATGTTGGAAGTGGAGTTGTATTCAATCTCTTTGTGGTTGCTCTGTATAAATAGGGGGAGGTGTCCCCTGTTTATGGAGAGCGTTCAGGTATTAGGGTTTGTACTCTTGTGTTGGAGTACTTTAGACAATGAAATAAAAATTAATCTTCCAGAGAGCTACTTCTTGCGGTTGTGTCTTGTTCTTGGCTTCGACATAGTTGATCGATTGCTTGAAGTTTTGTTCATCACAGCAGTCACGAAGTTCATCACGGAGTTTCGGTTCTTTGCAAAGGTATCATCTTGCGAAGGTAATATCTTTTGATCCGTAGATCCGATCGGATTGATTCTTCTTTTGTTCACTTTGGAATTGAGTCTAGTTTATACAGTTAAAATTTCAAATCAATCCAATAGTTAGATCTTTGGTAATTTGTGGTCGCCCAGATTGATGTCCTGCTCGCCCGATTGCTCGCGTGGTCGCCCGGATTCAGTCATCTTGCGAAGGACATAACTTTAGATCCGTATATCCGATTGACCTGATTCTTTTTGTGTTAGCTGTGGAATTGAGTCTAGTTTCTACAGTTAAAATTGCACGTCAATCGAACGGCTAGATCTTTAGGAATTTCTATTTTAGTGGGCGTATATCGGTCTGCTCGCCCAGACTGTGCGTGTGGTCGCCCAACTGCTCACGTGGTCGCCCAACCTGCTCGCCCAAGTGCCAAACTGCTCGCCCAAGTGCCCAACCTGCTCGCCCAAGTGTCCTCATCGCCGCTTGAGTGTCCCATCGCCGCCCAAGTGATCTCATCGCTCGCCAAGTGTCCTCATCGTCGCCAGTGCCTACACCGCCGCCAGTGTCCAAACCGCTCGCTCGGTGTCCTCATCGTCACCTGTACTCAAACCGTCGCTCAAGTGTTCTACTGGTCGCCCTATTGCTCTACTGGTTGCCCAGACTTCTAAACTGGTTTCCCAACTTCGTGAACCGGTCTTCAATCAATTTAAGTTTGAATTGGGGTGTTTCAAAAAGTTTAAAAATAAGATTTTAGCTTCCGCGCAATCATTCACCCTCCTCTGATTGACGCCATCCGATCCTACAAGTGGTATCAGAGCAAGGTTGAGGTATGGCGTCAGATAAGTATGTTAATCGTCCTCCTATGCTTAATGATTCAAATTTTCCTTCATCGAAAAGTCGCATGCAATCCTATATTGAAGCTCAAGGTAATGATGTTTGGCGAAAGTTTCTATCGCATATGATGTTCCGATATAGTCACTAATGATAATAAAGCAGACGTTGATTTAAATGCTAAAGCTAAAAACTTGATTTTTCAAGGAATCTCTGAAAAAAGAATTTGATCGAGTTTCTCATTTACGCTCGCACATTCAGTTTGGAAGACATTATGTGACTATCATGAAGGTTCAACTAAGATTAAGAAAGTGCGCAAAAATATTTACCAAAAGGACTTTTCTCGATTTTGTAATGAGACCAGTGAATCAATTGATGATCTTTACTCTCGATTTGAGAAAATCTTGTGCAATTTGCGTGAGTGTTGGAGTTAACAATCCAAGAGAAGAGAATGCTAGTAAGATTTTGAGATCTCGACTCTGAATGGCGATGGTTGTTCTTGCAATCAATCAAACTGTTGATTTGGACACGTTGACCATGGATGATCTCGTATTCTAGGTTGAAAACTTATGAGATGGATTCTTTATCACCTAAAGTCGATAAAACCTCTACACATGCACTTGTTGCTAACCCCAAAGACGCCTTCCGGATTACCATTTTCGCCTCCTTGTCTCGCATTAGCTTTTTTTTCAGATGAACAGTTTGAGATGCTCCTCAAGAAGATCTTGTGCTCATTTCTTCACGCTATTTGTTAAAACACTCAACAATGTGAGGATGAGGAGGCGGAGGTACTACTTGTGGTCTTTCAACTGCTTTGAGTGTGGTCTTCCCGCATATCAAAGCAAATTGTCCCAAGTTGAAAAAGAAGGAAGAAAGGAACCAAAGACAACGCACTCAAGACGTACTACTCCTAGGCGCTCCAATTTTCAAAAGTCGCTAAGAAAGTCTTAGCTGTCTTGGAGGAGTGTGATCTTAGTGATGTGGACTTTGAGAGTGACAATGAGCCACGGGACAAGAAGAGAGATATCGATGATGACTTCACGGCATGTGCTTTATGGCTAAAAGGGATAGTGACAAGTGATTACGATTTTGATGAGGTAGGTCCTTCTTATGATGAACTTGAGTATGCTATGGTTAAATTAGCTTCGAACTTAGAAAATCTAAGAAGGCTCTTAAAGAAAAAGATCTAGAAATTGATAGTTCCAATTCTGAAATTGCAAGGCTTAGATCTTTGATTCCTGATGATGATGCCTGTAAGTCATGTAACTTAATTCACAATGAGCTTGTTTCACTTAGGAAAGAACATGCTTCTCTATTAAAGCAAGATAGGGAAAATGAGAAACAAATGAAAAATGCTAGCTGTTCAACCATTGATCTGCATGATTCAACTTCTTGTTCAAAATGCTCCATACTGGAATTGAAGTTACATGATGCTAATGCTAGAGTTTCTCAAATGACAGATGCCTTGCTCACTCATGAAGTTCTTTCCTGTTCAAATTGTCGAAAACAAAAAGGAATAGTGGATGCTCCCTGTAACAATTGTTTAACTCTGTCTAGAAAGGTTGATTACTTGGAAAAATCGTTAGAACATTTCACTAAAGGAAAGAAAAACCTAAACATGATTTTGGATCAATCAAAAGTCAGCACTCATAACAAAGGTTTAGGTTTTGATTCTTATGCTCATCATAAAACACATGTTCCCACTGTTGTCAAAGCTCTTGAAAGTGGAAAGTTTGAAATTGCAAATGAGCCTAAGAAAACTGTCTTTAAATCATTGAGTTTTATCTTCTCTTGTGATGAATGCAAATGTTGCTTCTACTTCTAAAGTTAAACATTCATTAATACACTTCCACTCATTGTGGTAGAGATGGACATTTAGTAGATTTTTGCTTTAGGCTAGCCAAACAACAGAAGCAAGAAAAAGCTAAGGCTAGGTCTAATTTCAGACAGGCACGCTTTACTCCTCATTATGTGCCTAAGGTGATGCGAACACCTTTTGTTGCAAGAAACACGAGAAACAGCAAAACTGATTTTGTATACAAGTATACTCGTGCTGTGCCTACTCGTCGTGTGTCTCAGTGCTGGATTCCTAAAAGCCTTTTATCTAACCCCAGTACTGAGACATCGACATTCTCTTTTGTGTAGGTTGTGAAAGAGAGGAAGAGAACATATGGTTCATAGATTCTGGATGTTCAAGACATATGACTGGTGATTCAAAATGGTTCTCCTCCCTCACACAAAGTTCTGGTGATGAGGTCATCACTTTTGGCGACAACTCAAAGGGAAGAATTCTTGGAAGAGGAATTGTGCGAGTCAATGAAAACTTCATTCTCAAGGATGTAGCTTTGGTAAGCAAGCTCAAATATAATCTGCTCTCAGTTTCTCAGTTGCTTGATGAAGATCTTGAGGTAAGATTTCGAAAAATTTTGTCGATATTAGATGTTTCGAAAATCTAGTATGCAACATCACTCGCATTGGTCGCTGTTTAAAGGTGATTTTTCATGTTCAACATCTGAAATGACATGTCTTGTATCTCATGTTTCAAAAGATCTAACTTTTTGGCATCTTAGACTTGGTCATATTGGTTTTGATCACCTTTCACGCATTAGTAAATCAAACTTGCTCAGAGGTTTGCCTGAATTAAAGTATGACAAAACAAGTAATTTGACGTGCTCTCCCTGTCAACATGGAAAAATGACTGCACCACCACATTTTCCTATTTCTGCTGTTATGACTAATGCTCCAGGTCAGCTTCTACATATGGACACGGTTGGACCAGCAAGAGTAAAATCTGCAGGAGGTAAGTGGTATGTTCTTGTGATTGTAGATGATTACTCGAGGTACTCTTGGGTATATTTCATGACTACCAAAGATGAAGCTTTTGAATTGTTTCAAGAGTTTGCATTATGGTTGCTCAAGGAATTGCTCAAGCACTTAAAGTAATTAGGAGTGATAATGGAGGAGAATTCAAGAACACACTTTTTGCTTCTTTCTGTTTCGAACATGGAATTGAGCATCAATTTTCTTACGCTTTCGAGTTCCTCAACAAAATGGTGTTGTTGAGAGGAAAAATCGCACACTAGTTGAGATGGCTAGGACAATGCTTGATGAATATTCTACTCCTAGGAAGTTTTAATGAAGCTACTTCTACTGCTTGCTACATTTCAAATAGAGTATTTTTGAGAGCAAAGCTTCATAGAACTTCTTATGAACTTCGGTTTGGACGTACTCCTAGCATCTCCCACATGCGTGTTTTTGGTTGCAAATATTTTATTCTCAAACATGGAAACCTTGATAAGTTTGAATCAAGATGCTCAGATGGATTGTTTCTTGGTTATGCTCTTCACACTCGTGGTTATCGTGTGCTGAATTTAGAAACTAACAAAATTGTTGAGACTTGTGAAGTCACTTTTGATGAGGCTAGTCTTGGTACTATACCCGAATTTTCAAGGACACAAGTTACTTGCAATTCTGAAAGTATCTTTTTGGAAGAAAGTGATGATGAAGATGAAGATGAAAGTGGTAATCAAGTTGGCAACTCGATTCACCAATTCAACCACAGGAGAAAATCAGAAGCATCTTGGAAATTCTTCCAAAGAAACACACATGATATTGGACCTCAGGCAACTTCAGAAATTTCAGCACCATTGCACATTCAACGAAGACATCCTCCTGAACAAATGATTGGTGAGTTAAATGTGTGTGCTTCAAACAGTACAATACTAATGACTCATATGCTCATCTTGCTTTTGTTGCATCCTTTGAACCCCAAGATGTAAGTCACACATTATCGATGAGTCTTGGATTAATGCCATGCATGAGGAACTTGAGAATTTTGAACATAATAAGGTTTGGGTTTTAGTTCCACCTCCTTTAGGTCGAATATCATTGAACCGAATGGGTTTTAAGAATAAACAAAGTCAAGATGGGGTTGTTGTTAGAAACAAAGCTAGATTGGTTGCTCAAGGTTTTTCTCAAATTGAAGGACTTGATTTTGATGAAACTTTTGCACTGTTGCTAGACTTGAAGCCATTAGAATTTTGTTGGCCTTCTCTGTATCTAAAGGTTTTAGATTGTATCAAATGGACGCCAAAAGTGCTTTTCTAAATGGTTTTATTTCAAGAAGTTTATGTCAAACAACCTCCTGGATTTGAAAATCCGAAATTCCTGCACCATGTTTTTAAGTTGTCCAAAGCTCTATATGGTTTAAAACAAGCTCCTCGGGCTTGGTATGATAGGCTTAAATCATTTTTTTGGAAAATGATTTTGAAATGGGCAAAGTTGATAAAACCTTGTTTTCTCTCAAGCATGGCAATGATCTCATTACTTGTTCAGATTTATGTGGATGATATCATTTTGGTGGTACTTCTCATGCTCTGGTTGCCAAGTTTTCAGACACTATGAGCAGGGAATTTGAGATGAGTATGATGGGTGAGCTCACATACTTTCTGGGTTTACAAGTCAAGCAAACAAGGCAAGGTATCTTTGTTCATCAAACGAAGTACACAAAAGATCTCCTTCGACGTTTTGACATGGAATCATGCAAACCAATTTCCACACCTATTGGCACAACAACTACTTTGGATCCGGATGATGAAGGAGAACCGGTTAATCAAAAGGAGTATCGAAGCATGATTGATCGCTTTATCTCATCGCTTCAAGACCGGATATACACTTTGCGGTATGTTTATGTGCTCGTTTTCAAGCTTCCCACGTGCTTCTCATCGACAAGCGGTAAAACGAATTCTTCGCTATTTACAATCCACTTTAGAGTTTGGCTTATGGTACTCCTCATCATCATGTTTATCACTTAGAGCCTTCTCTGATGCTGATTTTGCGGGTTGTAGAATTAACAGAAAAGTACCTCGAACATGTTATTTTATTGGTACATCTTTAGTTGCTTGGTCATCTAGAAAACAAGTTTCTGTTGCTCTCTCAACTGCTGAATCTGAATATGTTGCTGCTGCCGCATGTTGTGCTCAAGTGCTTTGGATGATATCAACTTTAAAGGATTTTGGATTAATTATAGATAGTGTTCCACTTTTCTGTGATAACACTAGTGCTATTAATATTGCTAAAAATCCAGTGCAACATTCTCGAACAAAGCATATTGATATTCGTTATCATTTTCTTCGAGATCATGTGGAAAAGGGAGATGTTGTGTTGCATTTTGTTGATTCTGAGTCGCAAATTGCTGATATTTTCACAAAACCACTTGATGCTTCTCGATTTGCCTTTTTGAGGGGAGAGCTGGGCGTTGTGCACCCCATGAGCTTGTTTTGAGGGGGAGTTTTATGTCAAGTCTGTTACTTAATGAGCTTACTTTATCATACTTCTTTATATATTATGTAATTAAGCTTATATATGATAATCTAAATTGTGCTACTTGAACTAAAAGTGACATTGTGGAATTCCTTAGTTTAATTGTCTATAGCGCATGCTCTGTGATATCTTGCTGTTTTAGGCCTGATATTGAATCCTCTTGACAAATTTGGGCTATGAAGCATGTGTATTTTCAGCTTTACTCTTTCATAGACTATTTAATCACTTTGCATGTTTACAATAAAAGAAAAGGGAATAAGAGAAAAAAAATGGGGCTCAAATCTGCAAGAAGCTTGTCAAAATCATCAAAATGTGCAAAAGCTTCAAGATGTATGCTTCGAGCATGCCATTCCCTGAAAGATAAGATGTATGCTTCAAGCATGCCATTCATTGAAAATAAAAGAAGTATGCTTCAAGCATGCCACATGCGATTCTATCGTTATCAAGATTATTTTGGTCTACTAGACTGGAGTTGAAACTACTTGCTTGCCCTGAGTTGTTAGTTGCTTCATTTTTTGGCCTAGTGTTTTCTGTCAAGATTTGCTTAGTACTTGGCTATAGTTGATTAAATTGAGGTTGAGATGCATGTCACTCCCTAACTTGTTAAATAATATTAAGTTCATGTATTATGCTTATTATGTGATATATACGGTTATATGATCAAGAAAGCTCATTGGTTCTTTTCTTGGCACTCATTTGTTTTTCCTTGCTGAAATCATTATCAAAGGGGGAGAAGCAAAATGTTTTATTGTCAAAAGGGATATTTTTTTTGGAGTCAAAGGGGGAGAAAATTTTGTGCACATTCGTTTCCTTTTAGAGGGGGAGAAAATTTTGTGCACATTCGTTTCCTTTTAGAGGGAGATTTTTTTTCACTTTACTTTTTGATCACTTTGCTTTTCTTAAAATCTTTTCTTGTAAGGTTAATGCCAATGTTCAGGTCCAAATGGTGTTGCCAATGTTTTCATCAAGGGGAGATTGTGAGATCATGTGATGAAAAATTGGTTGAATGGTGAAATTGGCATTGTAAAGTGACTTGGGTTATAGCATGTGTGGTGCTTGTGCGTGTGCCATGTTGAGATAATGCTGGTGATAGCATGATGGATTCTGCCTTATGCAATGCACTCGTGTGAGTGGTTGCATGGATTGACCTTGAGTCAAGTCGTGGACTTGTGCTCGTGCACGGTTTCTGTGTTTATTCATGTGCAGGTGTTGCTCGAGGGCGAACGTGGTCGATGACGAGACTGAAACTAGGTTCATGGAGGAACTGAGGTTCGAGACTAGGTTCAGGGAGGAATCGAGGTTTTGGTGGTCAAGGATGTCATGCGGGACGTTCGGGCTAGAGAACATGCACATGGAGGCTGGTTAGTCACGTAATTACAGCAGGTGGGCTGTACATACGTGCAAGAGTTGTTTTTTGCCACGTTGGGCCAAGTTGAGATGTATACAGACTCTTTCCATGTTGGAAGTGGAGTTGTATTCAATCTCTTTGTGGTTGCTCTGTATAAATAGGGGGAGGTGTCCCCTGTTTATGGAGAGCGTTCAGGTATTAGGGTTTGTACTCTTGTGTTGGAGTACTTTAGACAATGAAATAAAAATTAATCTTTCAAAGAGCTACTTCTTGCAGTTGTGTCTTGTTCTTGGCTTCGACATAGTTGATCGATTGCTTGAAGTTTTGTTCATCACAGCAGTCACGAAGTTCATCACGGAGTTTCGGTTCTTTGCAAAGGTATGATCTTGCGAAGGTAATATCTTTTGATTCGTAGATCCGATCGGATTGATTCTTCTTTTGTTCACTTCGGAATTGAGTATAGTTTATACAATTAAAATTTCAAATCAATCCAACGGTTAGATCTTCGGTAATTTGTGGTCGCCCAGATTGATGTCCTGCTCGCCCAATTGCTCGCGTGGTCGCCCGGATTCAGTCATCTTGCGAAGGACATAACTTTAGATCCGTATATCTGATTGACCTAATTCTTTTTGCGTTAGCTGCGGACTTGCGTCTAGTTTCTACAGATAAACTTTCACATCAATCCAACGGCTGGATCTTCAGGAATTTCTATTTTAGTGGGCATATATCGGTCTGCTCGCCCACACTGTGCGTGTGGTCGCCCAACTGTTCACGTGGTCGCCCAACCTGCTCGCCCAAGTGCCAAACTGCTCGCCCAAGTGCTCAACCTGCTCGCCCAAGTGTCCCTCTCGCCGCCCGAGTGTCTCATCGCCGCCCAAGTGATCTCATCGCCGCCAAGTGTCCTCATCGTCGCCCAGTGCCCTACCGCCGCCAGTGTCCAAACTGCCGCTCAGTGTCCCATCGTCGCCTGTACTCAAACCGTCGCTCAAGTGTTCTCATCGTCGCCTAGTGCTCTCATGGTCGCCTGGACTTCTAAACTGGTTTCCCAACTTCGTGAACCGGTCTTCAATCAATTTAAGTTTGAATTGGGGTGTTTCAAAAAGTTTAAAAATAAGATTTTAGCTTCCGCGCAATCATTCACCCCCCCTCTGATTGACGCCATCCGATCCTACACAATTAAGGCCTGGGCCGCGGTTTCGTGACATAGTAGGTGTCCACCATCCGTTTGCATCCGTACCGGGGTTCCAGAGATCAAGAGGCACCAGGTGTCATTTCAACATGGCCTGGCGTTACGTTTTCCGCCCGACCTCGACCTCAAGCTCGAAGGTTCCAGAAATCAGTCCCGACTGTAGAGGCTCAAGGTCGGACCGTGTTCCTGCCACGACCTTAAGCCTCGGGGGCTAGCTGACGTGGGTGGCGTCCCTTGACCGCCGGTAGCGGTCAACGGACCCCAAGCTCGGAGGCCCCGACCACGACTGGCGTAGCCGAGGTGCTCGACCTAGAGCCTTGGCTGACTGAGCTCGGCCCGCGACGACCTCGAGCTCGGGTCGGCTCTTATTCGGCCGTAGTCCTCCCTTGATTTCGGATCGCATTTGCCGGCGGTTGCCAAAGCGCTGGTCGGGGATGAAGCGGATCGTGCAACAAGTCCCGGGCGCATCGCCACTCTCAACGGGCATGAAGGCCACTTCCCGGGAATCTCTCCCATCCGTTGTGTGCAGAGGAGGTATAAGACCAAGGGTGCGCAATCTCTCGAAACGGCACGAAGACAACACACAACACGCCATAGCTCGAGCTTGGACATAGCCATTGTTGAACTTGAGCTGTAACACACCCCTGTACTCAGAAATAGCTAAGAATACCGCCGTAGGGCGACTAGAGTAGAGCTATTACCTCCACAGGGGCTCGAACCAGTATAAATCTCGGCCTCACGCTCGTTGTCATCTTGCTCCGACCATCGTCACGTCTACCCCATTCCTCCGTTTGAGTGAAGCGCAGCTCGGGTCCCGTATCACACTAACCCCCCATCTCATTTCTTGCGGTTGGCAATCCCGATCGTCGACAGCTGGCGCCCACCGTGGGGCCCGATTGTTTCGCTCATTCGCAGGAACGACATCAAGATCCCAGGAGCATGGCGCACTTCGTCGGCGGACTTTCCTCGAGCGTGGATTTGGGCGCGGACTCCGACTCTGCGTCCCCGTTTTCGCCTTCGCCATCGCCACTCGGCGGCAAAGACGCTCGATGGCGGATGATCACGCACGGAGGGAGATGCGGATGACCGTGATCCGCAGATCAAGACGCCACGGATGGTGCATGTCGCCATCAACAAGCTATAACCGCCCTCCGTGAGGACCAGAGAAGGCGGCGCGTCTTCCGGCCGCCCAGGCTCCCTCTCTCGGGGGAGCGCCTCCGCGTTATCGCCCGGGTCATGGCTGATCCCGATAGGGCGAGGTCGGAGCTCTTTGGCCGAGCCCTAGCCGAAGAGCTCGACGGCCGCGACCGAGGTCATACCTCCGCAAAGTCGGTCAGACTGGGACCCGCTCCCGAAAAGTGATGACAACTGTCGTCGCTGCCGTCACAAGATCCGTCGGACGCCTCCCGCGTAGGAGGCGCCCTCTCACCAGCAGCGGGCTCGGGACGATGCTTTGACGCAGCCGCGCCGCCATCCTGCGGGCACCATACCAAGCAGGGTCAGGCCCGAGCCAAGTTGCATAGACTCCGAGTCGACCGGCAGTAGGTCTGCGGGCCTCTCCCGAACGTTCGCTACCAGCGCCGAGGGTCCAGACCGCTATGCGTTCGCCGGTGACTCCGTGCCGCAACGTGGTTGTTCCCATCGAAGGTCGGGCCGCCGAGGCCTCGACGACTAATCCCGGCGGCGGGGACCTTGCCGGCGATGACCATACGGCGCCAAGACCGTGTCCGCCTATGGTCTGCGTGGCGATTCCGACGCCTACGTCGCGTCGGATGTGGCTCGGTTCAAGCCCGCTGTTGATCGAGCGTTTGATGGCACCAAGAACCCCGGCGAATTCTTGTCTCATCTACTCGACCGCTATCTGGCGCCGGGGCGACGAGCTTGTCATAGCCAATTACCTCCCGACTGTCCTGGACTATGCCGCGCGAACCTGGCTCTTTAACCAGAAGCCTGGTTCCTTCAGGTCGTGGCGCCAAATCCAGAGCGCCCTCCGCTCCAACTTCTAGAGTTGTTACGAGCGGCCGGGGAGGGAGAAAGACCTGGACCGCGTCATCCAGGGCAAGGGCGAGCGAGCCGCTCCGCGACTTTGTGCGGCGATTCATCCGCACGAGGAACCTGATCCCGAGCATCTCTAACGAGGCCGTCATCAAAGCCTTCAAGTTCAGAGTCCGCGATCGGCGCCTCACCGAAGACCTGGAGATCACCTCACGCCTCAGCGTTAACAAGCTGTTCCGTATGGCGGAACGGTATGCGGATGCGGATGACGCAGTCCACTGGAAACGCGACTACGATCAAGGTAAGCTTGGTCTAGGTCCGACAGAGGCCGGCCCATCCAACTCCAAGGGCGCCGACCACGACGCCGCCACCAAGAAGCGGAAGCGCGATCGCAGGGGCGGCGGATGTCTGCCGCGAGTGATCGTTTCGGCAGATGGCCAGCGCGAGGTCCTTGAGGTCTGAGATCAAGCTCGGGATGGATCCAAACCTCGCCAAGGTCGGCCTCGACCTTGCCAGGCGCAGAACCGGCTCAGTGAGGACCGACGACCGGGCCCGTGGCCGATGCTTTCGGACGCTAGGGGCCGAGGCGCCAGGTATGATGAAGCAAAGTTCTGGCTGTTTCATAGGGCGGCCGGCCACGACCTGCGGACTGCGCAGGCTTGGCAAAACAAGTCAAGGCCTTCTATGATGGGCGAGGTGAGATGCCCGTGTTCTCGAAGGATGACGACCAACCGTGACAGGTGAACGCCAAGACGAGCACGATGACCTCGATTTGGAGTTCCAGCAGGGCGAGCGCCGGATCGACGTCATCTTCGGCGGCTCGTCGGCTTACCAGTCCAAGCGCGAGGTCAAGGGCGCCGCGCAAACCATCTACCAGGTGGCCGCTGGGAAGCCCATCGAGCAGCCCTGCAAGTGGGCTGGGGCCACCATCACCTTCTCTCCAGAGGACGCTCTCCAAGGTATGTCCCGAGACATGAAGACCGCCTTGGTCGTGACCCCGACCATCAGCAATACCGTGGTCGGGCGCGTCATGGTCGACGGCAACAGCTCTCTTAACTTGCTGCAGGCAGGAGCGCTTGACCGGATGCAGATTCCCCAGTCGAAGGTCAAGAACATCGCCATACCCTTCTTCGGGATCGTACCCGGGAGCTCGACCATCCCCCTGAGGCAGGTGGTCTTGCCCGTTACCTTTGGCGACTCGGACAACTTCCGCACCGAGCTGGTCACCTTCGAGGTGGTTGAGGGAGACCTCCCGTACAACGCCATCCTCGGGCGGCCTGCCTTGGTCAAGTTTATGGCGGCCAACCATTACGGCCATCGATGTATGAAGCTGCCTGGCCCCAAGGGCATCATCACCGTGCGAGGCGATCTGCAGGCGGCACATGGATGCGAGACCAAGGCCTTGGCTCTTGCAGCATCTTTGCCACAAATATGTGATCGAGGCGACGGCGAAGAATGCCTGCCAGAAGGCGGCGATCCAGCCCAGTGGGGCGACGAGGGCCATGCCGCTCGAGGAGAGCGACCCGACCAAGTGCATCCACGTCTCGGCCGAGCTGAGTTCCAAATAGGAACTCGAGCTCATCACCTTCCTTCGCGCCAACAAGGGTATATTCACTTGGGAACCCGCGGACATGCCCGGCGTTTCGAGGGAGGTGATCGAGCACAAGTTGCAGGTGAGATCCGGCTCTTGACCTGTGCGCCAGAAGCTGCGTCGCTTCTCCCCGGAGAAGGTCGCGGTCATCAAGGAGAACCTTGACAAGCTCCTGAAGGCCGGTTTCATCCGTGAGATTGACTACTCCGAGTGGCTGGCCAACCCGGTCATCGTGCAGAAGAAAGGAGGGAAGTGGAGAATGTGCGTCGACCATACGGGGTTGAACTCGGCTTGCCCGAAAGACAACTTCCCTCTTCCGCGCATCGACCAGATCGTCGACTCCACCGCAAATGCCAAGATGCTGAGCTTCTTGGATGCTTACTCGGGATACCAACAAATCAAGCTGGTGGTCGACGACGAGAACAAGACATCCTTCATCACGCTGTTCGGCACCTATTGCTATACGACCATGTCATTTGGTCTGCGCAATGCGGGGGCCACGTTTCAGCTCTGATGACCAAGACATTCGAACCTCAGATCGGGCGAAACCTTGAGGTCTACGTAGACGACATCATCGTCAAGACCCCCTCCGAGGGCGATCACGTTCGCGACCTTGAGGAAACCTTCGCCAACCTGAACAGGCACAAGATCAAACTCAATCCCAAGAAGTGCGTGTTCAGCGCGGCGTTAGGGAAGGTGCTCGGCTACATGATCGGGGGCTCGGGGGTCGGCCCGAACCCGGAGAAGATCGAGGCGATCGAGAAGATGGCGCCCCCGACCTCGATCAAGCAGGTGCAGAGCCTAACCGGCCGCATGGCCGCCCTCAGCAGATTCATCTCGAGGCTCGGCGAGCGTGGGCTTCCATTCTTCCAAACTCTGCGCAAGCACGGGGACTTCGAGTGGACTCTAGAGGCGCAGCGGTCCTTCGACGACTTGAAGGTATACTGCGTCCCCACCCCTCTCATAACGCCGAACCCGGCGAGAGGTTGTCGCTCTACCTCGCGCCACCACCCACGCCGCGGTGATGTTCGGTGGCGGGCGGGTTCTCAAGAAGACCCAATTTATTACGTCAGCGAGGTCTTGCACGGCCCGAAGGAGCGCTACCCGCAGGTACAGAAGCTGTTGTATGCTCTCCTCATGGCTTCGCGCAAGCTCCGGCACTATTTCCAGGCACACTCTGTAGTCGTCCCGAGCAACTTTCCGCTCGGGGACATCCTGAGGAACCCAGAGGGTGGCAGACGAATCGCCAAATGGGCCATGGAGCTGGCAGCGTTCAACGTCCAGGTCATGGCTCAGACGGCCATAAAGTCGCAAGTACTCACCGACTTCGTGGTCGAGCAGACGTCACAGCCCGCTCCCGAGCTTCAGGTCGAGGAGGAGAAGCCCTGGGTCATGTTCTTCGATGGCTCAAGGTCCTTCAAGCGCTCAGGGGCTGGGATCCTTATCCTTACCCCGCGGCGACCAGTTACGGTACGTGGTTCGTTTCGGGTTTCCAGCGACCAACAATGTGGCATAGTATGAAGCCCTCCTGGCGGGCTTACGAGCTTGCAAGGCATTGGGCGTGCACCGGCTGGTCGTGAAGGGCGACTCCCAGCTCGTCATCAACCAGTTCAACAAGGACTACCAGTGCTCGGGAGACTCGATGGCAAAGTACCTCGCTGAGGTGCGCGAGATGGAGAAGTGGTTCCAGAACTTGGAGCTCAAGCACATCCCCAGGAGGGACAACTCTAGTGCGGACTTCCTCTCCAAGCTCGACTCCTCCAACGACGATATCCCCCCCGACGTCATCCTGGAGACGCTGGCGGTCCCATCGATCTCCGATCAAGAGGTCATGCTTGCTGTGGTCGAAGGTATCCCCTCCTGGGCCGAGCCCATCCACAATTTCCTTGCAAGGGGCAACCTGCCACCCGACCCTGCCGAGAGGAGCAGGATCAAGCGACGGGCGAGCTTGTACACACTCGTGGACGGCATGCTCTACAGGCGGAATGTTTCCGGCATCCTGACACGGTGCATCTCTGCGGAGGAGGGTAAGTATCTGTTAAACGACATTCACTCAGGCCTCTGTGGAGCACACTCTTCATACAGGACGATGGTCGGCAAGGCCTTCCGCATGGGGTATTACTGGCCAACGGCGCTTCAGGATGGTCGTGATATCGTCCGCACTTGCCGAGCATGCCAATTCCACGCCCGGAAGTCGCATCAGCCCGCCTACGTGCTCCAGACCATCCCGCTCGCTTGGCCCTTCTCGACATGGGGGCTGGACATCCTCGGCCCTTTTTCTCAGGCGACCGGGGGAAAGAAGTTCCTGTTTGTCGCTATCGATACCTTCACCAAGTGGATAGAAGCTGAACCGGTCTCGACCATAAACGCTCGGGCGACCGTTTGTTTCTTCCGCTTGTTCGTGGTCACCAGGTATGGGGTTCCATACAAAATTATCACTGACAACGGAACTCAGTTTACTAGTGAGTTGTTCCAGGAGTTCTGCTCGGAACTCGGCATCAAAGTATGCTTCGCTTCAGTGGCTCACCCCTAGAGCAACGGAGCAGCGGAACGCGCCAACGGGCAAATCATCTAGGGCGTCAAGAAACGAGTCGCAGATGAGCTCGAACGTTACGGCAAGACCTGGGTGGATGAACTTCCCACCGTCCTATGGTCTATTCGTACCACGACAAGCCGAGCCACAGGGTCCACACCCTTTCCAGCTCGTGTTTGGTACCGAAGCCGTCCTGCCTCCCGAGGTTCTGTTGGCTCGCCAGAGTCGACAGTCGACCAAGTCGACTTCGAGCACGAGCGGTCTCTCGACCATACCCTCGCAGAAGAAGTAAGATGCCGTGCACTGCTACGATCAACGCACTACCTGCAAGCTCTTCGTAGACATGCATCTCGGTCGGTACGACCTAGGAAGCTCCTTGTTGGGGACCTAGCCCTGAGGCGGATTCAGGGCTCGTCCAGCACCAACAAGTTATCCCCACGGTGGGAGGGCCCCTATAGAGTCGTTTCAACAGATCGCACGGGGGCTTACCGGCTAGCGATGCTCGATGGCAGAGAGCTCTCTAGCTCGTGGAACATAGATCAGCTTCGAAAGTTTTATGTGTAACCTCTATACCTTAAATTTCAATAAAGTTGTTCTTCCATTCTCGCCCTTTATGTCTGCTTCTACTCGTGTTGCTACTGTTCTTTTTTTCGAGACTCCTTTTTCTTCGAACACGACCTTTGTGCGCAGCACATTTGCTGTTGGTCTAAGTGTCGCGAGTTTGACGTTCACCCCTAGTGGACGAGCTAAAACGTAAGCCGAACCTCTTCACAATCTAGCTCTCCCCTATGCCTAGGCCCGAGCCAAGAACCTCGCCACTTTGACTCTGGAGCAGTGTGCACGGTCGCGGTTGTGTTTCGAACGTTAGGCCGGATGCGACTAACTCGCTATAAAGTTTGCTTGTCATGTTTTTTCTCCGTGGACCCATTTTCTCAACTCCGTAGGTCATGATCATTTGCTCGCGTCTAAGTCTTGTGCCCAAGGCCGGCGTTGCTCACCCTTGGACCCAACGGGGGCTGGACAGTGGCATACTACCAGCAAACGACCTGCAAAGCACGAGCAAAAGCGAGAAAGGCGAACTCCAAACATCCTCGACGACGAACTTCAAAACGGGACAAGACCTTTTTCACCCAAAAGTAATGTAGCTCTATCATAATATTTTCGAGCGTTTTTTACAGGACAGCAGGAGGGTAAAGTTACAAGTCCGCCATCTTGCGGGCGAGCTTCTCTTGCTCGAGCTCAGTAACCTTAGCCCGCAAGGTCGAGATCTCACTTTGGTACTGGAGGGCTTCCTTGGCGGCGTCCACGGCTCGGCGATGCTCGTCTTGGAGTTGAGCCAGGGCATTTTTCGCCACCTTGCTGGCGCGCCCGAGCTTCTCCTCCAGCTCCGCGATTTTGGCCTCCAGCTCGGGGGACGCCTTGGCCGAGGAAGACGCTTGCTCAGCAGCAGCCTTCTCCAATGCCTCGACCTTGGCGCGTTCGTCGGCGAGCGCTTGGGCCGAGGAGGCAGCTTGCTCCGCGGCGGCCTTCTCCAGCACCTCGACCTTGGCTTGCAGGGCCTCAAGCGCTGAGTCTGAGGATGAAGCTCGCTCTGCGGCGGCCTTCTCCAGCGACTCTACCTTGGCGCGCTCGGTCTCAAGCGCCTCGAGCGCCCTGGTCGTCCGAGTCCGTTCTTGCTCTACGGCCTTGAAGCCGTGCTCGCGCTCGGAAGTCTGGTTTGCTCGAGCTCGGCCGCGTGAGCCACCTCCTGCGCCGCCATCGTCTGGCGAAGGTCGTCGAGCTCCTTGTTCGCCTGCTCGAGCTCTGCCTGGTCGACCTCGATGGTCGTCTGAGCTTAGCGGCGCTTCGACTGCCAGCGTCTCCACTACGTTCAAGATCCCCCTGAGCACGTCGGCATGCTCGTGGAGACCTTGCAGCCCTCGGGTGATGCTGCCGATCGCCTTAGAGGACAGGGAAAGTGGCCCAGGTAAGAAGTTGATGAGAAAACTCGACCTAACATGTTGCAGGGCATGTGAGGGGATCCCTTACCTCACGGAGACGATTCTCGATGCGTGCACGGGTGAACTCTTCGTTCAGCTCCTCGATACGAGTGCGGACGATCTCGTACTCTTCGCCCAGCGCTTCAAGGCTGGGGTCGACCTCGACCTCCGGCTGCGTCTTGGCTGAGGCCTTTAGTCGCCCGTCGGGCGGTTTGGAATCTGCCGCCTCGTCGCGGGTCCGACTCTCCGGTTGAAGGCGGCGGCCTCTGGGCCCAACCTCCGTGGCCGGGGCCCCGTCCGGCTTTTCCGGCAGGAGTTGCTGCGTCAGCGACATCGAGCCCAACCTCTATGGTCGGGGCTCCGCTCACCTCCGGCAGGGGAGTGCTCTCACTGGTCCGCCGTCGCGGTCTTCCTGTGTTGTCCGTTCCGTGGCACAGGCGCCACGACCTCGGAACCAGACGCGGCCTCGGGTTGGCGGCTTGAGGTGCTCCCACGGCGGCCATCTTGGTGGCGGTCTTTATCCACGATCTCGGCGCCCGGGACGGTCGAGGTCGGGTGAGCCGGGGGCGACTTCACGGCGGCAACCGTGGCACTCTTGGTGCCGTCCCCGACATCGACCTCGGGGTCGGCGGTGCAGCGTCCCGCCTCGCCGATCTTTGTAATCCTCATCGCCACGGCCGATTTCCTCCTCGTCCGGGTCGTTGACCCCTTGGTAGAACTCACCAACCGGGGGCGGGCTTGTTGGCCCCGAGGGGGTCCACGTCGGGCGTGAAGGTCGGCGCGGGGCCAACACGAAGGCGTTCTCCTCCTCCTCCTCAGACTCGGACTATACTGAACAATGACCATCGTCAAAGCAGGCGGGTTTGAGCTCGGGTGCTCAAGGTCTGCGATCAAAACATACACTAAGCGAAAGATCACGCAGGAAGGCGATCGTCGGGAAGCGTGGATTTACAGGTCACGACCTTCGCCTCATTGAGGGTCGGCGAAGGTCTTGTTGCCCCGAGGCTGATGGGGCACTTCGCTTGCGTGTCCTCGCGACTGGGAATCTCGGAGCCCATGCCGGCTCCACGTCATCCACTGCGGCGGAGCTCCGAGCTTCAGGTCCCGGAGCCGGGAGAGGGCTCGAGGTCCTAGCGGCGGCCTCCGCGCTCTGCTGCTGCAAAAAGGAGAACACGTCAAACCAGCAAGGCACACGAGCACGGGCTCGGGGGCTCGACCAGCGGGATCCTTTCCATGGCACGGTCACCCCACTCGGCATGAGGTTTCTTCGCCTCCTGGCGGTTCGCGTCGGCCGGGGAAGGCCTCTTCTTCCCTTTTTTGCTCTTGCCCATGGTAGTATGAGCATCCGCTTTGGCCGTGTCGAGCAGCTCGATGGTCTGCGAGCATGAAAGGATCAAGGAGGGCCCCAGGGTCACTCAGGTCGAGCCATTGGACGGGATGGCCTACCTCGATCTTTCGGCGGAGCACGTTCTTCGGGACGGAGTCGTCCATGGAGTAGTTGTGCGCCAGTTTCCTGAACTTTTCGTTCATCCTGGCGGCAACCCAAGACTCCTTCGGCGCTGCAAAGGGGAACGACCCTCAAAGAAGATCGAGGGGCAGACTCGAGCAAGACCACGAGGCGGGGAGGCATACCAGACGTACCCTCGCGGGTCGAGTCGATGCGCCCTTGGATCTCATAGAATGGGTGCGTTCGCCTCCGCAGGGGGGACACCCGATTCCGCAGGAAGTCGACAGCGATCGCTTGCCCGGTGAGACCGCGCTCGGAGCAGAGATGTATGGCGGCGATGGCCTCTTCGTCGGCCTCGGGATCGTCCGCCTCTGGGGTCTCTTTGTTCCCGCTGATGGGCTTCCCCTCATATGACAGCGTGCCGAGTTCCCCTTTCTTCAGGTAGAACCACCGCTCGGACCATGGCCCGAGGCAGTCCCGAGTTTGGATCTTGGGGAAGGACCACATGAGTCCTGTCCGTAGCCGGAAGTAGAGGCATCCGACCCCGGGGTCCTTCCCAGAGCGGAAGAGGCTGAAGTACCGAAAGAAGAGCGAGGGGTTGGGAAGGATTCCTAGGAACCCCTCGCACAGGTGGGAGAAGATGGCGAGAGTGAGAATGGAGTTCGACACCAGGTTTATGAGCTCGATCTCGCAACTCGTGAGGACCACGGAGAGGAACTCGCTCTCCGAGGTTCGCAGGCCGAAGAGGACGCAGTGCTCGGTGCAGACGATCTTGTCGTCCCCGGGGCGTGGCTCGGTCTCATTGCCCGGCAGCCGCCATGTGAATGGATCAAGTAGTCCCAGGGTCTCGAGTTCCTTCATCCTTGCTGGCGACAACGTGCTCCTCCCTAGCTTGGCCATGGCAATCACGGCGATTTTGGTCGAAGGTGGGGGAGGAGGTTTTTGCTTGGGCAAGGAGGCTTGGAAGGCGAAGGGCGCTGGTCGGGAATTTTCTCAACAGTCGCTGCGGTTTTGAGTTTATAGGCCGCACCGTCGCCAAATCCAGTCCGCGGTGCTTCGAAGGACGTGCCGGCCACAATTTGACAGGTGCAATTAAGGCCTGGGCTGCGGCTTCGAGACATAGTAGGTGTCCACCAACCGTTTGCATCCGTACCGGGGTTCCGGAGATCAAGAGGCACCAGGTGTCGTTTGAACACGGCCTGTGTGAGGAGCCACCCAGACCGTCCTCGGGTTATTCGAATGACCAGTTGCCCTCATCGGATTTGGAGGCTAGCAACAGATCACCGGAGGTGTTCACAATGCTAACACCCATGCCCAATTAGGACAACAAGTATCCCATTCGAATAACTCGATAACAATCCCGGTATTCCTCCGGTATGCGACCCGAAGCTCGCCCAGGATCGCCCCGCGTACCGGTTTCCATTGCCATATCAATTCAATGCACATAAAGGGGGCAACAAACCCAAAACTTTACTACCAGACACGTAATGCGGAAGCACAACAACGACTAAAAACCAAAGCACAAAGACAAACCAAACAACCACACAACTAAAACAACACATCTAGCATACTAGAAGCATATAAAACAAGACTAGACAGCAAGATAAAAGTTCAAAATTTCGGCATGACGCCCCTAGAAGTACGGACATCCACTCAGCAGGCATAAGAAACAAATAATTAACCAAGTATAGCACAACAACCACAAACATGGCATAAGGAGTAGCACGGATAGAAGTAACAACTAGACATGAGTTAAGCATAATAATACAACAAGGTTCAACAACGAAAAAGACAAGTATTTTAAACAAGCCAAAACATAGTTTTGGAACCTAACTATACAACAAAAGAATACACCACCACCAAAGTAAACCAAAAGAATGACATCTCCGGAAGTGTTCTGCCCTTGAACACTTCCGGGCGTTTATAACGCCGAGCTTGCTTTTACTCGGTGCCCCGCCCGACCACCGAGAAGCAGTAGGGACAGAAATCACACCCATCGGAGTCCTCACCTGAAAAACCACAAAGCAGAAACATGAGTACAGAAGGTACTCGCAAGACTTACCCGTGGTCCATATATGACCGACTCGAAGGAATATGCATTTGGATGTAGCAAGGTATAAGCTTAAGGTAAAAGTGCAGAAATGCTTACTTTGTTGCATAATCAGATTCAACTACACAAATTTCAAATTCATAGTAGTTATGGACAGCACATATTACTAGAGTGAGAGCTGAATTTAAACATTAAAGAGAGCAATTAAAATTAGGAACAAGTATCAACATCAAATAATCCAACTATTTTCAATTTAAGTTATTACTACGTTGAAGTGTCGGATGATACAAGCGTGCTCATATCCGAGAGCGCGGCAATTCGAATCGCTTATTCACCCTGCAGGGGATCATCAATCGCACGACATGTGCCACAAGGAACCTCATGTCAACCCTCCTCCCATCCATATCTACTCGTTGAACCATCCTCATGCGGCCCGAGCACCTAGCAACCTCCCTCGAGCGGCTCAAGCCTCGCTTAGCCCTCGCGAGAGGCCTAGGCCTCGCCCTCAACCACGTCCAATCGCATGAGGGCATGACCCATCGAGTAGTATGCCATGAAAGGGTGGCTTACCGTACCATTATATCGGGCATGCGATCAACAAGGGGTGCTCGATCAACATGGCAAACAACGGATCGGACCTTAACCAACACGGGCGAGACTACAACATTTGAGCCTCCACACCCAAATGATCCAACCCTCTCGCCCGGTCTCAATTTTACATTTCAAACATAACCATTTCCATTTACAACCCAATAGTGTGAAATGATCATTCTCAAATGAGGGAACCATCCCCCACTTGGCCCATACCCGACATCTAAGCAAAACTAAGCATGGACACAATGTAATTACCCATATAATAGCTCCAAGGAAGGCATTCAACAATTATCAATGAGTGTATGTGCAACAAGTAGGTTCTAATCCTATCCCACATTTCAATTCCTAATGCAAGACATAATCATCCAATAAGCAAATTATTCACTAAAATACAATCATATATGGTTAAACATGCTTAGGTGCTTGCCTTGAGCTTCTGCTTGATCCTCAGTAACATACGGCCCTCCGGTACCCCCCTCGGTCACCGCCGTGTTAACCTCCGCGTGCTCGTTCTCTACACGCTCGCCATGTATGAAAAATGAGATGCATGCGATGCATATGAAATGAAAATACTAAATGCATCCTCAAGACAAATCCAAAAGTGCAAACATTCATCTCAATTGAAGAATGAAAATGCAATTGCAAGACTCCACTTCTACTCTAAAGCCAAAATCTGAAAATAACATGCATACACCTCTAAACAGGCATAACTTTTGAATGCTTAATCGAAAAAATGATTTTTTTACTCTAAAGGACCACAAGAGGGTGATCTAACTTTAACATACAACACAACATTCAGAATATAGATTGAAAGTTTTTAACTAAACTCTGAACTTCAGCCCCAAAATCTAAATTTTCAGAAAAATCGGTTTCAGGACAGCATGTATACAAATGACCATAACTTTTTGATCACTTAGCCAAATTGAGCAAACTCAGAGCCTAAACGACCACAAGACATAGACCTACCACTTAGCTTTGGCCAATCACCCATATTCTGCACAGAGAATTCCCAGTTCGGCCAGGAACAGAGAACAGTTTCAGAGTTTCAGAAATTTCAGAGTTTCAGAACAGCATGCACAAATTTCATCATATAAATTGCTATACTTCATGTAATTGAGTAAAGGATAACATTTTTACAATCTACACGAAATTTCCTAAAACTTCTCAGGCAAAATTAATTTCTAATTCGGCCTCTAACTAATTTTAATTCGCAGCTCAAGTTTCAGCTCCACATTTTCAGCATTTTCAGAGCAGCACGCACTAAAATCGACATAACGTTCAGCTGGATTAAGGAAATTGAGTGATTCCAGTTGGAGATGAAATATACTTCCATCACCCACAACTTTCTCTATAGCCAGCCTAACAGGAGATGCTCGGAACTTGCTCAAATCAACTCGAAACAGTAGCTACGAAATCTGCTCGAAAATTCAGACTTTGCTCCAAACCCTAGATTGGTTATTCCCCATCCAAATCCCAAATCTCTACTCACCTAAGCCCCCAAAACCACCAATGCTGCCCCCAAAACCAGAAAACAACAAACCCTAAATCAAGGAAGCATTACCTTCAAGAAGTGGAAGAGGAAGAGAGGGGGATGGCTTGGGGAGGTGCTGCAAGAGGAGTGCTGGCTGCTGCTTGTGGGGGAGAGGAAGGAGCCACCAGGGAGCAGCAGGGGAGGCGTGGCCAGCTTGGGGAGGTGCTGGAATGGTGCGGCCAGGGAGGAGAACACCAGGAGAAAATGTGTTGCTCGGTTTGGGAAGGAGGGGAGTGAGGTGCAGCTGTGGAGGAGAGAGTTGGCTTTGGTTTGGGGCTGGTGGAGGGCTTGTGGAGGAAAAACCAGGAAAAGGAGGTGCTGATCTGGTTTGGGGGTTGGCCCCAATTCCTTTTTGTGTGTTGAGCTCACTTGACCCACTAGTAAGCAAGCTAGAAGGGTTAAGTTCTCAAAATTTTTAGCATAGGATTCAATTTTGATGCTATGATTTAAATTACCATTTGATAAAAATCGTATTTGCACACTGAAATTTCTAGCTCTTAAATTTTTCTAAGTTTGGAAATTTTCTAAGTGGCAGTTTAGAGCATTGACTGAAGTCGGAAGTTGATTTCAAATGCGGCCAAAACTCGGTTGGCGCTAATGTTAGCCGCATTAAACGAATTCGAAATTGGGGCCATGACAGCCTGGCGTTACGTTTTCCGCCCGACCTCGACCTCATGCTCGAAGGTTCCGGAAATCAGTCCCGACTGTAGAGGCTCAAGGTCGGACCGTGTTCCTGCCACGACCTTAAGCCTCGGGGGCTAGCTGACGAGGGTTGGGCGTCCCTTGACCGGCCAGCGCGCGGTCAATGGACCCCCAAGCTCGGGAGGCCCCGACCACGACCTGGGCGTGTGCCGAGGTGCTCGACCTAAAGCGCGCTGGACCCGAGCCCGGCTCTGCACGACCTCGAGCTCGGGTCAGCTCTCATTCGGGCCGTAGTCCTCCCTTGGATTTCGGATCATGCATTTGACCGGCGGTTGCCAAAGTGCGGGTCGTGGGGATGAAGCGAATGCATGCAACAAGTCCGGAGCAGTTACTGCCAGCTCTCAACGGGCATGAAGGCCACTTCCCGGGAATCTCTCCCATCCGTTGTGTGCAGAGGAGGTATAAGACCAAGGGTGCGCAATCTCTCGAAACGGCACGAAGACAACACACAACACGCCATAGCTCGAGCTTGGACATAGCCATTGTTGAACTTGAGCTGTAACACACCCCTGTACTCAGAAATAGCTAAGAATACCGCCCATGAGGCGGCTCGATAGAGCTATTACCTCCACAGGGGCTCGAACCAGTATAAATCTCGGCCTCACGCTCGTTGTCGTCTTGCTCCGACCATCTTCACGTCTACCCCATTCCTCTGTTTGAGTGAAGCGCAGCTCAGGTCCCGTATCACACTAACCCCCCATCTCATTTCTTGTGGTTGGCGATCCCGATCGTCGACAATAGCAAAACGGTGTAGTAGAACAGTGAAATTGTTCAGTGGTAAATGTCACTAGATGATTGCTGAAAACAATGGGAATGCCAGGGGTGATGTGGGGCGAGGTAGTGAGGCATGTTGTTTATCTTCTGAATCGTGTGTCGACTAAAGCAGTAAAAGGAGCTACTCCTTATGAAGTGTGGAAGGGTAGAAAACCCAATCTGGAGCAGCTTCGGTTATTTGGGTCCATGACATTTGCTAAGGTGCCAGCAAGCCAAACTCATAAACTAGATGATTGAAGTGAACCAATGGCTTCTTGATCCAGTAGGAGAAGGATATGTGTTAGCCGTGATGTGATTTTTGACGAAAGTAAGAAATGCAATTGGGATTGGTTGTCTGGAGATAATCCTGTCTCGGCTGAATTCACTATTCAATATTTGACATTGGCTGAAGAAGTAGATCGACATCTGCGAGACAAAGCACAACAAGATTGAGCTCGAGAGACACTTGGTGAGGAGATCGATTACTCAGTTGAACCTCCTTCTCAGTTGGCTTTGGGGTTGGGAGAAGCAGCAACAGCTCCAACCAAATCAACACCATTATCACTAACACCTACATTGAATTCAGTTAGTACGCCTTCTACCTCCTCCTCTGAGTCAATTCCATTGAAGTTCAAATCGCTAGCAGAGATTTATCAAGAAATAGAAGGCATGCAATTGTTTGATCTTGGAGCGTGCGAGTCTTTGGAAGAGCTGAACATTGTGACGATTAATGAGCGACAAGTTATTACAAGCGACAAGCAACAAAAGATTGGAAGAAGGCAATGCAGAATGAGTTTAACTCTATTGAAAGAAACATGACATGCACTTTAACAGGCCTTCCTAGGGGTACAAAGCCAATCAGTTTGAAATGGGTGTACAAGCTAAAAAAACGCAATTGGAGAAATCATAAAACACAAGGCGAGATTGGTTGCAAAAGGATATGTGCAACAAAAGAGAATTGATTTCGAAGAAGTGTTTGCTCCGGTTGCTAGAATGAGGACCGTGAGATTGTTATTATCATTGTCAGCTCAGAAGGGTTGGCAAGTGCATCATCTCGATGTCAAATCAACTTTTCTCAATGGGGAGCTTCAAGAAAATGTATATGTATCTCAACCAAAGGGTTTTGTCATTGTCAAGAAAGAAGACAAAGTGTACAAATTGTCCAAAGCACTGTATGGCTTGTAGCAAATGCCTAGAGCCTGGAACACACGCTTGGACACAACCTCGAAGAACCTCGGTTTTCTTAAATGCCCTCAAGATCAAACAGTTTACAGACGTAGCTCTGATAAAGGCTTACTCATTGTTGGAGTTTATGTTAATGATCTAATTGTGACTAGAGAAAATCAATAGGAGATTCAGTTCTTCAAGGAGCAAATGGAGAATGAATTTGAAATGAGTGACTAGGGTATGCTTTCTTACTATCTGGGAATAGAAGTAAAGCAAGCAACAGAAGGGACATTCTTGAGTCAAGCCGGATATGCTAAGAAGATATTGCAGCAAGTAGGGATGTGGGAATGCAATCCATCAAAATACCCGATGGAACCAAAGTTACATCTGACCAAAGATGAAGAAGGAGCATCAGTAAATGCAACAGCTTATCGGAGTTTGATTGGATGTTTGCGATACTTGCTGCATGCCAGACTAGACCTAAGCTACTCGGTTGGGATGGTTAGCAGGTATATGGAAACACTCGAACAAAGCCACTTAAATGCGATCAAGCGAGATCCTTGATATGTTAAAGGCTGTTGGCTTCGGCATTGCTTACAGGCACAATGGAGTTAGTAAGTTGATAGGCTTTAGTGATAGTAATCTTGCGAGTGATCTTGATGATAGGAGAAGTACTACCGGTATGGTATTTTATTTCTTAGGAGGTCCAATCACTTGGTGCTGACAAAAATAGAAAACTATGGCATTATCTTCATGCGAGGCGGAGTTTATGGCTGCGGCATCTACGGCATCTAGGCAGTATGGTTAAGAAGTCTGGTAAGTAGTTTAACCAGTGTTGAACCAGAAAAAGTGGTGCTAAAGGTTGACAATAGATCAGCAATAACACTTCTAAAGAATCCGGTGTTTCACGAGAGGAGTAAACATATAGGTACCAAATACCATTTCATCCAGGAATGTGTTGAAAATGGGCTGGTTTCAGTCGAATATGTGAGCATCGAGGAACAATGCGCAGATATTCTAACCAAAGCTCTTGCGAGAGTCAAGTATGCTAAGATGCGAGGTTTGTTGGGTGTCAGAAACATTACTGAAGAAGATCAGGATTAAGGGGGAGAATGTTGGATGTAATCCTAATCAGAAGAGTTTTGTTTGGATCTATTTCAGGTTGCAGATAAGTTTGGTAGTTAAATTAGTTGTCGATCGTAGAACACTGATTATCTTTAAGAGTCTAGTTCGGTTCAGATTAGATTGAATTGCTTTGCAATTTGTAATCTAACCTTATCTATAAAAGCTATAAAAAGGTGAATATACCCAGAAAAGCTGCGCAGTTGAGGACATCACCAAAATCCTCTTGTTGATTGTTTTGCTCTATTTTTGCTCTCTCCTGAAGTCTTGTGTTCTTCATCTGCGTATTGGGAGTTTTCTTCTGAAGTTCAGAGCATTAGTAAAAGCTCTGTTGATGTTTTGTTTCCCTGAAATCCAGAGAACCGGCAAAGTGTTATTGTTGTTGTTTTGCTGAAAGTTCAGAGAACTAGTTGAGTTATGCGGTTATTGTTTTTTTGCAGATTGGATCAAAGTAGTGCAGAGGAAGGGAGTTTCAAGTTCAATACCAACACGGAGCTAGACGATTGATGCTGCTACCATCTGCGTGGCTCACTCCATTAATTGGGTCATCCTGGCTGAAAGCACCCTGAGCAGCAGCAGGCGTGTTGTTCATTTGTCTATTCTGATAGCAGCAGTGTATGTTTTGGATGGACAATATCTTAAAGCGAAAATGTAATACACATATAAAAATAGAAGGCTAGCTTGGTACGATTATATGGATTTAATCCTATAATAGCAGTTCACACGCGCCGAGCATGACAGTAAATTACTATATCTGTATACAAAGTACTTATCATATGTTTTGTGTGGCAGGGGAAGAGGGTTTTTACTAACAGGAGATGACGAAATAAGCATAAGGGGTTGTTATATAATTATAGGTATTTTTTAGATAGGTATAGCACCACTGTCCATAGTTTGCGCAACAAAATCTAAATGGTTGGCAGGGAAAATCACGATAGCATCAAAAGCATGGGAGGTGATAGAAGGATTGGTCCCGATCTTTCGATGAAAGAGGTGGATTCGATTTGGGGGGACGAGATGTTGGCGACCCAACTACACCGTTCCCAGACGATATGTCTTAGCAATCGTTACACCAACTCCCAAAGTGTTATTGATCTTGCTAGAAGCACGATCAACCTGACCACGAAAGTCTTTGTTCCTGCAAGCAACTGAAGAACAAGCAAGAACAAGATGAACAAATAACTGAATTTGCAATGGAATTGAATTGTTCAATCTAAAAACTAGAGAAAGGTGGGGTTCTGAAGACAGTAATTCGGGCGGTTTAGTCAACACGCTCGATTACAAGAGGAAGTAGCAATGCTAACTTTCAATCTAACAAAACCCAAGTTCTAGATGAGGGTTTAGGTGATTATTTATACTATGGGAGTAGGAGAGGGTCGGCCATAGCATAGGAGATCTAATACAACTCAAATTCAAAGCACAAAGTCTACTTTGACTAGAGTTTGACTCGGACTGAAAAAGCAACGTGTGGTTTTTGGCAATTTTCGGACGTATCCGAAGGAGTTTTGAGATGAGACCAGATCCGTTGGAAAGTAGACTCCGAGATCTTTCAAACGTACTCATGGTCCTCCAAAAACATTCGGAATCAAAAGTTATGGCATTTTAAAGTCAGCGCTGTTGGTGAGGTCGAACTAGACTCGAACTTGAACTTCTCTTTCCAATCCAACTTGAACTTATTCTTTAGCCTAATTTTGGTCCACGAGGGTCCTTCTCTATGGTTCCTAAGTACAATCAAATCACCACAAGTATTAAATAGCATCCCATTCATATTATCACTAATGGGGAGGCTTAGGAACACATTCACCTGATGATTAAGGCATGTCGTCTTGTGAGCTCGAATGTCGGTCCTTGTATAACATGGCCGGGTTCAAATTGATGTGTAGATGTGGCTGTATCCATGGGAGTGATGTCCTCATCATCCTCCCCTTCTTGCATTTGAGTCGTCCTCGACTCAAACTCTTCATCTTCTCCCAAGTATGGCTTTAAATCTACAATGTTAAATGTGGGACTAACCCGAAAATCTGTAGGCAACTCAAGCTTATATACATTATCGTTAGTCCTCTCCAATACTTTAAAAGGACCATTAGCTCTAGACATCAACTTAGACTTTCGTAACTCAGGAAGACAATCCTTTCTCAAGTGCAACCAAACAAGGTCACCAGGTTCAAAAATTACATGCTTCCTTCCTTTACTAGCAGCAAGCTTATATTTCTCATTCATAAACTCAATGTTTGTTTTAGTTGTCTCATGCATTTTTAACATCAGTTCAGCACGTTGTGTAGCATCAAGATTCAATTTCTCTGAATGTGGAATAGGCAACAAGTCAATGGGAGCACGAGGAACAAAACCATACACAATCTCAAAAGGGCACAACTTAGTAGTAGAATGCAATGACGATTATCATAAATTCAATATGAGGCAAGCATTCTTCCCACATCTTAATGTTTTGTTTCAAAATAGCCCTAAGCATGGTAGACAAAGTTCTATTGATAACTTCTGTTTGTCCATCAGTTTAGGAATGACAAGTAGTAGAAAATAGCAACTTAGTCCCCAATTTAGCCCATAAAGTTCTCTAGAAGTGGCTAAGAAATTTAGAGTCACGGTCTGAAACTATTGTGTTGGGCACACCATGCAATCGAACAATCTCACGGAAAAACAAATTAGCAACATGGGAAGCATCATCACTTTTATGACAATGTATGAAGTGTGCCATTTTAGAAAATCTATCCACAACAACAAAGATGCTATCCCTCCCCTTCTTTGTTCTAGGCAATCCTAAAACAAAGTCCATAGAAATATTCTCCCAAGGCACACTAGGAACAGGATGGGGCATATACAAACCATGTGGATTAAGTCGTGACTTAGCTTTTTGACATGTCGTGCAGCGAGCGACGAAATGTTCCACGTCCCGTCTCATCTTTGGCCAAAAGAAATGGCTAGCAAGTATGTCCTCCTTCTTCTTCACACCAAAATGACCCATCAGCCCACCTCCATGCGCTTCCTGTAACAACAACAAACGAACAGAGCTAGCAAGAATTCATAGCTTGTTAGCTCTAAACACAAAACCATCATTGAGGACAAATTTATTCCATGTTTTTCCCTCTTGGCAATTCAGTAACACATCCTTAAAATCAGCATCATGCTCATATTGCCCTTTAATTGCTTCCAATCCAAAAATTTTGAAGTCAAGTTGTGTCAACATGGTGTAACTCCTAGACAAGGCATCAGCAATAACATTCTTCTTTCTCTTTTTGTGTTTGATGACATAAGGAAAAGACTCAATGAATTCAACCCACTTTGCATGCCTACGGTTCAATTTTCCTTGACTTCGAATATGATATGAAGGAACAAATCTAGCTCGCATGATCCTTTTCAATGCATTCCAAGTTGGCGGCATATTATTTGGGTTCTTACTACGATATTCATGCCACCAAATAGAAGCAAAATCAGTAAACTCACTAGTTGCAGCTCTAACCCTTTTATGTTCAGGAAAATCATGGCAAGCAAACTTCTGATCTACAGCTAGTTCCCAAGTGAGGTATGCATCAGGATCATATTTCCCATCAAAAAGCGGCATGGTGAATTTAATCGCTCCTAAGGAATCATCATTATCGCGTACCTTTCGCCGTGGAGGACGAAATCCCATACCTAGACGGTTGCGGTGTAGTTGTCGTGGTCTACCGTCTTCATCTTCCCCAACTTCCGTGTCTGCCGAATAGTGATCTTCCTCAAGTTCCTATTTGGAAGATCGCAACAAGAGAGATATTTATCGTATTTGCCATTTCCTCAAGTTGTTGCAAGATCGCAACAAGAGAGATATTTATCGTCCCAATAGAAACCTCAAAGGTTGTGACCTTGCTGTTGGTATCGATCTGGGTTGCCTCCAATTGACCAAGAAGGTCATTAGTAGCACGCACATCCTTATCAAGCGCTTCGGTGTGTAGTCGTATTTGGTGCTCAAAGTGTTGGATGATGCCTCGGGTGCGCGGTGAATGCTGATTGGTATTGTCCATTAATCCTGACATTGTTAGAAAAAATAAATAGCAAAAGAACTAACACTAGGTCAGAAGAAAAATACCTATCTACAAAGGTGTGTGGTGGTGTAAAGTCGCTCACTCTCAACTTGTTTAATCACGCTCTTACCCGTTCTTACCAAGTTTAGCAAGGAGGTGATGGCAACCAGCAAGAAACAGAAACAACTTCCGAGAGTGGCACTATAATAGGTGGGGTGCTACTTCCTACACAGTAGGGTTCGAATATGTGGAGTTGTATGATGCGCACTAGGGTCGGCTCGATCTTCTGATGAGAACGATACGTCGATTTGGTGTAGTGACGACACTACCAATCCATGGGATCAGCAACCGAACAATCACAAAGTCACCACACGAGGCGATCAACCGAGCCAAACACGATCGATCCTTGAACCTGCTAGCAATCGAGAACAAGCAAGAACAAGTTGATAGTAAATAGGTAATCTCACCAATAAGTTGAGATTTTGTTTCTCGACACGGGTGGTCTAGTCGACACACGCGAACTCGAGGAGGGAAGCACAAGGGTTCTACCAAAACACAACAAAACCTAAGTGTAAAAGAACGGTGGCGGCCACATATATAGCGGCGGCCAGGAGATGTAGGGCAGCCAAAACAGCGGTGGCCACCAAAACCCTAAGATACATGGGCCATAGGCCCAAAAGTGAGGTGATGCAGCACTCTAAATTTCTAGCCCGTGACATTGTTCCATATTTTCCCGTCATTCTGGAGTGAATTTGGAAGTGGGGCTGGATCTATTGGAAAGTTTATCTCCTAAGCTTTCAAACGGGTGGTTGCACGCTCAAAAATGGAGTCTGGGAGCCCGAGTTATGCTCGTTTGAAGTTGGCGTGCTGCTGGATTGCCGACCGGGCTTTTTGGCATCTTGAGCTTCCATACGGGCCTTCCTTGATACGTGGGCTGTTCTCGGGGTGTGTGCTTGAGGCTCTTGTCTGTTGATGTGGGCTTGAATAGCTGAGCTTTTGGATTAAGGCCTCTCGGCGACGAAGTTGCCGCATCGTCGATCGTATGTGACGAAGATGGAGCAGCGTCGGTAGTCATTGGAGAGGCCGGAGAGGAAGGAGGGGCAGCGGTCACGCTGGTCGTATCTATGTTGGTGATGTCCTCATCAGGAGAGGCCGGGGAGGAAGGAGGGGCAGCAGTCACGCTGGTCGTATCCATGTTGGTGATGTCCTCATCATCCTCCCCTTCTTGAATTGGAGTCGTCCTCGACTCCTTCTCATGATCCTGCAAAAGGTTAGTGGCAACAGGAGGCAAGGAAACAGATGTCTGCAAAGCAATATCATGTGAGGAAACAATGTTATTTAAAAGGACTACTTTCTTGAACATTGGTTTAGATTGTTGTACACCACTAACAAGTTTGTCATCCTCATGTTCTTTACCATTAGTTATTTTTGCATTAATTTTGGCTAGCTCAGTAGGAGTCATTGGATTCAAAATCATTTTCTTTCCATTAAACTTGAAAGTATATTGATTGGTTCTACCATAGTGAATAGCATCAACATCATATAACCAAGGTCTACCTAATAAAAGTGAATATGATTCCATAGGTATGACATCACAACAAACATGATCATGGTATGAACCAATGGAGACAGGAACTTGCACAGTTTATGTTACCTGAACCTTACCAATTGAGTTGAACCATTCCATTGAGTAAGGTTGCCGAAGTGGAGTCGTGGTCAAGCCAAGCTTCTCGACCATGTGTAGACTTGCGAGGTTGCTACAGTTTCCTCCATCAATGATGACGTGTACCGCTCATTCTTGCACAACAAACTTAATTTGGAATAAGTTGTTGTGTTGAGTTTCATTGGCATGCTACACTAGTGCACTAAGTAGGCGATGAGACATGAGGCTCATGTAGTTGTCCGTCATTGCAGCACTCAGGTGCACACCATCTTGATCATTCTTGCCTACAGGGTTAGTTGCAGGAATAGCAAGCACATTCTTATCGTTACATATTGAAATACTCTAACTATCCTTCTTCTTAGATTGTGTAGGCTTGACTTCTTTCTTCAGTAGTTCCTTCTCATTCTTGGTCGAAGGGATAGTCCCATGCTCGACCTTTTCATTTTTTAATTCTCCATTTCGCCATTTCCCCATGAACTCACTATGCTTTTTTCTTTCAATTTCTTCTCTTTTCTCAAACTCATGATTAAGTTTCTGCATATATTTCTTTGTTCCTGGCGGAATGCTTGGATCATCCTCGAAGTATAGATCATCGTTCTTTCGTGGACCTGCCATTATTAGCGGTAGACAAGAAAAACACACACAAAAATGTATATTCCTATCTACTAATATGTGGATAGTGGAGGATCTCGCACGCTCAAGCTCACACCAAGTTCTTACCAGTTCTTATCCTACGGCTTTTCAAGGTTCAATCGGTGGATGATGGTAATCTGCACTTAGGGGTGACAAAGCGATTGCAAGGTGCTTCTCCTGTGGTTAATAGTAGGTGGAGCTTGGATAGGTATAATATGTAACAAAGGATATACTAGAACCACACTAGTCAAAACAAGTTTAAAGAACATTCAACAGCGGTACTTTGCTGGTCCTATGCTAGACCGTACTAGAGACGCGAGCCTAGACACCAATGAAGTCACAGAAATAGGAACCAGGACGATCTCAACACACAAGTAAATAGCTAGGACTCCTTTTTCCACCTTTTTAGTGTGGCTCTTTTATATGCACTTGCCTTTTTTTATTTTTCTTCCTTTTATATCAAAAGTGGCACATATGATGAATTACAACTCAAAATTTTTCCTGCTGCAAAATAGATCTACTATGCAGATACTTCAAATGCTATTTTATGGTTTTTATCAGCTTCCAATGCAAAAACATATAACTAGAAAGTTGTAGATCTTTTCGAGCTAATCAATTTGCATATATGGAACGTCTATTTTGGATAAGGGAAGCTAGAGATATTGACCCCGAAATACAGACTGCTCAGAAAATCAAGGATGAAGACAGATTCCAATCTGACGAGATTTTGGGCAAGAAGACGGCATTTCTGGAAAGTTTCACAATGGACAAAGTTGTAGTCAATTTCTCAAGCTTTCAGGAAAGTATAAGAACAGCAAAATCCAATTTCGTATGAGGGAGTTATGACCAAAATACCGAACTAGACAGAGGAGGATCCGAATTCACTACAGGAATCCTGAAAATTTTCGTGGGCCAGAAGCCCACGAAAATAAGAACCTTGCCGACGAAAATAACTATTTTCGTCGGCAATAGCCTTATTTTCGTCGGGCCACGGCCGCCAGAGATAAGCGATCGAAAGTTAGCTTAATTTTCGGCCGACTCTGAAGCGAAAGTTATTAATTTTAAATCGGCGGTAGCCGACGAAAGTTAGTCCGGAAAGCCACAATTTTAAATCGATAACGACAATACGACGAGAAGTATATAATTTTAAATCGGTTTTCTTATCCACGAAAGTTAATTTGGTAATTTTAAATCGGTTTTTTTATTACGAAAATAATTTGGGTTAATTTTTGTCAGTTTCTGCTAGCCCACGAAAATTATTTGGGTTAATTTCCGTCGGTTTTATTAGCCCACGAAAATTATTTGGGTTAATTTTCGTCGGTTTTGCCTGGCCCACGAAAATTATTCTGGACCTAACAAAAAAAACAGCCCAGTAAACCCATTTTTCATACAAATTTAGACAAATATCATTCAAAACATATATCATTCATTCAATTCAATCATTCATCCACATATATCGCTCATTCATCCACATATCATTCAAAACATATATCATTTAATCATTCATCCACATATATCGCTTATTCATCCACATATCATTCAAAAATCCACATACATCCATTCATTCATCCACATATATCATTCATCCACACATAATAGTTAGTTGAGTTGTCGCATCAGAAGATTACAGATTATTACCAAACATCTCAAGATTACATAACATGAGGGTCATTTGAGTTGTGGCGCTTCTGCTTGAGCCAAATAGGTTTTGAACATGCTCTCGGTCTTTGCTCCAGTCTTCTTTGGTACGTGGCGGCGGAGTTTAGTAAACCTGGGCGTGTTGTCCCCGATCCCTACGATCTGATGGAGACCAAATTTAGCGGAGTCTGTAAGCATTTTTACTTTAAATTTGTACAAATCAAATATAGACCTGCATTTAAATAAATAAAATAGTAGTAGGACAATAGAGTAAGTGATCGATGCAAAATGCAGTAAGAGAACAGCGTGTGTAACATCTCAAAAGCATTGATAGGTAGCACAGCATTGTAGTACTGAAAAAAGGAGACATGATAATTCAGGGTGGAACGATAATTGGAAGAAAACAAGCTATTTTCCTTACGAAGACACTTGTGCTCACCAGACGATCATTTGTGAACATGTTTAGAGACCTTGGATACTATTGGATGCGACTGGCCATCCATGTTGCCATTAGTCTATGCCTTGGAACTACATTTTCCAATTTCGGTTATGGATACAATTCGATCCAAGTAAGTTGATGAGATAATCACACTTATGTGTTTGCTAGATACACTAGGTTATTTGCAAAAACATTTATTGCTTGGACTTTTAGGGCTCGATCATCAATGCTAATGTTCATCAAGTACCCTTCTAACCGTCATGGCAATTGGAGGTTTCCTTCCTTTGTTGAGGATATGAAGGTACCATCCTTTTATGTCTCATTATATATATATTAACAGAAAGAACATTTTTTGATACAATTCAACTCTACAAAAGACATAAATTAACTAAAGAGTAATATATATCTGAGTAAAAGTGTTAAGAAGATAATGAATCAAAGAAACAACAGTCCATATGGTTTATAATTTAGTAATGCATTTATCCGTACATCACCCTTTGAAAATCTATATCTGACCAATTGTAAAAAAATCTTGAATTTGAACAAATGAGGTTAAAAGTTGGTCAACTCGGTAAGAACATAAATTGAATAATGATATGAGAGGAGGTTTACACACGCATGAATTTGCATATATGCGTTGTGGTTAGTTTGAAATTCTCACTTATGATCTTCTCTGTAAGTCGGATATTCAAGAGGAAAGGCTAAATGGGCATTATGGTGTGGCCACATTTTTATCTCCAATACGATGTCGGCCACACCACATCGTCATACTACGATAGTTGCACGACAAAACATGTTCTGCTGTTATTGAAACTTGAGGCCATTTGGGTCTAAATGATTTGGCAATGTTTAAATTTAACCTACATCACCATGCATGGAGGACATGCATTAGCTAGTGACCATTTTTCTTGAGTAAACCTTTTCTTTGTCGTCCATCCATTGTTGTTTTTACTTGGGACACCAACACTATAGTAATACCATCTCTAGCTCCGATCAATATACTTTGGGTTACGGATTGAAGGTGGTTCCCATCCATCAAGTCTATTCGGATGGTGAGATGGGATTCATTAGGTTTCCTCCTACCTTGATAAAGCAAGTAACATTTCATTCATTGCAATTCCCATTGTTTGCTGTAGACTGATGCAGAATACCCTTATCTATTATCTTTTAACAAAAAATCGAATTCTAGTTGGAGGAATTATTAGCGATCGAGATTTATGACCACGCTAACATTACCAAGGTGGGATCGATTATGTTCTTGTTGTGTGTGTGATCATACTAAAGTTGAACCGAAAGTTTGCCACCATTTCATTCTCGGTCCATGAAATACCTAGTCGTGCCACTACTAGCTGGAGATACCTGTGTTTCCCTCTCTCTTTGGAGTTTGCCCCTTCATTGTTCTATCGTAAGGCAACAAAGTTTATCGGTTTGTCCATCATATTCACTCGGTTTGAGACGAGGAGTTCATGGAAGGATATTTGCGGCGGAATCTTGGCGTCCTATACCGCTCACTTGATGATCAAGGGAATTGATTCCAAGGTTAGTTTATTTTTGCGGCGTTAACCAATAAGCGAGTGTGGTATTAGTGATCTTTGGGTCTTAACTCCAAACCGATTGTTATTGATGAATTGATAAGATCTTGCTTAATGAGTACAACTAAATTTATGCTAGCATAGTGCAGGTCTAGCAAAGTCTGGGTTTATCATTTGAGATATCCTAATACATACGTCTTTCTTGCTCTTAGATAAGTGCTAGCAGGACTTATGGTGATTACCATCGAATGCTTGCTCCTGGTGAGAGCTACGAGGGTAGGGTTTCTTGCTTTCGTTCCACCCACAACATCAGCATTTATGGATTCTTCTTCAATTTACATTCTTAATGCTTAGCAAAAGACTAGAACTAAATTCTGATTATCATCAACCAACCAATTTCATCACCAACATGAACAATATACTACTCTCAATGATTTGACAAAACATGTTCTGCTGTTATTCGAAATTTCATCACCAACATGAACAATATACTACTCTCAATGATTTGACAAAACAGAGTAAGTTTAGCTAGATTGATCATATATCGCTAGAAAAGACCAAGTTTAGCTAGATTGACCATATATCGCTAGAAAAGACCAAGTTTAGCTAACCTGAGCTGCAGGAGAAGGTGCCGGAGGATACATCCCACATTGTGGCGGTGGTGGTGGCGGCTGCCATGGTGGAAAGACAATGGTGCAGCCTGCTGTTTGGAACATTGCTGTAAATGCAATGTGTCGGGTTTCATATATTGTTGCATGCTCGGAATGCTAGCTGTTGAAGGCTCAGACTTACTTGAATAGCACTTTCTTTCTTTGTGCCATGTCTTGAGCATAGTATGCCTCCTGCGACCTTTGATGTTCATCCATGACCTTAGCTCCTCCTGACCTAGCAACCTCTACCGCTTTGCTCTGTGGGGCGACGGCTACTAACCCCCGAGCTCTGCGAAGAAGACCCCCTCTGAGCTCGCACCTCCCTCGAGTCAATCACTCCGGTGAACATGGAGTACCTTCAAAATACAGAAACACAAAGGCTTTAGAACTTCAATTTATTGCTCGCATTAACAAAGTTTGAGAAACTATGACATTTTACCGTCCATGGCCCTTTCCGCCTCCGGTAGCATGCACGGCCACGCCATCAATAGGTTCCTTCCGCCAATCATAGCCTTCACCATGATGCCTGGCCATTTCCTGCCCATAGCTCTCCTGCAGGCAGAAGCGAACCATAAAACTCAGAGCTCGAAAGTTGATGAGAACTCAATGAAAATTGTGGATAACTCACCAGTCGATCTGAGGCCACCTGAGTGCACAGCTGCTCGGGGTGTGATGGGTCTCGTCCCTTATGACCTCGCACATAAACTTCGATGTCACTCGGCTGAACACCATTTTGAGCCTCCTGTAGCTAGGGGTTAGTGGCATACATATACTTGTGAATATGTTCTTGCAAATATTTGGTACGACCCGTCTTACCATGCGTTTAGCCATACGGATGTGTCCATCACCGCCATACGTATGGCCTCCGCCTTCGCCCTGCAGTCTCTGTGCTTCCTTGACTTCGCGATCCATTCAGAGAAGCCCATCACGACAAAGAGCCCGTAAGCATCTCTGGACAGTCTTCCATCCATGGAAGTGTGACACGCAAACATGTGTTAATACATCAATACAATATTAACATCACAACCTAATGACCATAAACCCTAATATGCTTTACACCCATCTTGTTCTTCGGTCAAGTAAGTTTAGAAGTGACCGAAACTTGCCGATTCGGCGCCCTATGCCCTTCAAGTACATATTTGTTGCTTAAATCCGGGCATTGGAGAATGCATCTAACTACCTTCATTGCATTGGCATGGAACACATTAGTCGCGTGGCCCAATTAGGCGAGGATCGATAAGCAGTAGCGTTTACGCAATGTCACATTTAAAATTGTTATTACAAAATTATAGAACTCAACAATTTCATGACTCAAAATATATATTCCTGTAAGTAGTGCATTTATACGTGGAAATGTTAACTAATTGCTATTACAATATTACATGATTGTACTCATCGTTCACTCATCAAAACCTGTCATCTGCCATGTTGTAACAGTCCTACTTGCATCAATATAAACTAACCAAGCACCAGAAAATACCCTACCCAATTGACTAGCCAAGCACCCAAAAAAAAAGAGAATAGTATCAGTATGTAGGTATAGCCATCTAGCTAGTCTAGAGAGTTTGAGTTGAGAGTTTGCACATTGAGAAAAATCTGGTAGTATATTGCACATTGAGAGTTTGAGTTGAGAGTTTGCACAATGAGAAAAATCTGGTAGTATATTGCACATTGAGAGTTTGAGTTGAGACCAAAAGTGCAGACATCACAACAAAAGAATCAAAAAAAGAAAAAGAGATAGAATAATGCAAGTCACAATAACTACACCACGTGTGTAAATCTTTGTAGTTGCTATCCGGACTTTGACTCATCTATCTACGCACATATATTAGCTGTTAGCTGCTAGTACTTTTTCTGACCACCACATATGTTAATCTTTATTTATCATTTTGGCTTAGCATTGTTTTTTTACTTTGTTTCTTCATTGCAACCATGTATGATGCCTATGGAAATGCTCCTGGAATGCTCCTGGCTTATCATTTTGGCTTATCATTACTTTTTTACTTTGTTTCTTCATTGCTTGGGGGTACATACTTATTTCAAAGCCTGACTTTCAGCAGGGGTTATAGAGAATCTTACCCAGAAGTCATTCCACACTGCTCCCTAAGCATTTACATGGTTCACATCAGGAGATAGCTTGTAATGCTTCCAACTTGTGGCAGGAATCGCTCACCGACCTGTTACTCACCATTCGGGTAGTGCAAGCAGCAGAGAGGTTACCAATCTGGCATTAACTTGCCTATGGTGTCCTCTGCCGTCGAAACCCGTGTCATCCCATAATTTGCAAGAAACACAAACTCTATAGATCTAGTTCTAAAGTAAACAACATAAAATAAACATAAATAAATGTTCTCACCTATCGCCAAGCCCAGTGCGATCACAACCTTGTCCTCCTCGGCGAGCACCTGAGGAGGGGCGGCAACATAGCTCCTTCTAGTCCGCCTCCGCACTCGCTACAACCTTGGCCGAATCCTCCTGGTCCTCCTCATCCTCCTGGTGCTCCTCATCCACGATGCTCCTCATCCACAGGTCCTCCTCATCCTCCTGGTCCTCCTCATCCACAGTGCTCCTCGTCCTGGCCGCATCTGCATCTGCAAGCCACTTCTTCCTCCGTATTTGTGTCATCTGCGAAATTATATAAGAGATAAGTACAAATTAAATGCTAGGTACATATAAGAGATTAGTACATATAAGATATGAAATGCTAGGTACCTCGGTTCTTTGAAGTGCGATCGGTCGTCCTGCAATTCGCCGCCGCGTGTCTCAACAAGTCTGGCGTCTTTGGCTTCTGAACTCGCCTGAAAAAGAGACTCCTCGCCTTGCGCTGACGGGTAGCATCTTGCTGCAACAACGAGGAAGCCCTTCGCCGTTTGCTTGACCTTGCGCGACATCTGTTCAAGAAACAAGTACAAGGTAGTAATACATGAACATAATAATAAATGGACAAAATAATAGCTGAAATAAAAATAAGAACTATAAATTAATGTTTACTTGTCAAAATTCATCGACATCACGATCAAGTAGTCTCCTTTTACATAAAAGGCGCCACGTAAATTTTTTCTTCAATGGTACATCGTTTTTCGTTTCTCGGAACAATTACATAAATCACGGTCTCCAACTAAGGAATCGAGTCTGAACCGGGCTCGATAACAAAAACTTAGCAATTCTTCATCTTAGTAAACCTCATCAACCTCCTCGGCCTCCGGTGACTATCACGATAACCGGCATCACCGGGAATATATAACCGTTCACGAGGATTAAGCTGTATACTACCCACCAAGCGGCCCGACTTTGTGCATGGATATGGCATATAATAGACACTGCTCAACTTGGTGTGCAAGGATAAAATTATCGTAGCCCTTAAGCCTATCGTTGTGTTTCACTTCCACCATGCCATCTTGGTTTTGTCGAGTCCCTTTATTGTTATCGAACCATTCACAATCAAAAAGACTACTTTAAGTTTCTTGTCCTGCAAAACTAAACTTGAGGATGTTTTGAATGATTCCATAATAATTAGTTTCCGCCCTTGTGCATCGATTGCCCTAGTCACAACTCGGTATTAGTTGTGGATGCAAGAGGAAGACACCTTCACAGTTGGTGAGCAGGCGGAACCCATTGACATCGTAATGACCATAGCTTTTAATAGCCACCCTTAGTAAGATAGGTGATGCAAGTCACGATGGGCGTTTGCGTCTTTCACGCCTTGCATTATAAGGACATGACATTATAAGAATATATACTATTGAAGCGTAACATAATAGAATAACATATCACGAGAAGATTGTACATGATCTACGAACCAAGTGATGAAATTTGGCCCTCCATTTATTCCATCCCGTCGCATCGTATTTAGTTGTTTGCTCGTGAGTTGCTGCCTAGAAGTCGGTTTGCTTATCGAACTCCATGCGAGAGCGTAAATGAATTAGATCTATAGCGGCATGAACAAAGAGATAACTACACAGACAACACTTACGTGAAATCTTGTTCCATCTCATCCATATTGGTGTACATGTAAAACAAAGACCTTAGTTCTTCACGAGTATAATAGTAGGCGTGCGACCACAAGCAGTTGAGCCCCTCCATTGAAGCAGTTTGAGGTCCTTTGCAAGGTGGTTTTCATTGACATTGTACCGCATCGTAGGAGCATTGACATTGTGTTCCTCTGCAAAATATACACTCGAAGTATGCTATCTCCTTAATTGAAAATGCTTCGCGATGCACCCTTCAACTCTTGCCTTGTTGCCAACCATAGCTCTAAGCTTCTTGAGGCCCTTTCAATGTGATACATCCACCTATATTGCAGGGGCCACCTACCTTAGCTTCATATGGAAGATGAACAAGGAGATGTTGCATTGGATTGAAGAACCACGGAGGAATATTTTTCCATCTTACATACAAGCACCGGTATCTCTTTCTCCAACATCTCCATCATCTCCTTCGTGATTTCTTTAGCACGAGTTGTCTATAGAAATAACTTAGCTCAACTAGCACCTTCCACACATCATCATTAAGGTACCATGAAACATTATAGGCAGGAGTCTTTCCATGATTATGTGGTAATCATAGCTCTTCAACCCATTTAGCTTCCTGTCTTCACATTCACGGCCCTTCTCAAGCCCTTGGCGTAACCATCGGGAATTTCAGTTTTTCATCCACCTCGGCACTTCTTTCTTGTCTTTAGGTTTAAGACAAAATGGGTAGCGTGGCTTACTACCACTTCGGTGAGCTCAAGGGTTGGGCGGTTACAAATCTCTGCTAAGTCTCTTGGGCCTTGAGGTTGTCTTTTGTTTTGTCCGTCATATCCATGCGTGCTTATGATGCTTTCGAAACATTACGTTCTGGTGCATAGCGTCAATGTTGTGCATCGAGAATCAATGCCTTGGCATAGGGAGCTCCATATTCGAGATATGTGAGTCGGTTGTGCTCACTCCAAAACCTTGAACCCGTCTGCGCATCGCTTTTGGGACGGTTTACTTAGCTTATCGGCAATTTCTAGCCAGCTTAGGCGCTTGGCGGTCCCTTTGTGACAATGGTGTTCTTCCTAAAAGCGTTCTTCTGCGTCTAAAGATGTGTCTCTGGGGCAAAAACATCTATGGCAATCGAAGTAGTGATCTTTCCACCAAAAGCTAGGCGGAAACAATCCGTGTTAGAACCACAGATCGGACGAGTCAAATTTCCATGGCGGCTCCATCCGGCAAAAATACCATAGGCGGGAAATCATGAGCGGACCATAAATCGCCTTTCGAAGGTTGAATTTCTTCTTCTTGTAAGAGTAAATGCGCTTCAACTCCGTCACATTGTTTCAACTCTTGATTAAGGGTTTGACATCACGTTGGCGTGTCCGAGGATGTTGCGGGCGGTATGATAAGGCATAAGAACATAAACTCATATTTCATGCAAAAAGCGGTGGAAGATTATCACGGAACAACAAAGGCGGGCCAACAAGAGTAGGAGGCAGCGGATTGGCGAAAGGTGTGAAGCCATCGATCGCCAACCCAATCACGAACATTTCTCGCATCATGGCGAAGTCTGCGTCAAAGCTGTCGAGCCCTCCATGCCTCACCATCGAGCGGGTGCACCATCACTCCGTCGTTCTCACGTCTACCTTCCTTGTGCCACCTCATGTGCCTAGCGGTTCTCTTTGAGAGAAAGCGGCCGTTTGACCCATGGTGTGTCGGCATGTAACGAAGTTGCTTATGTGCAACATCGGTCATCACATTTGCACCGTCTTCATTTACGACCTCGGCGTACCTCGGCTTGCCACACTTTAAGCACTTCTTCTCATTCTTATGCCCTTTCGAGAAAAGCATGCAATTGTCTTTACACATCAATCTTCTCATATTTCATCCGAGAGTAGAAACCAATCTCTTGGCATGGTACATGTCTTTGGGCATGTTATGAGGCTTCGGAAGCACATCAGCGATCAAGTTGGAGAGCTCGTTGTAACAATTATTCGAGAAGGCAAACTTTGACTTAATGGCCATGAGCCGTGTCACAAAAGCTAGGAGGGTCATACATTGGTTAGTGCAGCGGCTCTTAGAAGCTTTGAGGGCCTCGAAGAACCTTTCAACCTCTGGTGTGGCGGATCCTCGGAATGTAGTTCGAACTCGGCCCTATAGCTTCAAGCATCTCATCCATCCTATCATCACCGCCCTATCATCATCTACCTCTTCTACTTGACTTGAGAGAATGACTCGTAGTGGTGCACCTGACTCATAGCTTGGCATGAAACCGTCTTGACAAAGGTCTAAGCGTCACCTTTGTCTTGTCGTGTTTGGACAAATTTTGGCACTTGCCACATGGGCACCTCACCTTATCGATAGTAGACAAAGAGAAGCATACGGTTCACAAAAGCCGTAGTCTTGTCCACCCACTCATCAAAGTGAGCCCCTCTTATCCCAACCATCATACATCCATCGCCGATCGTCACCCATACTTGAGGCTATAGATTAAAGCAAGTGTAATCATGAGTTTTTCGTTCCTATATATATCATGGCCCTACATCTATAGGTAAGGATATGTCCTAAACCCACCCAAGAGTGGCCGGCGATTGCAGTTTATAGCGACCTGTAGGGTCGAAGAAATTCAATGACATAACCCATTGTTCTCCATCTGCACGCCGGATATGGTGCAGCGGAGAACATCGAGGTTATGCGTCGAAATCTCGTTCGGACCCGTGGCTAAATCATAAATACCACGCTCTATCGGTCACTCGAGGCTAATCCAAAAAGGGACAATTCGGACTAGCACATCTCACATGTGTGGCGCATGTGTGGCGTGCCGGTCCGGAACGGGTAATGCATAGGTTTCGTGACACTAACAGCGTAATTTGGAAAGGAAAACAATTATTAGAGTGATGACCAAACAGTACTCGGATGTAAAAAGAACAAAGAATAATATCATGGGTTTATTTTTACTTTGCACTATTAGTATGGTGATAATATGATCCCTTGGTCGATGTATCAAACTTCTTATTCACAAATTCACGATATGATATCAATACAAAAAAATCTTGAAGAACATGCATATATGAAATAAAATGTATGGTCAGTCAATGTAAGACATGTACATTGTATTATTGACTTGTCTAACTATGTAGTGGTAAGGCTTTAGATACCATGCTTATGAGAACTAGTTGTGCGAGGAGAGAAGAGGTTATCGTCCTATCATGCACCTCCACGAGTGTACTCTTAGTGTACTTGCTGTCGCTATGTTGGCGAAGTCATAATAGGCGCACCATGGAAGGTTTGAGGGTTGTGGTATGTTTAAATTTACGTGAGTTGATTCTTATCTATTTTGCTATACTTGCGTGAATTAGTTTCAGGAATCATTATATTATACGATCACGATAATTGTGATGTGATTATCACTTGACAATTGAACAAATCCTCCACGACTTTTCTTTTATCAAATGGTGTAGATCACCACATTCAACATTTCATTGGTTGTGCATGGGGCGGTGGCGAGGCGATTCTGCGATAAGTACTTAACTACGATCTAATGAATCTTGATGGCAAACTTACCTAAATTAATTGCCCAAGCTCAACTTGAAACTTGATCCTTATGTTGTTTGAAGAGCATGGGTATTTTCCAAGCAGTCACAAGCCCTAGAACCATAACATCGGTTTGATGGCTACAAGAATTTAAGCTTGTTTTATCCTTTGTTTATCCTATTCCTATTAAACATTATTGTTGTGGTTTTATGAGCAGAAAAGGAACTTGAAAAAGAAGGCGAGTGAAGCGGATACTACACACAAAAGAAATTTGTCTCTGGAGACTAATCTTGTGAAAAGGAGCTTACATTTTTGCGACAAAGCGAGGAAAGGCACCGACCTACGTGTTGAAGTTATTCTACAGAGATTGAAACACTCGGCATGTTTCATTTGTCTTTCCTTATAAGGTTTTGTTCAGCCCGTCTGCTTGTCAATGTTTGGTCTCACTATTTATCGAGGTGCATCGGAGATGAATTTTATGTATTTGGGCTGCAATCTCCTTTGTATGTATGATGATTTGCTAACGGGTAATAACCGATCGACCATTCCATTCTCCTATCGAGTTGTACAACATGGTGTTGAGTATTGATGATTTTTCTCGATTTTGGCCTAATTCTTGATTATGCTTGTCTAACCATGTACATTGTATTATCCTAGATTGCTCAACTTTCATTTGGCGAGTCATCGCTTTATCTTCCATTTAACACGAGCATCAACACATACTAGCGTGTGCTCTATAGGCAACATCCATAATAAAAATAACAGTACGAGTAAAAATGCGGGACGGAAAAACAACTAGATTTGCTCGAGGGCTTTGAGATAGATGGATTACCACGATTCCTTAGCCCTGGCTACAACCTTTGCTCCTCGAAATCATTTGTTCTTGAGAAAAGCATGACAAACCAAGGCTCAACAAATTACAGCGGTTTTATAGTTTCTAACAAAACTACCCAAACCTTAACACCCAAATTCAACGAAATTCAGCGGTTTTATAGTTTCTAACAAAACTACCCAAACCTTAACACCCAAATTCAACGAAATGGCTAAATCAAGAGGAAGCCACGGCACTGGGACGGGGTCGGCGGGCGGCGTCATGTGAAGCGATAAGCGGCGTCGGGGCGGCTGCGGAGCGGCAACGGCAGCGTCGAAGCGGCGGCGACACGTGGGAAGCGGAAGCGATGGTGGCGTCGTCTTGGCGCTGGCGGAGGCGAAGCGGCAATGGCGGCAATAAGCGAGCGGCGGCTGAGGCGGCAAGCGGCGGCAAGGAGATGATGTGAGGTGAGCAGCGTGAAAATGCCTGCCGAGCGAGCAGCGCTTCAATAGGGTTCTGAGCTATTTTAAGTGGGTTTGTTTTTAGCCGACGAAATATAAGTAAGTTTAAATCGGTCACAACTCAGCAAGCGAAAATAATAACGTTGGCGAAACCCTAACAGTGTTTACTTTAAATCGGTTTCTCTGACCAAGCGAAAATTACATAAATTTAAGTGGGCTACATAGGAGCCGGCGAAAATTGATCCATAACTTTAAATCGGCGGTTGTAGCCGTCATAAATTAATTAAATTTAAATCGGCTTTATTAAAAGCGAAGCGAAAGTAATATAGCCGTCGAAAAAGTTCAGTATTCTGTAGTGATTGGGCGTGGCGACGGCGATGAAATTCAACTTCGGTGACAAGAGCGTGACAAGAACTTCGGCTGTAAAATCAAAACACTAAGACCAGCAACGACACGACGATGCAGCATAAATTCAACAAGAATTAAACTATGTAGTAATAGTAAAGGCCAAAAGGGGCTCGGATTAGATTGAACACACGACAAACAGAATTTTTTTTGGCTATTTTTTTGGACTATAGGACGAACAAGGTGAACTAAACAAAGATAAGGGTGTTCTCACCGAAGCAAGCTGTCGCTCGATACCACTTGATGCGCACTAGGGTCGGCCCGATCTTACGATGAAACGATCGTCGATTTGGTGTAGTAGCGGCGCTACCAATCCACGGGATCGACAATAGAACAATCGCAAAGTCACCACACGAGGCGATCAAGCGAGCCAAACACGATCGATCCTTGAACACGCTAGCAATCGAGAACAAGCAAGAACAAGTTGATAGTAAATGGGTAATCTCACCAACAAGTTGAGGTTACGTTTCTCGACACGGGTGGTCTAGTCGACACCGCGAACTTCGAGGAAGGGCGCACAAGGGTCTGCAAAACACAACAAAACCTAAGCGTAAAAAAGCGGTGGCGGCCACATATATAGTGGCGGCCGGGAGGTGTAGGGCAGCCAAAACAGCGGTGCCCACCAAAACCCTAAGATACATGGGCCATAGGCTAAAAGTGAGTGATGCGATTGTCGTGCCCGAATTCCCACAGTTCGGACACTCTGTGTAATACATACTAGTCGGGATCACGCTAGTACACACAGGATAAGCAGGTTGAAGTACCACAATCATACAGTGAAATAAATAATAAGTACTTCAAGCATTTAATAGTAACGAGTTACATGGCCTTATGGCCACCTTACAATACTTCGCGCGAGCGATAAATATCATCAGTATCAAGTTCATTCAGCGGAAGCAAAATACGATAGCGGGACCCTTCTTAACCACAGGCTACTGAGTGCGGCCCAACCCCTTAGTCCTTGTGGCCTTCAATGAACTCCTCCTCCCCAAGCTGGTACGGCTTCATCTTCTGAGGTTTTTGTCGATGCAAGGGTGAGTATACCACATACTCAACAAGTCATGCACAATGTAGACTATTACTATATGCAAGGCTTATTCCAAGGAAAGGCTTAATTGGTTATTTTGCATAAAGCAGCATTTCTTTTGATAGGTAGTCCTATTAGATTAAAAGCAGTAAGATCAATAATATTTAATAATTAATTTCTCAATTCTTTTCCAAGAGTTTGGCACATGACCCTAATTTCATTCACACGACTTTTTGGCACCTGACCACCCATTCCACATTTTCATTTTGAAAATCTAACCCTTGACTGTAATCACCGAGCAATGTCCAATACCGCGGACACGGCTATTCGAATAGATTCACACACACACTCTGCAGAGGCTGTACACTTTACCCACAGGATACAGTCGTTCACCACACAGGCGATTGATTGTAACAAAGTCTTTCAGAGACTAACACTTAGCCAGTGATCCTCTCCAGTATTGCCTTCCTAACACTCCCCTCACACAGAGCCAAAGTTTAGAACAGGCACATACCGTTAGATGGGTACCAAGCGCGCAAAGAGTGCACGCTCCCCGTCTGATTACATTTTTGGTGTGCTTGTCACCCCGAGTATCAAAGGAAAGATATTAGAAACCTACTTAACTAGGTCCGTCCCATTCGGACAAGTGGTTGTACGGAACTCAGCTCAAAGGCTCGCAAGGTTAAGTCCTTAATTGTCCGGGCAAGACAACCATTTTATACATCTCGGCACACAGCCTTCACAATCTTTTCATACATCCCATTGCACACAGGCCCACAGCACGAAGCCTTCTTGCCACTTGCCCGGTTCAAATCATTTTCCCACCCCACTTTATACTTAAGCAACACATGCCATTTTCCACATCGGTTCGTGAATAGCACCACAGGTCACTATCGGTTCAATTCATGACATCATCGCATTCTCCAAAATCGTTCCATAATGTTTAGTCAATATTCATTTGATATTTGAAAGTCATTCCACGCATACAAGCAGGCTAAGCAGCTAATCACGGTCTAGCCTCCCGTGTTGGCATCATATTAGCATCCAACATATTTAAGCATCTTAGGGTGAACAAGGTTTCAGGGCATATAAACATTTATAATCAAGGTGGCATAACAAGTTTGGCTTTTAACTACCATTTCCCAATTTAATCAATAGTGGTTGTACTTAACATAGCATGCAATATGGAAATCAAAATATACTTTTAAAACTAGGCGCAACATGGTCAAAGCACGACTTGCCTTCGAAGAGGAGTTGGTTCTGGTCGAGGTTCTGCGACGGGTCCTCAAACTCTCCCTCGACGAATTCTGGCAACTCGGAGTCTACTCGATACAAGCAAACACACAATAAATATATAATACAGACAGCAAACAATTCACTAAAATTAAATAAAAATCACCAATAAATAGTTCACATTTTTACAAATTTTTGGGCACTAGAATCACTCAAATCCGAGTTAAAATGCAAAAGTTATAGCGTTTTCAATTTTGCTGAAATTCATAAATGAATAAACCGAATTATTTCTCTATTTTCCACCGATTTTTCGGCTGATTTTCCCTCGGCTTGACCGTGTCGGCACCAGAGCGAGCCACGTCGCCCACGGTCAGCGGCAGGTGGGCGGAATGACGTCATCTTGGCGTCGGCCTGACCGATGACTCACCCAGCGACATGTGGGCGGTGAAACGATGCTAGGACCTACAGAGGTGACACACGCGGCGAACCATCAAGCCACGCATACGATTTACTCTCGGCCGTTGGATTGAATCCGGCGGCGCGAGTCTAAAGCGGTTTACTATTCACAGACCTCGTGGCGTTACCTTAGGCGTCGGATGAAGATCGACGGTGAGGTTGCACGCGAGAGTTGAAGAAGAGACGGCGGCGCTTCGTTGCGGAGTTGGAGAAGATGACACGGCGGCGGCGTTTAAGGTCTGTTCGCCGGAAAAAGTAACCACACGGATGCGTCTCGGCTTAGTGAACTTCGGAGGTGGTCTTGGCGGCGGGAACGGCGGAACAGCGGGAACAACTTGAAAACCGGCGGGAAGAGTGTGAACTACTGGCGAGCTCAGAGAGAGGATAGGGTGGGCGAGAGCTAACGGCGAGAGGGGAAGCAGCGGGGTGAAGTGCTGCACGCGCGGCCTATTTCACTCGCTCGGACAGCCTCGAGGCGAAGAAATCCCGACATGATCTGCGGCGCCAATGGCGGCAACGGCGTAACGATCGCCTCGCCCCAAGGTCGTCCGGCCACATCGGCCGTCGATCGGGAATCAGCGTAGCGGATTGATCGTCGATTAGGGTTTGGCGCTTGACCACGATGTTGGGCGGCCCAACACTGTAGCTAAGATTTTTAAACTTTTCTAATTAAAATAAATGCGAAATTCAAAGTAATTATTTAGGGCACTAAAAATACCGAAAAATTCTAAAAATTCTAGAAAATATTTCAGAGCATTTTGAGCCTAAATAAAATATTAGTTTTAATTTTTGATAATTATATTTTCTGGTATTTAATTACTCAAGGAAAATGATATAAATAAATTCCAATTAAATCTAATAAATCCCAGAAAAATTAGATAAATTCAATTAAATGCAATTAAATGCAATTAAAGGTTGATTAATTCATAAAAAATTCAAATAACTCCAAAATTTAAAATCGGGTCAAAATTCGGGACGTTACATTCCAATTAAATCCAATAAATCCCAGAAAAATTAGATAAATTCAATTAAATGCAATTAAATGCAATTAAAGGTTGATTAATTCATAAAAAATTCAAATAACTCCAAAATTTAAAATCGGGTCAAAATTCGGGACGTTACATGCAGCACCTTGAATTTCTGGCCTGTGATATTGTTCCACATTTTCCCATCATTCTGGAGCTAATTTGGAAGTGGGGCTAGATCTATTGGAAAGCTTATCTCCTAATCTTTCCAACGGGTGGTCACACGCTGAAAATGGAGTCCGGGAGCCCGAGTTATGCTCGTTTGAAGTTGGCGTGCTGCTGGATTGCCGAACCGGGCTTTTTGGCATCTTGGGCTTCCATACGGGCCTTCCTTGATACGTGGGCTGTTCTCGGGGTGTGTGCTTGAGGCCCTTGTCTGTTGATGTGGGCTTGGATAGCTAAGCTTTTGGATTAAGGCCTCTCGGCGACGAAGTTGCCGCAGTGTCGATCGTATGTGACGAAGATGGAGCAGCGTCGGTAGTCATTGGAGAGGCCGAAGAGAAAGGAGGGGCAGCGGTCACGCTGGTCGTATCTATGTTGGTGATGTCTTCATCAGGAGAGGCCAGGGAGGAAGGAGGGGCAGCGGTCACGCTGGTCGTATCTATGTTGGTGATGTCCTCATCATTGTAGGTAGCTGAAACTGCACAAGGAGAAACTTGAAACACGTTAGTCAAAGACAAGTTGAATAATTGTTCAACGATGGTACCATGCTGGTCCTAGGCCTAACCATACTAGAGACGTGAATCGGGACATAAACGTCGCCACAGACATCCAACCTTCTAACTGAAAAGCAATGGCACTATCCCAAGCTCCCTTTTTTTCTTTCTTTTCTTTTAGTACGGCTCTTTTATGCGCACTTGCCTTTTCTTTTTTTTTGTGCGGCTTTTTTTTGCACTTGACTTTTTCTTTCTTTTCAACTTTCAGATGGTACAACAGGGGCTGAAACTTTTACAAGGAAACCAAGCCACTATTTTTCGCAAGGTCGCTCAATAATTTTAGAAACCAATCTGCTATTTTTTGGAAGATCGACCAATAATTTTGGATTTTCCTTCTAGGATGAACACAAACCCTAGAATTGTGATGGCGGCGGCTCTAATCAACAATGGTAGCACGCTGCAACGAAACCCTAGGTGACACGAGAGACAATGACGACGATGATGACGAAAGCAAAGGTGGTAACAAATGTGACTCGAACTCGAAACTCTACGGGAAAGACGCTAAAACCTATTCTTTAGTCAGCCCGAATCTCGGGGACGAGATTCTGTTAAGGGGGGTAGGTTTGTAACATCCCAAAATTTGGGTTTTCAAAAATTTATATTAAATTAGCTTTCCAAAAATTTTACATCAATCTTATTGATTAAAGAAGCTTAATTTAGAATTTTCTAAATCTAAAACAATTTAATGTGCCTTCTGTGTACATCAAGTAAATTAAAAATTTAGTTTTTACAGTGTTCTCGTATCTCAGGGAATTTCTCAAATATGAGATTCGCTGAAAATTAATTAAAATTATTAATTTAAACATTTGGATGTTAATTGGATTTTTAATTCGAATTATTAATTGTTCGGGCAATTTATATCCAAATCCCATTTCAAACCTATCCAAAAATCTCATCCATTAAAAATATAGTTTGGAGACAAAATAAAAGAGTTGGATTTGCTAAAACTATCTTAATCAGTATAAATAAACCTAAGGGAATTTCTGTGAAATTTCCTACATTTGTCAATTATATATTTTTTTCTAAAACCTTTCTGAAAGCTTTAACAAAATAAAAATATACGTTGATATACAAATAAAATATATGGTGGTACCAAAATAATTCAGTTGATCTCAATCTCAACACTTAGAATGATTTCAGCTTAAGACTACATATTGTGAACCTGAACCATTTCTCTCAAGCGAATAAATTGACCTAATAAGACTATGTTTGTGTGCATGTTACCTTATTCATTCAACAACACCTTGAATATGATCTCGGCCAAGTTTCATGAGAAATGGAGTTCAATAGATATTTTAATTAGTGAACACAACATGCTTGAAAACCACAAACTGCAGCACCAGAAAACTTTCAGGAGCTAAGTCTGTGAATTTGTGGTTCTGAGGCACTTTTCAAAATTCAATAACTTGAACTACGAAGCATTGCAGACTGTGCATGTTATACCATTGCGTACATTAGCACTTGTGCAACATTCTTGCCAAGTTTGACAAATGTTAAAGCCTGTTTGATAGTACAACTAAGTGGTCAAGGAAGGCATAAAAATCTGCTCTTGTAGGGGACTTAGCTCCATCCTGGTTCCAATTTGAGCCATCTAACCTGACGTGGCTCTCTCTCCCTGCCCCCATTGGCCGGTAGGGACGGTGCCGAACTCCCCTGCGCTGCCATAAAGCTGCTCAAGCCTCCTTGTTTCTTGCTACCTGGTCATGCCTCTCCCAGCCGTGAGCTTGCCAGAGCTAGAGCAAGCCGGGCGAGCCGTGCATGCAGTGGTCTTTCCGCCGCTGGAGCCGACCGTGACTCCCTTCCTCTCCCTCCTAGCGCCGCGAGCCTGCTCACAACCGCAGCTGCCGCCTCCCTGGCCTCACCTCACCTCGCCTGGTCTTTGCTCGGCTCAACCGAGTCTCTCTGCCAAAAACGCCATTGTCGTTCTAGTGAAGCCCTCAGGTGAAGCTCCTTGCCATTTCATTCCTTGCGCACAGCTCCTGCTCCATCTCTGAGTTGCTCCTCTGCCATGCTTGCAGCCAAGCCAAAGCCGACTCTCTTCTCCTTGCACCGGTGAGCCAGCTCTTCAACCATAGCTGCAAGGTGAGCTCACTGCTTTAGCTCTTGCCCAGGCAATCCATGGTGGCTTAAACCCCGGCGTGTTCCTTTCTGCATGCAGCTCCGGTCACCATTATCATTGCTGCCAGCTCCGGTGATCGCCGCCGACTGCCAGGAACCTCCCCAGCCGAGCCACTCATCTCCATTCAACCGAAGCACCAGCCCGTAGCGCCATTGCTGCTCTCGTGGAGCTCTAGGGTTCGTATTGGTAAGCCTAAGTATTAAAGCATGAGACCTTGTCACAAGACATTGCATGGCGCAATGGTTAAGTCACTAGTGTTGGACTCAGGAGGTCCTGCGTTCGATCCTCACATCTGCACTTAGTTTTTTTTTTCTTTTTTTTGCTTTGCGCAATGAAACACTTATAACTTTTGCTGTGAAACTCCGATTAATGTAAACTCAATTCCTAATCTTGAGTTACTTAGTAAAGATTCAGAATATGCAATAAAAAGTTATATGTTACTTGCAGCAAAAACTTTTAATTGGAGTTTGAATGAAAGTCACCTTTTAGGTAATATGAAGCAAATATATGTTTCTTTGCTCCATAAATCATGAAATAAATAAGACATGTCCCTACAACCCCAGAGAACCCATTTCTATGAAAAGATTTAGATTTAAATGTATTTTGTATCAAGTATTGATTGTGCAAATACCTTAATAACAAGCAAGACTCAAATGGTTAAAATATGTATCAAATGAGCTCAACAAGTGGTGAAACCAGTTTAGTTGCACTTCTGGGATAGCATAGATCACAAATATACAAAAATATTTAGACTACTCATTAGTTTGCCCTATTTTCTCATTAGCCAAACATGCGATCGGTAAAATGAATAAATAGCCGTAACTTTAGCAAACGGACCTTCAATTAGATAAAACCAACTTCTATGACCCAGAAATGATATTCCTTAGCTTGCCATACAAAAGTAACATCAGTTTGATTAACTTCGAGTTAAGCTCATATTAAGCCTAAGTAACTATTCATACGAAAAATGCCTTGAACAAATGAGAAATATCGTAGAATCAACTTTAAAATACTCTTAGGGATATTCCCTAATAACCCCTGAAAAATGGTTACATTATCCCATTTGGTGCAGCCGCAAACAAAGAAAGAAAACTGAACCGTAACAGCGCTAAAAGTGTGGTCATATAAGCCTTTTCGGCAGTCTGTAGAATATCGCATATAAATATAAAATAATGAGGAATAACTGGAAAACATTATCTGATATATATAGTACCATATTCTAAAAAAATGTATTAATTATAACTTGCTATGTATCTGAATCCAATCGCAAGCATATGCTTAGTTCATGGCGAACTAACGTAACTTCGTGGACCTGGTCTATAGATCGAGAATCCATATGGCATCGGCTATCCAATCAAAATAATATTCTTCGGAATAATATTCCTTCTTTCCCAGTTATTAATCCTTCTTCGGCTCTACAATTTTGTCCACAGGAAAACTACACGCTGAGTCCTCTTCAGGAGGATCTATAGACGCTTGGCTGCTTTTAAAGGTCTGGCGGGACTCTGGAGTTGGTGGATGATGTCATGTGACGGACGTTCGCTAAGGACATTCGCTAGCATTTCTTGCATCTTTTGCATCCTTTCTTCAAATTCAATTTCCCTTTGATGCATCCGGTCTTATATTTCTCGTACATGTTCATCCAACTGTTCTTGTCTGAATTTCTTTGGTCGCTTATAAATTTCGACATCCTCTGGAAATGCTGCTTTCCAGGGCACCAAGCCGAACCCTCTGGTGCGACTAGGGTGCTTCTTATTACCCAAGGCGCGTGTCAGCTCGGCGTTCTCCCTTCTTGGCTGGAAGGAGCCTTGAGTAGCTTGGGAGTGGGCATCTGCGATCTTCTTTGAGATTTCCTCGTCTTTCTCGCTTCTGAAGCTCAAGCTACCATCATTCGACAAAATAGCTCCCCTCACAAGCAACCAGTACTTTGATCTTGGAGCCATCTCAGACGTCACAGTAATAACTCCACTACGAGTTAGCTCTTCTTCCCATGCATCCCACTTGGGTACTTTCCTCATGGAGCCACCGGTGCCTAGCACATAGGGGTAAATGTTCTTGTCCGAATTTGCCTTGTTCTGTTGGCTGATAGCCTGGGCTTCATCAGATTTGTTATACTGCATGAATTCATCCCAAAATTGCTCTAACCTCGGGTATCTATTAAAATTCGGCGTTTGATCCTTCTTGACATATTCCTTATTCAGCTTTGTCTTCCAATTCTTCCATGCAGATCCCATGACGGTTAGAGCAAGCTCCAACTGATCTTCAAGAAATTGGAACTTGGCTGTCAACTCTGTCTATAATAGTTCCTTGATGTCATCGGAAACATACGATGGGCAATCGCGCTGACGTATCCATGATTTGTAGATGATGGGCACATTATCTCTAGCCAGGACCTTGCATGCTGTCTGATATGGCCCAATATGGCCCAAGTAATTATGCGGGTATAGCTGGTTCCCCGACTACATTAAGCTCTACGATCACCTTTTGTTCACCTGTGCGCATCATGCTGGGACCTCGCCCACGACGCTGCCTTCGTGCACCAGATGTCTGACCTTGCATTTTGACCGTTTCATTAGTCGTTTGGCCCTGTTAGAGAATTACCCCGTGTACGTGAAGAAATTCATCGGGAAGCACATCCTACTAAAGAATCCTACTAAAGAATTACCTCGTGTACATTTGTTGTCTCGGGTTGTTCCAGGTTAAGGAACCTTGTCAGGCTTTGATCCGGGCTTTGGTTCACGGGCTCATCACCATCCGGCACTTGTCCTTGGTTAGAGGCCATGTGCAACAAGTTTATCTGGAATTTTAAATTGACAAAGTCATTAGATGAATCTTTGCACAACTTGAATGACCATTTTATCATGCGTTAGAGTTGCTAATATCAATGTTTTCCGTATATAAGGTGTAATCACTATTTTGTCATGCGTTAGAGTTGATAATATTAATGTTTTGCATATATAGAGCGTAATCGCTAGACTATACAAAGGTAGTCGTGAAACATGCATGTACGAAACGATAAATAAAGCAAGGCAGACATGAAATATAAATCATATACATTGAAGGCACCATTATACATCGAAGTCACCATTGTACATCAAAGGCACCATTATACATCCATCGCACTATTAAACATACATACATACATACAAATTAATTACATACATATACCAGTAAACGTAATAATACATACATACAGATGTACATACGTACATATGTACGCACAGTGCTAGTAAAACAAAACTAAAGCTTTATGGATCTATTTCTCCAATGCCTGCACATGTGAGAATGATCATATGAATTGCACACAACAAATCAATAACAACCTGAAAATGTTTCTACTAATTAAGGTACAACACAGTAAGCATCTCATTTTGTATCTCGAATATATAGATGTGTAAATGTGGAAGAAAGAATAGCGCGAACATTCTCTCCTTGGTATGCATATTGCATGACTCCTGCCTAGCACCATTATTTTCATGAGCTCTTTTATAGTACACTAAATTCAATATAAACTACTGATTCTTTTCGATTTAATGAATCAACTTAGCTACAATTTATTTACACTTCTTCTGATAATAAAGTAGTAGAAATACCCTAAACAAATGAACGGTTACATCTAATTTGGTGTCAGTATGTCGTAATCAATCCAGTACCTCACACCAACCTAGTTTGCAAGCAACAACCAACAGAGCATTATCACATATATACACTTTGGCTGGCATAATAATTGGAACAAAGTAGCAATACACACACATATGCACCAGATTCCAGCTACACAACTATCTCTATTAGGTTTTTCACCATCCATCCAAAATGACATGCTAAGCAGGCACGAATACAATCACCAAACTATGACAAGCTATACACATAAATATGTTAACAAATTAGGGCACCCTCAATCGCATTCAATCAATACATTTAGAATCATTCGCAGAATTCTATAAAAATAATTAAACAAAAAAATAGTATGAAAATTTTACATTAATACCCTCAATATCTTAGAATCACACAGTAAAAATTTAAGAATATTTATATGTCATTTTCTATCTCTATAAAATAAAAAACCGAAAGGTCAATAATTAGGCCATCAGATTATCAGAATTTTATAAAATTCTTTGAGCCAGATTTTAAGCTGAAAATTTTCTGGTAGATCAAATATCTCATCATTATCTGCTCCAAAAAGTTTCAAAAATATATAAATTGATTTGCATGACAAATTAAACCCGAAATAAAAAAGCTGCCAAGTCTCTTCAATCAATTAGCTAGTTCGTTTCTTAATGTGAAACAAAAATATAAATTGATTGGCAATGTCCAATGTTGTTTTTTCCACTACGGTAGAAAGACTGATCATGAAAAACTCCAGGACTAAAACTCGACTGAACAGCATGAAAACCGAGTCCTGGACGCTGCCCAAAAACAGGTGACTCTCTAACTTGTCTAGTAGCACTGTGTGCCTTAGAAGCACTCAGAGTCTGGGGATGACTCTGAATACCCCTAAGAGTAGCAACACACTCACGCCTCATGATCTTGGCGCACCTAAAACAAAAATCTACTAGGTGACCATCCTTCTTACAGAAGGTGCATGAATACTTCGCCTTGCTAGAGGCAAAAGTGACAGGAGAAGCACCCTTCTGCTCAGAAGTCCCATGGACACCCCAGCTGATCTAAACACAGTGGTACTCACCCTGGGACCTACCACTATCTCTCCACTTTTGGATCCACGCACAATGGTAGGAGGATGAGTCCTAGCATGCTCCAAGTAATCAAATCCTAGACTCTGATTAAATCTGCTAATTTTTGATTGGTCTAGAATAAGATTCAGCTTTTTCTTACCTCCTACAAACTTCTCGAGAGTGCTCATGAGATACACACACTCACAGAAAAGAGAGGCACAAGAAAAACAGGTGTGAGAGGAAGAAAAAGAACCAGAAGGAGAAGAAGAAACACCAGCACGTGCATTTTTCTCCCTCAGCACGGTTGCCTCAATCTTGAGGGCCTCACAAGAAACGCACGATGCTTCTCTAATCCTATGGACTTGGTCTTTTAATTTCTTCCTAAGTTCGACATGGATTTTATCCAAGTCACCCTCAATCACAGAATAATGCAAGCTACTTTTAAGTGACTTATCTAGTAAGTCCTTATCAAGTTTAGCACACTTGTCATTTAAAGCTTCATTGTCAAGTTTTAGTTACTTACAGCCCTCACATGAGCTGACAGGGTCCTTAGAAGCATGCATTTCAAGTTCATCATTTCTAGAAGAAAGCTTCCTAAGGTGAACGCTCATGGCATCTATTTCAGTAAATAACTTAGGGCAATTTTCACATGAAGGAGTAGCATGAACATAAAGAAAACTAGCATCTAGAGAGAAAATATCAATAGTACAAATGCTAGCATTTTTCGACCTAAAACTTTCAAGTTCAGTTTGCACACTATCATGAAAAGTCCTTAGGTTCTCAAGCTCCACAAGCAAAGCATCACACAAAGACAGGTCATCGATGACTCGGGAGGGAGAAGATCTAAGAGAAGCTAACTCCCGAGTCAAGGTATCTACTTCCTTCTCAAGCTCCATACACCTAGCTCTAGGTCTAGCATGAAATTTTCCTAATTTGCAAAAAGCTTCATTGAGCTGGTCATAGGAAGGTACCTCGTTCGAATCACCGTAGAGCTCGGAGTCGCTGATGTCGTCGGTGTCCGCCATGAACCACATGCTGGAGAAGTCGTCGCCGCCTTTCTTCTCTTGCGGATCATCCTCGTCTTCGTCGCTCCATGTCTCCGTGTCGGAGAGGTTGATGTTGTCGAGGGCGGCGAGGACGCGGTTGAACAGCTTCTTGTTCTTCGAGAAGTTGCGGTACTTCTTCTCGTGTGCCGGCTCACGAACTGGTGGCTTCTTGTTGCGGTTCTTGTCGATGTATTCGTTCTTGCTGGAACCGGTGGAGTCGTTCTTGCCCTTCTCCAGTTTGGGACAATTCGCTCGAATGTGGTTGGGGCCGCCACATTCGAAGCAGGTGATCCCACCACCTCTCTTCCTCTCTCTCACCCTCTTGTAGGCATGACGAAACTTGCGAGCCAGAAGAGCAAGCTCAGTTTCTAGAAACTTGTCTAGTTGGTCATCGCTTAGCTCGCAAAGTGTAGAGAGGGAAAAACCAACAGAAGAATCAAGAGAAGATCCAATGGGATCGGTGACCAAGGCCATCGACTGTGATTTCATCTTGCGAGAGACGACATCGATCTCATGAGTCTTGAGTCGGGAATAGAGCTTGTCAAGAGTCAAGGTCGACAAATCGGTCGTGTCCTTGATAGTGGTCACTTTCATTTCCCAAACACGAAGATCGAGTGCGGTCAAGAGGTGATGAGCATTATCCGAGTCAGGGTATGTGCAACCAACTGCCCGGAGATCGCTCAAAATTTTAGTAAATCGACCGAAACACTCGTCAAGACTCTCACCAGCGTGTTGTTCAAACTTGTTGTGCTCACGTTTATATTGATCCTACCTCACGGTCTTGATTTGGGTAGTGCCCTCATGGTATGCATCGAGGGTTACCCAAATCTCGTGAGCGGATCGCAAGTGAGAGATCCTGTCATACTCACTACGGCTGAGTCCCTGTATGAGAATGTTCCTCGCCTTAGCATTTGCCTCAACGTCAGCCATATTGCCGGCCGTGACGTTCTCATCGGTAGGAACCTCATATGGGAGCTTCACCTTCTGCCATATCAGGAAGCCCTGGGCAGTGATGCATTACTCCATCCGGGACTTCCAAAAAGGAAAATCGACATCGCAAAAGATGGGAGGCTTGGTGGAATACTTGTCTGTCGCCATGGCTCTCGAGATCGGTCAAGATCTCTGAAAGAGCAAAACTGGCTCTGATACCAATTGAAGGATCGAGATGGCAAACAGAGGGGGGTGAATGGTCGCAAATAAATTTTCCCCCAAAATACTCCAACTAAAACCTCGACAAGATCGCTCAAAGGAAATCATGAAAAACTCGAAAAACTACACAACTATATGTACCCCTAGCTTGTATGGATAAGTACCATAAAATATGTGGGGATTTTTGAGTCACTATTCTGGTTGTCTAGTGTCCAAAAATGAGATGGAATCAATTCAACTCTTTCTTTTAGATAGGAGATCAATTCAAATTAAAAAAGCCACTTTCAGAAAAGCAAAAGCAGAATTTCCAGAAGTTGTCCTTAATTTGAACAGGTGGTTGGTGGGTTTCTGCAGGTCAAGAAATTTTGAGGAGAAGAGTCATGAAGAAGTCCACCAAATTTCACCTCAGAAATCCTTACAGAAAAACATGAAAAATCTAAGAACACAGTCAGTCAAGAACTTCGAGTAGAAAGTTTGGGGCTCGGTTTTCACCTCATGCCCCCAAACGGTGCAACAAGTGGACTCTAAAATTTTTCTACAGGTGGATATGGGAGTTCCGCACCATCTAGCATCATCTTCTTTCCTTGTCTTCTTGGCTTGCCCGGACTCCGTCTTGGATCATCTTCCGGCGACCTCCGACGCTCCTCGCCTAGTCCCGGTCATCCTCCACCTCACCATGACCTAGCACCGTCGCCCTGCAACGATCAAAGGCAAGGAAAAAACCTTTCACATAGCAATGCCCACAAAGATATTGAATGATTATCCCAAAATCATTAATCAAACATAATTGCGCTCAATGGTCCGGTGCTACTACCCCCAGGCTGGTAACACTAGGAAAAGCAATCAACACTCAAATTGCTTCAAATCCTATTCACTTCAAATCAAACTCAATTTCAAATCAAACCAAGCTCAAAACTCGTCAGTTACTCGTCACACACATGGATAGACCTTCACATGGTCTTTCAATCTCCCCCTTGATGAGTATATTGACAAACACATGAAAAGGCATATGTTTTGAGTTTGAATAAGAGAAGAAGAAAGCAATTTGAATGCAAAGCCAAACTTGATCAAAGAAATAGAAATTAAGAACATGACCAAGTTGGCAACTAGAAATACTTATGATCTATGAAAGATAGCAAAGATTTACAAAGATCATAAGAATTAAGATAAATCAAGGTGCAAAATGATACCTATTCTACAATTTCTCCCCCTTTTAGCAATATAGGCATCAAGATGGCATTTTCTTTCCCCCCTTTTTTTGTTGTTTTTATGCAAGTAATGCAGCATAAGGGAGCTTTGAAGATTATCCATGTGACCAACAAGACAAGTTATGACACCAATCTAAGTTATGGAAAAAATAGACTAAGCTAAGGTATGTCCATGTGCAAATAAACATTTTGCTAACAAGATTTAATTAAAACCATGTCATTTTCAGCAAGAATAAACATAAGCAACACTTGTCATTAGTTTCAAAACTAGAAGCAAAGCCATTCAAAGGATCAAATGGAAAGCCTAGAGTTCAACCTATTCAACACTTTAGGGAATCTAGAAGTTCATACAAGGTCCTTCGAGTTTTTTTCATTGTATGCAAATTTTCTTTGAATCTTTGAAACACATAGCGGGGTGCAAATCTTTGATATTATTTGCATTCTTTACCCATATATGTTTTTTTCTTTATTTTTAAAGCAATTGACTCAAGCCATATTCGATCATCTCAAGAGAGACTCTTAAGAGAATGATCTTGGTCATACACAACCCATTCCAAGTTCATCTCAAGTGCAATGAGAAGCCGTCTTGTGAATGTGAGGTGTTGAGTCTGATGCACACAAAAAGAGTCAATTTTGCTTCGCTTTCATTTTAGCATTTTCATTGTTAAGCTAGTGAAGGACTCAAGTATGGATCAAACAAGATTCACCCAAGTTGCTATAGGGACTCTAAAGAATTCCAGAATTTCACAAATCATGGCAAAAACACCTAGAGAAGAAACTTAGCAAGTAAACGCAACATGTTTTATCAAGTTTTTCTTTTGAAGCTCATTTTTCAATTTTGCAAGCTTAGCAAGATAAACAAACTTGGACATATCTAAGCAAGTAATTTTCTTCATAATATATCATGGTGTATAAAATGAAACGTGGATCATTTGCATAATAGACAAAGCTCATAAAATGAAAGATCAAGTTTATATGCAATGCATGAGACAGATTCTTAAATTCCCCCTAAACATGTGATTCAATTTTAAGCACAAATCTGGTTTAAGTTGAGTTATTAGCAAGATTAAGCTCAAGAAAGGTCGAAAAGAACTCAATTAAAGCCAAAACATAGAACGGAGGGAAGAAGGCAAGAAACTGTGAACTGGGTGGCTATAGAGCATAGAAAAGATGGTAGAGAATACTACGGCTCAGACTCACTCTCATCTTCCCCAATGACTAACATAGGGAAGCTGCCTCTAGATCCCAAACTAAGGAGTACACACAGACCCTATCTACCCAGGGGGGCCAACACTTGCTAGACTTATAAGACTGTGAGGGAACTCAACCTAGAGAGAAGAGAGAACAGCTAATTAAGCATGATAGCAACTTAAAGCACAAGATGAGAGATCCATGCAAAGCATGCCAGAAGTCTAAGTGAAGTAAACATATAATTCTAAGAAATAAAACCCATAAGCACCTAGTGCAATACAAAAGAAAGGAAAAACTGAAATAAAATATAATACATAATATACAGATTAGCTCCCCCTCACAGAAGGCCGTAAGGGCACATGACTCCAAGCTCACTCCTCAAGGCAACAAACCTAGAGGTATCCAAAGGCTTGGTAAAGATATCGGCCAACTGGTGGTCACTCTCCATGAACTGGAGCACTATATCTCCTTTCTCCACATGGTCTCTAAGGAAGTGATATCTAACATCAATGTGTTTGGTCCGGGAATGTTGCACTGGGTTCTTTGCAATGCAGATAGCAGAAGTGTTATCACAGAAAAGTGAAACACTCTCTATCTCTAACCGAAAGTCCCGCAAGGTCGATCTCATCCAGAGCACTTGGCTACAGCAACTGGCTGCAGCAACATACTCGGTCTCAGTGGTGGACTGTGCGACTCCAAACTGCTTCTTAGATGAAGAAGACTACCAGATACCATAATGTAACATCCTCAAATTTGGCTAAATTTAAATTTTATAATTTATTTTGAATTTCTGAGAATTTTTGGAATTTATTTGAATTTATTTGAATTTCTGGAAATAATTCTTATTGAGAAATTAATTTAATAAGGAAAAGTTTTAATAAAATAAAAGTGAAAATATTTTATTCGAGTACAAAATGTCTTAAAATATTTTCTGGGTTTTTTCTAAAATTTTTCTGATATTTTTGAAGCCTCAAACAATTTAAATGAATTTTTGGAATTATTTTTAACCGAAAAACGATTTAAATTCGGGTGAACAGTAACGGGCCGAGCCCATTACTGTGCGCGCCGCCGAACCCTAAACGCCGTTCATTTTCAGCCGATGGATTTGCATCGGACGGCTGTGGTTCATTCGTGCCGATTCGTCGCCCGCGCCATTGGATCACGCGTGGATGGCTGGATATTAGCCACGTCGTGTCGTCTTCGGGAGAACGAAGCGCCGCCGCCGCCGTGCGATTCAATCGGAAACTGCCGCCATTACTCGCCGTTGTGTGACTCTCTCACTTCACCTTCTAGCTCCGGGTATAAAGCACCTCGCGCCGCACATGTAGAGCCCTTTCACGCGTATCGAGAATCACCGTAGACACCGCATCACCTCGCCGGAGTTCCGAGACCTTTCCGTCGTCATTTGCGCCCACTCTGGTCATTCTCCGCCGCGTTTGAGGTCAGCGGAGTAACACTTTCGTTAAGCCGCGTCGGAGGAGCTACTTCCTGTCGCCGGAGGGTCATCGGAACGTCGTCGCTTGCGTCATCTTCTTCCGCTCCGGTCTTCGAACGTCGCCGCACCATCGCCGGATTTCGAAGCTTGGTCAGCCGTCCAAGCCACGATCAACGTCGCCGATTCGTCCACGTCTTCCTTTGAAACAGTGAGTCCTATTTTCACCCGTAGCCGTAGATCTAAAGATCAAGGGCTAGGATAGTGCCACGTGCCCGTAGCTGGGATCGCCCACGTGTGCTCATAATCAAGTAAGTATCAGCCGTTGGATCTTTGATGTATGGTGTAGATGTAGCCACGTAGTCACGTGAATAGTAAATCTCATCTTCTAATGTTAGCCGTTTGATTTCAATCCAAAGGTCACGATTGAGCCACGTGTCAGCACCGTGGTGACGCTCAAAATGTCAGTGCAATCCTGACCGTAGATCTCAATCGCACGAATCTTGACGCATGACCGAGTAAGTAAATTGTTATTCGGTTTATTCTTCGCCGTTGGATTTTGATCCGAGAGATGAGAATGCGCCACGTGTCGCCACCGGAATAAACCAAGCCGAACCGTCATTTAGATCTAGCCGTTTATTTTCGATCCGACGGCTGAGAGTTAATCAAGCCCTCGGTTGTTAGTTCGCTGCCACGTGTCACGCTCGGATGATTGACACGTGTCAATGCTGACGTCAGCGGCTGACGTCATCAGTGGGGCCTGCTTGTCAGTACTAACAGGGTCGATGCTGACGTCAGCAGTGACGTCTTGCTAACGTCATAAATCTGATTTTCGAAAATATATATATTCGGTAGAAAACATTTTCGGTGATGACGTCATAAATAGTAGCACTGACGTCATAATTTCGGGATTTTCAGTATAAAAATAAATAAGGAAATTTGGTTTATTCTTTTTGGAATTATTTTAAACTTCAAATGATTATAACTTTTGTGTTTTAACTCCGATTTGAGTGATTCCAATTTCTAAAAATTTGTAAAATCAAGATCTATTTATTGGTGAATTTTGTAGAATTTTTAAAGTTGATTTAGCTCTCTGGAAAATGTATTTATTGTGTGTATGTGTATGGTTTGGTAGACGTTGATTTGTTGGAGAATTTTGAGGGGGAATTTTCTGCACAAGACTTGACTTCAGACCAGGATCAGCAACTTTTTGAAGGCAAGTTGTGCTTGACCATGTTGCTCCTAAATTTTAAAATGTATTTTGTTTCAAACTATGCATGCTAATTCAACTAAAAATGGTTTAAATATTTTGGGTGAATTAGCTAGTTAACCTAATTGTTATTGCCATCTTGTTAATATTATTTGTATGCCATGATTCCTTTGATAACCCTAGTTTGGTAATATTAGTTGGTTGATGATATTGTGCCAACATGGGAGGCTAGACCGTGAATAGTTGCTTAGCCATGCATGTGCGTGAACCATTCTATTTGGATTACAAAATCAACACTGACTAAAGAATAGTGAATGCTTTTTAATGAAATGTGGAATGATGTTGGTATTAACCTTGGAATGTAGAGACCTGTGTGGTTCTACATGAAAGATGAATATGAGCATGTGTTGCACTATTAACAACTTGGGGTGGAATTGATTTAGACTGGGGCAAGTGGACCGAGGCTTTGTGCCAGGTGGGCCTGTGTGGCATCTGTGGGATGGGTTGAGTGTTGTGAGGGCTGTGTGCCAAATTGAGAGAAGGATGTCTTGCCTTGGTCAGTTAAGGACCTTATCTTGCAAGCCTTTGACCTGAGTCTCTCGTACAATCACATGTCTGAATGGGAAGACCTAGTTTAGTAGGATTCTGATGTCTTACCTTTGATACCTCGGGGTGGCGTTACAGAGGAGTAATCAGACGGGGAGCGTGCTCGTGCTTCGCTTGGTACTGGTCAACGGTGTTTGCTGTCCTATACTTCGCTCTCGAGTGAGGGAAGTGATAGTGAAGACAACACGGAGAGGTTCTTAGGCTAAGATAGAAGTCTCTGAAAAGCTTTGTTACGGTTAATCGCCTTTGTGGTGTGCAACTGTATCTTGTGGGTAAAGTGTACAAACCTCTGCAGAGTGTCAAAACTGTTCGAATAGCCGAGTCCACGGTAATGGACAATGCTCGGGGATTACAGTCAAGGGGTAGTGTTTGAAAATAAAATGGGGAAATGACTGATGACTGTGTGTCAAAGAAAGATGTTTAGGGACTGTGTGTCTAAAACAATGTGGAAAACAAATTGAGAAATATAATGATTGTATAGTTTTGATGCTTTCAATCTAAATAAATAGTAGTTTAAAATGTTGATGCAAAAGCAAAAATAACCAGTATAGCCTTTCCTTGGTAATAAGACATGCATGTAGTAAATAGATCTGCATTGTGCATGACTTGTTGAGTACGGTGTGTACTCACCCTTGCGGACAAATCTACCAGAAGAAGAAACTACACCAGCATACGAGGAAGAGTATGTCGAGGAGCCGGAAAACTAGGGGCAAGCCTTCGTCGGAGCGATTGTGGAGAAGATGGACATCACGACTTTTTATATTCCGCTGTTGAACTTTTGTTATTTGATTATTGTAAGCCCTGCGTGGCATAACTATTGTAAGGATGACCATAAGGTCGTACACTCGTTTATATAAATGTTTGAAGTACTTTATTTAATATTCCGCTGTGTATGATGTGATATTATACCCTATTGGTCTGTGTGCACTAGCGCGATCCTGGATTAGTGCAGGATACACAGAGTGTCCGGAATTGCAAATTCAGGGCACGTCACATAATCAATGGTAGCTCGAAGGTACCTGAAAATGCGCTTCACCGCCTGGCAATGAGAGACTCGAGGAGAAGCTTGAAAGCGAGCGCACATACACACGACAAAGTGTATGTCCGGCCGTGAGGCAGTAAGATACAAAAGGAGCCAAACATGCTTCGGAACTCCTTTTGATCAGCAGGCTCACCATCCTCATCCGGCTCGAGGACAGCGGTGGTGGCCATAAGAGTCATCACGGGCTTTCCATCAGACATATCAAACCGCCTCAGGAGGTCCCAAGTGTACTTACCTTGGTGCAGAAAAGTACCCTCCCGAGTCTGCTTGATTTGGAAGCCGAGGAAGTAGCTCAACTCACCCATCATACTCATCTCAAATTCTATGCTCATCACCTCAGAAAAATGAGACACAAGAGACTGAGATGAGCCACCAAAGATAATATCGTCTACATAAATCTGGACAAGAAGAAAATGAGAAACCTTGTGTCTGATGAATAGAGTTTTGTCTACTATACCCCTTTCAAAACCATGACTGAGAAGATAGGACTTAAGCCTCTTATACTAAGCACTAGGGGCTTGCTTAAGTCCATACAAGGCTTTGGAAAGCTTATAGGCATGGTTCGGGTATTTGGGGTTCTCAAATCCTGGAGGTTGCTTGACATACACCTCTTCCTCAATGAAGCCATTGAGGAATACACTCTTCACATCCATTTGATAGAGCTTGAAGCCCTGGGATGTAGAGAATGCAAGCATGATTCTAATCGCCTCTAGTCTAGCTACAGGGGCAAAGGTCTCCTCAAAATCAAGACCGTCAACGTGAGTGAAGCCCTGTGCAACTAGCCTAGCCTTGTTGCGAATGACAACCCCATCCTCACTCTACTTGTTTTTGAACACCCACTTGGTCCCAATGACATTATGACCAGATGGGGGTTCTAGCCTTGTTGCGAATGACAACCCCATCCTCTACCTCTTGAGCAAAAGAGGAAGGAACAGAGCCACTCGCTGAAGGAGAGTTTGAAGGCAAGGGCTGGTCTCCCTAAGTTGCAGAAATTGAAACAGGAGGCACCTCAGGTGTAGAGGAGACTGGATCAGGTGGAACACCATCATCTCCATCATCCTCAACCTCTACAAAGATGGTCTCGGAGGGATAAGAAGAGCCTGAAATATCAGGTCTAGTTCCTGGGCTAGCCTCATCAAAGGTCACGTCATAGGTCTCTATGATCCTATTCGTATCACAACTCCATACCCTATAGCTACGAGAAGAAGTCGAGTAACCCAGAAAGATACTATCAGAAGAACAAGACTCAAACTTATCTAGGTTACCAGACTTCAAGATAAAACACTTGCAACCAAAAACGCGAAAATGAGAAACACTGGGCTTTCGCCCATACCTCAACTCATAAGAAGTACGATGCAAATGTGCTCTCAAGAAAATGCGATTGGAAACATGACAAGCAGTAGCTATAGCCTCAGCTTAAAACTTCCTAGGAGTACTGTATTCATCTAGCATTGTCCTGGCCATCTCAACCAGGGTCATGTTCTTCCTTTCCACTACGCCATTTTGCTGAGGGGTGTAGGGAGAAAAGAACTGATGCTCTAAACCAAACTCCACACAGAAACTCTCAAAGTAGGAATTCTTGAACTCGGTGCCATTATCACTGCGTATAGCTCGTAATGCACCTGGGAGCTTGTCGGGACCCGAATCTGCAAATCCGGACCCTCTGTGTATTCAGCACTAGTCCAGGATCAAGCTAGTGCACACAGGCTAAACAGGGTTAAAATATCACAATCATCCACAGTGGAGTAATAATAAAGTACTTCAAACATGTATATAAACGAGTTGTATGACCTTAAGGTCACCTTACAATAGTTTACCATGCAGGGCTTACATAAATCAGGGTGCCAAGAAAATGACAGTGGAAAAATAAACTTCGTAGTGATCCATCTCTTCGCCACAGGCAACTGATGAGGCTTGCTTCCTAGTTCTCTGGATCCTCGATAAACTCCTCTTCCCACGTAGGCGCAGTCTCTTCCTCTAGTAAATTTTTGTCCGCAAGGATGAGTACACACCGTACTCAACAAGTCATGCACAGAATGCAGTTCTATTACTACATGCATAGCTTGTTACAAAGGAATGGCTCAATTGGTTATTTTGCATTGCATCAATATTATAATTTTCCATTTATTTAGATATAAAGCATCATAACTATAATATAATAAGTTTCTCCAATTGTTTTGCACATAATTTTGGACACACAGTCCTTAATCAAATTTCACCATTATCCCTGGCACACAGCCTTTCATCCCATTTTATTTTCAAAGATCTACCCCTTGACTGTAATCCCCGAGCTTTGTCCAATTCTGTGGACTCGGCTATTCGAATAGTTTTTACACACACTCTGCAGAGGTTGTACACTTTACCCACAAGATACAGTCACTCACCACACAGGTGATTGATTGTAACAAAGTCTTTCAGAAATTAACATCTAAACCTACAAACCTCCCCAGTATGGCCTTCCTAACACTTCCCTCACACAGGGCAGAAGTTTAGAACAAGCGAATACTATTGGATGGGTACCAAGCCATAGCATAGGTATGCTCCCCCATACAGTTACACCCGTGTGTAACTAACGCCCTAAGATGTCAAAGGAAAGATATTAGAACCTTACTAAACTAGGTCTGTCCCATTCTAGACATGTGGTTGTACCAGAAATTTCAGAAAATAACACCCAATTTGAGTGCCTTTCAGCTCCTGTGTATGACATGTGGGTCCATCTGAGTCTATGACAGTGGGCCAGGGTGTCAAATACCGAAAAAACCAATTTTAAAGTTGGCAAATTCTGAAATCTCTCGTGGTTGTACGAGTGGCTCAGTTCAAAGTCTTGCAAGGTAAAGTCCTTAACTGTCCAGGGCAAGACTTCCTTCCAAAAGTTTGGCACACAGCCATCTCATTTTACTCAGATCATCCCGTTACCACACAGGCCCACCTGACACAAAGCCATCTTGCCACTTGCCCCAGTCGAAATTATTTCCCACCCTAGTTGTTTTACGGTGCAACACATGCTAGCAAATCAACCTTTATGTAGAACCACACAAGTCTCCACATTTCAACATCATTACCAACAATATTCCACCATTTACCAAAACACATTCACTATTCCTTTAGTCAATGTTGCTTTTGTATTTTGAAAGATTATTCACGATATAAGCAAGGCTAAGCAACTATTCACGGCCTAGCCTCCCATGTTGGCATATTATTACATCCAACTAATATTTCAACTTAGGGCAACAAATGAATCATGGCATACAAATATTAGTGACAAGGGGGCAATAACAAATAGGTTGATTAACTAATTCACCCAATTTAATTAAATCCATTTTTTAATTAAATTAGCATGCATAGCTTGAATCAAAATACATTTTTAAAACTTAGGAGCAAAATGATCAACGCATAACTTGCCTTCAAACAGCGGTGATCACGATCGGAGCTTGGTCTTATACTTTGAAATTCCCCTCGAAGTTTTCGGCAAATCAACGTCTACTCGAATAAATAAACACACAATAAATATAATTTCTTGAGAGCAAGATCAACTTTAAAAATAAAATAAAATTCATCAATAAATATTTCATATTTTTACAAATTTTTAGGAACTAGAATCACCCAAATCGGAGTTAAAACGCAAAAGTTATAGTGATTACAAGTTTGGAAATTCAAATAAAAGAAAATCCCGAATTAATGGATTTATTTTCCTACTGGAAAATCCAGTTATTTCCTTCGGCCGACACGTGTCAACACCACAACCGGCCACATCGCCTTGGGTCTACAGACCGGGTTCATGGCACGGCTCGGGTTCACCGTGGACTCGGTCCACCGAATAGTGTCATCGACGCAGGCCCTTATAGTGACGTCGGGATGATGTCGATCCTCACGGCTTCCTTATCGGCGGTGGGACCCACGCATGACGTCACGGTGACGTCACCCAAACATGGTACAGCGGCGACGCCCGCTCTCTGGCCGACACTTGGCACACGGACACCGGTCCACGCGGATGCATGTTCCATCCGTTGGATTCCCATCCAACGGTCGGAACCAACACAGTTCAACGCCGGTCAAGCGGCGGTCGAATGCCACGCCGACATGCGGCGCTATCTCGATCACTTTGTTCAAAATGCGAGGGCTAGGATTTAATCCAACGGCGGTGTGAAACGGTGATGTCGTGTAAAGACCCGAGCCTCGACGCGTGGGTGCATCCGGCCCGTACGAAGCCAAATCAACGGCTTCGATTGCATCTAATATCCGTAGCTTAGGAGCTCGTGGAATGCCCAGACTAGAGACACTTGGCTGCATCTCGGCGGTCATTCACGATCAAGCGGCTACTACTAGATCAATTCGAACCACATAGCCAGATCAGCGGTTGAGAATCTATCTATTCTACAACAAAGCAGCACCGCTACGTGGCGTTACCTAGTTCTCGTGATGAGGATCCAACGACTGTCAGTATTGGTGAAGCTTGATGGTGGTGTGCGGCGCTCGGGTTACCGGACATGGAGAAGAAGCTGAGGCCGATGGCGTTCCCGAGTGTCTCTGGTGCAATGAAGTAGCCCAACCGATGCAACTCGTCACGAGGAACCTGGAATGGGGCTCAAGTGCGGCGGCGGGTGACGGTCGGCGATGGAAAACGACCAAAACCGAAGCGGCACGAGAGCCAAACTCCGGTGAGCAAGAGCACATGCTACAGAGCGCTACGGTGTGTGGGAGAGTGTGCTACGGGTGCGGAACGGAGAGGTCTTTCTACGGGGGTATTTCACACGTACGGAGACGCTTTGATATCTTTCAAATCGGCCATCATAACCACACCGCCAACCACCTCGTAATGGCGGCAATGGCGCCGATTGTTAAATCTCTCGCGACGTGGCGCAATCCGGTCGTCTGAGCCGACACGATCCGACGGGTCATGCGCCACGGTGTGGCTTTGATCCATCCGACCAATCGCGATCCAATGACTCCGAAGCGGCGACACCTAGGTTTCGAACAACGGGTCGACGGCCGAAGCGCAAGTGTTGGGCTCGGCCCAACAACCTGAGTCTAAAATTTTAGATTTTTCGGATAAAACAAATCCACAAATTCAAATCATTTATTTGAGGCACTAAAAATTCCAGAAAAATTCTAGAAAAATTCTAGAAAATATTTCATGGCATTTAGAACTTAAATAAAATAGTTTTATTTATTTTTGGTAATTCTTTTCTATTATTTAATTATTTAAAGAGAAGGATTAATTTAAATTAAATTCAAATAAATCCAAATAAATCCCAAAAATTCACAAAAATTCAAATAACTCCAAAAATTTAAATTGGGCCAAATTTGGGATGTTACAAACCTACCCCCCTAAACAGAATCTCGACCCGGAGATTCGAAGCTAGCTAGAGAATAGGTTCAAAAATTCCTTTTTCAAATCTTCTTCACGCTCCCAGGTAGCTTCGCTCTCCGAGTGATTGCTCCACTAAACTCTGCAAAAGCGGGTTGTCTTGTTCCTTGTTTTCTGATCCATTGTGTCCAGAATCTTTACTGGGTACTCTTTGTAGGTCAAGTCCTCCTGCAGTGTAATTGCTTCCAGGGGTGTTTGCTCGTCAGGCACTCGGAGACACTTCTTAAGTTGCGATACATGAAAGACGTTGTGTACTCCTGCTAATGTCTGTGGTAATTCCAGTTGATATGCGACTTCACCCCTGTGGCTTATGATCTTAAACGGTCCTACATATCTTGGTGCAAGTTTCCCCTTTTTGTGAAACCTTTGGACTCCATTAAGAGGCGTAACCCTGATATACACAAAATCTTCATGCTCGAAGCTTAAATCCCTGCGGCGGTTTTCTGCATAGCTCTTTTGCCTTGACTGAGCGATTTTCAAACTTTCTTTGATTAGTGCTATTTGCTCTTCGGCTTCTCGGAGTATGTCTGGTCCAAAGACACGAGGCTCTCCGGTCTCGTTCCAATTCAATGGTGTTCTACAAGGTCGGCCATACAGTGCTTTGAAAGGTGACATCTGTAAACTGGCCTGGTAGCTATTGTGTTGGTGATATGCCCTAGAGGCGATCATGTGAGATGATTGTATCATACGTCTATATTCATGTACTTATCAGTTCCATGAATAAATGTCACTCCTTTGTTCATTGAGTATGACTTAATTGTGAAACACATTGGTTATATGATATTATTCTAAACGATCCCTGGTTACGTATCATTATGTGGGACAATAGTGATCTGACCAGCACATGCACATGTATTGATTGATGGTAATGTTTCACATACCATAGATTTGGAGATATCAAATCAATAATGTGGGCACATGTTAGACAACGTGGGGTTGGATAGACCCGCTCCAAGACACTGATGAGATTGTTATCTTAGAAGTGCCATCAAGGAGTAGTCTTGAGTGGTATACCTATCGATCCTTTGACACGAGATTCTTATTGATTCTCAAAGATGTGTAATGTATACTTTGGCGCTATCAAACGCTTCTTCGTAGCAGGGGAGTTATAAAGGTAGCTTACGGGTATGCCATGAAACATGACGTGAGATATAAGAGATCAAGATGGAATTTGCCCCTCCTTGATAACGGGAGAGATATCTCTGGGCCCCTCGGTGTGGATGGATAAGGAAAAGTGCATGGCTATGCTAAAGTGATTAAAGTGTTAATCACGAATTATATCCATTATATTGACGAGTGAATGGGTCGAGCTACCACAAGGATGGCACGCATCTTGCCTTGAGCTTGACTGGTATCGCGTGGCAAAAGGATCGGTATATGAGTATATCAAGGTTCAGCCGATACGATCACTCTGTGCATTCGGGGGACAACATGTCCTACTAGGAACCACTGTTGTCTGATGGTCTGGAAAAGAGCTTTCCAGGGCCATGGCCGTTTGCGCATGAACCTAACGGGTCGCACACTTAATGGGTTGGAACATGCCAAAATGGATTAAGATCCATTAGTGGGTTTCACGGATATGGATCTGCGGGGACGAGGTTCCTAATGGGCTTCTATCATAGAAGGCCCATTAGCATGCGCTCTATATAAAGGCGTGGGTTGTACTTTGCAGAAGAGAGGTTTTTTCCGCCATGAAACCCTAGCCATCGACTCCCTTCCCCTGCCAAAACCCTAGCCATCGCGCGCGTGGTGCTAGCACACCAGCGCACGGCGTTCCACCCCTGGACGTGTGGATACCGAGAGCGTCGTTGCATCTGTCTCGGCGTTGATTAGCGAGAACGTCTACTTCCTCTCTGACGTTGCGTGCGTGATCGCGAGGAGGGGCGATCAACTCCGGCATCTACTATCAGACTTTGGAGCACGCGGGCGCTTCACCCACTCTTCTTCCGCTGCTAACGTACTCCAAGGGTAATGATCCATGATCAACTACTCGCATGTATCCTGGTTGAATCTTTGTCGGCAGTATCTGCGTTAGGGTACCCTCTCCGCCGCAAAAGCGATCCAAAGCGGTCAATATGTGAGTCGCGTGGCACCGGCGAAAGCAGGGGGCGACGCATACTTTCGTGGTCGCCGTGGCACCGGCGGTCAGTCGTGTGGCACCGGGGCGGTCATCTGCGTGGCACCTTGGGCGTGGGCGAGGACGCCTACGCCGCCGGCGGTCAGTCCGCGTGTTGCCCGGCGAGTAGTTGGGGGTGCACGTCCTGCTCACCGCGCCGCAATGCAGAAAGGTGGCGCAAGGTGGCTTCGTCTCGAAGGCTCCTGCCCCTGTCGTACCGTTCTGAGCGACAGGATAGCGGTGTCAGGCCTGACAACTGCAAGGGTTTCTGCAACAAGCCCATTCCTCTGACGCCTCTCACCAACCTGTCAAGAAAGGGTCACATCACAAGCGGACCGGGCGAAGCCATGCGTCGGCATTTAATGAGGCTGGAGGAACGGGACAGCACAAGAAGGCGTATTAAATGTGCGAAGATAAGCATGATGACCTCCTTTTACCCACCCCCGTTAGCCTGGCCTATATAAGGGTCTCCGGGTGCATGGGGAAAGGGGATGGGTCGAAGGAAGAAGAGGAGAACAAGCAATATAGTCTAAGGAAAGAGCCTGTAACCAAAAAGAAGAGGAACTCTGTATTAGCCTCAGACACTCTAAAAACAATCTAGCAGGAAGTAAGGCTATTACCCAAAGCAAAGGGGGCCTGAACCTGGGTAAAAAACCTCTGTGTCATCTGCAGTTCATGAACGCCGGAAGCCGTCGCGTAGGAGTCCCTAGGGTTTTCGCCCTCTAGGTCTAGCCAGCCGCGAAGACGCCCTCCTTCCGAACAAAACCCGGTCTGCATCCTCCGGCTGTCGGTTGGATATCGCCCTGTGGGCGCGCGTAGGGGGCTAGTGGTTGGCTTTTCCGGCTAACTCCCCGGCGGACTTCGGCGTTCGCGATTTTGGAGCAAACTCGCTCAACAGAAGATGACGGATCCTCAGCATCAGAATGTTGCGGGGGCAAGCGACGACCAAGGCTCCTCCCGGCCATCGCGTCGGTCGAGGGACCGTCTTGCCCCGCCCCCGCATGGCGGCGCCGCTGTTCCCCTCGGAGCAGTGGAGCAGCCCGTGCGACGCCGGCTGGCCATGGAGGCGGCCACTCCTGCCCAGAACTTGCACGCCGCTCGTGCACTTCTGGACCACCCTCCGGTGGAGTTCGCGGGGGATTCCCCCGCCACTCCCTGGTTGCGAAGCATCGCTGGCCTCGTGGATGCGGCCCAACTTCGGGTAGGGCTCCCGGCGGTCAGTATTAATCGTACCTTGACGCCTAAAGCGCTGCGAGGCGCTCGAAGCTTCGGCCGCCCTAGCGACAAAGGCCCCGAGGGGGCTGTGGTCTAAGAAGGCGTAGCGCAATCTTGTTCCGGTTCATCAAGGAACCGTGTGGACCTCCGCTCTCACCTTGATGAGAGCCGCCGGCAGCGCGGTGATGACCTTCGTGGTCGTCTGCCGCGCTACCCGGACCAAGAGCGCCGCCATGGCAAGCAGGTGGCGGCAGGCAATGAGAGTCCCCCTCATGGCTCTCACCCGCGGGACCGGGAGGAAGTGCACTCCTCCGGTTCTACGACGAGCCGGGCCTCGCGTTCCCATGCACGGTCTCTGGACCGGGCTTCTGATGAGCGGCTCGGCTCCCTCTATGGCGTCGGGTGCCAGGCCTTCTCTCGGCCGGCCGCTGCGTGGCTGGCCGGAAGGAGTTCGCCCGTGGCCGAGAGAAATATGACGGCACCACCAACCCGGAGGAGTTCCTCCAAATCTACACAACGATGGTGCGGGCGGCTGGCGGATCTGAAAAGGTCATGGCCAATTACCTCCCAACCGCCTTGACGGGCTCTGCCCGTTCTTGGCTGTTAAATCTCCCCCGAGGGTCGGTGCACTCGTGGGGAATGTTGTGCGACATCTTCGTCGCTAATTTTCAGGGCTCCTTCGCGCAGCCCGGTGTGGAAGATGATCTCCATACTGGAGCAAGAGAAGGAGCGCCTTAGCGACTTCATTGATGGTTTTGCCATCGCCGCATCACGATCCCCCACATCTCGACGATCGGTCGTCGCTCGCCGGAGAGGCGTCTGCGACGCATAAGATGAAGGAAAAGATGGCCACCCGTACCATCAGCTCCACCTCCGAGCTCTTCTCCCTCGCACATAAGTGTGCGCGGGCTGCGGAGGCAAGGGGGCCAGCGCCTGGCCCCAAAGGTGGCCAAGGTAAAGAGGAGGCCGGGACCTCGAAGGGTTCCGGCCGTGCGGGCAAGAAGGCGCGGAAGCGCGAGGCGAGGGAGACCAGCAGGTCCCGGCGCGAATGTGATGTGAAGACCCAGCGCCTCGAGCGCAACTGCCGCGATCGCGGCCGTGATGATCGCCGCGAGCGGCGCGACGACCGTCGTGACCGGCGTAACGATCGCCGTGATCGACGCGATGACCGTCGCGGTCGTGGGAACGACCACCGCGATCAAAAGGAGGGCGAGCCCTACTGCCCAATACATAAGACCAACACCCACGACCTGGACAACTGTCGGGTCGTGGACAGGATGGTGGAAAAGCGGCTCAAGGAACGCCGCCCCGACGATGATCAAGATGAAGATCCTCCGCTGGCCTTCCAGCAGGCTGACCATGCTGTGGCCTACATCCATGGCGGGTCGTCCACTTTCTCCTCCAATGCCGCCTACAAACGGCTAAGGAGGGAGGTGTGCGCCACAACATCGAGCTCGGGAACGGGTCGGATGCTGAAGTGGTCAGAGCAGTCGCTCACCTTCAGTCGGGCCGACCACCCTGAAGGCGCCACCGGCTTGGGGCATCTCCCGGTCGTGGTGTCGCCCACCATTCGGAACGTGCGGCTAGGCCGCGTGTTGGTGGGCGGGGAGTTCTGTCAACCTCCTGTCCTCTTCGGCGTTCCTGGCGCTCCGGATCCCGCGGCAGGATCTGCGCCCATCTCTGCCCCTCTTCGGGGTAGACCCAGAATCCACTCGATGCCCCTCGGCCAGGTGTGTCTCCCTGTCACCTTCGGGGACGAAGGCAACTACCGCACCGAGATGGTGAATTTTGAGGTCGCCGACTTCGACCTCCCTTATAATGCCTTGCTTGGTCGGCCGGCGTTGGCCAAGTTCATGGCGGCAACCCACTATGCGTACTTAGTGGTGAAGATGCCGGGGCCGGCAGGTCCCATTGTGATCCGGGTGGATAAAGCCGAAGCCTTGCGCTGTCACAAGCATGCGCTCGAGCTGTCGGTGCACACTGTGTCGGTAGCCTTGAGCGCCCGTCCTCGGGGGCCCTCGGGCCGGACCAGCGCCTCACAGGCTCGCGGTGAGGTCAAGGTGGTCGCCTGAGTGAGGGCGAGCCCATAAGGCTGTCAATATCGGCGCCAACCTCGGCGCCAAATAGGAAAACAGCGCTCGTCACCTTCCTCCGGTCCAATCAGACGTGTTCGCTGGCAACCGTCGACATATTGGGTCCCTAAAGTGATCGAGCACCGTTTGGCAATGCTCCCCGAGGCGCGTCCGGTCCGACAGAAGGTCCGGAGGCAGGCGCCCGAGCGCCAAGAAGCCATTCGGGAAGAGGTAGAGAAGCTTCTGAGCGCGGGGATAATCAGGGAAGTCTCTCATCCCGAGTGGCTTGCCAACCCCGTGCTCGTCAAGAAATCCAACGGGAAATGGCGCATGTGTGTCGATTTCACCGACCTCAACAAGGCCTGCCCGAAGGATCCGTACCCTCTGCCGCGAGTCGACCTCATTGTTGACTCCACGGCCGGGTGCGAGCTGCTATGTTTCCTGGACGCGTACTCCGGGTTCCACCAGATCAGTATGGCACTTGAAGATGAAGAGAAGACTGCTTTTGTAACCCCAACGGGCGTATATTGTTATGTAAGGATGGCTTTTGGTTTAAAGAATGCTGGTTCTACTTACCAACGTGCCATGCATGTCACTTTCCGCCCCCAGCTGGGGCGAAATCTTGAAGTTTATGTTGATGACTTAGTGGTGAAGATCAGAAAGAGTGAAGGGCTAATCCAAGACCTGGAGGAAACCTTTGCTAACCTCCGGATGAATTGCACGAAACTCAACAGGAAAAATCGTGTTCGGTGTGCCCTCCGGCAAATTTGTTGGGCTTTTCGGTGTCGGTAGGGCATTGAAGCTAATCGACAAGATATCGGCCATCGAGCACATGAAGCCGCCGCCTTAGCCAGAGTCCAATGTCTGGTGGCCTTTGGCCTCCCTGGGCGATTTATTGCCGCTTGGGAGAAAAAAACTGCCTCTGTTCAAGCTGCTGAAGAAGACTAACCACTTCGAGTGGACGGATGAGGCGCAGAAGGCATTTGAAGATTTGAAGCGGTACCTCTCCTCTCCCCCGGTACTGGTCTCTCCGGCGCCAGGCGAGCCGTTGCTCCTATACATCGCTGCCACCCCCGAGGTGGTGAGCCTTGATCTTTGAATTCTTGAGAGGAGGGCATCCAAAGATCGGTCTACTACGTCAGCAAGGTGTTGCATGAAGCAGAGACCCGGTACCCGCAGGCTCAAAAGATGCTGTATGCGGTCCTGGTGGCGTCCAGGAAGCTGCGGCATTATTTCCAAGGGCGGGAAATTACCGTGGTCACGGCTTACCCTCTGCGCGAGATCCTCCATAACCGTGAAGCAGAGGGGCGAATTGCCAAATGGTCGGTGGAGCTGGGGGAATTCAACGTCAAATTTGCGCCCCGCACCGCTGTCAAGAGTCAGAAGTTGGCGAATTTCGTTGCCGAGTGGACTCCCGCCACTCCTGAAGCTGAAGAAGCGCTTGTACCTTCCCCCTGGACGTTATTCTTTGATGGATCCTTCAGGTTGGAAGGCGCGGGGGCTGGAGTTGTCCTGGTCTCCCCGACCGGTGACACCCTCCAGTACGTGGTCGCCCTCGACTTCAGGGCCACGAACAACATTGCTGAATATGAAGGTCTACTGGCAGGATTGCGCGTCGCCTCAGCGCTGGGCATTCGGCGTCTCCAAGTTAAAGGTGACTCCCTGCTGGTCATCAATCAAGCGCGGAAGGAGTTCCAAAGTTCCGACCCCACCATGGCGGCGTACTTGGCGGAGGTCCGAAGAATGGAGCGACATTTTGAAGGTCTGGGGTATATTCATATCCCTCGGCGTGACAACCACCTTGCGGATGGGCTGTCTCAGCTTGCATCCTCAAGGGCTCCTGTTCCGGTCGGAGTCTTCGAGGAAAGACTATCGCGGCCGTCCATCGCAGCCCACGATTCAGGTGGGAAAGATGGTGTCATATCCACTGACCCCGGTCGAGTGGGGACGGCGGCAAAGGTCATCACGACCTCCGCCGGGTGAGAAAGCGGCATCATCGCCACGGCCTCCAATTCAGGGAGGGAAGGCAGTGTGCCCGCCTCAGCCTCCCGGTCCGGGAGGGAAGGCAGCGGTCTTGCCGAGGCGGCGCGGGAAAAGCACTGACCCGGTGGAGTACCGGCGAGCACCGAGTGGTCGCCACCCTTAAGCGAGGAAGATCGATGGATGGAACCTATCACCGCCTTCTGCGTGACCAAGTGATCCCCAGCGATGATGCCTCGGAGAAAATTGCGTAAGGCCAAGTGCTATACTCGGTAGGTGGGGACCTATATCGCCAGAGCAGAAACGGAGTTCTACTGAAGTGCATCACTCGGGAAGAGGGGGGCATCCTGCTCTCCGATATCCATGGAGGCGTGTGCGCGAGCCATATGTCAGGCCGAACTCTAGTCGGCAAGGCGTTTCGGCAAGGATTTTATTGGCCTACCGCCCTCTAGGATGCTTGCGAGCTGGTGAGGACGTGCGAAGCTTGTCAATTCTTCGCCAGGCAAACTCACCGACCAGCCCAAGCTCTGCAAACCATCCCGCTCTCTTGGCCGTTCGCGTCTGAAATTTGGATATCTGAGTTCGTTCTCGGGCCACGGGGGGCTTCACCCACCTCTTTGTCGCCATCGACAAGTTTGCCAAGTGGGTCGGCCGAGGCGATCTTGGCCATCACGCCATTGCCGCCGTTAAGTTCATGCGTGGGATTTTCACCGCTTTGGGGTCGCTAATCGATCATCATCGACAACGGCACCCAGTTCACCAGCGCGGCTTTTCTGGAATTCTGTGAAGAAATGGGCACCAAGGTCTGTTTTGCTTCCGTGGCCCATCCCATGAGCAACGGGCAGGCGGAGCGCGCCAATGCGCTGGTACTGAAGGGCCTCAAGACAAGGGCGTTTGACCGACTCCACAAGCGGGGCGCGCGATGGGTTGAGGAACTCCCGGCTGTGTTGTGGTCGCTTCGTACCACACCTAGCCGGGCCACCGGCGAAACGCCCTTCTTCCTGGTGTATGGGGCGGAAGCCGCCCTCCCTCATTGTCGCTCGGCTCTCCGCGCGTCTCGGTGTTCAACGAGGAAGACCAAGAGGATCTCCGGCGAGAAGACGTCAACCTTTTGGAGGAAGTGCGGGATCTTGCTGCTCTCCGCGCCGCCCGCTACCAACAAAGTCTCAGGCGGTACCACGCCACCCGGGTCTCTGAGAGAACACTGGCAGTGGGCGACCTGGTCTTGCGTCGAATTCAGATGCATGTCGGGTTGAACAAACTGTCTCCCCGATGGGAGGGCCCCTTCAAGGTGGTTTCAGTATCTCGGCCCGGGGCGGTCAGGCTGGCCACTGAGGATGGCGAAGAACTGGCGAATTCCTATAACATAGAGTTGTTGCGGAAATTCTATCCTTGAAGGAATTAGGCAGTACCCATTGCTTGCCTTGGTCGACCTCGAGGTAAGACTCTCCCTCATTTGGTTGGTGGCTTCGGTGGGTAGTAAAGTGGTTGCCTAGAGGGCTTTTCGGTTTACCATTGTTGTCCCTTTGTGCCCTCGATGGCAAGTTTTTGCATAAATATCGCCGATCCCATGTGTTTGCTAATTCCTTGGTGATTTATGAGAGTCACCTGGTGCCTGTGTCCGACAAGGACGGGCGGCCAGGGGGCGGGCTAGATGCGATGCTCAAACGCGGCTCGCACGCCTCGGGTTGGCTCCCTGAAGCACCGCTGGTTGTCACCGTGAGCATCGCTAGTCTAGCATCCCTCCTGGAAGCCCGCTGCTTTAACGCACAGCACCGTGGTTCGATCTTCGAAAAATCACAAGGACTTAGAAATCAAAAAGGGACCGGAGCTCACCCTGTGCAGGGGTCTGTATTTTGCGGTTTTTTCTTGCATATGCTTACTCACTCTGTTAGTAGCTGTGTCCCAAGCTTCTTCGTGGCCGCCCCAAGCTTCTTCGTGGCCGCCCGGAAGCTCGGGGGCTGGTCGCCTCAAGCTTCTTCGTGACCGCCCAGACGCTTGGGGGCTGGTCACCCCAAGCTTCTTCGTGGTCGCCCCAAGCTTCTTCGTGGCCGCCCGGAAGCTCGGGGGCTGGTCGCCCCAAACTTCTTCGTGGCCGCCCGGAAGCTCGGGGGCTGGTCGCCTCAAGCTTCTTCGTGGCCGCCCAGACGCTTGGGGGCTGGTCGCCCCAAGCTTCTTCGTGGTCGCCCCAAGCTTCTTCGTGACCGCCCAGACGCTTGGGGGCTGGTCGCCCCAAGCTTCTTCGTGGTCGCCCCAAGCTTCTTCAGGACCGATCCAGGCGGCTTGGGGCTGGTCGCCCCAAGCTTCTTCGTGGTCGCCCCAAGCTTCTTCGTGGCCGCCCGGAAGCTCGGGAGCTGGTCGCCTCAAGCTTCTTCGTGGCCGCCCAGACGCTTGGGGGCTGGTCGCCCAGTGATATAAAAAGCGAGATAAGTGTTTCGTGTCGCATTTACCGTTCGTTCCCTCGAGTATACACCTCGGGACGAGTCAGGCTACGCATGATTATCGTGGATCTTAGAATCCAAGGGCCCCTTAGTGATAAAAGGGAAGGTGCTAAGCGCTGACGTTTGGCGAGGGCGGGCGACCAGAGTGTAAGTTAGGCACAGCACTCAAAACACGGCTCGCACACCTCGGGTTGGCTCCCTGAAGCACCGTTGGTTGTCATCGTTAAGTGCTGTTGGTCTAAAGGCATTTCTGGCAACTCGTAACCTCGCTACGTTACGCCTTAGTATGGTTCCAGGAGATCACTGGGATCTAAGTCCCGTAGGAATCTAAACTATGAGTAATCACGCGTAAGGGCTTTGAGGCTAGGCTGTCCTACGTTTCGCGTAAACTACCTGGCTCAAAGTCGTCGTCTACCTAAGTCCTGTATCCTTCGCACAATCTGTACTGATGTTCGCAGTAAACCTGCACCATCGCTGGCGGGACTTCGGAACGGTCCCTTTGTTCAGGCGTCCTAGCTAAGCTATAAGATTGGTAGACTGATGATCTAATCCATGGAAACTGATCATGCGAAACAAACGAAGCATGCCGATAATCTTAACTAAGAGATATTCATAGTTTACTGGTGCATGCAGAACAGGTAAAAGAAAAACGAAGATAAAACAAGGAGAGCAGCAAGGCCGCCCGGCTCATCAGTCGTCGTCGCCAAAGTCCAGCTCATCGCCGCCCTCGCCTTCCGCCGCCACTGGGGTGGAGACGTCCATGACCGGCTGGTCTACTTCTAGCAGCCCGGCCATGTGTTCGGCGGCTGCGCGCACCCGCGCCTCCGCTTGAGCAGCGTCTCCCTCAACATCGGCTGTCACCACAGCCATCGGGTCAAAGGCGGCGTCGCGGCTGGCGCAGCGGGCCAGGATGTGGGTTGCGGTCATGATCGCGACCTCGCGTCCTTCTCTGGCGGAGCGGGCGGCCAACCGGGCCCCGGGCGCCTCTGCGGCTGGTTGGTCGCGTGGCGCGGCGCAGCGCGAATCCTCGATGGCGTATTGGCGCCACCCCAAGGGTTCGAGCACCTCTTGGTGCTGTTGGGAATGCCTTCTTGAGCATGATCGACAGATTGCGCCGCTAGGCGGAAGGACTCGGCTTCGAGAGGTCTTGGCGCTGTTTCACCCTCTCCTTTGCTCTTCCGCCCTCTCCGCCCGTGTTCGCATGGTGGCCGCGTTGGTTCTCTCCCGCGCCAGCGCCGCCTCCGCCGTGTCCGCCCTCGTCCGTTCGCGCAGCAACTCACCTCTCACCGACGCCAGCGCCTGGGCTGTCTCAGCTCCGTGCCTGGCGGCTTCGACGAGAGTGCTGCCAAACGCGTCTTGGAGACCACCGAGTCGAGTGAAGATGTCAACGTGGCGCGTGGTGGGGGGAATGGCAGCATGGGAAGCTTGGATCCCGGAGGTGCTGGCTTCGGGGTTGGCCTCCACGGTTCCCCTCGCGGCGGCGGCCAGGGGCGCTGAGGCGGGCGCTTCCTCCGTCTCGGTGGGCGCTGGGGGCGCCATTGGCGCGCCTCGAGGGGCTGTCCTTGGCGGCACCTTGAAGCGGAGCCCGGCCGTTGGAAGCGTCAGACCACCATGGTGAATGGTGGCCTGGGATCCCGTGGCCGGGGGTGTTGGCGCCGCGGTCGATGAGGCGGGCGCCGGAGGAGATGGCACTGTCTTGGCGCCATGAGGCGATGGCGCGGAGACGACGTCGTGGCTGGGCGATCTGCATTGCCGCCTTAGAAGAAGCCGCCGCAGCAGGGCTGGCGGCGGGAGAAGTTTGTTCCGTGGCCCGGACCCTTTTAGGGTCCGAGCCCGTGGCGTCCGGGGCAATTGGTCGCTTGCCCGCGGCCCGGTCGCTGGTGGGGGCCGTGTCCCTGATCACCGGTCCGCCGCGGGGTGGCACCACGACGACCCCCGTGGAGTCCATTAGCGGGAGCCGCCTGACGTGTTCCAGGCGGTCCGCGTACAGCAGATCGGCGAGCGGCCGAGCTAACGCCGGGAAAGTTGAGCTGCCCACGGATAGTGGCATTAGCGTGGAGAGCCATCTGCCGATGACTATATCCTCCAAGTTTCCCGCGCCTGGCAAAAAGGCAAAGGAAATTGGCTGTCGGTTGGTAGGAAGCCACAGGAAAGAACAGATGCGCCGAAAAGAAAACTAAGAAAGGGTGAAGACTTACGCCCGCCACGCGCGTCTTTGTCATCATCGCCGAGTCTTGCCATCTTTGGCGGTGGCGGCGGCGCAAGGGCCGATTCTCCGGATCTGAAGTCGAGCCACCATCGCCCGAAACCAATCGGTGCCCGTAGTCCGTTGATGCGGGTCGCCATGGCAAGGATTTCCGCCGTCTCCTCGACCGGCGAATTCCAGTTCTCAGAGGCCTCACGCTTGGCGCCGGCACCCCTAAGCGTCAATCTCATTGTGTCGTTGACGTCTGACCATCGCCGCGCCATGCCTTCCGGTTGATTTGGGTGGAAGGCAACGAGGGAGGCCATCCGTCTCGCAGCGAAATGGCAGCTCCCCACTACCTCGTTGTCGTTGGAGGCGGCGAGAGGAAGAAGTAGCGGAAGAGAGGAAGATTCGGCATTACCCCCATGAACATCTCACAGAGGTATGCGAAGATGGAAAGGGAGATGATGGAATTGGGGGTGAGGTGAAGGTGGTGGATCCCGTAGAAATGGAGTACGGTAAGGAAAAAATCAGAAAAGGGTGGGACCAGGCCCGCCATCAGTGCCCAGGTGTGTATGATGATCTCGTTTGAAAGGCACCGTGGCGTGGCGGTCCCCGCCCGGATGCGGAGGAAGCCCTCCGGCGCTATGACGGCCATTCTCTTCACCGCGAGAGTATCCGCGGTCGAAGTAGGGGGTCCTCCTGGAGCTACCGACGGTTGACTCAGATGCGACGGGGAACGAGATAGGGATCCTCTATCCAATACCTAAAAATGGGAACCAGGCAACCAGCTGAGGAAGCTGTTTTTCTCTGTGTTTGTACGGCTTCTTCATTTTCCTGGTAGGGGTGGGAGAAGAGGTGCTGTTGCAGTTACTCTTAATACGAAGCTCTTTTATTGTTTATTTAATTTAATATAAACCAGTTATTCTTTTTATCTAATAGATTAGATTAGTTAGTATTTACTTATACTTTTATACTTCCCTTAATAGTAGAGTGATAGAAATACTCTTAACAAATTAGTTGTTAGATCTAATTTCTATTATCTACAATATAGTACGAGCATAATTCACTCTAAAATTTCTCTGGTATAACCCTATAATTATTTCCCACCCTAGTTGTTTTACGGTGCAACACATGCTAGCAAATCAACCTTTATGTAGAACCACACAAGTCTCCACATTTCAACATCATTACCAACAATATTCCACCATTTACCAAAACACATTCACTATTCCTTTAGTCAATGTTGCTTTTGTATTTTGAAAGATTATTCACGATATAAGCAAGGCTAAGCAACTATTCACGGCCTAGCCTCCCATGTTGGCATATTATTACATCCAACTAATATTTCAACTTAGGGCAACAAATGAATCATGGCATACAAATATTAGTGACAAGGGGGCAATAACAAATAGGTTGATTAACTAATTCACCCAATTTAATTAAATCCATTTTTAATTAAATTAGCATGCATAGCTTGAATCAAAATACATTTTTAAAACTTAGGAGCAAAATGATCAATGCATAACTTGCCTTCAAACAGCGGCTGATCCTGATCTGGAGCTTGGTCTTGCGCTGGAAATTCCCCCTCGAAGTTTTCTGGCAAATCAACGTCTACTCGAATAAATAAACACACAATAAATATAATTTCTTGAGAGCAAGATCAACTTTAAAAATAAAATAAAATTCATCAATAAATATTTCATATTTTTACAAATTTTTAGGAACTAGAATCACCCAAATCGGAGTTAAAACGCAAAAGTTATAGTGATTACAAGTTTGGAAATTCAAATAAAAGAAAATCCCGAATTAATGGATTTATTTTCCTCTTTGGAAAATCCAGTTATTTCCTTCGCCGACACGTGTCAACACCACAACCGCCACATCGCCTTGGGTCTCTGACGGGTTCATGGCACGGCTCGGGTTCACCGTGGACTCGGTCCACCGAATAGTGTCCTTGACGTAGGCCCTTATAGTGACGTCGAGATGATGTCGATCCTCACGGCTTCCTTATCGTGAGTGGGACCCGCGCCAGCGTCACGGTGGCGTCACCCAAACATGGTGCAATGGCGACGCCGCCTCTCGGCGACACTTGGCACACGGACACCGGTCCACGCGGACGCATGTTCCATCCGTTGGATTCCCATCCAACGGTCGGAACCAACACCTGGTTCAACGCCCGGTCAAACAGCGACGCTTCGAATGCCACGCCGACATGCGGCGCTATCTCGACCGCCTGTTCAAAATGCGAGGGCTAGGATTTAATCCAACGGCGGTGTGAAACGGTGATGTCGTGTAAAGACCCGAGCCTCGACGCGTGGGTGCATCCGGCCCGTACGAAGCCAAATCAACGGCTTCGATTGCATCTAATATCCGTAGCTTAGGGAGCTACGTGGAATGCCCCAGCGAGAGACACTTGGCTGCATCTCGGCCGGTCATTCACGATCAAACGGCTACTACTAGATCAATTCGAACCACATAGCTTCAGATCCAACGGTTGAGAATCTATCTATTCTACAACAAAGCAGCACCGCTACGTGGCGTTACCTAGTTCTCGTGATGAGGATCCAACGACTGTCAGTATTGGTGAAGCTTGATGGTGGTGTGCGGCGCTCGGGTTACCGGACATGGAGAAGAAGCTGAGGCCGATGGCGTTCCCGAGTGTCTCTGGTGCAATGAAGTAGCCCAACCGATGCAACTCGTCACGAGGAACCTGGAATGGGGCTCAAGTGCGGCGGCGGGTGACGGTCGGCGATGGAAAACGACCAAAACCGAAGCGGCACGAGAGCCAAACTCCGGTGAGCAAGAGCACAAGCTACAGAGCGCTACGGTGTATGGGAGAGTGTGCTACGGGTGCGGAACGGAGAGGTCTTTCTACGGGGGTATTTCACACGTACGGAGACGCTTTGATATGCGCACAAATCGGCCATCATAACCACAGCTGCCAACCACCTCGTAATGGCGACGGCGGCGCCGATTGTTCGTCTCCCGCGCGACGTGGCGCAATCCGGGTCGTCTGAGCCGATACGATCCGACGGGTCATGCGCACGGGTGACGCGGCTTTGATCCATCCGACCAATCGCGATCCAATGACTCCGGGCGAGCGACAGCTAGGGTTTCGAACCCAACGGGCCGACCGACGCACACAGTGTTGGGCTCGGCCCAACACTGTTGAGTCTAAAATTTTAGATTTTTCGGATAAAACAAATCCACAAATTCAAATCATTTATTTGAGGCACTAAAAATACCAGAAAAATTCTAGAAAAATTCTAGAAAATATTTCATGGCATTTAGAACTTAAATAAAATAGTTTTATTTATTTTTGGTAATTCTTTTCTATTATTTAATTATTTAAAGAGAAGGATTAATTTAAATTAAATTCAAATAAATCCAAATAAATCCCAAAAATTCACAAAAATTCAAATAACTCCAAAAATTTAAATTGGGCCAAATTTGGGATGTTACAAACCTACCCCCCTAAACAGAATCTCGACCCGGAGATTCGAAGCTAGCTAGAGAATAGGTTCAAAAATTCCTTTTTCAAATCTTCTTCGCGCTCCCAGGTAGCTTCGCTCTCCGAGTGATTTCTCCACTAAACTCTGCAAAAGCGGGTTGTCTTGTTCCTTGTTTTCTGATCCATTGTGTCCAGAATCTTTCTTGGGTACTCTTTGTAGGTCAAGTCCTCCTGCGGTGTAATTGCTTCGTGGGTGTTTGCTCGTCGGGCACTCGGAGACACTTCTTAAGTTGCGATACATGAAAGGCGTTGTGTACTCCTCGCTAATGTGCGTGGTAATTCCGGTTGATATGCGACTTCACCCTCGTGGCTTATGATCTTAAGCGGTCCTACATATCTTGGTGCAAGTTTCCCCTTTTGTGAAACCTTTGGACTCCATTAAGAGGCGTAACCCTGATATACACAAAATCTTCATGCTCGAAGCTTAAATCCCTGCGGCGGTTTTCTGCATAGCTCTTTTGCCTTGACTGAGCGATTTTCAAACTTTCTTTGATTAGTGCTATTTGCTCTTCGGCTTCTCGGAGTATGTCTGGTCCAAAGACACGAGGCTCTCCGGTCTCGTTCCAATTCAATGGTGTTCTACAAGGTCGGCCATACAGTGCTTTGAAAGGTGACATCTGTAAACTGGCCTGGTAGCTATTGTGTTGGTGATATGCCCTAGAGGCGATCATGTGAGATGATTGTATCATACGTCTATATTCATGTACTTATCAGTTCCATGAATAAATGTCACTCCTTTGTTCATTGAGTATGACTTAATTGTGAAACACATTGGTTATATGATATTATTCTAAACGATCCCTGGTTACGTATCATTATGTGGGACAATAGTGATCTGACCAGCACATGCACATGTATTGATTGATGGTAATGTTTCACATACCATAGATTTGGAGATATCAAATCAATAATGTGGGCACATGTTAGACAACGTGGGGTTGGATAGACCCGCTCCAAGACACTGATGAGATTGTTATCTTAGAAGTGCCATCAAGGAGTAGTCTTGAGTGGTATACCTATACGATCCTTTGACCTGAGATTCTTATTGATTCTCAGCATGTGTAATTGTATACTTTGGCGCTATCAAACGCTTCTTCGTAGCAGGGGAGTTATAAAGGTAGCTTACGGGTATGCCATGAAACATGACGTGAGATATAAGAGATCAAGATGGAATTTGCCCCTCCTTGATAACGGAGAGATATCTGGGCCCTCGGTGTGGATGGATAAGGAAAAGTGCATGGCTATGCTAAAGTGATTAAAGTGTTAATCACGAATTATATCCATTATATTGACGAGTGAATGGGTCGAGCTACCACAAGGATGGCACGCATCTTGCCTTGAGCTTGACTGGTATCGCGTGGCAAAAGGATCGGTATATGAGTATATCAAGGTTCAGCCGATACGATCACTCTGTGCATTCGGGGGACAACATGTCCTACTAGGAACCACTGTTGTCGATGGTCTCGAAAAGAGCTTTCGGGGCCATGGCCGTTATTATGAACCTAACGGGTCGCACACTTAATGGGTTGGAACATGCCAAAATGGATTAAGATCCATTAGTGGGTTTCACGGATATGGATCTGCGGGGACGAGGTTCCTAATGGGCTTCTATCATAGAAGGCCCATTAGCATGCGCTCTATATAAAGGGGCGTGGGTTGGCACTGCAGAAGAGAGGTTTTTTCCGCCATGAAACCCTAGCCATCGACTCCCTTCCCCTGCCAAAACCCTAGCCATCGCGCGCGTGGTGCTAGCACACCAGCGCACGGCGTTCCACCCCTGGACGTGTGGATACCGTAGAGGCGTCGTTGCATCTGTCTCGGCGTTGATTAGCGAGAACGTCTACTTCCTCTACAGCGTTGCGTGCGTGATCGCGAGGAGGGGACGATCAACTCCGGCATCTACTACTGTACTTTGGAGTACGCGGGGACGCTTCACCCACTCTTCTTCCGCTGCTAACGTACTCCAAGGGTAATGATCCATGATCAACTACTCGCATGTATCCTGGTTGAATGCTGTCAGCGTACTCTGCGTTGGGGTACCCTCTCCGCCGCACAAAAGCAGTCAAAGCGGTCAATATGTGAGTCCGCGTGGCACCCGGCGGCGTGTGGGCGAGCGACGCCTGCCGCGCGGGCGGTCGATCCGCGTGGCACCGGCGAAAGGTGTGGGCGACGCACTCGCCGCCTGGCGGTCGACCCGCGTGTTGCGGCGAGTAGTTGGGGTGCACGCCCGCCACCGCGCCGCAATGCGTAAAGGTGGCGCAAGGTGGCTTGTCTCGAGGCTCCCGCCTCGCTGCACGTTTGAGCGACAGGATAGCGGTGTCGCCCGACAACCGCAAGGGTTTTCGCAACAAGCCCATTTCTCGACGCCTCTCACCAACTCACAAGAAAGGGTCACATCACAAGCGGACAGGCGAAGCCAAGCGCCGGCATTTAATGAATTTGGAGGAACGGACAAAGACAAGAAGGTATTAAATGTGCGAAGATAAGCATGATGACCTCCTTTTACCCACCCCTGCTTTGGCCTATATAAGGGTCTCCGGGTGCATGGGGAAAGGGGATGGGTCGAAGGAAGAAGAGGAGAACAAGCAATATAGTCTAAGGAAAGAGCCTGTAACCAAAAAGAAGAGGAACTCTGTATTAGCCTCAGACACTCTAAAAACAATCTAGCAGGAAGTAAGGCTATTACCCAAAGCAAAGGGGGCCTGAACCTGGGTAAAAAACCTCTGTGTCATCTGCAGTTCATGAACGCCGGAAGCCGTCGCGTAGGAGTCCCTAGGGTTTTCGCCCTCTAGGTCTAGCCAGCCGCGAAGACGCCCTCCTTCCGAACAAAACCCGGTCTGCATCCTCCGGGCCTGTCAGGTGGAATACGCCGACAAATGCGTAGAAAATTTTGTTTTCGGCTAGCGTAGCCTACGCGTTCCTTTATATTGTTGTAACTAAATTCTGCGTATGGCAAACATTTATCCCATGATGTTGTATAAGCTAACACACAAGCTCTCAACATATCTTCTAATATCTGATTGACTCTTTCTGTCTATCCATCTGTCTGCGGATGATAAGCTGTACTGAAGTTCAATCGCGTTCCCATGGCTTCATGAAATTTTCCCCAAAACCTTGAGGTAAATTGGGTACCTCTGTCTGATACTATCTTCTTGGTACTCCGTGCAAGCAAACGATCCTTGCCATGTATAGCTCTGCTAACTTATCTCCTGAGTAGGTTGTCTTTACCGGTATGAAATACGCAACCTTTGTTAAATGATCAACTATGACCCATATGGAGTCATAACCTCCTTGCGTCCTTGGCAAACCGGTAATGAAATCCATCCCGATTTCCTCCCACTTCCACTCTGGTATTTTTAACGATTGCAGCAGTCTTGCTGGTTTCTGGTGTATAGCTTTGACTCGCTGACATACATCACATAACGCTACATGCTCAGCTACTTCTCTCTTCATATCCAGCCACCAGAACCTTTCTTTCAAGTCTTGGTACATCTTCGCACTTCCTGGATGAATCGAATACTTTGAGTCGTGAGCCTCTTCCAATATCAACTGCTTCAGCTCCTTTTTGTTGGGTACACAAATGCGCTTTTTCATCCACAATGTGCCTTGTTCGTCCAGCTTAAATTCCATTGCCTCACCCTTTTCCATTTTGGACTTAATTTGCTTGATCTTCTCATCATTCTTCTGACCTTCCCTGATCTGGTCCTCTAAAGTAGGCTTTACTTCCAAAGCAGCTAAAAATCCTTTTGGAACAACTTCCAATTTCAACTTCTGAAGGTCCTTGCACAATTCTGCCCGGCTCTCTCTTACCAACATATTTATGCTATGACCTTTCTGACTCAAGGCATCAGCCACCACGTTGGCTTTATCGGGGTGGTAATGAATCCCCATATTGTAGTCTTTAATCAGCTCTAACCACCTTCTTTGCCTCATGTTTAGGTCAGATTGAGTGAAAATGTATTTAAGACTCTTGTGATCTGTATACACCTCACATCTATTTCCAATGAGATAGTGATGCCATATCTTTAAGGCATGCACTACTGCTGCTAATTCTAGGTCATGCATCGGGTAATTCCCTTCATGTAGCCTCAACTGCCTTGATGCATAAGCTACTACCTTTCCGTTTTGCATTAACACGCATCCAAGTCCTTGACGTGATGCATCGCAATATATATCAAAACTCTGGTGCACGTCTGGTAGAACTAACACTGGTGCTGACATCAGTTGTTTCTTCAACTCCTGAAAACTCTTCTCACACTCCGGTGTCCAAACAAATTTCTTTTCTTTCTTTAGCAATTGCGTAAGAGGTCTAGCAATTGTTGAGAACCCTTCTATAAATCGATGATAGTAACCAGCCATCCCAAGAAAGCTACAGATATGTGTTACCATCTTTGGTGGTTCCCAATGCAGTACTGCCTCTACCTTGCTTGGGTCTACTGCAATTCCTTCGGCAGTCATTACATGCCCTAGGAATTCTACCTTACTTTTCCAGAAATCACATTTACTGAACTTTGCAAACAACTGCTGCTCTCTTAACTTTTCCAAAACCAATCTCAAATGTTTAGCGTGCTCTTCATTCATCTTTGAGTAAACCAAAATATCATCTATGAACACTACTACAAATTTATCTAAATATTCCATAAAAACTTTACTCATCAAGTTCATAAAGTATGCTGGTGCATTTGTCAATCCAAACGACATAACAGTGAACTCATAGTGTCCATATCTTGTAGAAAATGCAGTCTTTGGTATGTCCTCTATCTTAATCTTCAGCTGGTGGTATCCTGATCTAAGGTCAATCTTGGAGAAAATTCCTACCCCTCTTAGATGATCAAATAGATCATCTATCCTGGGCAACGGATATTTGTTCTTTATTGTTACTTCATTGAGCGCTCGATAATCTACACACATATGAAAAATCCCATCTTTCTTCTTAACAAACAGGACCGGTGCTCCCCAAGGTGACGAGCTCGGCCTGATGAATCCTTTTTCCAATAGTTCCTCGATCTGCTTCTTCATTTCTACCAACTCCTCGGTGGACATCCGATACGGTCTCTTTGCTATCGGTGCTGTTCCAGGTGCTAGCGTGATTTCAAATGCTATATCTCTGTTTGGTGGCATTCTAGGTAAATCCTCAGGAAAAATATCTGGATACTCACTGACCACTGGTACATTGCTCAAACTGATAGCCTCTAGACTGTTTACCAACAACTACCCTTCTCGAACTGTTGTTGCTTGAAACTCAACTTTTCTGCCATCAGAGCTTTCAATAGACACAACTCTTCGTCCACAGTCTAGTACAGCTTTATGCTTAGACAACCAATCCATTCCCAGTATAACATCTAGGGTCTGGGTATCTAATATAATAAGGTTCGCTAGGAACTCTACACCTTTTATTAATAGCTTAACCCTAGAACAACCAATCTTAGATCGAAGTTCTGATCCAGGGGATTGGACTAGAAGCGTATTCTTAAGGTTGACAGTACCCAATTCATTTTGCATAGCAAAGACTCGAGAAACGAATGAATGTGAAGCTCCGGAATCGAATAAAACTGTAGCTGGGACCGAGTTGACTAGAAACTTACCGAGTACAACGTCCGTGGCATATTGAACTTCGTCTGCTGTGACGTGGTTGACTCTTCCTCGTGCACCTGATTGGGGTGTGGTTCCAGCTTGGACAGGTCCTCTGCTTCCTCCTTGAGCAGGGGTTCTAGCAGGCGTATTTCCCAGATTAAAACGTACCGGTGTTACTCCTCCCTTCTTAGGGCAAACATTGGCGAAGTGTCCTGCCTCGTTGCAATTATAGCAGCGCTTCCCTGACATTTGCTGGTTCCCTCCATTTTGACTAATAGTTTTGACTGGGGTCTGGAAGGTTTGTCCTGTCGGTTTTGGCATCGACGGCAGTGTCCTGGCACTGTTTCCCTGCTGAAATCTGGAGAACTGCTGAGGTACCATTCTTGGTTTCTGCTGACCCTGGTGTCCTCCCTGTTGTGCCATGCGGCGCTTACAGTTATCATCTAGTTCCTTGTACTTGTCTTCCAGTATAAGCGCCTTATTCACTAGCTCTTGAAAATCAGGGAATGTGTGGATAATCAACCCCACCTGCAATCCAGTGTTAAGTCCTTTCATGAAATGGGACTACCTAGCCTTATCTGTTGCTACGTCCTCCGGAGCGTAGCACACCAACTAGGTGAACTTATTCAAGTAATCAGCCACTGATTGGCCTCCTTGCTTTAGCGCTCTAAACTCTTCCTTTTTTAGCTCCATGATACCTTCTGGCACATGATACTGATGAAAAGCTGTGGTAAATTCTTCCCAAGTGATCTCCTGTGGGTTTTCCTGTGATGCGCAGTAGTTTTCCCACCACTCAGCTGCTGTCCCTTCTAGCTAATGGGAGGCATGAAGCACCCTCTCATTTCCAACACACTATGTAATATGTAGCTTCCTCTCGATGGTCCTTAACCAGTCATCTACCTCTAATGGGCTAGCATTGCCTGAGAAAGTGGGCGGTCGTGTCCTCATGAACTCAGACAGTCTTGAGTAGGGACGGGGGCCATTGTTAGCAGCCTGATTGTTGGCAGCTGCTTGATCGGTGATCTGTTTCATGGTTGTCATCATCGTTTGCATTAGCTAAGTTTGTGCTGCTAGGAATGCTCCTAAGTTCTGCATATCAACCTGTGGCGCTGCTTGAGGATTTGGTGCATTGCTCTGACTGCCTCCCTGACGCGAACCACTGCCGTCGGCTCCGGTATTGCGAGTGTTCACCATCTGCTGGTTGCTTTGACAGTTTAGAGATAAGGGAAAAGAAAGTGGAAGAATTTATACGGGAAAACATGTGTAATTAAAACCCTTAAATGACAATTCATAGATAGTAGATAAGTATGGTTGCTTACAAGGGCCTAAGGGTCATGCAACATATGTCAAACACACATCAAACAACCATAACAACTCATAGAGTTCAAATCAAAGCAAACGTTCTATGAACAGACTCGATAGGACTAACTCAAACAAACGTTCTAAGAAACCACTTGATAAACTGACTCGATAACTTGACTCAACATTTGAGTCGACTCTGAAAAGAAGAAGACTCTCAATCATCGAGCCACCCAGGGTGCGGTCCTCCTGGTGGGTACTGCAGCGGGTGCGGCGGCTTAGGAGCAAATTGATCCTGATGCCCCACTGCCGGCGGTACAAACGGCCCCACTGACTCTCCTGGTCCCTGAGCCGCCTGTTCCTGTGTCGGTGGCTCCGACACCTCTTGCATTGGTGCATCTTGCACTGGTGCCTCTTTCTTTGGCTCCTCGGGGTCCGGGTCGTGCAGCTCCAGCTCTGGCTCTAGCTCGGGTGCATAAAGTGCCTCCTCCAACTCACGAACCCTCTGGATGGAGTGAGCCATGTACTCCCTCATCTCTCGCAGTTGGGTCCTGACCTCCGCGACCTCGTCACGGGCCCTCTGCAGCTCCTGGACTGTCTCGTTACGGACTCATCCTGGGCAATGATGAACCTTGCCAGATAGGTGATCGTAGTGTCCTCCTCCTCAATTGGATATCGGTCGAAGCGGTTGTCCCGATAAGGGTGATGACGGAAGACGGTGCCATCTAACTCTGCGGAGTAGGTGCGGGCGATCTGCCGCATTGCAAGACGCGCGGTCTCCTAGATCCCAGCCTGAAATGTGGACCTTCTAATAGTGATGTAAATAGGACGACTCACTCTCACCCCATCTCGAGCATAAACTGTGATCTTCACATCTCAGGCGACGTTCAGTCCCGCCCGAACTACAGATGTTCCCCAATAGATTGGTCTATCGAAGCCTCCAAGCAGCTGCATCATACGCCACAGCTCTGCGGCGAATCCTCCAGTGTGCTCACCGAAAGTGTGGATCCTCATCTGCCAAGTCACACTACATTAGCCCTAGATTTTAAAATTATAAAGTAATAACAGAAAATTGCAGCATAGATACGAAATAAGAAGAAAAAGATTAGTCAAGATTTCATTGATAATCTTGTACAATTTTAATTTTTAGAAAATAGTTTTATCTTCCTCAGCCAGTCTACCTAGGGTCATGTCCTACAGTTAGTATGGCTCTGATACCAACTCTGTCGGGACCCGAATCTGCAAATCTGGACCCTCTGTGTATTCAGCACTAGTCCAAGATCAAGCTAGTGCACACAGGCTAATCAGGGTTAAAGTACCACAATCATACACAGAGGAATAATAATAAAGTACTTCAAACATGTATATAAACGAGTTTTACGACCTTATTTCACCTCAAAAATCCTTACAGAAAAAACAAGAAAAATCTAAGAACACAGTCATTCAAGAACTTCGAGCAGAAAGTTTGGGGCTCGGTTTTCACCTCATGGTGCCCAAACGGTGCAACTAGTGGACTCTAAAATTTTTATACAGGTGGATATGCGAGTCCCTCAACTTCTCCAAGAAGAATCGCTCAAAAAGGATTTTTCTTGAGTTTTCTAAAAATCAAATACTAACTGCTGCGTGAAGAACAAGTTCTGGATAGAGTTGGAACTTGAAAGAAAAGATGGTCTCTACTCAATCCAAGAGCGCAAAAGAGATGTAAATCCATATGAACACACTCAAAACATCCAAGATCAGCATTTAGAAGGAGGGGAGGCAAATCCAAATTGCATGAATGTAAATTGCAGGAAAGTAAATGCGTAAAGTAAATGCTGAATTTAAATTGCGTAAAGTAAAGACATAATGTCAATGCGGAATTTAAATTCACAATAATGTAAAGAAATTTTTTGTATTTCTAGTGGGAAGGTTTACAAAGCCTTACTTCATGTGGGCAAAGCTCAAAGGAGCAACTCAAACCTTCAAGGGGAGGAGGCTACCCCTCCACCCCTATTTATACTACTCTTGGGCCACCTACCACCCTTGGATGGGTCTCTCAACCCTAGAGCACTCATCTAAGGGCTAGGATTAACCCACACAAGGCTAACCCAAAACCCACACACATACCGGGTTTTCTTGCACGGTTTTCAAAGCATACTACCTAGACCCTCTAATGTCGGGACCCGAATCTGCAAATCGGGACCCTCTGTGTAATCTGTACTAGTCCAGGATCACGCTAGTACACACAGGATGAACAGGTTGAAGTACCACCATCATACACAGCGGAATTGATAATAAAGTACTTCAAGCATAAATATAACCGAGTTACACGACCTTATGGTCACCTTACATTAATTTGCCACGCAGGGCGATAAACAACAAAGTAACACAAGTTCAACAGCGGAAGCAAAAGTACGGTAATGAAACCCCTCATAGCCACAGGAAACTGACGAGGCTCAACACTAATTCTCCGGACCTTCGTTAAACTCATCCTCTCAAGCTGGTGTTGCTTCTTCTTCTGAGGTTGTTGTTGAAGCAAGGGTGAGTATACAACATACTCAACAAGTCATGCACAATGCAGTTCTATTACTACATGCATGGCTTATTCCAAGGAAGGCATAATGGTTATTTTGCATGAAACAACTTTTCTTTTAACAGATAGTCTTAATTAGATTAAAAGCAGGAAAAATCATCACTATAATACTTAATTCCTCAATTCTTTTTCCAAGAGTTTGGCACACAGCCACCCATTCCATATTTTATTTTGAAGATCTAACCCTTGACTGTAATCCCCGAGCACTGTCCATTACCGCGGACACGGCTATTCGAATAGATTTAACACACACTCTGCAGAGGCTGTACACTTTACCCACAGATCTGATCGCTCACCACCAAAGCGATTGATTGCAACAAAGTCTTTCGGATACTAACACTTAACCAATGAACCTCTCGAAGATTGCCTTTCTAACACTTCCCTCACACAGAGCCAAAGTTTAGAACAAAGCTATCTGATTGGATGGGTACCAAGCCGTAGCACAGGTACGCTCCCCCACACGGTTACACTGTTGTGTAACTGTCACCCCGAGGTGTCAAAGGAAAGATATCAGAACCCAACTAAACTAGGTCCGTCCCATTCCAAACAAGTGGTTGTACGAGAAACTCAGTTCAAAGACTCGCAAGGTGAAGTCCTTAACTGTCCCGGGCAAGACATCCATGTTACAATTATCGGCACACAGCCTTTACAATCTTTAATACATCCCATTGCCACACAGGCCCACCTGGCACGAAGCCTTCTTGCCACTTGCCCCGGTCCAAATCATTTCCCACACCGGTTCGCATTTATGCAACACATGCCAATGCCGACTTCATTGCATGAGTAGAACCACACAGGTCGCTACCGCCAATTCCATCTCATGACATCATCGCATTATTTTAAAATGCGTTCCATAATTGTTTAGTCAGTATTGTTTTGCAATTTGAAAGTCATTCAACGCATACAAGCATACTAAGCAACTAGTCACGGTCTAGCCTCCCGTGTTGGCTTTATAATAGCAACCAACTCAATTTAATACCTTAGGGTGACAAGGTTTTCAGGGCATACAAATGATATTAACATGGCGGCATAAACAAGGTAGGTGCATTATCTATTCTTCCCAAATTATTCAATGTTATTTTTAGTTAACATAGCATGCATAAATTGGAATTAAAATACATTTGAAAATCTAGGGGCAATATGGTCAAAGCATGACTTGCCTTCGAAAAGTAGTTGATCTTGATCAGGGATGTGCGATGGGTCTTCGAAATCTTCTCCGATAGTTCCCGGCAACTCGGAGTCTACTTGGAACAAACGTGCACATGATAATTATACTAAAATAGACAGCAAGATCATCACTAAAAATAAAATAAAAATAACCAATAAATAGTTCACATTTTTACAAATTTTTAGGAACTGGAATCACCCAATTCTGAGTTTAAACGCAAAAGTTATAGCATTTGCAAGTTTCTGGAAATTCAAATAAAAGAAAAACCGAATTACTTTATTTATTTTCCTACTGAAAATCCGGTTAAATTTCACGGCTTGACACGTGTCAGCACCAGAGACAGCCACGTCACCACGGTCACTGACATGTGGGCCCCGGGTGACGTCTTGCTGACGTCAGCACACCCGGCGGTCATCACACTGACAAGTGGGCCCGCCGGAACAGTGCTCGATCCACATAGAACTCGACACGCGGCGCGCAACTGCTGGTCCACGCGGACACATCATCTCCCGGCCGTTGGATTTAAATCCAACGGTCGACAAGATCTGACTTGGTGAGCCTCGCGGCGGCTACGTGGCGAGATCTCAACCACAGATCTAAGATCCGATGGCTATTATCAACATGTCGAGGGTGGCTACGTGGACGCACTGGCGTGGTTGGATGAAGATCCAACGACGGAAGTTACCTGGACGGTATACTGTTACCGAGCCTACGTGGCTTAATCCAAGTCGCAAATCCGAGATCTAACGGCCCTATTCAAACGCTACCCACGCAGCTACGTGGACTCAACGGCGCGGTTGGATGAAGATCCAACGGCGGCGGTTACCCGGGCGATTCCCTATTCACCGCACCTATGTGGCCTCACTAGAGCCGCATGATTAAGATCTAACGGCCATTTTCTACCGATACCGTTTCAGCCCGATTCAAAGAAAAGAACACGTGGCTTTACCTCGGGCGTTGGATGAAGATCCGACGGCTGAGGCGAGTTGCGATGCTCCGAAGAAGAAGCGGCGGTGCTTGTCGCCGGACTTGGGGAAGACGAAGTAGGTGTCGGCGTTTCCGAGCGTCTCCGGTTGGAAGAAGTGGCTCCAACGACGCGGCGTGACACGGCGAACTCGGTGAAGGTTCTAGCTGCGGCGGAGAGCGGCGGACGACGGTGGAAACCAAGGAAAAACCGAGAAGAGGGAAGTGGCTACTTCGGCGAGCTGGGGCGCACGCTAAGGTGAACGGCAGAGCACGAGCGAGTAGGCAAAATGGGCGGAGTGAAGTGCTGCATGCAATGGACTTTATCTCCCGCTCGGACAAGCCTCGGGTTTGCGCGCAAATCTTTGACATATCCTCGGCGGCCAACGGGCGACGGCGGTACGGCAGTGCTCCCTCGATGCGGCGCGACCCGTCCCCACCGTCCGATTGCGATCCGATGGCTCCGAGCGAATAACGGTTCGGCGATATGGCGCCACGTGGCAACATCCTAGCGGCCACTTACCGAGATCCAACGACTCACGCGCCATGAGCGACGTGGCTCATCCACGACCGTTCGATCGGGATCGCACGTCCCGGGATTAGCGGCGCTAGGGTTTGGCTAGCGCGGGCACAGTGTTGGGCTCGACCCAATACTGTAGCTACGACATTTTTCCGGTTTTATCAATAAAAATAATTCCAGTAAATCAAAGTAATTATTTAGGGCACTAAAAATACCCAAAAAATTCTAGAAAAATTCCAGAAAATATTTTAGGGCATTTAGAACTTGAATAAAATATTTTTAATTATTTTTGATAAGTAATTTTCTTATATTTAATTATTCAAGAGAAAGGTAAATTTAATTTAAACTCAATTAATTTCAATTAAATCCCAAAAATCAATAAAAATTCAAATAAAACCAAAAATTTAAATTAGGTCAAATTTCAGGGTGTTACAGCTAACCTATCAACTAGACCGCAATCCAACGGCCCTCATTGATCCACGCGGCATCTAGCTAGCATCATCTCCTTTCCTTGTCTTCTTGGCTCGCCCGGACTCCATCTTTGATCATCTTCTGGCGATCTCCTGACCGTTTGGACCTCCGACGCTCCTCGCCTAGTCCCGGTCATCCTTCGCCTCACCATGACCTAGCACCGTCGCCCTGCAACCATCAAAGACTAGGAAAAAACCTTTCACATAGCAATGCCCACAAAGATATTGAATGATTATCCCAAAATCATTAATCAAACATAATTGCGCTCAAAGGTCCGGTGCTACTGCCCCCAGGCCAGTAACACTAGGAAAAGCAATCAACACTCAAATTGCTTCAAATCCAATTCACTTTAAATCAAACTCAATTTCAAATCAAACCAAGCTCAAAACTCGTTAGTTACTCATCACACACATGGATAGACCTCCACATGGTCTTTCAATCTCCCCCTTGATGAGTATATTGACAAACACATGAAAAGGCATATGTTTTGAGCTTGAATAAGAGAAGAAGAAAGCAATTTGAATGCAAAGCCAAACTTGATCAAAGAAATAGAAATTAAGAACATGACCAAGTTGGCAACTAGAAATACTTATGATCAATGAAAGATAGCAAAGATTTACAAAGATCATAAGAATTAAGATAAATCAAGGTGCAAAATGATGCCTTTTCTACGATTTATCCCCCTTTTGGCAATATAGGCATCAAGATGGTATTTTCTTTTCTCCCCCCTTTTTTTGTTGTTTTTATGCAAGTAATGCAGCCTAAGGGAGCTTTGAAGATTATCCATGTGACCAACAAGACAAGTTATGACACCAAGCTAAGTTATGGCAAAAATAGACTAAGCTAAGGCATGTCCAAGTGCAAATAAACATTTTGCTAGCAAGATTTAATTAAAACCATGTCATTTTTAGCAATAATGAACATGAGCAACACTTGTCATTAGTTTCAAAACTAGAAGCAAAGCCATTCAAAGGATCAAATGGAAAGCCTAGAGTTCAACCTATTCAACACTTTAGGGAATCTAGAAGTTCATACAAGGTCCTTCGAGCTTTTTTTTCATTGTATGCAAATTTTCTTTGAAACTTTGAAACACATAGCGGGGTGCAAATGTTTGACATTATTTGCATTCTTTACCCACATATGTTTTTTGCTTCATTTTTAAAGCAATTGACTCAAGCCATATTCGATCATCTCAAGAGGGACTCTTAAGAGAATGATCTTGGTCATACACAACCCATTCCAAGTTCATCTCAAGTGCAATGAGAAGCCGTCTTGTGAATGTGAGGTGTTGAGTCTAATGCGCACAAAAAGAGTCAATTTTGCTTCATTTTTATTTTAGCATTTTCATTGTTAAGCTAGTGAAGGACTCAAGTATGGATCAAATAAGATTCAGTCAAGTTGCTATAGGGACTCTAGAGAATTCCAGAATTTCACAAATCATGGAAAAAACACCTAGAGAAGAAACTTAACAAGTAAACACATCATGTTTTATCAAGTTTTTCTTTTAAAACTCAATTTTCAATTTTGCAAGCTTAGCAAGATAAATGAACTTGGACATATCTAAGCAAGTAATTTTCTTCATAATATAGCATGGTGTATAAAATGAAACATGGATCATTTGCATAATAGACAAAGCTCATAAAATGAAAAATCAAGTCTATATGCAATGCATGAGACAGATTCATAAAATTTTTCTAAATGATTATAATAATCAATACTCCATACATTACAAATTGAAGCATGTCCTTCATACAAAATGTTTACATTACAAATTGAAGCTTGACATTCAAACAAAATAAAGCATATCCTTAATTATACAACTAAGTTATGATTCGACCTTCGTTATGATCGCGGTGTATGTATGTAGCTTCATCTATGTCTTCCATAAGACCTAGGTCGATGTTCTCACCAAAGGGAGGAAGCTCATCGAATTGGTTATAGTCTTCCTCGTCGAGTACATTCTCAACTCCCACAATCCTTCTTTTTCCTTGAAGAACCACGTGGTGTTCCTTGTTAGCCAGATCCCTTACAAAGAAAATTTGTGTAACGACATTAGCAAGTACAAATGGTTCTTCTGTGTATCTGACATGTTTGAAGTCCACGGTAGTGATACCGTACTTGTCGATGTTCACGCCCCTAGGTAGCTTGACTCATTGGCACCGAAAGAGCGGGACCTTCAAAGGCCCATAGTCAAGCTCTCAAATCTCTTCTATGAATCCGTAGTACGTCTGCATATTGCCATTGCTGTCATAGGCATCTATATGGACCCCGCTGTTCTGGTTGGTACTCTTGTTATCTTGTGCTCTCGTATAAAATGTAAATCCATTGATGTCGTATCCTTCAAATGTCAAAATTGTATATGACGGTCCCTTAGCCAACGCTCTCAATTAAGCACACTCTGTCTGTGTATGCATCATGTGTCTAAGCAAAAAATCTTCAAAGTTATCTCTGTGCTCTCTCACAATTCAAACCTCAGACTTAAATGGGTTTTTTCTTCGAGCATGTTCTTGTGCATGTTGACATATGGGGCCGCTACAACTGATTGGTGTAGAACCGTAAAATGTTCTTGCATGAATGAAGCACGATCGTTAGTACGGATCGATTTATGACCTAGTGTCCCTTTCCCTTGTAGCCTCCCTTCATGGCGAGATACGGGTACACCAATCGGTTTGAGATCCATGCAATCAATGCAGAACTCAATGACCTCCTCGGTTTCCCAACCTTCGGCAATGCACCCTTCCAACCGATGTTGATAACGAATATATTTCTTCACCACCCCCATATACCTCTTGAAAGGGTACATCTGATGTAGAAACATAGGTCCAAGAAACTGTATCTCTTTCGCAATATGAACAATGAGATGAACCGTAATATCGAAGAAGGATGGAGGGAAGCACATCTCAAGATGGCATAGAGTGTGGATCACGTCTTGTTGCTGCTTATACAGTTTCAACGGATCGATGACCTTCTGTGAAATCGCGTTGAAGAATGAATACAAGTTTATAATTGGGTCTCGCACTTTCTCTAGTAGAACACCCCTAATTGCAACAGGAAGCATCTGTGTCATCATCACGTGGCAATCACGAGACTTCATACAAATCAATTTCAAGTCTTTCATTGAGACTAGCCTCTTTTTGTTGGCAGAATAACCGGACGAAACTTTGACTCCGTGCAAGCACTGACACACGCTAATTTTCTCATTCTTGCTTAAAGTGTAGCAAGCTGCGGGAAGGTACTTTTTACCTTGACCTAGGTCTTCGTGATGTAGCTCCTTCCTGAGTTTCATATCTTTCAAGTCCATCCGTGCGTTGAGTGTCTTTTTTGTTTTGTCAGGTATGTCTAGTAAAATATCAAGCAAGCTGTCACACACGTTTTTCTCTATATGTATGTCATCGATCGCATGTCGAACATTCAGCTGCTACCAATAATGTAGGTCCAAAAATACTGATCTGTTTTTCCACAAAGGAGCTGTATCACCAAAACTTGGGACTAATGTACTCCCGGCTCCCATTCCATGGATAATTTTAATATCCTTTACGGCCGCAAATATCTCTTTGCTGTTGCGATGTTGCGGAGCTGAAGCAGTCTCCTTTATACCGTCAAAAGCTCTCTTGTTGTTGCGATACGGGTGGTCCTTACGAAAGAACCTACGATGTCGTATGTAACACATTTTTCGGCAGTATTTCAGCCACCGGCTACCTATATCACCTTTGCAATGGACGCATCCATTAAATCCTTTTATAGTCTGGCCCGAAAGATTGCCAAGAGTAGGGTTATCATTGATGGTTACGAACAACAACGTGCGTAGCTTAAAGTTTTCTCTTTTATACTCATCCTATACCCCTACACCGTTGTTCTACAATACCAGAAGATCTTCAAACAGCGGTTTGAGGAACACATCAATATCGTTGCCAGGTTGCCTTGGCACTTGGATCAGCAGCGGCATCATAATATACATCCGCTTCATACAAAGCCAAGGAGGAAGGTTGTAGATACATAAAGTCACCGGCCAAGTGCTATGACGACTACTCATATTGCCGAAAGGATTCATCCCATCCGTACTGAGCCTGAACCTTATATTCCTCATATCATACGCAAAGTGTTTCTTGTATTTTCTATCGGTGTTCCACCACTGCACGGAGTCAGTAGGGTGTCTAAGCATTCCATCCTTCTTACGCTCTTCGGCATGCCATCGCAGCAATTGAGTATACCTTTTGTTTGCAAACAGACGTTTCAGACAGGGGATTATAGGGAAATACCACACCACCTTGGCTAGGGGGTCTTTTCTTCTTACGCTGCGCCTCGATGTCATCATCGCCGCGCTTATATTGAGATGCCTTGCAAATGAAACACGCATCCAAATTTGCAAACTCATTGCGATACAATATGCAATCGTTTGGACATGCGTGTTGTCAGCGTACTATACGCTAGGGTACCCTCTCCACCGCATAAAGTACAGTCCACGTGGCGCCCTGGCAATCAGGCGGGCGATCACGGCCCGCCGGCTAGGCGTCGGTCCGTGGCGCCGGCGGCGAGTGGGCGAAAGCACGCCGCCGCCGGCGCCCGACCCACGTGGCGACACGGCAATCGGCGGCGATCACGGCCGCCGGCTAGGCGTCGGTCCACGTGGCGCCCGGCGGCAGTGGGCGAGCACGCCCGCCGCCGGCGCCCACCCACGTGGCGGTTCGGCAATCGATCGGCGATCACGCCCGCCGGCTAGGTGTCGATCCACGTGGCGCCCGGCGGCAGTGGCGAAAGCATGCCCCGCCGCCGGCGCCCGATCCACGTGGCGGGTGGCGGCGATTGGCGAGGACGCTCGCTGCTTCCCGCCGCAAGGCAAAAGGTGGGCGCGCGGTAACCGCCTCAAAGGCTCCTTCCGCCGCCGTCTGCGTGTCGAACGGCAGCACTGTCGCAGCGAGCTTATCGATTGCAAGGGTTTACGCAACAAGCCCATTCCTCGACGCCTCACCACCTACGTCACAAAGAGGTCCCATCCGTGGACGGGCAAAGGCACGCAGAGGCATTTAATGAAATTTGGAGGAACGGACAAAGACAGGAAGGAGCATTAAATGTATTTAGATCAGCATGATGACCCTCCTTGTACCTACCCCGTTAGCCTGGCCTATATAAGGGCCCTCAGGTGCATGGGGAAGGGGGATCCGGGATGAAGGCCAAGCAATACTAGAGAAAGCTAGCAGAAGAACTTGTGACTCAAGAACTATGTACTGACCCAGAACATCCCATAAGAAATTTAGCAGGACGTAAGGTTATTACCCTTCTCACAAGGGGGCCTGAACCTGGGTAAAAATCTCTTGTTCTTCTTAGTTCATAGACGCCGGCACCCTCCGCGTGGGAGTCCTCTAGGGTTTTCGCCCTCTAGATTAGCCCGCCAAGACGCCCTCCTACCGAACAAAACCCGGTCTGTAGATCACGGGCCTGTCAGGTGGAATACGCCGACACGTGTATTTTCTACACTTGTAGTCCTAATGGGCAAACAACCTACTTGGCCTGGTACGTGGTTGCTGAAAACACGTTACCCTCTGGAAAGACATCTCTGAAGAAACCTAACAGCTCTGTGAAACTCTTATCGGACCAACCATTGCTTGCCTTCAACTGCAGCAGCGTAAGCACAACATGCAGCTTTTTGAGCTCATCCTTGCAGCCCAGGTACAAGGGTGTTGTAGGATCCTCTACCATACGTTGAATCTTCTGAAAATCTCTTTCAGTTGTGAGGTCCTCCCCATTTTGCAACATCTGTTTTAGATCATCTTCATGGTTATCGATATATGTGTCTTCATGGGTGTCGACGAACGTATCTTCAACCACAGTTGAGTCATTGTCTTCATCATCATCAATCAGATGCCCTTCACATACAATCTCATCTTCACCGTGCTCGGTCCAATAGGTATAGGCAGGCTTGAAACCCTTTCGAAGTAAGTGTGCACGGATCGCCTCAAGGTTAGAAAATTGTTTCTCATTCTTGCGATCGACGCACGAGCAACAAATATAGTCCATCAGCTTATTTGACTTGTACGTCGCAACTGCGCTCAGAAAACTAGTCACACCGTTAAAGTACTCTCTATCGCGACGGTCCGCTTCATACATCCACCTTCGGTCCATCTACAAATATTTATAACAAATAAAATCTCAGTAAATCAATAAGTGGTCACAAATTATTTTATTCATTTAAGTTGTTATGTAATGCTAATTAATCTACAAATTTTCATTAATTAGAAATCTACATCCAAATCTCGATTGTAAAATTAATTAAATAATTGCTATTAGTTATATATAATGGTCCGTCCAAATTTACATTACTTAGAGAAGTATTAAATTAACATACATGAAATAAAGAAACAATTTTAAGTATTTAGATTAAACAATAGTTAATTATGAAGTGCTACCACATTTAAATTCAATTAACGTATTAAATGCAATCATTAATTTAGTCCTCTAAATATTTAAATTCAACCTACATCATAATCTCACCAATCACTATACATATAAAAGTTGGTAATTTCAAATCTAGCCTCTAGATTAGAGTTCTAATTGTGTTCACTATGCAATCAATAATTCTCACAACCTACAACAATATAGAACGTAATATCCAACTAAATAAACTACCAATGAAATATACATCAAGATACGAACCTTAGATCATGAGTTAGAAACGAATTCCACCAAATTTGAGAGCAAAAATTCACCCCCTCTCTACCCCAACCGGTAGTAATATATCACGGCCACTTCTACTCTAAATCCGACAGTAATATATCATTGGCACTTCTATCTCTAAATCCGGTAGTGATATCGCCATCGCTTATGCGGGGAAATCACGTTATCATCGCATCGGTATCTTGTTGAACCAAAGAAAAATACATCACTACCGGTTCTATCTCTAAATCCAGCAGTGATATTCTTTGCTTTGTTTGTCTTGAGAAAATATATTGTTCTTATAAGCGCGGTTGAATTTAGAACCGGCGGTGATAAGATTATCACCGCCTTGGCTCGGACCGAAGCGATGATGAGGGTCATGATGAACTAGTGCAGTAGTGGTGTAAATCTTAACCTATATCACCAAAGAACATGAATAATGCAATAGCGGGTTTGTCTTCTTCATCGGAGTCCGCACCGTTGCATACGTGTTTATCTTAAATCTGTTTCACAATTAAGAGAATGCACAGGATGTTATAATCATTTTTAAAGCGTAAAACATAGATATGAGTAGTGGCATGGATATGTATGGGTTATAGGATCATTACACCTCGGTTCATTGTCACTACTACCGAACATGTGATTATCGCGGGTCCACATCGGCATCATCTGCCGGATGTGGACCCGGCACAACCTAAGTGGCGGTGATAGTCGAGGACTATCGCTGCCGGATGTAAACCGGCAATGATAATCACTATCATCGCCGGTTTATACTTAAGAATCGGCAAGTGATAATAACTATCATCGCCGGTTCATACTTGTCAACCGGCGGTGATAATATATTATCACCGCCGTTATTATTTAGAACAGTAAAGGATAACTTACTATCATCGCCACATTTTCAATAATATCCCGCAAGTGATAGTAACTATCTTCGCCCAATTGTTATCAATATCCCAAGATCGATAACTACTATCAACGCCCTTTTTTCTTGTTAACCGGCAGTGATAACTCTGTGTCCTATTTTGATATGCAAAATTGGCAGTGATGGGTTTTTTAAACCTTTTTGTATATATATTTTTGCAGTATATGTTGTAACATGTATATACATTGTACAGTAGATGTATTCTGTATGGTATACGTTGTGCACAATAGTACTGAAGCATCGCTAAAGTGTAATTGAAATACATTGAAGCATCATAATATTTAATTATTACATTGTTCATTCACTTTTGAAGCATTACATTGTTCATTCAGAATTGTTGCCATGCAGAAATGGTCGTAAAACTCGCCCTTCGTGTGGAGAATTTCTCGAATTATGAACCCAAATTTATCTCGCTCTTGAAGGGCATCAATTTCGTGGTCGAAAGCATTTCTTTGGTGCCCGATTGTGTATTTGTCATGGGAGAAATTGAAGCATTAATTAGTGTCATCGTCTTTATAAAGAAAAGTACGGGTCAACATGTAATGATCGATATACCAGCTGGCCGTTGTAGTCCGTATTGTCAGTAATATTTACATATCACTGCCGGGTCATAAACGCATTTTTAGTGCCGAGCGTTTGTGACCCGGCAGTGATATGTAAATATTAATGCCGGTCATTTATGAACCGGCAGTGATGTTGTAATAGTAGTGCCCGTGATGTTCCATTGTAGCGCGCGTGATATATATCTATTACTGCCGGTTGCAAACTATGATGTGGCACTGATGTGTTCTATTAGTGTCTATTCTCGTTTGTCAACCGGCACTGATGTTCCTTGTCTACTGTGGAAGAAGTGGCGCGGTGGCAAATGCTGCCATGGCAAGGACTTACTACCGCGGCAAGGAAAATTGGCACACCTGTTTTAGCCCAACCAAATACAAACGTTGGAATTTCTTTAGCCCAACCAAATAAGAGCTATTTAGGGCTTCATACAAATTCCTAATTTATTTGTAAAAAAACCCCAAATATAAACATTGGAATTTTCCTTTTTTTGTTTTATTTCAAATTTCAGTTAATTAGGAATAATCAATAAAAACTTGTTCTTACTGTCTCATCTTCATCCATTGGACATTTACTATTTCTGATTGACTATAATAATCAATACTCCATAAATTTCAAAATGAAGCATGTCCTTCGTACAAAATGTTTATATCACAAATTGAAGCTTGACCTTCATACAAAATAAAGCATATCCTTAATTACACAACTAAGTTACAATCCGACCTTCGTTATGATCGCGGCGTATGTATGTAGCTTCTTCTATGTCTTCCATGAGACCTAGGTCGATGTTCTCACCGAAAGGAGGAAGCTCATCAAACTGGTTATAGTCTTCCTCGTCGACTACATTCTCAACTCCCACAATCCTTCTTTTTGATTGAAGAACCAAGTGGCGTTCCTTGTCAGCTGGATCCCTCACAAAGAAAATTTGTGTAACGACATTAGCAAGTACAAATGGTTCTTCTCTGTATCCGACGTGTTTGAAATCCACGGTAGTGATACCGTACTTGTCGATGTTCACACCCCTAGGTAGCCTGACCCATTGGCACCGAAAGAGGAGGACCTTCAAAGGCCCATGGTCAAGCTCCCAAATTTCTTCTATGAATCCGTAGTACGTCTGCATATTGCCATTGCTGTCATAAGCATCTATACGGACCCATTGTTTTGGTTGGTGCTCTTGTTATCTTGTGCTCTCGTGATAAAATTTATACCCATTGATGTCGATCATTCAAATGTCAAAATTGTATATGATGGTCCCTTAGCGGCGTTCTCAAGTGAGCGCACTGCTTGCGTATGCATCATGTATCTAAGCAACAAATCTCCAAAGTTATCTCTGTGTTTCTCGCGATCCAAACCTCGAGACTTACATGGGTTTTGTCTTCGTAGCATGTTCTTGTGCATGTCGACATACGGGCCGCTTCTAACCGATTAGTGCAGAATCAGAAATGTGCTTGCGTGAATGAAGCACGATCATTTGTACGGATCGATTTCTGACCTAGTGTCCCTTTCCCTTGTAGCCTCCCTTCATGACGAGATACGGGCACACCAATCGGTTTGAGATCCATGTAATCGATGCAAAACTCGATGACCTACTCAGTTCCCCAGCCTTCGGCAATGCACCCTTCTGGCCAATGTCGATTACAAACATATTTCTTCACAACCCCCATGAACCTCTCGAAAGGGTACAACTGATGTAGAAACACAGGGCCAAAAAACTGTATCGCTTTCACAATATGAATAATGAGATGGACCATAATATCGAAGAAGGATGGAGGGAAGCACATCTCAAGCCGGCATAGAGTGTGCATCACGTCTTGCTGTAGCTTATCCAGTTTCAACGGGTCGATGACCTTGTGTGAAATCGCGTTGAAGAATGAACACAACTTTATAATTGGGTCTCGCACTTTCTCGCGTAACACCCTAATTGCTACAGGAAGCATCTGTGTCATCATCACGTGGCAATCGTGAGACTTCATACCAACTAATTTCAAGTCTTTCATTAAGACTAGCCTCTTTAGGTTGGCAGAATAACCGGACGGAACTTTGACTCCGTGCAAGCACTCACACATGCTAATTTTCTCAATCTTGCTTAAAGTGTAGCAAGCTGCGGGAAGGTACTTTTTTCCTTGACCCAGGTCTTCATGATGCAGCTCCTTCCTGAGTTTTATATCTTTTAGGTCCATCCGTGACTAGAGTGTATCTTTTGTTTTGCCAGGTATATCTAGTAAAATACCAAGCAAGCTGTCACACACGTTTTTCTCTATATGCATGACATCGATAGCATGTTGAACATCCAGGTGCTGCCAATAAGGTAGGTCCATAAATTCGATCTCTTTTTCCACAAAGGAGTCAGATCACCGAACTCGGGGTGATGTACTTAGGCCCTTTCCATGGATAATTTTAATATCCTTTACGGACGCAAATATATCTTTGCCGTTGTAATGTTTGAGTGAAGCGTCTCCTTTGTACCATCAAAAGCTCTCTTGTTGTTGCGACACGGGTGGTCCTTGAAGGAACCCACGATGCCGCATGTAACACATTTTTGACAAGATTTCAGCCACCGGCTCCTCAGATCACCCATGCAATGCACGCATCCATTGAATCCTTTTATAGTCTAGCCCGAAAGATTGCCAAGAGTAGGGTAGTCATTGATGGTTACGAACAACAACGCCCGTAGCATGAAGTTCTCTCTTCTGTACTCATCCCATTCCCGTACACCGTCGTTCAACAATACCAGAAGATCTTCAACCAGTGGTTTGAGGAACACATCAATATCGTTGCCAGGTTGCCTTGGCCCTTGGATCAGTAACGGCATCATAATGTACTTCCGCATCATGCAAAGCCAAGGAGGAAGGTTGTACATACATAAAGTCATCGGCCAAGTGCTATGACGACTGCTCATGTTGCCGAAAGGGTTCATCCCATCTGTACTGAGTCCAAACCTTATATTCCTCATATCATATGCAAAGTGTTTCTTGTATTTTCTGTCGATATTCCTCCACTGCGCGGAGTCAGCAGGGTGTCTAAGCATTCTATCCTTTTTACGCTACTCGGCTTGCCATCGCAGCAATTGAGCATGCCTTTTGTTCGCAAACAGACGCTTCAGACGGGGGATTATAGGGAAATACCACACCACCTTGGTCGGAGGTCTTTTCTTCTTACACCGCCCCTCGATATCGTCATCACCGTGCTTATACCGAGATGCCTTGCAAACGGGACATGCATCCAAATTTGCAAACTCATTGCAATACAATATGCAATCGTTTGGACATGCGTGTATTTTACGCACTTCGATGCATAACGGCAAACAACTCGCTTGGCACAGTGCGTGGGGTTGCGGCAACACGCTACCCTCTGGAAGGACATCTCGAAGAAACCTAACAGCTCTGCGGAAACTCTTATCGGACCAACCATTGCTTGCCTTCAATCGCAGCGGCAGAAGCACAACATGCGACTTTTGAACTCCTCTTTGCACTGGGTACAAGGGTGTTGTAGAATCCTCTACCATCTGCTGAAACTTCGAAAATCCCTTTCACTCGTGAGGTCCTCCTCCCCATCATGCAACATCTATTCTAGATCATCTTCATGGTTATCGATGAATGTCTCTTCATGGGTGTCGATTTAACGTATTTTCCACCGCGGTCAAGTCGTTGTCTTCATCATCATCAATCGATGCCCTTCATGCACAATCTCATCTTCACCATGCTCGGTCCAATGTATAGGGGGCTTGAAACCCCTTGAAGCAAGTGTGCACGGATCGCCTCAAGGTTCGAAAATTGCTTCTCATTCTTGCAATCGATGCACGGGCAACAAATATAGTCCATCAGCTTATTTGACTTGTACGCTGCAGCCGCGCTCAGAAAACTAGTCACACCGTTAAAGTACTCTCTATCGCGACGGTCCACTTCATACATCCATCTTCGATCCGTCTACAAATATTTACAACAAATAAAATCTCAGTAAATCAATAAGTGCTCACAAATTGTTTTATACATTTAATTTGTTATGTAGTGCTAATTAATGTAGAAATTTTCATTACTTATAAATCTATATCCAAATCTCGATTGTAAAACCAATTAAATAATTGTTATTAGTTATATATAATGGTCCGTCCAACAAATTTGAGTACTATTGTCTCCTCTTCTCTCATTTCAGTACTATTTTATCAAGGAGTATTGGATGAGGAACATAATTCTTTTATGCATGGCCTTTTTACATCAATTATATACCTTTTCATCCATTGGACATTAACTTTTTCTGGATGATTATAATAATCAATACTCCATACATTACAAATTGAAGCATGTCCTTCGTACAAAATGTTTATATTACAAATTGAAACTTGACCTTCATACAAAATAAAGCATATCTTTATTTATACAACTATGTTACGATCCGACCTTCATGTTTATCGATGAACATTTGGCCTGGTACGTGGTTGCTATTAGTTATATATAAATCTATATCCAAATCTCGATTGTAAAATCAATTAAATAATTGCTATTAGTTATATATAATGATCCGTCTAGCAAATTTACATTACTTACAAAAGTATTAAATTAACATACACGAAATAAAGAAACAATTTTAAGTATTTAGATTAAACAATCGTTAATTATGAAGTGCTACCACATTTAAATTCAATCAACTTATTAAATGCAATCACTATACATATAAAAGTTGGTAATTTCAAATCTAAACTCCAGATTACAAATCTAATTGTGTTGACTAGGCAATCAATAATTCTGATCACAACCAACAACAATATAGAACATAATATCCAACTAAACAGTATATGAACCTTAGATCAGAAGTTAGAATCGACAAATTACACCAAATTTGAGAGCAAAAATTCGCCCCCTCTCCACCCCAATCGAGCAAGAACAGAGCTCCTCTCTGTTATGGACATCTTGGGGAAGAGAGCCAGGGTATATATAGTGCCATATTATCACTGCCGGTTTATTCTCTTAAACCGGCAGTAATATATCACTGCCGGTTCTATCTCAAAAACCAGCAGTGATATGGCTGCCTTTTCCCGCGCAATTCACTTTATCACTGCCAGTTACACTGTTGAACTGACACTAATACTTTCACTGCCAGTTCTCTATCTAAAACCGGCAGTGATATTGAGCCATTTCCCGCCCAAATGATTTAGCAGTGCCAGTTATACATATACTGTTCCTATCACTGCCGGTTGAACTTAAACCCGATAGTGATAATATTATCACTGCCGGTTGAATTTAATAACTGGCAGTGATAATATTATCACTGTCGGTTGAATTTAATAACCGGCAGTGATAATATGAACCTTCCAACTCCTACCGCCAACGACCGTCGCTTTTCCCCATTCCTCTGCCAACCGTTGCGCTTCCCCATTGTCGCAACTGTTGGGCTTCCCATTCCTCCTCTATATAATGCGTAGCTCCTCAATCTGTGGCGCTCGTCACAATTCACCATTGCTGCAAGAATGGCACCCCCCATGAAGCGAGCACGTACTGGGCAAAACAGTGATCCGCCGCCAGAGAAGGAGGAGGAGGAGGAGGTGGAGGAGGAGGAAGAGGAGGTACAGGAGGAGGAAAAAGAGGAGGAGGGCGATGACGACGACAGCGGCTACGGCGAGCTCCTTCGGCGTTGGGGCAAGACCAACTCCGCCACCGAATCGGATTCAGAAGAGGAGGAGCACCGCTGCAACTCCGATCGGTCATCCGGCGGTAGCTCCGGTGACGAGGAGGAGGATGACGATGACGAGTTTTCGATATATGGTTTAATATGTTTTGTATATAAAATTATGACTATATGTAATTATGGACTACAAATGTTCTGCGAGAGATAAATAACAAATGTTTAATATGTTCTGTTTTTTATCTAATTATGCTTTGATATGTTCTCGTATCTTAACTAATTTTGGGTAATATCACCGCCGGTTACGAGTAAAACCGGCAAAGGAAAATGGTCTTATCATCGCGGTTAAAAACAAAACCGGCAATGATAGATCACTACCGTTTTTATATAAACCGTAGTGATATCCTCTTATCACCGCCGGTCTCTCTAAACCCGCAATGATATTGCCTTCATTCGTCTGCCGAAAATTTTATTATTCTTATCACTTTGCGGTTGAAATTAGAACCGCAAGTGATAATATTATCATGCTAATATTATCCTTGCCGGCTTGCGCCTAACCGCAGATGATGGGCGCGCGGATGAAGCGATGCAGTAGTAGTGTGTCCTAACACCACACCATTCGGAAAAGTTTTTTTTCGCCAACACGAAGAGCATGCTATATACCACAAAAGAGTAGGAAAAAATAAGTCTATGCAAAAGGTAGTCTACTAGAGAGATGAATAAGTTTTTATTTTGTTTGCACACACTAGAGATTCATTAGGGATGAGGTCCATGAGCTGATCGTGAACCGTCGTGCTAATTGGATCAGCATGAGTACGGCTGCTTTGCTGCCATTCAATCCGGTGTGGACGGTTTCCAATCCTATGTAACATGTCATCACTGAAAACAAAAGGAATGTGTGTAGGTAAAATAATAAATGGTATGGTATGTGTATTGACACATTGACTATGTGAAGGGTAAATGAAGAGTACATGTCGCGTAGGGCGTTAATATCAGGTATTGGAATGTTAATATACCACTTGCATACAAAAGTGCTTTGCAATGTAAGTTGTCCTACGCATGTATGAACCAAACATTGTTAGTCAGCCATGGCTCATAGTGAACCAGGAATCGAATAAACCCTGATCGATGTTTTGTTTGGGATAGATCCGATGTAGGAAGAGGACGTACGTAGGCACATTCCATCAGTTATCTTAGTTGTACTTTTAACAGTTGGGCCTAACTTTGTAGTCGCATTGGTAACTGATGAAACGGCAGTCATGACGACAGCAGCATCTAATAAAGGATGGAGATCAAAGCAAAGAAAATTAAGAGCAAGTCAATCAAACAAAGGAAAACATAAAGGAAAGAGGACCTGTTCTACGAGCAATCCGACGCAAATTGGATAACCACCCCTTTTTTCCCTATTCTCAGCTGCCTAGGCAGGTTTAACCAAAGGGCAAAAAATGTTTCATGTGATGCAGGGAAGTAGGCCAAACAAAGGAAGCAATAAATATGAATAAGTACAGCACCGAGCAAATAGGAAGGAACAGAGAGGGCACAATCCAAAAAAAAAAAAAGGAAGAAGCTAGCACAGGAAGGAAGCATCTACAAAAATGGAGGACCTCGCACTGGAACGCCCACCAGCACGGAGCGAGGGGCGAGCTAAGCAAGGAGACGGAAACCGAAAAGCAAGAGGGAGACAACACCTATCTGCAGGCGGCAGTGAAGCAAGGAGGAGAAAAAAAATGAAAAAGCAGGCGGAAGAGAATACTTATCTGCAGGCGGCACCTCCGCGAGGTCCGCCCCGCTCTTTTGTGCCAAACTCCAAGAACGATGAGTTGGACATCGAAGGACAGCCGGTTGCCCACTGTGGCAGAGCTCGGCGACAACATTGCTGATGCAGACGGACATGAGAGGGAGATCGATGGCGACCACCATGACAAGCTGTATAGTTTGAACATGATGGTAAAAAAGATAGGTAGCACCAAGTTGAACGTACTAGCTAGTGAAAGACCAACAAAATAACATCTAATCCATCAATGTCGAGGGCATCGTTGTTCATGAAAGAAAAGGTAAAAGTACATGCATGCTACTTACCAACAAAATAAGATCTAATCCAGGTCAGGTCCATAAAAGAAATGGTACCGGTACGTTCTACTTACGCTATCGTACAGAAATGCAGCTGCCGGGTCAAGTCCATAAAAGGAATCCTACTAATACATGTTACTTAGCTGTCGAGACCTCCATCAGGGTATAGAATACCTAAGGTCCGAACCATCGGCTCCTTGATAAATTCCCGAACTCCCTTGAACTTCCTTCAATCTCGACTTTTCTAGCCTTCTGCCCAATCTGCCCTTTCCCCCTCAACCAAGCACCAAGTTTTCCTCATGGCCAAGTTCGGAAAGAGCTCTTTGTCGCTGTTGAGGATGAAGGAGCTCGAAGGTCTGGGACTGCTGGACCCGGCGACATGGCAGTTGCTGGGCGGGGAGACCGAACCGCAGCCCCGAGAAGACGAACTCGTCAGCACTAAGCACTACATGCTCTTCGGCTTGCGGACGCCGGAGAGTGACTTCGTGGCGTCGGTCCTCGCACAATGCAAGATCGAGCTCGTCAACCTGGTGCCAAATTCCATTCTCCTTCTTTCCATTTTCTCCCATTTGTGTGAGGGGTTCCTCGGGATCCTTCTCACCCTACCTCTTTTTTTCCGTTTCTTCTCCTTGTTCCGCACCGGGAAGGACCCCGTGATTGGGTGCCTTTATTTTTGGCTGCGGACGGGACTTCCTTGGGCCTTCCCTCAACTCCACGCTCGGGACTCCCTTGGTCCATGGACCGAGAGGTGGTTCTACTTGAAGAGAGGCGAAGACGACGCGCTCGCGTATGATGGAGCGCCCATCGTCAGCAAGCGCCAAACCCCCGAGGCGGATGACCTAGCGGTCGAACAGGAAGCCATCGCCACCATCCACATCTGCGCCACGCGCGGCCTCACTGGACAAGCCATCGCCAACGATTTCCTGTGGAACCGGGTGTTTCCTCTGCGAAAGTGGTTGCATCTGTTCTACGTGATCAAGGGTAGTGATGACCTCACCCGTGAGGGCACATCCGGTAAGTCCTCTTGAGCTGAAGTTCACTTAAGTTCAATCTTGGTGTTTTCTGATGACCGTGTTCTTCCAGCAGCACCGAAGGAGTCCTGGCTGGCAGCCAGGATGACTGAGATGTTCAAAAAAGCGGCGTTCGACTACTCCACGGACGACCCCGTCTCGAAGAACGTGCTACGTCAAAGCACCGAGGTAAGATGCCTTGAGTCAGGTCCCAACTTGGGAATATTTGGAGCTCGCCTTGATCTTAAAGTGTGCTTGTAGGAAAACCAGGAACTGCTCCAGATGGCAAAGCACATGCTACCGTTGCCCGGAGCAGGTAAAGGCAAGAAGGCAAGCAAAAGGCCACTTCCGGATGCCCCGAGTGGCAAAGCCTCGAAGAGAGTGGGGCGACCGCTCAATGGTAAGCCCACCCATGGTCGAGCTTGAGTCTTTGCTTAGTAAGGGGTTGCAATAGTCTTTGATTCTTTCTTTTTCCTTGCAGCAACAGAGGGCGACCGCCGCCGCCAGGACCTCTAGCCCTCAGGCGGCTCCAAGGGCTCGATTGTAGGCCCCTAGGCATGTCGCCACAGGGAACCCAGAGCCACTGCGTGCTCCAAGGGCCGCCTCCTCACCCTCAGGACGCTAGGAGAAGGGCCGCCTCTTCACCCTCGGGACGCCAAGACTCTCAACAGCCCCCTGCAAGGTGGAGGCTCGTGACTCAAGTACCTTACTTCTCTTTTGGTCGTAGAATTCCTTTTCGCATTAACTTAGTAATCTTTCCTTGTCGCAGACCTTGAATGCTCGAACTCACCCCCAACACCTCTTGACAATGGCTATCGTCTAGGGCGAGTCCGAGTCCGATGAGGAGGCCTCGTACGAGCTGGTGCACTACCTCCCCGCAAGCCAGAATCGCGCCGCCGGTGGCCCCCACAGTTGGGTCGTGGCCGGCGAGCCCGAGCACGGGCTCACTAATCTGGATGAAGACGCGGCCTCACCCACTGCCGATGGAGAAGCCGAAGACACTGCGGCCTCCGAAGCTGACGCCTCCCCGGCCAAGGCTGCAGAAGGAAGTGAAGCTCAGGACACCTCGGCCGCCGCGGCCGAGGCCGTTCAAGCCGCCTCCGTAGTGGTAGATCCATCCATCGAAGTCGGGACCACCCCGACCACCAAGGCCGACAATTTGTTGGCCGAGCCACCATGGAGGACCAGACTGACGACCCAGCCGGGACCACCGCCAGGAGGAAGCGGAAGACCCCCCCCCCCGACCATGGAGGTCGGGGCCAACTTGGCCGAAGGGACCGAGTCCGAAGGTGAATTAGGCCTTCAGGCAGACGAGGAGACCTGGGCGGCCACAAGCCGGAAGAACTCCGCCCCAGCGCCTCAACCTCGGCGAAAGGTCATACCATGCCCGGGGCACCAAACGGCAGATCCACCGGACCCCACCGCACGCCTTTCGAAGACCGGCTTAGCCAGGTACGATGTAACCTCTTTGTACTCCTCTTGTCTCTTGACTTGTATTTCTTTGATGAAACTTGATTTCCTTTGAATTTGGTAGGCTGTTAGCCTCATCACCTAGGGGCTCCAAGGTCTTCAAAGGCATTCTGATGCTCTAAAAATCATATTCGACAAGGTGGAGTAACGGGAGACTTGCCTGCTCCAGCTCGAGGAGACCTTGGCGATTGAGTAGGAGGAGGCCGAGCGAAGGACAACGGCCCACGCCGCCGAGCTTGCCGCCCTCCAAGGAACACTAACGGCGCTCGAGACAACCCACGCGTCCGAGCTTAGCCAAGTCGTCGACACCGAGCGTGAGCATGCCTTCAAGGCCGTGGAGGAAGAACGCGCTCGGTCGGCCAAGGCGCTCGAGGCTGAGTGTGTGGGCTCTTCAAAAGCCCTTGAAGCTGAGCGGGTGAATGTGGAGAAGCTGCGGAAGGAGATCGCGGACCAGGTGGTTGCCTCGACGAAAGCCCCCGCCGAGCTCAAGGCAAAGGTCGCTGAGCTCGAGGAGAAGCTAGGGCGAGCAACCAAGATGGCGAAGAACACCCTGGCCCAACTCCAAGACGAGCGAAGCTGTGCCGCCAACTCCGTAGCCGAAACACTTCATCTTCAAGGTGAACTATTGGCTCTGAGGACAAAGGTCGCCGAGCTCGAGCAGGAGAAGCTCGCTTGCGACATGGCTAACCTGTAGCTAGAATTAGTTTTGAAGCTTTGTACCTAATACTTGGTTTCACATCTGTGCGCTGCCTTGAGATCACTCCAAACCATTATGACACCATTGGGTCCTGGAATCTTCATGCAGCGATGGCCGTAGTGGTTTGCCACCATGAACTTGACTAACGCTGGGCGTCCAAGGATGGCGTTGTAGGGGAGGTCTCCTTCAACCACCTCGAAGGTGATCAGTTCGGTGTGGAAGTTGTCCGAGTCACCAAAGGTGACGGGAAAGACCACTTGCCCAAGGGGGTGGTCGAACTTCCTGGAACGATCCCGAAGAACAGAATCGCTATATTTTTGACCTACGACTGGGGAATCTACATCCGGTCGAGCGCGCTTGCCATGAGTAGGTTAAGGGAACTGTCCCCGTCAATCATGACACACCCGACCATGGTATTGCTGATGGTCGGGGTCACAACCAGGGCAATCTTCAGGTCCTTGGACATACCTTGGGGAGCATCCTCCCACGAGAAAATAATAGTAGCCCCAGCCCACTTGTAGGGCTGGTCGTCGGGCCTCCCGGCAGTAGCTTGATAAATGGTGCGCGCAGCATTCTTGATCTTGCACCGGGACTAGTATGCTGATGAACTGCCAAATATGACATCAATCCGGCGATCACCCTGTTGGAACTCCAAGTCGAGGTCATCCTGATCTGTTCCGGCGTTGACCCTATCGGGTTGCTCTCCTTCTTTCGGGAGTGTGGGCATCTCTCCACGCCCATCGTAGAAGGCGTCTAGCCTATTCTGCTAGGCCCTGCAGTTTCGCAGGTCGTGGCCTTGTGAAATAGGCAGAATTTTTCTTCATCATACCTAGGACGCCCTTCAGGATCCTGAGATTGGCCATCGATTGGCTGAGACCTAGGCCGGTGATCCCCCTGCCAAGGTCGGCGAGACGTCCGTTGATGTCGTGGTCGGTTTCGTTGAGGTCGGGGCCCTACTTGGTCCGGTTCTCGCACCTCCATTACTTCACGATGGCCGTTTGCCGCAATGACCACCCTCGGTCGACCACTTACATTCTTATGATCCCTCTTCCGCTTCTTGGTAGTTGGGTCCAGGTCAGTGTTTTTGGCGTTAGAGAGACTAGCCTCGCCCGAGTTGATACCAAGCTTACATTGGTCGTAATTGCGCTTCCAGTGAAACGCATCGTCCGCGTTCGCATATCGTTCCACCATGCGAAACAGCTTGTTAATGCAGAGCCTCGTTATAATCTCCAAGTCCTTGGTGAGGCACCGGTCATGGACGCTGAACTTGAAGGCCTTGATCACAGCCTCGTCGGAGACGCTCAGGATTAAGTTCCTCGTGCGAATGAACTGCCGCACGAAGTCACGAATGGGCTCATTCTTCCCCTGGATAACGCGATCCAGGTCTGTCGGCGTATTTGTGCCGGACAATATTGGTTCGTGTGTATAACCGAGTTTCGGTAGGGGGGTCTTCGCAGCTGCGCCACTCTCTGCTCTCTTCTCTACTCTCTTCGCGTGATGAGTAGGAAAGGAGACTCAAGAACACACAGGAGCACACAAGGAACACACAGGATTTACCCAAGTTTGGGCCCCCAATGCGGGTAACAGCCCTACGTCCTGCCTAAGCTCATATTGCTCTAATATTCTGCTTGCTCTTCGTTGTGAGTTTCGACTCACCTCAGTGATCCAATCCTTTGAGTTTCAACCGACCTCCCCCGCCTCATGCACACTAGCGCCCTTATATACTCCCGGGACTAGCTAGGGCAGGCAGAGGGAGTAGTTTTACATTAATTACATTGACTGTGTCTAGTCATGTCGCTACTGTCCCTCGGAGCCTCATTGTCTACGCCGTATCTTGATGCCGCCTGTCTTTGGACCGCCCGAGAGGAGGGGTTTGGATGCTATGTGACGAACGCCTGGTACACACGTCACCCTGTTCTGCCTGGGGCGGTGTAGATAGAATGGGAGTTGGTGAAACTGGCTCAGTCGGAGGGACAGGTCATCATAGCGTCAGGGAGCCACGCCCATTTAATGGCCTTCAGGCGCACTGCAACGGCTCCCCGCGCATTGAATGGCTCCCATGCTCATTTAATGGCTATGATATGTTGTGATCCTGGCGATTGCTTCGGGCGGAAGCCTCCCAGCTCTGTCTGTGTGGTCAGCTGGTAATGGGCTGGCTGCTCATCGGGTAGCCACGTAGCCTGGTCGCCCGACTACTCGTAGGGCAGCCACGTGTGCTGGTCTTCAGCGGTCGTGACCTGGTAGTCCGGGCCTGGGACCTGGTCGGCTAGCGCCCCGTCGAGCGGCCACATGTCCTGGACGCCCAGGGCTGGGGCTTGGTAGGCCGTCAAGCCTTTCTTCAGTATGTTAAGTCCTTTGCACATGACCTTCTTCTTTTCGTATCTTGCGTGCGTAGTCCCACCTAGTAGCGGTGGAGAGAGTGCTCCAGTGTAGAATACACCGACAGTAGCCCCCGGATCCGCCCCAGAGCTTGCCCTGGGAGATTTCGGAGATATTCTTTGACCAGGGTGCGGTCATGGATGGGTCCTATTCCTGTACATGCAACCGTACAGGTTCTCTCTACAACCGCCACAACTCTTCAGGTCTTGTCACCCCGTGCCATTATGATCTTTTCGCGAACCGTCGTTTCGTGGGGGCGCGACTCCTCGCATCTTTAAGCCGTGCACTTTATAAATAGGTATGTTCGCCCCACCACGATCCGCACTCCTGCCGCTTTCATCTTCTTTGCTTCATTTGTCTTCTTTGCAGTCATGACACCAAAACAGTAATCTAACCGCTTGGCTCTGCCGCTTCCCCCCTCGACTATGGATGAGTCGAAGCTGGGGAATGTTCTTCGCCTGGCCCGTGAAGGGGCCCTCCGCCTTAGGACGAGCACCGTCGCGCCAAAATGCAACTCAGGGGAGGTGATCACCTTCGTCTGGGCGCTGGCGGCGGGCCTGATGCCACCCTACTCCGAGTTCTTCCTCACTGTTCTCCACTTCTACGAGATCCACCATCTTCATCTCACCCCCAACTCCATCCTCGCCCTTTCCATCTTCGCACACCTCTGCAAAATGTTCGTGGGGGTGATGCCAAACCTTCCCCTCTACCAGTACTTCTATACTCTCAGCGGCCTCACCGACGGTGGGGTTGTGGGGAGTTGCCATTTTTGCCTCCGTGGTGGCTCGGCCTCCCGCTACATCCTCCTCCAGATAAGGAGCACCTAGAAGCTGTGGCGGAATGACTGGTTGTACATCGCTGACGACAGCGGGCTCGATGTCCTGGAGCTGCCGTCCGCACCGGCTACCGCCATCGACAACTGGGGTTCCCCTGTCAAGGAGACGGTGGAACTCTGGTTCATGGTGGCCCACATCGATCAGTTGCGGGCCTCCAAATTGACCGGGGCGCTGGTCGTCGGGGACTTTTGTGACCCAGTGGATCAGCCCCTTGCGGCGACATGTTAGGCCGGCCTGGCAGTATACCAACGATGATGACATGACCCGCACGTACCCCGGCCGTAAGTCTTCATCAATTTTTTGCTTGCCTCACCTTTGTGGTCGCCAACAGCTGATCGATGTCTTGTGCTTTTTGCTAGGCGCTAGGAACTTGAGCGCCACTGGGGTCGAGGCCTAGATGACCGGGTTGCTCCCGCAGCCGAGCAGCCTGGTTTGCCCGGCTGAAGCTCAGCCGCTATGCCAACTGCCATCGCCGGAGCGGCTTGCGATCATCACAAGCTTCCCTTGAATGGACTCCACCGGGAGGGCTGCGATACCACCGCGGGGCCCCCTAACAATCAGGGGCAGTCTGGTTCGTGCTGTTGACCGGGACGCAGGGAAACGAGCAGCCACCGCTGACTCTTCGGGCCTAGACCCAAAGAGACCTTGCGCCGCGGGCATCTCTTCTGCTCCCAGCCCTTCTGTGCCGTCGAGCACGGCAGGGGCTGGTCTTCTGCTGGCGTCGTCGCGCCTTCCGCTTGGAAGGATGTTGCGGCACCACCGCCACCGCCTCCACCTCCGGCACCAACACCGGTGCCAGCGGCGGTGCCGGTACCGACGGTGCAAGGCGCTGGGCCCAAAAGTGGGCTAGCGCTTCACACTTCTTCCGTCCACTTCTTGGGCACTTCTACCACGTAAGTGTCTTCTCTTCTTTTCTTGGCATATTTTTCCATTTGCTGGAGCTGACTCTCCTTCTCAGTGTCTTCAGAGCGGACCCTCAAGGTGGTGTAGGTGGTCGGATGACCACGCCGTCTGCCGCCACCGGGGTCACCGTCCCGCAGCTGTCGTCTGCCTAGTCATTGAGCCAGATTGAAGCTACTCACATCGAGGCGGTCGCCTCCTACTCGGCCACTCCGTCTGCTCCCTCCACGCTCACCACTCGGCTCGCTAGCTTGGCCGCCGAGTTAGCCGCGGTGACCTCCCTTCACGACAAGCAGATGATGTCGTTGCGGGAGGAGTTGGCATCAGCGAAGGTGGAGAAGACGTTGCTAGTGGCCCGAGCTGAAGCCGCTGAGGCGCGGGCGAAGGGCGTCGAGGAGAAATGTGACACGTTGTGTGCGGAGACGGAGTGCAATCTACGCAACCTTATCACCATGCTCCGCCCCGCGTTTAGGCGCATGGTTAGCAGCTTGCAACCACTGGGGCTGACGGTGAACGGCCCGCTGGAGGAGTCAGCGGTGCACTATGCTCACAGCATCACCCTTGTCGCTGAAACCCTTGCCGGCCTCCCTACCGCCTTGGCGGACCGCTCCGCCCGAGAGGGGCGGGAAGTTGCGGTTGCCACAGCGGCCTTCGTCTTGATGTGTTGCGCCCGCCGCGACGACTCCTTCGACACGCAGGCGACCGTCACCGGGGTGGAGTGCGACCTCGCCCAGTCGCCGGCGCGGGTGCGCGAGGCGGCAGAGCACGTAGCCGGCTGATGGAGATGGTGTCTCCACCCGCTGCCGAAGCAGAGGAAGACATCGGGGAAGACGCCGACGATATTGAGGTCACCGACGATTAGTTCGGGCGACTGCCTTTGCCATCTTCCTTCTTTTTTTCTTCTTCTGTGTAAGCATGTACATAGGATTTTCGGCCATTATGAATGAAAATACTTTGCTTTTACCTGTTGCCGGTTTTTACCTGTTGTCTTGCGTGTGCTTGCTCGTGATTGGTTTGATCCAGTGCCGGGCGTCTAGCCCCCGAGCATTTTGCACGGACCCCTTTGGATGACCAGGTGGATCGACATTTAGGAGTCTTTTCTGCAATCACACAAAACCGTTCCAAATACGAGCCAAGGTTAAACCACGCTAATTTGGAAATAAACAAGCACACAAAGCCTAAGTCCTGGCCATCGAGTGGGTAGGAAGTGCATACTAGGTTGTCATTTTCCTATCACTATTCAAATCTTAATCCCTTTTACTTTACCGGGACTAGACCAGGGAACTGTGAGGCTAGGGAGCAGGTTGCGTAGAGGCGGGGCAAATGGTAAGCGGAACTCGGCCGCGATGCACCACGGTAAGCGTAACATGGCGCAGCGCACTCGCCACATCGTACTGCTAGGCGCCCGTCTGCTCAAAGACAAAAGCCGAGTCCACGATATTGCCAAGGGACCCTTGCCATCCTTTTGGACCAGACCAGAGAACTGCAAGGCTAGGGAGCAGGTCGCGTAGAGGCGGGGCGAATGGTGAGCGGAACTCGGCCGCGAAGCACCACGGTGGGCAGAACATGGCTGCAGTGCACCTCGGCCACACTTACCTGCTAGGCGCCCGTCCGGGCCAGGCGCAGAAACTAGGGGTTTAAAGGGGTTGCTAAGGGGCTATCAGGTTACTGGTACTTATAACAACCAAGTATGGCACAAACCCTATAGGCCTAAGCAAGTTGAATGGATCAAAACGATAATCAATCGTGACATCTTGAGATCTGGGATGCCGTGGATCACCAGGAAGAGTGCAACGACCTCATCGGGTGAATCCGGCAAGGCCACAAAAGACTTACAACATGTCGGAGATCGCTCACTGGGTTGTCATTTCCCATTGCCATCCGGGACTTATGCCCTTGCCATCTTTATGAGACCAAGCCGTAGAGTCATGGGCAAGAAAGGTGTCGCTAGAGGCGGGGCAAATGGTGAGCAAAACTTGGCCGCGAAGCACCATGGTGGGCAGAGCATGGCCGCAGCCAAGACTAGGCCACACACTCGCTAAGCTACCGTCTGCCAAAGCGCAGGAGCCGGGGTCCATGTTATGGTCAAGGAGCTTCCGGGATATAGGCATGCATGACATCCGTGTAAGACGAGTTCAGGGGTAGAACTTCCGTAGCAGTTCTATATTCTGGGAGTTCGCCAGCTCCCGACTATCTTCTGCGGCTAATCGAACCGCCCCAGGCCGTGAGTCAGAGACCACATTGAAGGGGCCTTCCCAGCGGGGAGACAGTTTGTCATGGCTCGCTTGCGGCAGAATTCAGTGTAAGACGAGGTCGCCTACCGCTAATGTTCTCTCATGAACCCGGGTAGCGTGGTAGCGCCGGAGACTTTGCTGGTACCGGGCAGCACGAAGTGCCGCCCGATCTCGTACTTCCTCCAGGAAGGTGACGTCGTCTTGACGTCGGTCCTCCTGGTCTTCGTCGTTGAAGGACGCCACGCGTGGCGAGCCCAAGGAGAGCTCGGAGGGTAGTACCGCTTCGACGCCGTAGACCAGGAAGAACGGGGTCTCCCCGGTCACACGGCTGGGTGTAGTTCGGAGAGACCACAACACCGTTGGAAGCTTTTCAAGACAGCGTGCTCGCGCTATGAGCTCGTCAATGCCCGGTCTTGAGACCCTCAGACAGTGAGCGTTGGCACGCTCAGCTTGTCCGTTGCTTCGTGGATGGGCCACGGAGGCAAAACACACTTTGGTGCCCATCTCTTCGCAGAAGTCCAAGAACGCTTCACTGGTGAATTGGGTGCCATTGTCGGTGATGATGCTGTTGGCAACTCCAAAGCGAGTGAAGATTCCACGCATGAATCTGATAGCAGCGGAGGCCGTAATGGTGCACACTGCTTCGGCTTCAACCCATTTGGTGAACTTATCGATAGCGATGAACAAGTGGGTGAAGCCCCCTGTGGCCTGCGAGAACAGACCTAGGATATCCAGCCCCCAGACCGCGAACGGCCATGAGAGCAGGATGGTTTGCAGAGCTTGGGCCGGAAGGTGGGTCTACTTGGCGTGGAATTGGCACGCCTTGCAACTCCTTACCAGTTCGCAAGCATCCTAGAGGGCAGTAGGTCAATAGAATCCCTAGCGGTAGGCTTTATCGACCAGTGTCCGACTGGACATACTACATGGTGTGTGTTAGAAAGTAAAGGTAATGCATCGGAGTCCTGTTGTTTACAGTCATTGCAGATCCCTGAGGGGAAGTAGGAGGCAAACCAGTAGAAGGATCCATAGCGTTGAGGATTTGCCCATAACTCAAAAAGGATATGATTTCACATAAATCATCGTTGATTGTTTGACCAAAGTTGCTCATTTCATACCGATGAAGACTACGTTACTCGTAAGATCGCTTATGTAATTGTATATGTATCAAGGATTGTGTGTCACAAGATGTGTCTAAGAAGTTTGTGTCCGATAGAGGTACCCAATTTACCTCGTGGTTTTCGAACAAGTTACATGAAGTGATGAGAACTCGCTTAAATTTCAATATAGTTTATCATCCACAGACAGATAGTCAAACAGAAAGGGTTAATCAGATTTTGGAGGATATAAGAGCTTGCACCTTAGCTTAACCTACATCATGGGACACGGGTTTGCCGCATGCAGAATTCAACTAAAAAATAGTTATCTGGCTGGTTTGCAAATGTCATCAATTAAGATTTTATATAGTCGTGCTTGGCGTACCCCATTAAATTGGAATGAAATGAGACAACGTTTGGTGTTTTGGGCCAGATATCCTCAAGGAAACTAAGAGCGAGTTGCTAGGATTAGAAGGAAATTGAAAATAGCGTAATCAAGGCAAAAGAGCAATGTTGATAATCGTTGCCATGATTTGAGCTTTGAACCAGAAGATTTGGTGTATCTTGGAGTTACTCATCCTAAACGTGTCAAAAGGTTTCACGCCAAGGGAAAACTTGCACTGAGATATGTGGGACCGTTCAAAATCTTGAGCCGTCGAGGAAAGGTTGCTTATCTGTTTGTAACACCCCAATTTTCGAAATTTTAAAAGATTAAATATTGTGTATCTGCAATTTATGATTTTGTGAATTTACTGGAGTTATTGGATTTTCTGAGATTTATTTGAATTATCTTTGAATTAATATATATGGTTTTTGTTAAGAAATAACTAAAAGGGTAAATTAAAATAAAGACTATCCAAAAATATTTTTATAGAAGATCTCGAAGTATTTCCGTAGATTTATTTTTCTTTCTCTGGGATTAAATCAGATTAGAAATTAAATTGACGTTCGGGTAGGTTTGAATAAGCGTTCCGCTGCAGACCAGACGCGTGAGGAAATTCTTCCGTTTCTCCAACACGTGCTCGAGTTGGACACTAGCCTTGGCGCCGAATTCGGTAGGAACTCAGAAGACCATCCGGTTTAGGGCGCAGCACGTGGCCAGATGGATTTTATCGAGCGACCGTGGAGTCTTGCCATATGGTCCTACTGCGTGTCGGCTGGAATTCGGATTTTAACCGAAGAATCCCGTTCGTGGATAGCGTAGGGAAAGAACGGGCGTTGGCGCCAAAAGAAAATCCTCCGCGGGTCCACATGTGCGAGGAAACTTTTTCTGTGATCTCCAGGCGGGAGCGCTGCACGTGGCCGCTTCCAATCTTTTGCGCTGGCACTGCAATCGGCAGGGAGCAAAAGACTTTCCATCGGGCGGGTGGAGCATTGCATCGCCAATTTGAATTCCTTTGCGCCGGGCGCTGAAGCCATCGAAAAAAAGGAGCCTTTCCGTCAAACACGCGGGAAAAAGTCCACTCAATGATGGCGCTGAATTCGGAAGGAGCGAAGTCCTTCCTTGCGAGAGAAGACGTGGCCGATTCGAATACCGTAGCAGGCGTCGGGATCGTCACGAGCACGGAGACCTTCCATGCGGGAGAGGCGCTTGGCTGAGTATATAAGTCCCGCCCAAGCGTCGCCAGAACCAGGCAGCGAAGGAAAAAAAAAAGAAATCGTGTGGAAGTGCGTAGGCGCCGCTAGGAACCAAGCGCAGGCGATCGAGCAGCTGGAGGAAATCGCGAGCGTGCCGCGCCGTCGTCCGAGCAAGTCACGTCGTTGAGGAAAAGTCGCGAAGTCGCAGCGTCATCAGGAGATTTCCGTGTGAGCGCTGCCGAATTGTCGCCGAGGTCGTCGTCTTCGTCTCCGGAGAGTTCAAGCCGCTGTCGCTGCATCGCCGATCGGGAACTTCACCAGCCGTCGGATCGTAATCAACTGCACGGAATTAGTTCACGTCACCGCGGAATCGGTAAGCGTCTCCGATTAAATATCGATTGTTAGATTTAAGTCGGACGCTTGATATTAGGTCACGAGTAGATTTAACTGAACTGCTAGATTGAGTTCATCACCTAGATTTCGCCACGCGTTTTGTCTGCATGACAAGCGGGTAGGGAAATTCGGATTTTCTTTATAAAAATAATTCGGAAAGATTTAGAATTTCTAATTCCAGAGTTTAGTTTATTTTCAAAACTTCTAAATGTTATAACTTTTGCATATGAACTCCGATTTAGGTGATTCAAACTCCCAAGAATTTATAAACTCAAGATATATCTAATGGGGGTTTTTATTTGAATTTTTGAGTTCATTTGCTATTTGTTCTTGGTGTTTTTGCTATTTGGTTTTGGTGTTTATTTGCTATTTCTCTCGATTCGCGTAGATGTTGAGTTGAGCGAGGTGTTAGAAGAAGGATTATTATTTCAAGAGCAATCTTCGGAACAATACCAGGAGCTTAAGCAAGGCAAGTTATACTTTGATCATTTTGCACCCATAAACTAGATTGCATGCTATTTTGATTTACCTTATCACTTGTTATTTTATGTGTACAAATGATTTCAACATAAGTTTGGGATTAGCTATCGTACCCTTTGAATTACACCCTACCTTGTTATTTATATGCCATGCTTCATTGTCACCCTAGGTTGGTTAATTATAGTTGGTTAATAGAAAATCAACATGGATGGTTAGAACGGAATAGAATTGCTTAGCCATGCCACGTCATCACATGCTCTTGGAATATTGTATATTAATCTTGACTAATGGAATATGGAACTATGATAATAATTTTAGGGCCATGTGTGGTCGCACAAAGAGATTGAGTTGTTGTGACAATGAGTCACGCGAACGATGTTGATTTGTGAAGAGCACGTGGTGTTTGGTAATCAACTGGGGTGGGAAAATGATTTAAACCGAGGCAAGTGGCAAGATTATTTCGTGGGCCAAGAGTGGCAATTGGGTGGTCGATTTGGTTTTTGTGGGCCAAGAGTGGCAATTAGGCAATCGATTTGGTTTTTGTGGGCCAAGAGTGGCAATTAGGCTGTCGATTTGGTGGGCCAAGAGTGGCAATTGGGCAATCGATTTGGTTTTTTGGGCCAAGAGTGGCAATTGGCGGTCGATTTGGTTTTTGGTTAGTCTTGCCTCGGCCAACTAAGGTTTAGACTTTTTGAAAACTTGGGATGGATGGCAAGTTGCCATGGAAAATTGAATCTTGACTTAGGACCGAAACTTGGTTTACTTGAGAAATAATGAATATATCTATTATCGTTATTTGTTTTATCGTCATTTCAATCTATATATCTGTACTTGTTTATAAACACCGCTTAGTTGCAAATAACCATTGTTAGCCTTTCCGTTGGAATAAGCTCAAGATATAGCTATGATAGGATTGCATCCTCGTGCACAACTTGTTGAGTACGTGTTGGTGTACTCACCCTTGCCTACAAACATCATCAAGTCTTTCAAGAAGGAGTACCATGGAGAGACGAATGTTTAGGGTGCGAGCCTTGTCGGTTACTCGTGGTATACCGAGGGGTTACCTACGTCTTCATTCCGCTGCAGTTCAATTTGTTGTTCAGCCTTGTGAGGCATTGCTAAGTAAGTAGACCATAAGGTCTTGCAACTGGTAATATTTAATATATTATGTCTTTTATCTATTTACGTTGTGTATGATTGTGATATTCACTAATGTTGAGCCTGTGTGCACTAGCGTGATCCTGGACTAGTGCGGTATACACAGAGGGTCCGGATTTGCATATTCGGGTCCCGACACTGTTGGAGTGGCTGCAGTCGTGGCAGGAGTGCATGATGTGTTTTATGAAAGAGATGTCTTGGAGTGCCAACGGAGCAGATGCCGTTAGCAGCAAGTGAACTGCAGGAGGATCTGACCTACAAGGAGCAGCTGATCACGAGTTTGATTGTGGTGGAATGAAAAAAACAAAAAGCAAGTCAATTCTCTTGTGCAAAGTTCAATGGAGCAATCGTTCAGAGAGTGAAGCTCCTTGGGAGCATGAAAAGGATTTGAAATCAGAATTCCCTAACCTATTCCATAGTTAGCCCTGAATCTCGGGGTTGAGATTCTATTAAGGGGGAGGTTTGTAATATCCCAAAATTTTCTTTTATTATTTATTTATTGCTATTTGTGCATTTTGTGATTTTTACGAATTTATTGGATTTTTCTAGAATTTATTTGAACTTATTTTAAATTATGTATTTTTTCCTTTTGTGAAACTAATTAAATATAGATAAAGTTAATATAAAATTTGGTTACAAATATTTTATTTGAGTCCAAAATGTCTCAAAGTATTTATGAGAATTTTCTTGGATTTTTTCGGATATTTTTATTAACTAAAATAAATTAAACTATTTTTGAGAATTAATTTTAAAGGAAAAATTCAAATACCCTACGTTGGGCCGGAGTCCAACACTATGCACGTGTGGCCCATCCTTGTGCGGCCCAATCGCTTGCACCGTTGGCCTATTAGCCCAGAAGCTACCACGATGACCGTAGGATCTTCATCGAAGGGTCAAGATCAAGCCATGTCTCTGGCAAAGTTTCAACTGTTGGATTGGAAATAGACGGATGTCATTTGAAGATGAGGTTTCCTATTAAGGCTAGCGATATGGACAGTCAGATTTGGATCAAGTGATCAAGATCGAAGAGTACCTGTTCGGGATCGCGCTGAATCTTGGTCGTTGGAAAGTTGCGTGCGCAGTTAGGATTCGACCACCAGATGAGATCGTGGCTATTAGGGCAGACAAGTGGACGGCGCCACTTCATCGTCTTCGCGTGACCATGCTGGACTCTGGTTCGAGTTCATCCCCGTGCCACCGAGGTCTCTGTAAACGATTTGAACAAATCTCGGATGATTGATGCTATAAAATGAGTGCATCAACATCACCAGATCACGAGCAACCAAAGCCCTAACCTCTCCTAGCAAAAGATGTCGTCGTTCCATCGCGATCGAATATTTTCCACCGAGCTTCACCATAAGGAAAAAGCACCGATTCGTCGTCGTCCAATGGAGTTTAGGCCTAGGTCAGGTTCCAATTGCTTCGTTGCCTCGAGTAGCATTCCGTGTGCAAGCTATTCTCTTTGGAACATCATCAGAGCTGTCGACAATCGGGATCGTCAACCGCAAGAAATGAGGTAGGGGTCAGTATGTTACGGGACACGAGCAGCGTTTTGCTCGAACGGAGGAAGAGAGTGAGCGCGACGAAGGTCAGAGCCAGACGGCAATGAGCACGAGACAAGGTTTTATACTGGTTCGAGCCCCTGTAAAGGTAATAACTCTACTCTAGTCGCCTTGCGGCGGTGACTCTTGTTATACGGGTGTACAAGGAAGCGTTTACAACTCAAGACAGTAATGGCGATTCCTAACTCCAGCTGCTATATGTTGTGCTTGTCGTCCCTTGGAGCTCATGCGTCCTCGGTCTTTATACTTCCTCCGCCGAAGTAGGGCCGGAGCGATCCTTGGGAAGGGGCCTCGGCACCTTGTGGGTCAAGAAGAATCGCCTCGAACTTGCCAAGACTCTTAGTCATCCCCACGACCTGTTCTTCCGAAACTCACCAAATGCTAGATCGAAATCCTAGGGCGCATCAGAGCCAGACGAGACCCCGCTCAAGCTCGAGGTCGTGCGGAGTCGAGCCCGGGCACACCGTACTCAAGGTCGAGCACCCCAGTGCGCACCCTCGGTCGTGGTCGGGGCCTTCCGAGCTCGGGAATCCGTTGACCGTACGCCGGCCGGTCAAGGAGTGCCCAGCCCTCGTCAGCTAGCCCCCGAGGCTCTAGGTCGGAGGGAACCCTCAGGACGACCTCGAGCCTTATTCTCGAGACGGAAAAACCTTCGTGGGCCTTGACTCCTTGGTCAATGTCGGGCGGAGACCACAAGGCAAGCCTTCTGGCCTCGACACCTGGCGACCTTCGGACTTCTCGATGTTGGTACGGATGTGAACGGTTGGCGGGCACCTGGCATCATCTCGGCTCCAAGCCCTAATTGCGCCCGTCAAATCGCGGTTGGCACGCCTTTTGAGGCGCCATGGACTGGATTTTGCCGTGCTTCGGTTTACAAACCAATACCGCATCTTCGCAAAAAGATCTCGCTCTTGCGCCTTCGCCTTCAAGCCTCGCCGAGCAAGGCCCTTCCTCGTCGCCCCTCGACCAAGCGCCTCAGCAGCCATGACCAAGCTTGGAAGGAGCACCCTGTCGTCCGCGAGGATGAAAGAGCTTGAGACCCTGGGGATAGTCGACCCGGTGACATGGCGGTTGTCGGGCGGCGAGACCGAACCTCGCCCCAGGGATGATGAGATCGTTTGCACCGAGCATTACGCCCTCCTTGGCCTGCGGACTCCGGAGAGCGAGTTCATTGCTGACGTCCTCTCAAGCTGCGAAATAGAACTCATCAATCTGGTACCAAATTCCGTCCTTACGCTCGCCATCTTTTCCCATTTGTGCGAGGGGTTCCTGGGAATCCTCCCCACCCCCTCGCTGTTCTTTCGATACTACTCCCTCTTCCGCTCCGGGAAGGACCCCGTGGTCGGATGTCTGTACTTCCGACTCCGGACCGGGCTCCAATGGCTCTTCCCGAAGTCCGCCGCCCGGGACTCACTTGGTCCTTGGCCCGAGCGGTGGTTTTACCTGAAGAAAGGGGAACATGGGGCTCTGACGTACGAGGGGGCCCCTGTCACCGAGAAGAAGGAGACCCCCGAGCCCAACGATCTGGAGGTTGACGAGGAGGCCATTGCCGCCATACATATCTGCGCCACGCTGCGGGCCTTATCGGGCGGCGATCGCTGCCGACTTCTGCGGCACCGGTGTCCCTCTCAAGGAGGAGGGAGCACCCGTTCTACGAGATTACGGGGCCGGACGACCCAACTCGTGAAGGTGCGACAGGCAAGGCCTCGCCATTGAACTTTGCTCGAATCCGCCCTCCAAATTTTTCGATGACCCATGTTCTTGCAAAGATCGGAAGAGTCCCGGTCTCCGCTGGGATGTTCGAAATGTTCGGGAAGCTGGCGCATGGATACACCCTCGACGACCCGGTCCCGAAGAACGTGCTTCGCCGGAAGGCCGAGGCAAGCCGTCTCGACCTTACCCTTGGTCTTGTTTTTTTAGCAAAGGTCCCTCTGACCCACGCAAGTTCTCAGGATCATCAGGAGCTGTTTGATACAGCTAGGAGGATGCTCCCGCTGCTCGGCGGGGGCAGCAAGAAGGGGAAGAAGAGGGCCGCCTCAGCCACGGCAAGCCGTCAGGAGGTAAAGAAGCCTCATGTCGAGTGGGGGGACCGCGCCATGGTAAGGACCCTACAGGTCGAGCCCCCGAGCTTGAGTTTATGTGCCTTGCAGTTTGATGAGCTTTTCCCCTTCGCAGTAGCAGAGCGCGGTGGCCGCCGCCAGGTCTTCGGGTACTCCCCCGGCCCAGGGGCCTCGGGCCCGGGCCCCCGCCGCAGCGGGCGATGTGGAGCCAGCTCGGACCTCGAGATCCCAGGTCCCGAGGACGCGCAAGCGAGGCGCCCCCTCAGCATTGGGGCAACAAGACCTTCGACGACCATCGGCGAGACGGAGGCTGGAGACCCAGGTAAATCCTTTGCACCCCGGGCTTCCCCATCCCTTTCGCGTCTTTCTAGCTTAGTGTATGCTTTTGATCGCAGACCGCGAGTACCCGAGCACGAAATTTGCCCATTTTGACGATGGCTATTGTCCAGGGTGAGTCCGAGTCCGAGGGGGAGGATACTTTTGAGTTGGTCCCGCGTCGCCTTTCGCGCCCAACGCGGACTCCGCTGGGGTCGTCGAGCCTAGTTCCGGTCGGTGAGCTCGACCAGGGCCTCGACGATTCGGTCGATGAAGAGCTCCAGCCCGCAACCAGCGCGGATTTTGACGCCGGCGAGGCTCATGATGCAGCCGCCGTTGTCGACTCTCCCGGCGCCACCGCAAGGGAGGATGTCCAGAGCTTCATGGCCGAGCCCGAGGCGACACCTCGAGCTCCCCCGACCACGGCCGCTCCAGGCGCCGAGGCCGCGACGCCACCTGCCACCGAAGGTGACCAGACCGCCAGGCTCAGCGCATCAGCCGAAGTAAGCTGCGGCCAGCACCGAGGCCGCAAAGACCTCGGCGCGGAGGTCGTGAATCTCGCGGCGGACCCGCCACCGTCTCCTCGAGCCGAGGCGGTGAGGCCCCGGCCGTGAAGGCCGGACCAGCTCGCCGTCGCACCTCCCCGCCCGACAGCCGAACCTCCTGAAGAGGTGACGGACGACCAGGCCGCCCCTAGGGCGGCAACTCAAGGTCCCGGCCCGAGCGCGCCAGCGGTGGTCGGGGTCGATCTTGACACTGGTGCGCCGGTCGACGAGGAGGAAGAGATCCCCCGCGATCGTATTGACGATCGCGAGGAATTTACCCGCGTACGCCTGGAAGGCCATCTCCGCAAGGTAAGGGTTTCCCTATGCATTTCGTAGTTGGTAGCCTTCGCTCCTGATTCCCTCATCTGGGCCTCTCTTCTCGTCGTGAAGGTGATCGACCATGCCACCCAAGGGCTTCAAGGCCTACAAGAGCACGCTAATGTGCTCAGGGGCCTCCTGGACGCGATCGAGGCGCGGGTGGTCGAGCGCACCAGGCTCATCAGAACAATCGAGGTCGAGCAAGGGGAGCTCGAGCAAAGAAAGCCCAGAGCTCGACGACGGCGCCAGACGATGAGGGCGCAAGAAGTAACTCATGCGGCGGAGCTCGAGCAGGCAAGGGCCTCCGAACGCGACCACGGTTATAGGGCCATGGAGCAGGAACGCGCACGGTCGGCCAAGGCGCTCGAGGTCGAGCGGGCCAAAGTCGAAGCTCTGGAGAAGGCTGCTGCAGAGCGGGCGCCTCCCCTACCGGAGGCGTCCCCCAAACTCGAGGCCAAGATCATGGAACTCGAAGAGAAGCTCGGCCAGGCCAACAAGGTGGCCGAGGACGAGCGGGCCAAGGTCGAGGCACTGGAGAAGGCCGCCGCGGACCGGTCTTCTTCGGCGAAAGCGTCCCTCGAGCTCGAGGCCAAGGTCTCAGAGCTCGAAGGGAGGCTTGAGCGTGCCAAAAGGGCGGCGACGAGTGCGATGGCCCAGCTCCAAGACGAATGGCGCCGAGCTGCAGATGCCTCCACGGTGGCCCTCCAGAACCAAAGCGAGCTATCGGCCCTGAGGGCCAAAGTCGCCGAGCTCGAGCAAGAGAAGCTTGCCCGCGAGATGGCAGATCTGTAAAGAACGTTAAAAAGCAGGGGACGTACTTAACAGAAACGGATCGTTTTTTGGTGAACAAGGAAATTTCGTCCCTGTTGTAAACACGTAGCTTGGGGATACTCGAAGTCTTGCTTGCTTTGCCTGTTAACCGCGCCCGTGCTCTTTAGGTCGTGCGCCGATAGGGTAGCTTTACCCAGCCCCCGTTGGGCCCGAGGTCGAGCGACGCGTGCCTTGGGCACAAAACGTAGATACGGACTAGAGGCCACGACCTGCAAAGTTGAGGAACAATTCGCAAAGGTAGGACGCGAAGCGAACATCGTTAAGTAGATTAGCATTCGAGCGGCTCTCACGATCACGCGCATTGCTCGACTTTCAAAGCGACAAGGTTCTGGCTCAAACCCGGGCACAGGGAAGAGCTAGATTGCGAAGTGGTTCGGCTTATGTTTAGCTCGTCCGCTGGGGGTGAACGAAACCCACGACACTTTGAACGAATGCGGCACGCGCGAAGATCGCGCTCGAAAAAAGATGGAGCCGCCGAAAAAGAATAGTGGCAATACAAATGGAAGTAGATATAAAAAGGGAAAATGAAAGACCAACTTTATTGAAATATAAGGCATAGAGGTTACACATAAAACTTCCGAAGCTGATCTATGTTCCACGAGCTAGAGAGCTCTCTGCCATTGGGCATCGCTAGCCGGTAAGCCCCCGTGCGATCTGTTGAAACAACTCTATAGGGGCCCTCCCACCGCGGGGATAACTTGTTGGTGCCGACGAGCTCAATCCGCCTTAGGGCTAGATCCCCAACAAGGAGCTTCCTATGTCGCATCGACCGAGACGCATGTCTCGCGAAGAGCTTGCGTGTAGTGCGTTGATCGTAGAAAGGCACGGCATCTTACTTCTTCGCGAGGGTGAGGTCGAGAGACCGTTCGTGCTCAAGTCGACTTGGTCGACAAAGCTGACCCTGGCAGAGCCCAGCGTGACCTCAGGAGGCAGGACGGCTTCGGTACCGAATACGAGCTGGAAGGGTGTGGACCCTGTGTCTCGGCTTGTAGTGGTACGAATAGACCATAGGACGGTGGGAAGTTCGTCCACCTGTGCCTTGCCAGACGACGAGCTCATCTGCGACTCGTTTCTTGACGCCTCGACAATTTGCCCGCTGGCGCTGCTCCATCGCCTCCGCTGTTCGGGGTGAGCCACCGGTTAAGCAGATTTTGATGCCGAGGTCCTCGCAAAACTCCCCGAACAACTCGCTGGTAAACTGAGTACCGTTGTCAGTGATAATTTTGCATGGAACCCCGTACCTGGTGACCATGAACAAGAGGAAGAAACGAACTACCGCCCGAGCAGTTATGGTCGAGACAGGTTCGGCTTCGATCCACTTGGTGAAGGTGTCGAGAAGCGATTTAACGTAAACTTCTTCCCTGTTGCTTGAGGAAAAGGGCCGAGGATGTCCAAATTTCTGTGTCGAGAAGGGCCACGCGAGCGGGATGGTCTGGAGCGCGTAGGCAGGTTGATGCGACTTCCGGGCGTGGAATTGGCAGGCTCGGCAGGTGCGGACGATATCACAAGCATCCTGAAGCGCCGAGGGCCAATAGTACCTGTCGGGACCCGAATGTGCAAATCTGGACCCTCTGTGTATTCTGCATTAGTCCAGGATCACGCTAGTGCACACAGTCTCAACATAGATGAATATCACAATCATACACAGCGGAATAATAAAAGTAACACAATTATAGAATATAAACTATTGAACGACCTTAAGGTCAACCTTACACATGTGAGGCCTTGACGGCTTCAACTCCAAATAAGTAAACAGCAGCGGAACGAAGAACGTCGGTGAACCCCTTCAATATACCATGCATCCGACAGGTTCGACTCCTAGATAATCGCCTTCTTGCGTAACTTCTCCTTCTTCAAGACAAAGACTTCTCCTCAACTGGTGATGTTTTGTTAAAGCAAGGGTGAGTACACAACCGCATTTCAAACAAGTCATGCATGTAATGCGCTTCTATTACTACATGCATGGCTTATTCCAAAGGAATGGTGAATGGTTCTTTTGCAATAAAGCAAAGATTCACAATTAATCATAAATAGATAGAAAAGCAAGAAACAAGTAATACCAATAATAAATTTCGCAATCATTCTCAAGTGAAGCATTTTCATCCTTAACCAAGTTCCATATCACATTATCCACATTCCCAACCTCATTTTTATCAAAATCTAACCCTTGATCAGAATCCCCGAGCAATGCTCAATACCGTGAGCACGACTATTCGAATAGTTTTTACACTCTGCAGAGTTTATACACTTTACCCACAAGATATAATCAACTCACCACGTCAGCCGTGAAACGCCATACAAGAGTATGCGAATTAGCGATCATAACAAAGCCTTTCCAAAGATCCGTCTAAACCCAAAGACGCCTCGCTAAGGTTTCAACACCGAGGGACTGGTTACCACACCTGTGGCCCCCTCTTGCACCATGTGAGTTCTCACCCGCTCCTCGGGCCCCACACCACCACGACAAGACCAAAGAATAGATTTCACAGTTTACTCAGCTAGGTCCGTCCCATTAGGAACTTGTGGTTGTATGAAAGACTCAGTTAAAGGCTCGCAAGGTTAAGTCCTTAGTTGACCGAGGCAAGACTAACCAAAAGTTCATCACATCAACATGTCATAATACCAAATGCGATCGCCTAATTGCCACTCTTGGCCCACCGAAACAATCTTGCCACTTGCCCCAGTCTAAATCATTTTCCCACCCCATTTCTTTACCATGCACCACGTGCCATCATCAACTCAATAACACATGTCACATTCTCAAAAGCACGTTCCATATCTCATTAAGTCAATATTAACTTTAATTTTCCAAAATCATGACAAATCTACGTGGCAGGGCTAAGCACACTACATACGGTCTAATTAACCCATGTTGGCAAATTATTAATGTCCAACTATTTACCCACAATCTAGGGTGACAAATGAATCATGGCATACAAATAATAGCAACAAGGTGGCAATAACAAGTAGGTTGATTATCTAATCCCAGATTAATTGAAATCAGTTTATTTCAAACTAGCATGCAATAATTTCAAACGAAATAATTTTAAAAATGGGATCAATATGGTCAAAGCACAACTTGCCTGGCCCTTGCAATTTTTATTATTCTTTACTCTTTATCTTCGATCCTTGATTCTCGATCTTCAATATCCGCTTGCTTGATTCTCAGCTCCTTCAAGCGACTTCCGGCAATGCGTCTAACGATAAACAAACACAAATACAACAAAACTCAAAAGGCAAATCAAGTAAACTCCAAATTAAGAACGAATAGCATTGGGCACAACGGCTTAGATGAAATTAGGAACTTGAATGGATTAGGTCGATGATTAGACAAAGAGAATGGCTTTCGGAAAATACACCGAAGAGAAAGATTAATAACTGGGAAAGAAGGAATAATATCTCAAGAATATTTCTTCCGGGTTATTATCTTGATTGATAGTCGATGTCATATGGACTCTCGATCTATAGACCGGTCCACGGTTACGTTAGTTCACCATGAACTAAGCAGATGCTCAAGGTTGACTTTCGTTGACCAAACGCACGACCAACCAAGAGGAAGATAGACCGATAGACTAGATCTGGCACAAGAATATGTCATATGGCTAATGGTCTATCAACCAAGACCACGAATGAATTCTAGGTTAATGGCAGATTAGATTTCAAGGATAAGACAAGGACGGATGGGATCGACATTTACTATGGTGCGATCCGGAGGTTAGTCTTACATCGGGGATGGAACTCGACAACGATGAGGCGGTTATGACAGGAATACGAGGCTGAACTCAACGTGATGGCTAGATCACAATAAGGTGATAGAAAAGGTAAGGACATCACATTAGGGCTTTCACTTGCATGCACCCATGCGATGACAGCGATACGATGAGAGCAAAGCGTTAACGGTGGAACGTTAATGGGGGAACGTTAACGGCGAACGTTAACGGTGGAACATTAACGATGAATACGAAGCGTTAACAAAACACTTTTGAGATTACAGGATGGCGACCCTTGGTACAATGATAGGGTAGCGAGGTCATGACATGGCTCATGTTTGATTTGCGATCGGGTACATATGTCGTGACGCAACGACAAATTGGACCAAAGGTTAAGTCCGGGTTTGAGCGAAACGATTCAAGGATGGATACACTTGGCATAGGGTAGGATGGTAGGGTTGGCTCTGCGATTAGAGATTACCAAGGATGGCAAACCGAAACGCGAACCGGTACAACGGACTAGGCCAAAAGACGACGGGTAGATACTAGTTTATGGCTTTGACGGCAACCAGAGATCAAATGAACTCTAAGGATGGATAAAACAGTAGGGTATGGACCTACCGGACAGGGTGACATGGTCACGACAATCCAAGATGGTTGGCGGCAAAAGACGACGCGCAGCGACGGCGAAAGGCGGCGGCCAAACGAATAAAAAAAATTTCGGAGGATGCAACAACAAAGGGGAAATGTCCATCGCGTAGAACGCGACGAGATGAACTCAGCAAAATAGGCGGATTTGGCGGCGACCCACCGGGTTGATCACAAACTGCCGATGAACGGCTCTCAGAGCTAATAGATCAAACGGTCATAACTATTAAAGTACTGCATGAAACCTAACCAAATTTTACAGAGAGCTATCTGGGATCATTTGGCACAATATGACATAAACGGATCTGAGTTTTACCTTCGGATCAACGGGAACGCGCGAAGTTTCAGCCGTTCGCAACGCAGTCTGATCGGGGAAGATTGATTTTTCTGCACAAATCCTGCTGGCAAAACCATGAGTTAGGGTGAGTACCGTGTAGGGGACATCAAGAGGAGTCTACCATAAAACGTTCATGGTCAAACTCGCAAAAACGAGGGAGAACGGGCTCCGGCAAGATTTGATCTTTGGACAGCCGTAACTTTTGATCCCGTGGATGAAATTGCACCAAATTTGGATGGAAGACAGAGGGTACCATAGAGCACGCCGTGGAGAAGACGGATCTTGAAAGAGTAGACGAGTTGACAGGGGACGCGCGTCAAAGTTCAGCCGATGTGCGGCGGCGCTTCAGAGCTCTCGACGGTGGTTTTAGGGTTTGGAAAAATTCATCTGAGGTTGGGAGGACGTGGGAGAGGCCATGGGAGGTCTACTAGGGTTAGGGGTGGCGGCTAGGTCAAGGAAATAATTTTTTTGGAGGAGAAACGGGCTTAAATCCGGACTTGGCGACAGAAAATCGACGGGCGACGTGGCGATTCGGGCGCCGGATTCGCGATCAACGGATGGAAACGGGCGGCCGACGTGGCTTGGGCGCGGCGGGCGCTACGACTCGGTGGCCCAGCGCGAGGAGGCTCAATTGAGCGCAAGGCTCAGAGGCGATAGTGGGCCATGGCCGTTCTTGTGAGGTGGGGAAAAGGCGGCTACTGGCTGGCGTGGGGGAGGCTGGCAGGAACGCCTCAGGCGGCTGCCCAGCGCTGAAGGAAACAAATGGATGGGCAGCACAGAGAGAGAAAAGAGATTTAGCCCAAATGCAAAATCCGATTTTCCAAACATTTGTCCAATAAAATAATTATAGCAAATCAAATTAATTATTTAGGCAATAAAAATATCATAAAAATTCTATAAAAATTCTATAAAATATTTTGAGACATTTTGAACACAAATAAAATATTTTCATCAAAACTTTATATAAACTTCTCCAAATAATTAGTTAATTTCTATAAAGGGCTTAATTCAAATTAATTCCAAATAAATTCCAACAATTCTAAAAGAAAATACAAAAATAATCCTAGAAGCACAAGGAACCCAAATAAAACTGAATTTATTTTAATTGAAGTTTATATTAGTCAAATTAAATTACTTTGACTTTAGAAAATTCCAGATTAAGCTTTAATTAAGCGAGAAAATTATCGTGAATTTTTGGGGAGCTAAACTTCACAAAATATTTTTGAAAACCCAAATTTTGGGATGTTACAAACCTCCCCCCCTTAACGGAATCTCGTCCCCGAGATTCATGGCTGACTATAGAAATAGGGTTAGGGGAACTCAACTCTTGAGACTTCCTCGAACTTCCAAGCAATCGCACATCGGACAAGGTTACTTCGAGCAAACGCTGATAACACCCAAAATTTGCGTGTGCTCTTAGTAATAAAATCCTTTTGCAATTCAACTGACTCCCATAGGGTCTGATTTTCTGACACTAGAAGGCACTTCTTCTGCTGAGATTCTTGAAAGACATTACACACCTATGCTGGCATCTCTTGGAAACTTCACTGACAAGCATCCTTTCTTTTGCTCGTTGATACTGGATTTTCTGCTTCCCGCAGGAACTGAACAAGCTATATCTGACGACGAAACTTACTTGAAATTCTGCTGTCTTGAACGAGACTTGAACAGCATTCCGGTTTGTCTTGCACTATCTTTGTCGGCCTGACTCTCGCGTATTGGCTTGAACTCTATTTCAACCGGGTATTCCTTCACATTGACTCAAGCTCCAACTATTACCGATGTAATGGTATTGGTTTGTGGCATACATCTGCGGTAGCTAGAGTAATTCTTCAGAAGATAATTATCTTGTGTAGTTATTACATACACAACAACTATTCCTTCGGATGTGATGGCGATCCACCTTCTTGACTCAACCATAATGGAATAGACAGGTCCTCGTGTCTCCACAAACTAAAGTTAACTCGATCACAACTTTATCTCAGAACACTCTAGCTCCTCTTAATCGATTACATCTCTCGCCATGGACCCAAACTGCCTTGCACATGGGTAACTAATTTAACTCCAGGCATAAACATCTCAAGCATTGATTTCCAATATGATAAGCTTTATTAAAAACTTGGTCTTAACAATGGACAAATTAACCATCAAGATTCTCATTACTAGCACTTTATGCATGGCTTCATCTTGAATCGCTTCACAATTCACTTTCTGGCGCAAGTGTCTCGGTAGGTGGAGGACTAAGGTTTAAGTGGATAGGTATAACACCCTCTTTCCTGGGACAACTATTGGCAAAGTATCCCGGCTCATTGCATCTGAAGCAACGCTTGACCGACATCTGTTGGCTTCCTCTTGACATGCATAGCCTTAATCTTGGTAGGGGTAGAGCTGAGATTGATGCGATCCGCAGTGATCACTTCCTTCTGAGAGTAGTTATTAGCGAGATGTCCTGGCTGGCGACAAGCAAAGCAAATTCTAGACAATAAGCTTCTTCCTTGCGGACTTTTCACTGAGGTGGGGTTATGGAAACTCTGACCATCAGGGCGAAGCACAGGTGAAGGTGTCCCGAAAAAGTCTAAGCAGTACGGCAACTGAGTTGTTGAGGGGCACTCCTTATTCGCTGTTGCAGTGGTCCTTCTTGACAAGCTTTCTGACGCTTGCGGTTGTCTTCCAATTCCTTGCACTCATCTTCTAGGTCAAGGGTCTTGTTAACCAATTACTCTTGCTTCAACTGACTCCTGGAGCAAGTTGGTTCCATAGTCTTATCACTCACTCTTGGGGTTATAAACTTAACCAAAGAAATTTCTGGAATGATCATGGCTTCAGAAATTGTTTGATCTTTCTATGGGCATTCTTTAACAAAATAAACTAACTCACCATAGTTGTAACATAAATGTTTTGGTCATCGTGCTGGGTTGCTAGGGCATTCTCTAGCCTAGTGTCCTCGTTTATCACACAAGAAACAGATCCATGGTGACCAAGTATCACTGATTTCCTGAGGTAGACAAATAGGGTTGACCTGTTTCTTCTTTATTTCTTTATGCGGCACAACAAGTACGAATGGCAATCCTTCTCTTTTCGCTAACTCTTGAGCAATGACTACTCGAAAATTCTGTCGCTGATACCGAGTCACGGCGGTCACTATTGGATCCAAGGGACAGTGAACTGGACAATGATCTTGGCCTTCACAAAGATAGCAGGTGATGTTGTTTATAGGACCTTCTCCAATTAGTGGTTTCCTTCACAGCTAGAACAATTAATTGCATGTTCATCAACAGTGTGTCCTAATTCGCCACAACGGATGCATGTACGGTCTTCTGATTGGTTTGGTTGACAACACTTCAAAGAACAACGTCCCGGTATGGCATCGGGTGTGGAGGTACCATTCTTCCTTGTCTTACTGTGGTTTCATTGTCTTCCGATGACGTGAAGAGATGACGAAAGGCGGTGGTAAACTCTAACCAAGTGATGGTATGTTCATCCTTAGAGGTGGCGTAGAAACTCTTCCACCAGACTAATGCATTTCCTTCTAACTGGCACGTAGCGTAGAGAACTTTCTCTTTATCTTCACATTGCACCAAAGCCAGCTTCTCTTCTATGATGCGAAGCCAAATTTCTGCATCTCTGAGAGTGGCTGATCCATCAAACATGGGTGGTTTGGTCTTCATGAACAAGGTAATCTTTGACTGTGAACAGGAGGTTGCGACTTCAGTTGGGGAGGGATTGATGTTGGCACTGATAACATTCATCTGTTGCATCATTGTCTGCATAAGCAGAGTCTAGGTGGTGAACAACTGATCCAAGTTTTGAATTGTCACGGTTGGTACAGTGGACGGCTGCTGGTCACTATCTACTTTAGCACTAACACCAGTAGTAGCAACTCGAACTAACGTGAATCGCCTTGAGTCACTGCTGCGGTCGATCCTTTCCAACTGTTGACCACTCCAGAGTTTAGGTAAGAGGGAATAGCATAGATGAGGTTCATGAATCCTAGTGCAGGGGAACAGGTTTAACCCAAAAACTTATACAAACATTATTAATAACTTGGTATGGTTGCTTATCCAAGCCTAAAAGCTCTGCAACGCATACTGCACACTTAGCAAACAAGGAAAACCAAATTAACCTAAACACACAATAATCTACCATATAAGAGGGTAACTCTTCTATCTTAGACAAACGCGACTCTCACACATGAGTCTCAACTGGCTACGAAAGCACTGGTTCTTCTAGCTTCTGGAACACTTCATCGATCCAATTTTCTTGAGTTCGACAATTCTGTCTTCACGATCTTCAGGATTGGCAGCGACACCCAGCGCTTTCTCCTTAAGTGTGAAACAACGATAGCTACTTGGAATAACTCAGATAAGATCTTCATTTAAAACAACAGGGAAAGATAGAAATTTTCAGCAGGGAGGAAAGAATAGAAGAATAGGACAAGTCAAGAACTTAACATTTTCTTTTTCAAGTTAAAATTTTCTTTTAGAAAATAATTTTGAAGTTCCTAAAGAACGACCAATCTATCTAGGGTCAAGACCTACAACAAGATGGCTCGATACCACCTCTGTCGGGACCGAATGTGCAAATCCGACCTCTGTGTATTCTCGTGACTAGTCCAGATCACGCTAGTGCACACAGTCTCAACATAGATGAATATCACAATCATACACAGCAGAATAATAAAAGTAACACAATTATAGAATATAAACTATTGAACGACCTTAAGGTCAACCTTACACATGTGAGGCCTTGACGGCTTCAACTCCAAATAAGTGCACGAGGTCAAGATCTCTCTGGTGGTGCTCGTCGTTCTTGCCCCTAGCGACCCTAGGCCCGCGTGCTCCGCTGACTACGTGGCCTTACACCGTTGTCAACAAGTGGAGCCACGTGGATTACAACATACGTTCCATGTCAACATCTTGGATGAGGTGTCTACTTGGTCAGTGCTTGTGCGTGAAGTCCAGTCAACCTCGTCGATCCCCCATGTAAGAGAAACCAAATCCTGTAGACCGGGTCCACTATGAACCCAATGAGGTTCATGGACTAAGTCCATGGACCGAGGGACATATGTCAGTCTCGGGTTGGCCGGTTCGGTGCTGATGTCATGCTGACGCAAGAAATTGAATTTTCTTTATAAAAATAATTCAGATATTATTTGGTTTTCTAATTTTTAGATTTTTATGATTTTTGAATCTTCTGAGAACTCGTTCTCCCTCATACGAACTCCGATTGAGGTGATTCAAATTTCCAAAAATTTGTAAAATTAAGATATCTTAAATGGTGAATTTTATTGGATTTTTGGAGTTTTTTGCTCTCTATTTTGGTATTTATTTTGCTTTTTCGTTTGATTCGCGTAGACGTTGAATTATGTGACGTATCCAAGGAAGATCCATCAACTCAGGACCAAAGTTCAAAGTAAGAATAAGGGCTTTTCTAAGGCAAGTCGTGCTTTGATCATGTTGAACCCATATTTACAAAATCGCTATATTGTTTTACCATATTGCATGCTATTTCACATGTACAATTGTTTTCAATCTGAATTGGGACTTAGCTATCATACCAAGTTGATCTATACCGTACCTTGTCATTTGTATGCCACAATCTATTTGTCACCCTAGATTGGTTCACTATAGTTGATTAATATTATAGTCAATATGGGATGGTTAGACCGTAATAGCTTGCTTAGCCATGCCACGTCATCATATGTGCTTGAATCATCGATAATTAATCCTGACTAATAGAATATGGAACAATGTTATGAACTTATGTGTTATGTGTGGTCACGCGATGAGATTGAGTTGTTGTGGCGATGGATGTCATGCAACGATATTGAATTGTTGAGGTACGTGGTGCCTGGTAATCAACTGGGGTGGTTATGATTTAGATTGGGGCAAGTGGCAAGGGGCAGTATGCCAAGGTGGGCCGATAGGCAGAGGGTATGTGGAAGTCTTGCCTCGATCACCCTAAGGACTTAACTTTGCGAGTCTTTGACCTGAGTCAATCATGCAACTACATGTGTGTTGTGGGACGGACCTAGCTGAGTAATTTGCGATGTCTTAGCTTCAGTGCTACCAATGGTGGCAGGGTTCACCCTTTTTAATGAACCCAGATGGCGCAAGAGGGGGGCCCTATTGTGGTAACCAGTCCCTTTAGTGTTGAAACCTTAGTGAGTAGTACTAAGTTAAGACAGAGTATTGTAAAGGCTTTGTTATGATCTTTCTGCTGATACATCAAAGGAAGTGTGTTAATCGTGTGGCAACAAGAGATGATCATGTTGTATGGGTAAAGTGTATAACCTCTGCAGAGTGTACAATCTATTCGGATAGCCATGCTCACGGTACTGAGCATAGCTCGGGAATTCAGTCAAGGGTTAGACTTTTGCAAAATAAAACTTGGGATGGATGGCAGGTTGCCATGAGATGTTGAATCTTGACTTAGAACTAGAACCTTGGTTTAATTGAAAAATGTTGAATCTATCTATTACTGTTATTTGTTTTACTGTCTTTTCAATCTGTGTATTGTACTTGTTCATAAATGCTGCTTTACTGCATAATAGCAATTGTTAGCCATTCCTTTGGAATAAGCCTTGCATATAGATATGTTAGAATTGCATTCTGTGCACAACTTGTTGAGTACTTTATGTACTCACCCTTGGCTACAACAACATCATCAGTTGAGGAGTCTACATCCGTGTTGAAGGAGAAGAACCTTGAAGGAACGAAGGTTTAAGGTGTGAGCCTTATCAGTTGCCGATGGTATATTGAGATGTTTATCTATGTCTTCATTCCGCTGCAGTTCAATTTGTTGTTGAGCCTTATAAGGCAAAGTCACATAAGTTGACCATAAGGTTATGCAACTAGTAATATTCAATATATGTTGTCTTTTATCTTTTTTTCGCTGTGTATGATTGTGATATTTGCTGATATCAAGCCTGTGTGCACTAGTGTGATCCTGGACTAGTGCACTATACGCAGAGGGTTCGGATTTGCATATTCGGGTCCCAACATAATATGATCAATGTTTATTTCTTAAAAAATAAAACTATAATTTTAACGCGGGCGATTACTAGTAATAGCCAAATATGCATGTGGTTTGCACATAGTGTAGGGGGAGATTATCAATCGGGTTAGATTAAAAACCGAATATAGTGTTCGTTAAACACAAGAATTAGAGTACAACCACAAGTGCTATGAGGAGAAGCTAGACAATGGGTTGTGAAACCATTTTTGGTACTATATGTACAAATGTCTTCTACTGCTGTAGTATGTGTTTGTCATCACTGTGCTAGTGTAAAGTTAACATGGGTAATGTAAAGGTTTTCATCATGAACATACTAGCCACAACGCCAAAGGAGTATGAAAATAGCGGTAAAAAGAAAATGTCATGACTTATGGGAAAAGTTGTACACCTCTAAGCGTAAATTTTTTCAAAAAGTCTTTCCCGCGGCAATGGAAGTCTTGGTGCACTAACACTAGTTAGATCTTTTATATTCATAAAAATCTAGTTTATATCATTTGTTGGCAAGAGATGGTTCATTATGTTGATCATATCACGAAAGTCTGTGAATTTATTTATTTATGCTTACAAACTTGTTATTTTTTATACCTGTCAAATTGCTTTTACTGAAATTCCATTTTCAATCTAATATTCAATATTTATAATTCAATTTAGCTTTATGCAAAATAATTGTAGAAGCCTGTCTCTTGATTCAAGCCTGCATATAATATAGGTTTTGCAAAAGTCTTGCAAGTACGTAAAGTACTCAACTTGCTATTGTTATTGTTTTTAGGTGAAGAATCAAAATATCCAGACAAAACTTATTTTCCAAAAGATTCAGGGATGTTAATGATGAGCTTTTCTAGGATTTAGATAGGATGAATGATCATGTCTAGACTCACCGAAGACGAATCGAACCAGCACGATACAGCACAACGGACATGATAGATGTTATGACTCAAAACAATTCAAACAGAGCTCGTACTAGACCGGCCTTGCTCAGCTCGAGACCCACCTCTACCCCTAGTGTTGTAGCGCCCGACGGCTTCCCCCACATGCCGCATGCCCCATGCGAGATCCTTCGCTTGCTTTGCTTCGTGTGTCTGCCTGGTTGGTGACCCACAGCTTCCCTGCCTCTACATGACCTTTGAGTACTGATATGCTCCAACCTCCCCTCCCATCACTTCCACCACCTAGCTGCATCTCCCCCACCTAGGCGCACGAACTGGACCTCCCCTGGGAGGACGACGGTGACTTCGTCGGCCACTAGGAGGTGCCCCCAAGAAGGCCACCTGGAAGCCGCTAACTGTTGTCATCAGGGAGCTCGAGAAGAGGTTCCCGAGTCCCTCATGAAGATGCGCGTCGACAACGACAAAATCGCCATTAGGTGTGACGCCACCACAGGCATTGCTGGAGAGGATAAAGGACTACTGCTAGGAGTGCGCCTTTGCACTTTGGGACGAACTCTCCCCCGAGAACCGAGAGCTCGTCATCTGGGGCATTGAGGTGAGTCAAATAGCATGTAGATTTTGTTCTTAGTTGGAACTCATCACGAAAATTTGATTTTTAAGTTGTATGTTTGCTACGATTTGTGAAAATAGAGGACAATTTGTGTAACAAATTTCATCAATGTTTTGTGGGCAATACCTACCAGTGATTCACCGATTTCCTTTGGCCATTAATACCTCTTGTTTTCTCATGAATAGCACAAGGGAAATCTGCATTCTTTAGCACTTTTTATTGTTTGAGCTTACCATTTTGACAGTGGCTAATGGAGCTAAACATACTATGTATTTCAGAGTCTACATCTTTCCAAGATTGATCGGATCATTCGACGCTCCCTTGGATCACAAGGTCAGAGGTTTCTTAGCCTCTCAGCTGGAGAAACTCATCGTTACCAGCCTGTCATGTGCATATTTAGTTAGTACTCTTTTTTTTTGGGCGACGAATTAGTACTCTCAGTTATATGGTTTGCTTTCCAAGCACAAACGTTCCAGTGCATGGTATCAAAATTTCCAGTGTCTAGAGCTGAATCCAATATGTGGTTTTGATTCTTTTATGTGAAGGTGCAAGTTCAGTTTCAAGTAGGAGCTCCTTATCACGATGGTCTAGAATTGAGCTTTTCATGGTTGAGGACATATAGATCACTACTGCAGAGCAAGCAATACTATCATTGCCTTAGATTAGGTGATGTTTTGAGTAATACTATGATGGAGAACAGGACACAACTGAGTTAATGGAAATACTAGCAAAGAATTTTTTGTCAGTACTTTGACAATTTAGAGTGACATTCACAAAGTATTAGAGAGTCAGATCGATTATTAGCAAGTAGAATCAAGTTGTCCTTGCACATACTTTGTATAGATTAAAATTAAAAGTGCTTTTATGTTTAACAAACTTTATGGTGCAATTCTCCCATACGCCCAAATGACTTAAATACAAGCCCTATACAAGTGACTGCTGTTAGCATTAACACTGAATGGGGATTGCTATTGGCAAATATATCCGAATATAAGAATAATATCAGCACAAGAGATTTAGGGTCGGCTGAAAGCGCACATACTCAGGTTAACTTAGCCTATATTTATTATACTCAGAGATTATACATATATGGATACAATGATTAATATCCTCCAGTGATCACGTATGTGATTGGTTGCCAAAGTTAACAACATATACACATGATTCGTCAAGATATACATCTATATGCTAACATCCTACCTCAATCACAACTCATGAAGGTTGAGATTGCGTTTGAAGATTTCATGTTGCCGTGTAGAAAGTGATTTGGTGAAACCATCTGCTACCTGGTCTTGTGAAGGAATAAATCTTATATCAAGAACTCGTCTTGCCACTCGATCACGAACAAAATGGAAATCCACTTCAATGTGCTTGGTTCTAGCATGAAACACCGGATTTGCAGACAGATATGTAGCACCCAGATTGCCACACCATAGACAAGCTGCACGAGACTGAAAAACACCAAGCTCACCTAGAATAGATTGAATCCATACAATTTCTACCGTAGCATTAGCAAGGGCTTTGTATTCTGCTTCTGTGCTTGAGCGAGAAACAGTAGCTTGTTTACGTGCACTCCATGAGATTAAGTTAGATCCAAAAAATACAGCAAAGCCACTTGTAGACTTATGATCATTCGGACATCCAGCCCAATCTGCATCAGAAAAGGCACTCACCAAGGTAGAAGAAGACTTACAAATTCTCAAACCAGTTGTTGTAGTGTGACTGAGATAATGAAGTATCTGTTTCACCGCCGTCCAACGAACACTGGTAGGAGAATGTAGGAACTGACACACCTTATTAACAGAAAAAGCAATGTCCGGGCGAGTAAGAACTAAGTATTGAAGTGCACCAACAGTGCTACGATATCTAGTAGCATCATCAGGTCCAAGCGGTGTCCCAACAGTGAGAGATAATTTTTCAGAAGAAGACATGGGAGTGGTAACACCTTTGCAAGACATCATCCCAACATGACGCAACAGATCCTAAATATATTGTTTTTGAGAAAGGATCAAGCCATCAGGAACACGGGTGACGGCGATGCCAAGGAAAAAATGGGGCGGATCAAGATCCTTAAGGGCAAAAGAACGATGAAGATCACCAAGGAGCTGTTGAACCACAGTAGAAGAAGAACCAGTAATGATGATATCATCCACAGAAATAAGCATATACATGGTAGTGTTATGGTGAGCATAAATGAATAATGACGTATCTGCACGGGATGGAAGAAAGCCAAGTTCCTGAAGCTTTGAGCTCAAACGGGCATACCAGGCACGTGGGGCTTGTTTCAAGCCATATAATTCCTTGTGGAGTTTGCAGACCATGTGTAGTCATTGTGGATCAACATAGCCAGGAGGTTGACGCATATAGACATCCTCTTCTAGAACACCATGCAAAAACGCGTTCTGAACATCCAACTGTCGTAAATCCCAGCCACGAGAAATAGCGATGGAGAGAACCAGGCGAATGGTGGCGGGTTTGATCACAGGACTAAAGGTGTCTTCATAATCAAGACCATAGCGTTGGCGAAAACCTTTAGCCACTAACCGAGCCTTGTACCGATCAATGCTGCCATCAGCTTTGTATTTGATCTTGTAAACCCATTTGCAGTCAATAATATTGCAGCCACGAGCAGGAGGAACCAGACTCCAGGTACGATTATGCTGTAGGGCATTAAACTCAGTGTCCATAGCTTGTTTTCAGGAAGGATTAGCTAGCGCAGCTGCTAATGACGTAGGTTCGCGAGACACAACAAGGCCATATTGAAGAAAATCATCAGAGAACTTGCGAGGAACCCGAGTGTTATCTTGAAGACGAGTTGTCATATGATGTGTGCGTTGTGCAGAGCTCAAAATAGCCGGTGCGACATCCAAAGAGGGAACTGCCGTTGATGCCTGAAGTGGACTCGATGAAGCACGCTCGCTAGAAGGTGTAGATGCAGATGGCACAGGCGATGCAATGGACGACACCGAGGCCGCAGCGTCATGCATGGCGCTAGATGTCACGGCGGCAGGGTTGTGCATGGCGTCAGGACACGGGTGGGTGTTCCCATTGCCATGTAAAGACAAACCAACAGGCATATCCATGGAAGGAATAGCAACGGAATGTGTCACAGGCTCATGCAGACCATGCGCACTAGACCCAATCAGCGGTGATGGAACCTGCAAGGATGATACAGTGTGCATGTTTGGAAAAATAATAGGAGCACCATTAGCCACATGTCTATGATTCATATCTGGAACAGAGGAAAGAAAAATGGCTTTGGAGAGGATGCGCGGACCAGTGGTAGGGGAGGAGCCAGCGAAGGGAAAAACATCATCATCAAAGACAACATTGTTGGATTATTTGGGCCAAGCCCATTTAATTGAGACAAATAATTCTTAGAAAATCTCAAAAGCTCATCTCATGAGGAGGCATGTGCACTAGCAATAGTCCCACATTGCTAGCCTAAAGTGGTGAACACTAGTTTATATAGTGGAGTGTGATCGACCATGGTAGAACCGTGTGGGAGAGAGGGAGGAAAAATACACACGCCACGGGCCGGGCTGCACGGGCAGTATGAGGGCGCGCGGCGGCACCTGCATGAATGGTTCGCCAAAATCCAGTATAGGGCCTTGCGCTGACGCCGCCTGCCTCCTTTTGCAATTTATTCTTTTGCTACTCGGGATTGTCACGGTTGCAGTATGAGATAAGGATTCCATAACAGACTCTGATCGTGGCACGTCCTCGAGTCACGTTCTGTCACGACTATCCCTATATATACTGCGCCCTGCCACCCGTGGAGGAATATACAGAACACTTAGGGTTTTGCCACCTCTCGTTGCTGCGCCGCCATCGTAGTCTTCTCCATCCCGAGCGCCGACGTGCATCTGCGATCGGGAGAGCAGGTCTCTGGAACCCTTCATCTTCGAGATCCTGCACCGGGAGAGGGCGAATAAGGTTTTTGGGAAGCGCTCCGCGCGACTGCTCAAGATCTTCACCATGGCTTGTCTTCCTGTTCGTGCTGCTGGACGTCATCGCCAGCTGCTCCTGCGACGCGCCATCATCAACGTCGTCCATGTCAACACCGCGACTGCACCAGCTATGTCGTCTGTATCTTCGTCTGCTCAGTACGTTCAATCTGTTCTAATCTCGTGGTTAATTATGTCTATCAAGATGATCATGATGTTCATACTAAGCAAATGACGAACTATGGAACTAGACGGATGCCCAAGCCGATTATGCCAGCGATCTTGGGTAGGTTTGACGGCTGAGTAGACGCCTCGTGGAGAAGATGTTCCCACCGAAGAGGATAGAGACCACCTCTACATGGCGCGCGAAGAAGAGTTTTCCCCATGTTCTGATCCTTTACAAAAAAATGATCAAGGTGATATTCAAGGAAAACATTATTGTCAGATGTAAAACACTGGACAGAAATAAGGTTTTTCTTAGTACGAGGAACATGAAGAATATTTTTAAGAACAAGAGACTGTTCCGGAGTATGAATCATAGTATTACCAATGAGACTAATAGGCATACCTGTGCCATTTGGAGCATGCACCTGATCATGTCCTTGATATTTATCACGGACCGTCAAATTTTCAAGCTCACCCGTGATATGATCTGTAGCACCTGTATCAGTGTACCAATTTGTGTCAACACTATAAGAATTTGTGTTAACATAGTTAGCCATGTGGTCATCTTCTGCTTGATAAGAATGATTGAAGCGTTGCCGGCACTTCAAAGCTCCATGGCCGATCTTGCCGCAGACCTGGAAAATAAGTTTGCCACTGCCTTTCCTATGAAATCCATTGTCTCGTCCTCGCTGACCAAAACTACCATGACCAATGTTTTGCTGTTGACTACGAGTATTGTTCTGGCCATTGCCTGAGTATTGTCTACTGACATTATTTTGTCCACCAGGACATGCATTTGAATGACCACGAGCAGCCATATTAGCCGAGGCAACTCTAGTTGAAGCAACAAGCTGTAGGGCCTGATTTTGCTGCTCAAGACGTGTCTCGTAAGTGAGAAGATGGGCATAAAATTTAGATAACAAAATAGAATCAGACCTGGCTGTAACCGATGAAACAAGAGGATTGTATTCTGCATCAAGACCGGCCTTGATATAGCCGATTAGATCATCATCACTCAAAGGATGGCCGGTGAATGCCATCTGATCTGCAAGAGACTTCATACGATTGAAATATTCCATGGCGCTAAGATCATTCTTGCGCGAGGTAGAGAGTTGCATTCGGATTTGCATAATCTGAGCCTTGGACTGAGACACAAGCATGCGCTCAAGCGCTACCCACACTTTTGTCATAGAAGTCATGCCAATGACTTGTGATAGCACATCAGGTTCAAGAGATCCAAGGAGAGCACCTAGCACTTGTTTATCTTTAAGAAGCCAGGCGCTATACTCTGGATTGATAATAGTCTTCTCAGCAACTTTACCATCAACAATTTCTGAAACTGAGATGGTAGCTTGTAGCATGATCTCGGTGCCATCGACAAAGCCGAGAAGCTGATGGCCACGCAGAAAAGGCATCTGTTGTGCCTTCCAGAGGAGATAATTTTCCCTGCCAAGCTTCATATTGACAAAGCTTGAGAATCTGGAGGCAGAGAACACCGCCGGTGCTGACGAGCTTGATGATGAGGCGCCTGTACCAAAACTCATCTTGGATGTTTTGAGGAAGAGGAAGGCTCTGATACCATATAAGAATAAAATCACCACAAGAGATTTAGGGTCGGCTGAAAACGCACATACCCAGGTTAGCTTAGCCTATACTTATACTCAGAGATTCACTACTATAGAACTAGGCATCACAACCGGCCTATTAGAAGCGGTTTGGTGCGAACCCGTTGTGATGTTCGCACCAGAAGCGGTTCGTAGGTAACGGTCCGGAGAGGGCTTTCAGAAGCGGTTTGAGGAACGAACCGCTTCTGAATGTTGAGTTCTAGAAGCGGTTCTTGTCTCAAACCGCTTCTGAATATTGCGTTCTAGAAGCGGTTCTTGTCTCAAATCGCTTCTGATTTTCAGAAGCGGTTTGAGACAAGAACCGCTTCTAGAACTCAACATTCAGAAGCGGTTCGTTCCTCAAACCGCTTCTAGAAGCCCTCCCGCGCAACGCATTTAAACCCTTCTTCCTCCACGAGCCAGCAGAGGTACGATCGAACAGAGAAGGGCTGGCCCAGCGCTGTTCTTGGGGAGGTGCTGTCCAAATTTTTAATTGGAGGTGATTAGCTCCAAATTAAGTGTTTCAAGGTTAGTAACATCATGTGAACATCCTTCTCACCTAGAGATTGCTATTTTTTTCAATGGATGTGGAGAAATCTTGAACTTTTTAAGCAAGATCACTATGATCAAAAATTTGTTTTCTATGCTTGTTTTTGTTGTTGTATGAAGATGTAGGGTGGAGATCTAGTTCAAAATATGACATTACAAGGTAAAGGTGATTGGAAGCTTTAGATCTAGGTGGTTGTTAGCTTTAGAATCTTAAATATCACAATATTGCAAGGAAGTAATTATTGGTGTATGAAATAAAATAGAAAAACATATAGAAGGATAAAAAATAATTGCAAAGGTAGAAAGGGGTACAAAATAATTAGAAAGGTAGGTCTTTAATTAGATGACGGTGTAGGTGGAGGTTTTTTTGTTGGGTTTAAGTGGCTGTGAGTTTTAGATTTTTAAATGTAACTATAAGTTACATTATAATTTTTGTAACGAAATTTGTTATAATTTTTAATGAAATTATAACTTGGTGTAGATGAATCGGCAATGGATGTACAATGCAGACCGTCACTTAAGAGAGTTCATTGATGGCGTGCAGGCTTTTCTCGATGTGGCTGTTGCATTCTTGCCTCCAGGCAGCTTCATATGTTGTCCGTGTGTAGATTGCAAGAACGAGAAGGAGCACTCCCAGCGATGGCAAGTTATGAACCATTTGATCATGAGAGGTTTCATGCCAAACTATACCTGTTGGACTAACCATGGTGAAGTTGAGGCGATTAGCCAGGAAGACGATGAAGAAGGCGAGGAAGAGGAAGATGGATTCAACAAGATCCCGTAAGGCACGCACATCGCTCCGTGGAAGAAACACTTGGTGACTTTGGTGATGATGAGCTAGACTAGATGTTTGCGTGATCGAGAGGGAGACTACACAGATGAAAGACAGTTCGAGAATTTCCAACAAGATGTTAGAGGACCACGTAACTCCTTTGTGCCCAAACTGTAAGTGGCCACAAAAGTCTGCGTACCACATAATCGAACTCATGCAATGGAAGGCTACAAATGGTGTGTCAGATAAGGGATTCAATGAGTTGTTATCACTCGTAAAGAAGTTGCTTCCAGAAGATAACACTCTGCCCGAATTTACATATGAAGCCAAGCAAGTAGTTTGTCCTTTGGGATTGGAAGTACAGAAGATACACGCATGTCCTAATGATTGTATCCTGTATCGTAATGAGTATGTCGATTTGGATGTTTGTCCAGTGTGCAAAGAATCACGGTATAAGGTGAAGCATGACGATCTAGGTGAAATAGATGGGGAGCGTAAGAAGAAGAGACCTCCAGCTAAAGTGTTGTGGTATTTCCCTGTGATCCCCTGATTGAAACGTATGTTTGCTAACAAAGCGCATGCCCAGATGATGCGTTGGCACAAAGAAGAGCATAAGGACGACGTGATGCTTAGACACCCTGCAGATGGCTCACAGTGGAGAAAAGTCGACCGGATGTACCCGGACTTCACAGATGAGGTGAGAAACATAAGGTTTGGGTTGAGTACCGATGGCATGAATCCTTTTGGAGAATTGAGTAGCAGCCATAGCACTTGGCCTGTTACACTATGTATCTATAACATTCCTCCATGGTTGTGCATGAAGCGAAAGTACATCATGATACCGTTGTTGATCCAAGGCCCCAAGCAACCTAGAAATGACATCGATGTCTACCTGAAACCATTGGTTGAAGATCTTGTGACGTTGTGGGACGATGGTGCAAGGGTATGGGATGAGTACAAAATGGTGTATTTCACCCTACGTGCATTGTTATTTGTAACAATCAACGACTGGCCTGCTCTCGGTAACTTGTCCGGCCTAACTATCAAAGGATATAGAGCCTGCATCCAGTGTTTAGATGAAACTGACGGCATGTACCTGAAAAACTCTCGGAAGGTTGTGTACATGGGTCACCGTAGGTTTCTTCTTACGAGTCACCCGTTACGGAAGAAAGGAAGGAAATTTAATGGGCAACCAGACCTTCGTGCAAGGCCTCAGCATCGTAGTGGACCACGTGTGTTTGCTATGGTAAAGGATTTGAAAGTAGTATTTGGAAAGGGTCCTAGAAGCAAACATGTGCAGAATGAGGATGGTCAGGCACCCATGTGGAAGAAGAAGTCAATATTTTGGGACTTGCCTTATTGGGAAGTCATGGAGGTTCGTCACTCACTTGACTTCATGCACATCATGAATAATGTCTGCTTGAACCTGCTAGGTTACATAGATATGTACGGAAAATCGAAAGATACACTTCAAGCTCGGAAGACCTTAAACTCTTGGAACTGAGGAACGACCTACATCCCGAAAAAAGAGGGAAAGGACAACATTACCTACATCCTGCGAGCTACACTCTAAGCAAAGAAGAGAAAAAAAGCATGATTGAGTTCCTGAACAGTGTGAAGGTCCATTCTGGATACTCCTCGAATGTAAAGAGGCTCGTAAACACGAAAGAGAATAAAATTGTACACATGAAATCCCATGACTGTCTTGTGTTAATGACACAGTTGCTCTCAGTGGCTATGACAGGCATACTGCCCGAGTGGGTACGGGGGACAATCACAAAGCTGTGTTCTTTTTTCAACGCGGTTTCACAGAAGGTCATCGACCCAAATAAAGTAAGTAAGCTGCAGGATGACGTGGTACAAAGTGTGGTTAGTCTTGAGATGATCTTTCCTCCTGCATTCTTTGATATTATGGTTCATCTCACTATTCACCTTGTCAAAGAGATAGGTATTCTCGGACCCGTGTATCTACACAACATGTTCCCTTTCGAGAGGTACATGAGTGTGCTAAAGGAGTATGTCCATAACCGTTCTCATCCGGAAGGATGCATTGCCGAGGGTTATGGGACAGAGGAGGTGATTGAGTTTTGTGCGAATTACATTAATGATCTAAACCTGATCGGCGTCCCTATATCACGCCATGAGGGGAGGCTACGAGGAAAAGGGACACTAGGAAGGAAAGCAATTGCATACAATGATCTTCTTACATTTAAGCGAGCACATTTCACGGTTTTGAAACAATCAACTGTAGTGGCCCCGTATGTCCTTGAGCACAAGAGTATTCTACGCTGCGATTTCCTAGGGAGGTCTGAGGATTGGATAACACTGAAGCACATGGATTCTTTCGGCGCTTGATTACAAAAGTACATCCTTTTGAAAGGGTCAGACAATGAACAGTTGCAACGCTTGGCTCGGGGACCATCTAGTGAAATCGTGACATTCAAGGGGTACGAGATAAATGGTTACACATTCTACACCAGATCCCTGGATAACAAGAGCACCAACTGTATTAGCGGTGTCCGTGATAGACGCCAAGACAACAAAGGCAAGGTGGATACATATTATGGTTTCATAGAAGAGATATGGGAGCTTGACTATGGACCTTGAAGATCCTCTATTTAAGTGCCAATGAGTCAAACCGACTTCAAGCGCGTGAAGGTCGACAAATACGGATGACAATCGTGGACCTCACGCAAGTCGGCTATAGGCATGAACCGCTCGTCTCACGAACGATGTGAGACAGTCTTCACGTAATGGACATGTCAAGCAAACCTAAGAAGCGTATGACAAGCGTAAAGATTGTAGTACTAAACCAAAGCGACACGTGGTTCTCCAAGGCAAACAAAGGATTGTTGAGTTGAGGACGCCATGCACGAGGAAGAGTATAATCGTTCGACGAGATCCTCCTTTCATTTGTGGATGTCGACATATGCCTCCTCAATGACACAGACGTGGATACTCCTTTCATACGTCGCGATCATAATGAAGGAACACTTGTAAAAACAAAGTACGTTACTACTTAAGATGTACCACTACTGTATGAACTATGTATATGTAACATGGGTCTTCTACTGTATGAAGTGTTTATTTGGAATGAATGTAAAGTGCCAAAATTCTGAAATGAAACTAAAGTGCTAAAAGCTTTTTTTAAAAATTGTGAAATCAAAGTGAAGTGCTAAAAGCTTTTTTAAAAATTATGGAATGAAACTAAAGTGCTAAAAGCATTTTTTAAAAATTCTGAAATGAAACTGAAGTGCTAAAAGATTTTTTAAAAATTATGGAATGAAACTAAAGTGCTAAAAGTATTTTTTAAAAAAAATCTGAAATGAAACTGAAGTGCTAAAAGCTTTTTTAAAAATTATGAAATGAAACTAAAGTGCTAAAAGTATTTTTTAAAAATTCTGGAATGAAACTGGAGTGCTAAAAGCTTTTTTAAAAATTATGGAATGAAACTAAAGTGCTAAAAGCATTTTTTAAAATTCTAAAATGAAACTAAAGTGATAAAAGCATTTTTTAAAAATTCTAAAATGAAACTGAAGTGTTAAAAGCTTTTTTAAAAATTATGGAATGAAACTAAAATGCTAAAAGCATTTTCTAAAAAATCTGAAATAAAATTGAAGTGCTAAAAGCTTTTTTAAAAATTATGGAATGAAACTAAAGTGCTAAAAGCATTTTTAAAAATTCTAAAATGAAACTAAAGTGCTAAAAGCATTTTTTAAAAATTCTGAAATGAAACTGAAGTGCTAAAAGCTTTTTTAAAAATTATGGAATGAAACTAAAGTTCTAAAAGCTTTTTTAAAAATTCTGACATTAATTTTACAAGCGGTTGGTACTAACAACCACTTGTATATATTTATTTTACAAGCGGTTGATAATACCAACGGCTTGTAGAAAGCTGTACAGTAAAAAAAAGAATGGCAAGGGGGTGCAAGCGGGGTTCAAACCTGGGTGGACGAGCCCGCACACTCAATCGCCACGCGCTAGCTGAGGGGAGGAAGAGATCTTGTCAAACAATATGGGTGCCATATTGTTTTGAATATTACCCGGTCAGCACTTCTACAAGCGGTTGGTATTAATAGCCGCTAGAAGCTTACGCTCTCATGTTTATTGATAATACCAACCGCTTATGTCGATATCCACAAGCGCTATTAATATGAACCGCTTAGAAGTCCTCACTCTACAAGCGGTTGGTTCTAAAAACCGCTTGTAGAGATCTTTTACAAGCGGTTGATAATACGAACCGCTTGTAGAGGTGCTCCCTGTATAAAGTTTACACGGCCTGCCTTTTTTTCACACCCCAAATTTTCTAAGTCCCCGCTCGAGACCCCGCGCTGCTGCCTCCTGTGTCTCCCCGATCGCCGCCACAGTCGCCTCCGTCGAGACCCCGCGCCGCCGTCCTTGTCGACGCCGTCGCCCTCCTCCGCCACCCAACCATTCCGGCGCCACTCCACCCCCCACTACAAGAAACATTGAAAAATTCGTGGGTTTTTTTAAATTCGTGGGCTAAAAAAACCCACGAATTTATATATTTAAATTCATCGGTTTTGTAAAAAACCCACGTATTTAATTAAATTCATGGGCCAAAAAAATACCCACGAATTTAACAATTTAAATTCGTCAGCTAATAAAAATACCCATGAATTTAATTAAATTCGTGGGCAAAAAAAAAACACCCACGAATTTATGCACGAACTTAGGGCTAGCTGCGCGGGCGTCTCTCTCTCAGTCTCTCTCTTCGCTCCTCTCACGCACCCCGCCGCCCCCGCTCTCACGCGACCCACTGCCCTCCCCGCCCCCGCCCGCCCTGCCGTCCTCGTCTCCGGCCTTCCCCAGAATGCCATCTCTGTCTCTCCTCCTCCACCACATCTCCCCTCTTCTCTCCCCACGTCTCGCCTCCTCTCACTACCCACCCACTTCCCTCAAAACCCTAGCACTGACCCCCACACCTCGCCTCCTCCTCCCGCCTCGCGCCAGCGGCCGCAGCGGGGCCAGCGCAACATCGGACGACGACGGCCGCATCATCCAGATCGCGCGGTGCTACGACGGCGGTCTAGCGTGGCTCGAGCTCTCCGGCTCCGCGCGGCGGGAGCAGGCGGTCGCCGCGGCTGCAGCGGCCGATGGCGGGGCGGCAACGGAGGTCCACCTCGTTGCCGGTGCCGAGGCCATGGTCTTGGAGGCCTTCCTCCCTGGTGCCGATGGCAGCGAGCGCAGCGCCGTGTCCACCCGAGTGGTGAGCGCTTCGAGTTCCACTTCCACCTACCCCCCTAGCTTTTGTTTGCTCCTGTACCGTAGAGCAATGCGTTTATTGTTTCCTGATGCACTTTAAAAACTCCTAAAGTTTATTCGTATCGGACCAGAATTAGTGTAATGCTAATGCATGATGCTGGGCCTTCGTCTATCTAAGCTTTGCAGCGTTAATTGTATCGATTAGGATTGATCATTTTTGTTATGCCTCACTTACTAATGGAAACATTCGTTTGAATCTAGGCATTTTAATCCCTATATTATAGGAAGCACGCCTCTTATGAGCCAATACAGGGTGTAACAGTTGGAGAAGCTAAGTTCATCATGTAGATTCCTCTTGGCAGTAGTGATTGCTATTATTTAGACCAAGTGAATTGGTAATTCGGTGCGAGTCGGCAAGACATTTACGATGCAATAGAGGTGCTTGTAATTCAACCATGAATCGGTGTTCCCCCTGTTATTATATTGTATGATTGTATCCAAGAAGGAACTTATTGGCTTGTTTTGTATATGTGAAACATGGCAATTCTTTAATTTTTGTTCAATTTTTCATCTCGATCAGTTCATGGGGAAGTTTTGGTAATTTTTGTAGATTTTGCAAGCCAAGGAAGTTAAAGACAAGGCCAGTAAGATAAAGAAAGACTTTGGCGCTGATTTTTTCTCTAAAAATGAACCTGATTCAGATAGCATTTTGGCAATGGCCTTTAAGCAAGTTGTAATGGAGCAGCTCTCAAACTTTCGGCTCGATGTCTTCTCCCCAGGTTCGGAGAGAGACTTCCAAGATTTGAGAAAATCCCGAAAGGTGTACATCTGTAAAGTTTGGGACTTGATATTACATATATTTTTTGATTACTTCTTGCTAATTTGTGGCTTACCAAGTGCCTGTGGATTTTAGTATCAGTTCATCAGATGAAAAACTTCTTTCTGCTCTTACTGAAGCCATTTTCACCTGTGTCATTGCGGATGCTGGAAAGAATTATCTTGGGCGCATAGGCGGTTTGTTTCAGAAGCTCAAACCAAACTGCTCATTTGATTCCTCTGTTTGTATACACAGAATTTCCGAGGCAGAAGTAGTGAACAATGCTAGGAGATGCTTGGAGAGTTTTAATCTTGTCAAGTCTCCTCATGAAGCGGGCAAAGCAAAGAATGGATGGTAGCCAGCTCCAAAATATGAAAAGTTGGGGAAGATTGGGGGTCCTGATTTCATCCTTTGGGCCAATGAGTTTGTTCCTACTTATAAACTGCAAATTAATGCCAAAGCATTCGAGAATACAAAGCTCGAAGGCTGTCATGAGTTAGCAAATAATAGGTGGGAAGTTCTCTTAGCCCACTTCCAACTGGTACATTGTTATCCGCTTCTTATCCCTGATGTAAACATATCTTTTTCAAGCATTCTTATTCATTTTAAGTTTTCCTCCATTTTCCCCGACTGTAGGTGGAACTAGGGAATATTCTGGACATGTATTTTGAAGATCATTTCACATTACCGGGCAAAACCTTCCATTCTCATCGGAATTCAGATCCATCAAAGGTTAAAAGGAACAATGTATGCTGGTACTTTATCTTAGTCAAAGCTCACTCACATTGGATATTCATTGATTTATGTTCATAACATATTTTTTTGGGTGCAGGGTTATTTAAACAACCTTTTTGCTTTCTTGGCTGGTAGCTGTATTATTCTTTTTGCTGGCATCATTGCTCAGTTATGCTGGCCCTCTGTCTCTTAAAGACAAAAGATTGTTCATGGCTAGTTCAAGTGTCTCATCATCACAGAGCTATTGTTCTGATGTCCATTCTCTGGATAATAGTGAGGTATACCTATCCAGTCCCTGTAATGTCTTTCTTGCGTGCATTCTTTTTTGAACTATTACCCTTTTGAAATACGTTTGTCCAGCAATTATTTTTGTATTTGATAGTTTGGTTGCATTGAAATTAATCCTTTACATTGAGTTACATGATATAGTAAAACAAGACTGTAAAACACTACTGTTTTAGTCCTGTTGAACAATGTGCGGACTGCAGCGTATATTAACTTTTCCTCTTAAGTTGGGTTGCATGACGCACCCAACGTCATTTTTCATATTGTTTTTAAAATTATATGATGGTAACAACTCCCTATGTTAACTTTATGAAATTAATTATTCTAGTTATTCATTTCCTTCAGTCAAATAAACTTACACTGTTTCACTTGATCCATCTATCTGTAGGTGGTCATGTCAGAAGAAGGTAAAGTCGTGGGATTTCAACCAACAAGCGGCCTAACTGTGAACCATTGGGCAACAAATCCGTTAGCAACTCTACTGTATGAGGTGGTGTAGCACAGTAGGAATTTCAATAAGGACGGACTCGCAAACTCCTTAGTCATTTGGCATATATGTTGATCAATGGACTTCTTATTCACCACAGCCATGAAAATTGAAAAGTTGCATATATCCACTGCTGCTAGCTAGCTGCTCTTTTTATTGTGATGAAAGAAACAACAAATATCTTAACGTTTGGTATCAAAATTAAATGTATTTTTTTTCCAAAAACCTCACCTATTCATGCAAAACTTTTGGCAGCTAAATAACCTTGCATCTTTTAGACGAATGCTGTCTTCTGCAGCATAATTTTCCCAACCTAGGCCTTTACCTGTACAATCCAGGTTTCCTAAATCCATGTCTCAGTATGCTAGAGCACGTTAGGTGCAGATAATGAATATTGTTAAGTCCGTTTTACAGAAGAACACCTATTCAGCCAATGCTTGTGAGGGTAAATTTTGATGCAGATATTGGAATACTATATTGTTAGGTCCATGGCTTTGTAACTCCATTTCTAGGGAAGAAAGAACCTTATATGGCTTTTGGAGTGTACCCAAAAAAAATGAGGTTCCACTTGATTGGGCAATAGTCTAGATTATGCGTCATGTGTATGATTTATTTTCTGTCTCTCTACTTGGTTGTTTATCTTTGTTTTGTGAGGATCGCAGTTGAATGTGCTCCTTTTTGGCCAAAATAAAAAAAGATTTATTCAAGCGGAAGTTTTTTTTAGTAATATCACAATAGTTCTTTCAATATTTGTCTTGCATCCACTGTACTCTTGAAATACCTCAGTTCACTGAACAAGAAATAAGTTCAAGCATTCATACTGAATTCTAAAGTAGTTGCAAGATATTGTTAATGTTTAAGTGCAAACTCTCAAGAAATAAGTTCAAGCATTCATACTGAATTCTAAAGTAGTTGCAAGATATTGTTAATGTTTAAGTGCAAACTCTCATTGTAGTCACAGCCTGCAATGCTGCAACTTTCTTTTCCTTTTCTTTTCGACTCGTGTAAAGCCCTCTTTATGAAAAGGAGTGGTAATATTGTTGGTAGAGCAATAGAAACTGTGAACTTCCTATTTTTTCTGCATTTGAACAAATCCAAATGCTTAAATTGCAAATTGTGAGTTGCATTACATCATAAAGTGGATGCAGATGCAAAATTTTTAGAGTAAAGTTTGTGAACATGACATTCTTTCAGAATAAGTATAGGAATTTGTTTGCACTATCATCTATATTTCCTTCTGAGCACTTGTTCTCATCTCACCAAATCAGGTGGCAAGTCTAAAGTGTTTAGTTCTTCAAAGTCTAAAGTAAATGCTATGCAGTTTGCAGTCTCTATATTCTCTCTTGTCCTTAGTATCAATCCATTATAAGAAAATGGAATGCAGGGGGTATCACTTTATTATAGACTTTCCATTTTCATCATCAAACTCCAATCTGGCAATACATTTTACTACTGCATTAATTTGTTTTCTGTTCTAAGTGCCTAAGTGGTTGTTATTGTGCCTTTTCCTACAAATCTCAATGAGGTATTTGAAGCTATGGATATAATAACTATGGAAAGAGCAGCACTTAAGAAAATGAAGCTAGATGATGGCAAAGAAGGGGTAAGCTAGATGATGGAAAAATTCAAAAGATAACCTATCCTGGGGAGCTCGAATGCGAAGAAGAAGGCCTGAATCATCATCAGCTGAATAACTGTGATAGTAATCCTTCCAAGTGCAATACTAATCCTATTTAGCATCCTAGCTGATTATATTTTTGGGTAGGCATGATTAGGAGGGTGTGTTTTGCGGTTTTAATGTGTTGTACGTCATTGTGTAGTTTACAAATTGCTGTTGGATGTGTGATTGATTATTTAAGGATCTGCTAGAATGTCTTCTTTTGGTTTGAGAGATTGATATATATATTATAACTGCAAATGTTTTTTTGTCTGCTGAGTGGATGTCCTATTTACTACAGAGGTCATGTCGAAATTTTGTATATTTCGGTGACTTAGTTTTAAGCCGGTTTTAAAGAGTTAAAAGGTTGGTTTCAATCTTTTAGTAGAGGTAATATTGCGATGTGTTGAATAAGATTGAATGTGAAGATGGTTGGTTTCAATCTTGTAGTATGAGTATGGTTTAATTATTTCGATTTCTGCTATGTGTTATGTGGCTTGTCTTGTATTTTGGTTAATAATCCAAGAGACATTGTGGAATTTATGGTCAAATTGAGTGAGGAAAATATGAACATAACTAAGGAAGAAGGCTTGGAGAAGAAATTCAAGTTGACAACTACAATTGGAACGACAAACATGCACTTGTTTGACTCAGATGGTAAAATTCGAAAGTATGACACTCCGGAGGAAAGTAAGTATCTAGCATCTACCTATTTTGTTGAAACAGACCCTGCTTGTCATCCGGTCACTAAAATTATGTTGGTACAGATCTTTAACCCATGTGTGGTTTTGCATTAATGATAGGTTAGCAGATTTTTTTTAGAGGAAGATAGCTTACATGCCGATTTATCTCTTTAGTTAGAGTTTATTAACTACAGAACTAACAGCTTGGTAACTTTGAAAAAATATTATGAAATTTAGGCAAAAATGGGCTTAGTCTGGAAAATAAATATTTTAGCTTAGCCAAGACTGCCAACATAATTGCAACGTGTACTAAACATAAATTCTTTCCTGTAAACATAAATTCCTTCCTGTACTAAACATCTGGTTTATCAAGTTCTCATGTGATTTTCACTTCAATCAATTAGCAATAGGTAATATCTAATATGCATGCTGTTTCTGATTAATTCTTTAACTTTTTATGTTTTTTCCGTTACTTTTTAAACACTATACACATCATAAGTTGCTGAAGATGTACTTGCATGTCAAGATGGTCATACTTATAGAGTGAAAATTATATTTGTAGAAAAATTGCTACAGAATAACCTTGTTGCTCAATTGAGCCCATCTATATACACTTGATTTGATGTAGATGATTTTTAATAAGTGGAATGCTTGAGGGTAATTGTTCGCTTCCTTACACAGGCAACCGTGAAGGTAAAGTCTATGTCTGGGAAGTACAGTCCAGCCCACCTGTTCTAATTGCTCGGTAAGACTAACTCCATGAAATTCAGTTATTCTCATCCTCTGCAAATGGTTGTGGTGCATACTACTAACTCTTATGCTTCTGCATGTGTACACTCATGATTTCCAGGCTAAGTAATCAGCAATGCAAGTCACCAGTAAGGCATACCGTAGTGTCGTTTGATGGAAGGTGCTTATTCTAGATTTATTTATCCTTTATTCTGATTGAGATAGCTTCTCCTGTGTGTGATGTCCTTGCATCCTTTTTTAATTTTTATCCGATTTTGGTCTCAGATGCATAAAAACGTGGCATCCTTCTTTTCTTTTTCAGCTCAATCCTTGCCTGTTGCGAGGATGGCAGCATATGGCGCTGGGACGAAGTGGATCATCCAAGCGTGAAAAACTAAAGCAAGCGAAACCACCATGCCGCCCATGGCAATGCCAGCCCTCATCGTTGGGTAAAACTGCAATCTAACTGTTGATGTCAGAAGGGTTCATGAACTAAATAATACAAGTTAGGGTGTTGGTTCGATTATGTACTCTGAATGTTTCACCTTAGGATGTTGGCTTTGTTATTTATTGTGCTGAAATTAGGATGTTGGCTCTATTATTTACTGTGCTGAAACTAAACTTACTTTTTATTTGTACTCTAGAAACCGTCATCTATATTGAATATGGATATATATATTTTTTTGTATAAATGCCTGATAAATTCGTGGGCTATTTAAAACCCACAATTTATCAGCTTAAATTGTGGGTTTTTTCAAATTTATGATTAAAGCTTAAATTCGTGGGTTTTTTCAAGAACTCCACAATTTAACGTAAATAAATGAATGCATACGAATTTAATTGATTAATTTCGTCGAGTTAAATTCGTTAAACTAAATTCGACGGTTTGCTCACGAATTTAACTTAAATTCGTGGGTTTTGGCCTAAATTCGTGGGTTTTTGGCCCACGAATTTTTCCGTGTTTCTTGTAGTGCCCGCGCCAGTCGACCCCCGCCCAGGACCTTCTCCAACGGCGACATCAAGTGCTGGCCGTTGGAGATGGTCCTAGGTCTCTTGATTAGCCCCTGCAAGTTCAAGAAGCATGGCTGCCATAGAGCGTCCGGTACACTGAGAGGTGGAGCCATGAGGTGACGTGCTTAGTTGACATGGAATGATCGCTTTGCTTTCTTTTGGTGTAATAGACTACTAACATTCTAGTTGTGGATTTATAACCTTATTTTATTTTTTGAAAATCATATTAGTGTGGAATAAGAATGATTCATTATTTTTTATTAAGCAAATAAGCAATAATATTCTAAAGAATATATGAATTTTTTTATTTTGAGATGTATATGTATCCTGTGAATTTTTCTAATGTATAAGTATCATGTGTAAGTATATGTGAAATGTATAAGTATATGTGAATTGTCAATTGTATATGTATCATGTGAAATGTGTTAGTATATGTGAAATGTATAAGTATATGTGAATTGTCAATTGTATATGTATCATGTGAAATGTGTAAGTATATGTGAAATATCAAATTGTATATGTATCATGTGAAATGTGTTAGTATATTTTCAAGTCGAAATAATATTATATTTGTTTTGTGGTGCAGAGGAAGGGAATTTATTACAATATGCTTGTGTTGTAATCTGTAATATGGTTGTTTCAAAGTAATATGATATTTATGCCAACATTTTTTCGGAATTAGGATAGATGGCGCAACCAGGACGTGATGACCCTACTTTCGACGAGGAGAACAGTTCTTTTTGGACTCCATCGCCACCGGTAGCATCGAAGGTGATGCTAACGCCGCCACCGAGGCTAACGTTGGTTCCGGTGAGGCCGTTGAGGCCGCAAAATGATGAAGCCATTGATATTGGAGCAGCCGAGTCCAAGAACACCGGTTCCGGCCAGATGAGGTATAGCCGTAAGAATATAATCCCGTGGACATGTTAATTAATTGTAATTCATTAATATAATACACTCTGACATGTTTATACATATGTTTGTGTATTTCAAGCCCCGTACATCGAGCAACCAATCCAAGCATCGGGGACCTAACAAGAAGCCATCCACAAAGCACATGTTTACCGATGTTAACAATGAAGGGATGCCGGTTGCCCCTCTTTCAGCAGTTGGGCCGTACAACAATGCTTGCGGTTACCACGTGAGGGATCACGTCCCAATTAGCATCAGAAAAAGGGCCGAAGTTCCTCAAGCTACCAAGGACCTGCTATGGCAAGATATTAAGGAAAATTTCACATTTCCTCAAGGGTCCAAAGACAAGGCCAAGAAATTCAGTCTGAAGAAGATGGCAACAATGTTTCAGGTGTGGAAGACTTCTCTCAGCCGCAAGTATGTCCAGAAGGGAGAAAGACCCGACTTCAACCAATTTCCTAAGCTGACGGATCACTGGAAAGCATTCGAGGAGTACAAGTTGTCAGCTGAAGGCCAGGCCGCGAATCCAAGAACAAGGCCAATTCACGATGAAGAAATACCACCACCATCTTGGCACCGTGGTTACCTCAAGGTCAGACGAAATGGGAGAAGCGGAAGAAGAATTAATGGCGAAGGACGCCACAAAGCTACCGCTGGAGTGGGAAGAGCGCCATAATTGGTTCATGGGTCACGGGGAGCCTTTCAGATGACAAAGACTTGGTGATGGCACCAAGAGTGCAAGAGGTGGTCAAAGGATTGTACAAGGTGCCGAAAGGCCTCAGTGTACGTTGGTGACAGACAGGGAGAATGATGAGCTTACACATGCCCTTCGAAACCCTGAGCACCCGGGACGGACACGAGGTATGGGCAAGCATACACCGTGGAAGTACGGTTTCACCAAGGATGCGCATAGTACAGGAGCCGGCAAAGAAGCAAAACAAGGGAATCATATAAAATGTACCAATTGGAACAAGAGCTCAGAGCAACCCAGGCTAGCATCGGCGACATAGTTGCGCAACAAGTACAAATTGCCCTCAGCAAGCTTCAGGGACTAGGTCTGATGAAAGGACCGGGATGTCGCCTAGAGGGGGGGTGAATAGGCGATTTTAAAATTTAATTCACAGTGGAACACAAACAGTTCGGATAGTCCAAAATTTCCTTCGGACTGTCCGAGTGGTTCGGATAGTCCGAGTGACTTTTCGGATAGTCCGAATAGTTCTGCGCACAAAAACCCTAAAAAGTAGATCTGAGCTATCTAGTGAGTACAACTAACACCAAAATACAATCCAATAGTTTAGGATACTCCTAGTCGTCGAGAACTTACCAAACCCCTTCACAATAGCAAATTTCCCCTTGAAACCCTAGGTCTCAAGAAACTACAAAAAGAGAAAAAACAAGGTAATCCAAGAAACAATGAAATGCACAAGTAGTTTTACCCGAAGTTTGGATCTTTGAGGAGATCCTACGTCTTCGTTGAGGCGGCACCAAGCCGGGGTCTCTTTCAACCCTAATCCTCTAGGTGTTGCACAAAGCACTCACCTACTTCTTCTTGAATCCTTTCCTTGCGGAGGTGGATCCGACCTTCACAAACCTCCGGCGGTGTCCCACACGAAGATTAGGAGCTCACCGGCGACTCCTAGCCGTCTAGGAGTCCTCAACCTCCAAGAGTAATAGAAGTGCCAAGAAATCCGCGAGAGAATGACTTTTATGCTCAAGATGAATCAATATCACTAGATCTATCAATCTCTCAACTCACTCAACCTCAAAAGATTCACAAATCAAAGGATTGAGAGGGAGTGAGGGTTTGAGCTCTTAAGGTTGGAATGGCAGCAAATGAATGGAGTTAATGCTCTTAGTGCTGTTAGGTGAGAGTGTGGGGTTTATATAGCCACTCAAAAACTAGCCGTTTTGAGTTGTGCCCGAGACTTTTCGGATAGTCCGAACCGTTTGAATTCTGGGCAACCGAGCAGCATAGTTCGGATAGTCTGAACATCTCGGATACTCCGAGCATTCAGATACTCTGAAATATTCTTCGGACACTCCGAACTCAAATGAACCTGACCTAACCGAGGGGGCGCACTTGGATACTCCGAAGATGACTTCGGACATTTCGAATCCAAATTTTTCAGAACTAACAGAGGGGGTCAGCTCGGACATTCTGAATCAAAGTTCGGATACTCCGAACTGTTTTGAACAAAATGCCCCCAAGACTTTACACTTTAACCCATTTTGAGAGTATGATTCATCATTGAGCAAATTAAGTCATTCTAAAGCTATTTCTCGCCACAACCCTCTTTATAGTACGGCAATCCTTAAACTCAAACAAAAATAAAACTTGATACACAACAATTGAGTCTAACCGATGCCATTTTCTCCTTTATTTTGGGGGTGCCCTTTTTCTTCGTAGCTTTCTCATGAATGTGATAATCTGTGTCACAAAGCCTTATAAAGCTCATTAGTCACTTAATCTTGTTGTTATTAATCACCAAAATCAATAAGGGGCCTAGATGCACTTTCAATCTCCCCCTTTTTGTTGAATTGATGACAACACGATTAGATTTATGGATAAATTGAAATGCGATTGTATTTGAAAAACCAAATACATGGTGGAGCTCCCCCTAAATGTGTGCATTAGAAGAATTTGAGTGGAATCTCAAATGCACATATTTACGGGAAATTTTGCGAGAGCTCCCCCTATATCTTTGCATTCGTGAGAGTATACCATAACAAATAATTGCACAAATAAATAAATATGGCATGGTATAAACACCCAAATGCATTACTTAAGGGAAATATGAAACAAGGTTCAACATTTAGCATTCAAGCGCATCACAACCAAAACATAAGCAAATAGTCCAACACTCGATATATGCAACACGAATAAAGTTTAAACAAACTAAGCAAGCAGTCAACAACCACAGGATAAATCTAAAACTCTCCCCCTTTGGCATCAAGACACTAAAAGAGTCACTCCTCGCTGCCGTCATCATCATCGTCGCCACTGTCACCTCCTGGAGTATAAGCAGTGTCACCTTCTTCATCTTCACCAGTCGGCGCAGAAACAGCGGGAAGGTCGAAGAGCTGCCGAGTCTCAGAATCTACTGTCGCTGTGTCTGACTCAGACTGACTCTTCAGATGAGCAGGAGAGATTGAGCTTCCCCTTGATGACACTCAATTGAAGACGCATGTCGGCAAGCTTGACATTCATCTCCTTGATTTTCTTGTGATTCTTTATCCCCAGGCAAAAGATGGCACGAAGCATCGACTTGATAGAGCCACCTGAAGAAGAGGGATGAGTTGGAGATGAGGGTCTAGCTGAGGAGGAAGGAGCCGCTGTCCTGGGGTCTGGCACTGATGAAGGAGCAGGAGCTGGAGCTGGAGTTGGCTGAGCAGGAGCTTTAATCAACCTGTCGACGATCGGGATCACCTGACCGCAAATATGAGAACGGGGTTAGTGTGAATGAGGGACCCAGAAAGCGCTTCGCTCAATGATGGATTGGACGTTGGTCGGGACAAGGTGTCAACGAGCAAGAGACAGTGAATTATACTGGTTCGAGCCCCCGTGAGGGTAATAGCTCTACTCCAGTCTTCTCCTGAGGTGGAGGAATTCACTAGCTGCGAGTACACAGAGTGAGGTTTACAGCTCGAGCTTGAGCGTCTTTTGGTGTGTCTAAAGGTCTACTGCTGGTATGCTTCTCCTTCCCAGCCATTCTGCTTCAGGAGACTTTATACCCCTCCTTGCCATTGCCGAAAATGGCCAGGAGAGATTGCCGGGGACGTGCAAGGTGTGCATTGAAGACATGCTGCAACCGTCGCGGATCTGGTGCCCACGTCTGCCTTGACTCCGGGGACTTCGGTCTTCGTAACCGCTCAGTAAATGCACGCCCTCAAGCCAAGGTCGAGGTCGTGTAGGAACGGGACCCCCGCCGCCCAAGCTCGAGGCCGTGTGGGAATCAACGTTGCTTAGGTCGTGGTCGTGGGCCCTTGCTGCATTGTCTCGAGCTAGGGACCTTGTTGACCGTGCATTGGCTTGTAAGAGATTTCCCAGTCCACATCAGCTAGCCCCCGAGGCTCAAGGTTGAGGAAGACACCTGGATCGACCTCGAGCCTGCAGCCGCTGGGAACAGATCTCCGGACTCTTTAATCCTTCGGTCGAGATCGAGCGGAGATCGCCAGGAAAGACTTCAGCTCCTAGACACCTGGCGTCCTTTGGGCTTCATGATGCTGGTACGAATCTGATCGGTTAGAGGGAGTGCCTACGACGCCTTGAAACCGCCGCCCGATCTTTAATTGCGCTTGTCAAATCGCCACCGCACACCTTTTGAGGCGCCTTAGCCCAAAACCGACGACGATCTGGGCCTATAAACCCAAGCCTTCTGTGACCTTTGAAGAACTCCCGATTACCTCGCGCTCCCCGACTCCCCTTGCCCGAGCGACCCTCCCCTCCTCGACCAAGCTTGAAAGCGGCCACCATGGCGAAACTCGGAAGAAGCACCATGTCGATGGCGAGGATGAAGGAGCTCGAGAGCCTGGGGCTGCTCAACCCAGCGATGTGGCGGTTGCCAAACGGCGAGACCGAACCACATCCTGTGGACCACGAGCTCGCTCAAGACCGAGCACTCGCGCTCTTGACTGCGGACTCAAGAGCGATTTCATGGCGGCGATCCTTGCCCTTCGTGAGATAGAGCTCATCAACTTGGTGCCCAATTCCATCCTCCTCCTTTCTATCTTCAGATTTGTGCGAGGGTTCCTGGAATCCTTCCCACCCCCTCGCTCTTTTTTCGTTTCTTCAATCTATTCCGTTCCGGGAAGGACCCTGTGGTCGGATGCCTTTACTTCCGGCTGCGGACGGAGATCCCATGGGCCTTCCCCAAAATCCAGTCTCGGGACTCCCTTAATCCGTGGATCGAGCGGTGGTTCTATTTGAAGAAGGGGAAGACTGGCGCGCTGTCGTTCGATGGAACCCCCATCACCGGGAAGAAGGAGACCCCGGAGGCGGACGACCTAGAGGTCGACGAAGAGGCCATCGCCGCCATACACATCTCGCGCTTATGCGCTGCCCACCGGCAAAGCGATCGCCTCGACTTCTTATGAACCGGTTTTCCCCCTTTGGAAGAGGGAACATCCGTTCTACGAGATCACGGGGCGCGACGACATGACCCGCGAGGGTACATCCGGTGCGTCCTCTTGCCTTGGGGACTTGCTCGAATCCAATCTTCGATCCCTCCTGACGGTTTGCTTCTTTGCAGCACCGAATGAGATGTTCGGGAAAGGAGCGCACGACTAAACCCTCGACGCTCCTGTCCTGAAGAACATACTGCGCCGGAAGGCCGAGGTAGTTACTCCCAAGCTATTCTTCAGTTCGTACACCATCGGTGCCTTTCCCTGATCGTTCATTGCGCTCGCAGGACCATCAGGAGCTGCTTGAGCAGCAAAGAGGTTGCTCTCGCTACCCGGCGGGGGCAAGAGCAAGAAGGGGAAGAACAAGCCACCCCCGGGCAAAGCAGATGACCATGAGGCGAAAAAGCCCCACGTTGAATGGGCCGCCCGCGCAACGGTAAGGACTCCCACTGTTGAGCCCCCGAGCTTATGCTTGCGCTTCCTCATCTCCTGACATGTCTTCTTTGCAGCAGCTGAGCGCGGCGGCCACTGCTCGGTCCTCGAGTCCTCAGGTGGCCCAAGGGTCCCAACCGTGGGGCCCTACATCCTCTGCCGCGGGGGACTTAGAGCCACCGCGGGCCTTAAGGTCCTAGACCGGGGGAACCCGAAAGTGGAGTGCCCCTTTGACCTCGAGAGGTCAGGGTTTTTGCCAGCCTCCTGCGAAATGAAGGCTGCCGACCCAGGTAGGTTTCCAACCCTTTATTTGCCATGCCTTCCTTATACCTGTTTAGCTTAGTAGTCGCTCTTAATCGTAGACCTTGAGCGCCCGAGCTCAACACCTGCCGGTATTGACAATGACTATTGTCCAGGGCGAGTCCGGGTCCAAAGAGGAGGAGGAGGCCGATTACGTGCTGGCACCCCACTGATCCTCGGGCCAGAGATGCATTCCTTTGAGCCCCCAGGACCGGGCACCGGCCGGCGAGTTCGACCAAGGGCTCGACGCCCCGGACGACGAAGAGGTCCTCCTCGCGACCAGCGAGGACTGTGGCACCGGCGAAGTAGACGTTGAAGATGATGTCGACCCGCCCGAGGCTATCGAAGAAGATGTCACCGGAGATGCCCCGGACACGACCGCCGAGGTCGCTCTGACCGTGGTGGTCGGAACCCCCCGAGCCGCCGACCCTGAAGTTGTTCTGGCTGCGACAAGCACGGAGGACCGAGCTGCGGACCAGGCAAGGACCACCGCAGGGGCGGGGGTTAGAGACCCCCCAGTTGTGATGGACAAGGCCGAAGCCACCACCGGGGCCGAGCATGGGGGCGAATCGAACCCCCTCGAGGAGGAAGCTCGAGACGCAGCTGCCCACGATAAAGCGCCTGAAGGCCACACCCCCGACGACCCAGCGATAGTAGCGGATGACACCACCCCAGAAACATCGGGCAGCGGCTCTGCCATGTACTCTCGTGTGATCTTCAAGAATCGTCTTACCCAGGTACTTGAGTCTCCTCAGACCTTAGCTCGGACTTGGCCTTTTTCCTTCTTCATTTTCTTTCGATGAGCACCGTGTTGACCCTTCGAGCCCCACAGGCCATCGGCTCAGTCACCCAAGGGTTGCAAGGCCTTCAAACGCACGTCGACACACCGAGGGCCTTGCTTGACGTGTTGGAGGATCGGGAGACGGCGCGCTCTAAGCTCGTGGAGGATCTGCAAGCTGAGCGGGAGGAGGACGCGCAAAAGGTGGCAGAAGACTGCAACGAGATCACCGGCCTCCGCAAGGTGGTGAAGACGCTCGAGGCCACCCACAAGGTCGAGCTGGAGCGGGCCATTGCCTCGGAGCGGGACCACGCATACAAAGTCATCGAGGACGAGCGCACGAGGTCGGCCAAGGCGCTCGAAGCTGAGCGAGCCAAAGCCGAAGAACAAACCAAGGCTGTTGCGGACCAGGCAGTCGTCTCGTCGAGGGCCTCCCCCAAGCTCGAGGCCAAGGTGAAAGAGCTCGAGGAGAAGCTGGGTCGAGCAAGCAAGGCGGCCAAGAGCTCCTTGGCCCAACTTCAAGAAGAGCGACGCCGCACTCCCGAAGCCTCTACCGAAGCCCTCCGACTCCAGGGTGAGCTTTTGACCCTAAGGGCCAAGGGTGCTGAGCTCGAGCAAAAGAAGCTTGCGCGTGAGATGGCTGACCTGTAAATAGGGCTAGATTTTCTGTAAGCAAGACATTTTGTAAACCCAAAAAGGTTTAATGGAACAACGTTATTTTGGAAAGAATAGTTCAATGTCTTGGTTTGCTTGATCAAGAGATTTTCCTAATCGTGCACTTAGCCTTATCTGGCCGTGGTATATCCTGTCTAGCCCCCGTTGGGCTCAAGGTCGAGCAACGCCGGCCTTGGGCGCAAGGTAGAAAACCTGTAGAGACCAAGACCTGCAAGATCGAAAAAGGCCCGCAGAGAACATAACATGGGCGCACGAGAAAAAACATAGGATCAAGTAGTGTTAGGATTGCTCCTAGGGCAAGGCTCTTGAGTCACGACAACGACTTGTGCCTTGCTCGTTGGACCCGGTCACGGGCGTAGTTCGAACCCTGGCACAGGGGGAGCATTGATGCGAAGAGGTTCGGCTTATGAGTAGCTCGATCCCTGGGGGTGAAGTTTAAGCCCCCGATACCTGGGCCAAGAGCAAGCGCGCTCGTCCATAGGTCAGACTCAAAGAGGCCCCGAACTCGAGCCAACACAAAATATATAACGAAAAAAGTGCGCAAAGACCAATCATGACAATTGAACAAGAGCTTTATTGAAAATTGAGGTAAAAGGGTTACATATAGAATTTTCGAAGCTGATCAATATTCCACGAGCTAGAGAGCTCTCTGCCATCGGGCAGCACTAGCCGGTAAGCCCCCGTGCGATCTGTTGAAACAACTCTATAGGGGCCCTCCCACCGCGGAGATAACTTGTTGTTGCTGGACGGAGCCTGAATCCGTCTCAGGGCTAAGTCCCCAACAAGGAGTTCCCTCGGTCATACCGACTGAGACGCATGTCTGCGAAGAGCTTGCAGGTAGTGCGCTGATCGTAGCAGTGCACGGCACCTTACTTCTTCTGCTTGGGTAAGGTCAAGGGACCGTTCTTGCTCGAAGTTGATCTAGTCGACCAAGCTGACCCTGGCAGAGCCCAGCGTGACCTCAGAAGGCAAGATGGCTTCGGTACCAAACATGAGCCGGAAGGGTGTGGACCCTGTTGCTCGGCTGATTGTGGTACGAACAGACTATAAGACGGTGGGAAGTTCATCCAGCCAGGTCTGGCCGTGTCGTTCGAGCTCATCCGATACTCGCTTTTTGATGCCTTGAACGATTTGTCCATTGGCGCACTCTACCACTCCATTGCTCTGCGGGTGGGCCACCGAAGCATAGCATACTTTGGTGCCGATGTCTTCGCAGTACTCCTGGAACAGCTCACTGGTAAATTGAGTTCCATTGTCAGTGATGATTCTGCATGGAACCCCATACCTGGTGACGACGAACAAGCGGAAGAACTTGACCGCCGCACGAGCTGTGATGGTCGAGACGGGTCGGCTTCGATCCACTTGGTGAAGGTATCGATGGCAACGAACAAAAACTTCTTCTCCCCGACCGCCTGCAGAAAAGGACCGAGGATGTCTAGCCCCCAGGTCGAAAATGGCCAAGCTAGAGGGATGGTTTGGAGCGCATAAGCAGGCTGGTGCAACTTTCGAGCATGGAACTGGCAGGCTTCGCAGGTGCGAACGATGTTGCGAGCATCCTGGAGCGTTGTTGGCCAATAGAATCCCATACGGAAAGCTTTCCCGACCATGGTCCTGAAAGAAGAATGTGCTCCACAAAGGCCTGAATGAATGTCATTTAACAGGTACTTACCCTCCTTCGTGGTGACGCACTTTGTCCGGACGCCGGAAATGTTCCGTCGATAAAGCTTGCCGTCCACAAGTCTGTACGAGCTTGCTCGGCGCTTGACTCTGCTCCGCTCAGCAGATCGGCAGGAGCTCCCGCCGCCAGAAATTGTGGATCGGCTCGCCCACGAGGAATACGCCGATGAAGGCGACCAAGGCCCTTGGTCGGAGATTGAAGCGGCGCTTAGGGTCTCGTGATCACATCCGGGGACCTCATCGTCAGACGACCCGAGCTTGGAGAGGAAATCCGCGTCGGAGTTGTCCTTCCTCGCTACATGCGTGACCTCCAGGTTCTGGAACCATTTCTCCATCTTGCGAGCCTCGGCGAGGTACTTGGCCATAGAGTCCTTCGAGCACTGGTAACCCTTGTTGAACTGGTTGATGACGAGCTGTGAATCACCCTTGACGACCAACCAGTGAACACCCAGTGCCTTGCAAGCCCGAAGCCCCACCAGAAGGGCTTCATACTCTGCTGCATTATTTGTTGCTGGGAATCCGAAGCGAACTACATACCTCAGCCTGTCGACCGGTGGGGTAAGAATGAGGATCCCGGCCCCTGAGCGTTTGAAGGACCGCGAGCCATCGAAGTACATAACCCAGGGCTTCTCCTCGTCGACCTCGAGCTCGAGAGCCGGCTGTGAGGTCTGCTCGACCACGAAGTCGGCCAGCACCTGTGACTTGATAGTCGTGCGCGCCACAAACTGGAGGTCAAAGACGGCTAGCTCCATGGCCCACTTGGCGATGCGACCTTCGGTCTCCGGGTTCCTCATGATTTCTTCAAGCGAAAAGTTGCTCGGGATGACCACGGAGTGAGCCTGAAAGTAGTGCCGAAGCTTGCGCGAAGCCATGAGGAGGGCATATAGGAGCTTCTGAACCTGAGGGTAGCGCTCTTTTGGCCAGTGGAGGACCTCGCTGACATAGTAGATCTTGTGCTGTCGTGAATCCCGCTCGACCACCAGGACAGTGCTGACGGCCTGGGTGGTGGCCGCGAGGTAGAGCATCAACTTTTCACCTGGCTACGGGGTTGTAAGCAAGGGTGGTGTTGACAGGTATACCTTCCACTCGTCGAAGGACCGTTGAGCCTCAGGCGTCCACATGAAGCTCCCCTGCTTACGCAAGGCCCTGAAGAAAGGCAATCTGTGAGGAGCCGCCCAGACCGTCCTCGGGTTATTCAATGCCTTCGCCGCCAGATCGATTTGGAGGTTAGCAACGGATCACCGATGGTGCTCACAAAGATTAACGCCCATGCCCAATTAGGACAACAAAGATCCCATTCAATAACTCGACAACAATCCCAGATTCCCCGATATGCGACCGAAGCTTCGCCCAGATCGCCCATATACGGTTTCTATTGCCATATCAATTCAATTCTCATAAAGGGGGCAATGAACCGAAAACTTTACGACCAGACACGCAACGCGGAAGCACAACAAAACAACTAAAACCAAAGCACAAAGACAAACCAGACAACCACACAACAAACTCACAACTAAGACAACACGCAAGATCCTACTCAGACTCATAAAATCTACAAAATTTTGGCATGACGCCCCTAGAAGTACGGACATCCACACAGCAGACAGAAGAAACAATTGATTAACCAAGTATATCACAACCACAACCACAATATAAACAGACATGCATAAAAACAACAACCCAGACCTGAGTTAAGCATGGCGATACATTAAAGTTCAACAACGGAAATAGCCAAGTGATTAAACATAGCCGTAACAAATTCTTAAAAGCTAACTATACAACAAAAGGACATACAAACACCACGTTAAACCAAAATTATGACATCTCCGGAAGTGTCCTGCCCCTGAACACTTCCGGGCATTTACAACATCGAGCTAGCTTCTACTCGGTGCCCCGCCCGACCACCGAGAAGCAATATGGACAGAACTCACAACCGTCGGGGTCCTCACCTGAAAAACCACAAAGCAGAAGCATGAGTACAGAAGGTACTCGCAAGACTTACCCGTGGTCCATATATGACCGACTCGAAGGAATATGCATTTGGATGTAGCAAGGTATAAGCTTAAGGTAAAAGTGTGGAAAAGCTTACTTTGTTGCATAATCGTATTCAACTACACAAATTTCAAGTTTATAGCATTTATGGACAGCACCTATTGCTAGAGTGAAATCTGAAATTAAACATTAAAGAGAGCAAGTAATAGCATAAACAAGTATCAACATCAAGTATACCACCTAGTTTCAATTTAAGTTATTACTACGTTGAAGTGTCGGATGATACAAGCGTGCTCATATCCGAGCGCTGCAATTGAATCGCTTATTCACCTGCAGGGATCATCAATCGCACGACATGTGCCACAAGGAACCTCATGTCAACCCTCCTCCCATCCATATCTACTGCTGAACCATCCTCATGCGGCCCGAGCACCTAGCAACCTCCCTCGAGCGGCTCAAGCCTCGCTTAGCCCTCGAGAGAGACCTAGGCCTCGCCCTCAACCACGTCCAATCGCATGAGGGCATGACCCATCGAGTAGTATGCCATGAAAGGGTGGCTTACCGTACCATTATATCGGGCATGCGATCAACAAGGGGTGCTCGATCAACATGGCAAACAACGGATCGGTCCTTAACCAACACAGGCGAGACTACAACATTTGAGTCTCCACACTCAAACGATCCAACCCTCTCGCCCGGTCTCAATTTTTCATTTCAAAGAATAACCATAACTATTGCAACCCAATAGTGTGAAGTAATTAAACTCAAGTGATGGAACCTTCCACCACTTAGCCCATACCCAACATCTAAGCAAACTAAGCATGGACGCAATGTAAATACCCATATACTAGTTCCAAGGAAAGTATTCAACAATTATCAATGAGTGTATATGCAACAAGTAGGTTCTAACCCTATCCCACATTTCAATTCCTAATGCAAGACATAATCATCCAATAAGCAATTTATTCGCCAAAATACAATTATATAAGGTTGAAAATGCTTAGGTGCTTGCCTTGAGTTTCTGCCGGGTTCTCAACAAAGGACGGCTCTCCGGTAACCCCCTCGGTCACTGCCGCGTCAACCTCCGTGTTTTCATTCTCTACACGATCATAATGCATGTAAATGAGATGCATGCGATGCATATGAAATGAAATACAAAATGCAACCCCCCCAAGGTAGTTTCCAAAAGTGCAAGCATTCAATCCAATTAAAGAATGAAAGTGTAATGGACAAACCTCACTTCTAATCTATAGCCAAAAATCTGAAAATAACACACATACACCTCTAAACAGGCATAACTTTTGAGTGCTTAATCGAAAAACTGATTTCTTGGACTCGAAAAGAACACAAGAGGGTGATCCAACTCTACCATGCATCAAAACAATCAGAAAACAAATTTTAAAGTTTGCAATTAAACTCTGAACTTCAGCCCCAAAGTCTGAATTTTTAGCAAAACTGAATTCAAGACAGCATTGGTACAAATGGCCATAACTTTTTGATCACTTAACCAAATTGAGTAAACTCAAATCCTAGACGACCACAAGACATAAACTGTAACAGCCCAATTTTCGTTAATCCGGTAAGAGAGGCTTGTCATATTAACATTTTCCATAATGCCATTACATCCTCACTTAATTATAATCATACAAGTGTTAGGGCATTCATCTTGCATAAAGAGGGAGTAACGAAATCTTAATAATCATCTTTTCCAAACTGCACACATGTTATTTCACCTTACTCAATGACATGTGGGCCATGTTTGTAAGAGAGAGGGGAGTAGCTGCACATACCTACCATATCAATTCTCACTTTACTCACCTCTACCCACCTACCTAGCTAGTCTATGACACATGGGACCTACTTTGCCTAGGAAATTGTGGCTGCACATCCTGTCCATGTCTTTTCTCACTCAAACCACTCATACCCACTCTTTTACCCATTCTATGACATGTGGGACCTAGCCCCACATGTAAGGCATGAGTGGGCAGCCTATATAAGGTCCAAACCTTGGTTTCTCCTCCCTTTCCCTGCTCATTTGCTGCTCCACATCCTGAAAAACAGCAAGAACACCTTCTTCACCTCTTGCCATTTCTTCCCCTCAAATCCCCACAAGCTTTGAGTTTGAGGCTATGCATGTTACACCACCTTGAAGCCAAGATCAAGAGCTTCAAATCCATCCAAGTGGATTCTTGAGGCATCAAGTCTTTGGTAAGTGGCAATTGTTTTCTTTTCCTCCCTTGTGCTGAAATTGTTGCCTTTGTAACTCATTTCGTGCCTTTCCAAGGAATCCATCCTCAAACCTTGAATCGGGTCATGCATGTCGCGTGGAAGCTTGAGGAGGAAGGCTAGTGGCTGCTGCAAGCACGAGCAAGTGAGGGCATTGTCGTCTACCCGGGCTAGGAGGAGACAAACCGTGAAGAACCGGCGTTGTGACATTTTTCATCATCCCTCGCCGAAACCAACACCCACCAAGTGCTAAAGCAACCTCGTAGTGGTAATATTCTGCCCTAGTCCATCCCTTCAAAATGCTAGTACATTCTTTTGGGGTGTAGGGGACAGCAGATAAATAGCCATTTTTGAAGCAGATTGCTCAGCCCGGACACTCCGGGGATTTAGTCCGGATAGTCCGGGGTTTTAATCCGGATAGTCCGGGGATTTAATCCGGATAGTCCGGATATGCCAAAATTCGTGAGACCGAGGGGGTCAGCCTGGACACTCCGGGGATTTAATCCGGATACTCCGGAGATTTTACTCGGATACTCCGAGGTTTTTGTCCGGATATTCCGGATGTAATTCAATAAAATGCCCTAAAAATTGAACTTTCGACGCAAAACTCAATTAGTATTTTCATATTGCCATTAGTACTACCCATCATGAGCATTTCATGCATCTTTTAATCATGTGCACCATTTGAATTCTTGATTGGGTGTTTGTGGATTTGGATTTTTCCGTTAGGTGTTGACGTTGCGGAAGGCACTCTCGAGTACGACTACGCCTTCGAAATCAAGAACGAGCAGCAAGGCACTACTTTACTCCTTGACCATGATTGCTCCTACTAATTGAAATTTATGTTTTGGAAGTATTTTATCAATTGCATGCTTACTTTCAATTACAATTATGATTGGGTAGAATTCTTAGCTATCACCACATTGTGATGTTATCCCCTTATCGTGTTTCTTTCCATGTTCCATTGTCGCCCTAGGTGGTTGGTTTATTATTATTGTATATGGGTTCGTGCGAATTGCTTAGCCATGCTTAGGATATCGTTAGAAACCGCGATAGATGGACTTAGTCCATTGGTCGCAATGATTGAGAATTATTATGATGATGTTGGTTTCAAATGTTGGTTATTGTGTAGAGATGTTGGTTAAGGACCCTAAGGATTAAATCCTGGTGACGTCTCTTTGAGTAACTATCGTGCGAACCACACGCCGTTTATGGGACCGGCGTAACCAAGTACTTGTGTATGACTAGGGTATGTAAACCATGTGCACTCGGAATTCCTTGAGCTTAGTGGAGCGTCAAGGAATGTCCGCCGAAATTCCTTGGGCTTGGTGGAGTGCCAAGGAAGGTCCTCGGAGTCCCTCAAACTTTGTTGAGTTGGGGATGTCCAACAACGGGTGTACTCCTTGATCCACACACACCGAGCACTGGGCACGCGGGATCAAGGGTCACAGTCATCCGGATGGTTTAGATACACTACCATGCATACTGGAAAATGGTTTGTCATGTTCACCTCGGCCGACACATCTAAGGAAATGTGTTAATAGCTTGGCTCACGAGTGTGACGTGTCGTGTGGGTAAAGTCGTACCTCTGCAGAGTTTAAACTATTGAATAGCGCGTCCATGGTTAGGGCGATCTCTTGAATTGTCGATCCGGGCGTAGTATTAAGGACTTGGTAAGAATGGGATGGGAGTGGGAAAAAGACATGAGTATTGGAGTACTCGTGTGTGTAGTAGAACATGAGCGATGGAACTCATGGTTCGGAGAATGCTTGAAGGCATGAGATAAATGTGATTATGATGATGTTATATGATGTATTAGAATTTACAAATGTTTACTAAATGCAATTCCTTTCAATCTATACTTGTTTACGATTGATACCAAATATTGCTTTATGCTGAAATTGCCATTTTGCCTTCCTTTGATGTAGCAACCACATGTAGTTAGAAACCAGCATACAACTTATATTATTGTGCGAGTACACTCTTTGTACTCAATCGGATTGTCCACTTGCTGTAGGTGAGGAAGAGGTGCTGCCCGGGGACTTTTACCGAGCAGATTTCGACAATGCTAACGTTTAGTCGCCGTTCTTGCCCCAGTTGGTTGCCTGAGGGTTTGGGGGCATGCCATGCTGGCCCTTTTGTTGTTTATCTTGTGATTTCCGCTGCTACTTGATGTAATAACTTTAAATATGTCGTTATGGACAGCAGTCCTACTTTTGGTATGTAATAACGTTTATGCTTCCGCTAATTATGTATGTGTTGTGATGTCAACTGTTGGATGAGAATGCTCGTGTTGGCGAACTATCACAGGACCAACACGGTATAATCACGGGGCCCGAGGTTCCCTTGATTCACTTGAGATATGCTACGATTCGGGTGAATAGTGGAGTCGAGGGACGGTTCCCCAGTGCTTGGTATCGAGCCATCTTGTCAGAGGTTAGAACGGCCATGCTACGACTAGATAGAGAGCGTTTTGAGTCAAAAATTATTTTGCTATCAAATAATTTCAGAACTGATAGCCTTGTGCATTCCTTTATTTCTTACCCCTCTTTGTTCTGTATCTTACCTCTATGTTCATTTGATTGTGCAAACAAGTTTCTAACTACTCTTATCCTTTCAACATGACAGATGAGTTTTGGGCCATTGGTTTTGGTCACTTTCATGCAGAAGATGTGGAGGGCTATCCTTCCTCCTAAGGGATATGCTTTGGAGGCCAACTTCACCTATGCACCCAGCACGCGGTCTATGGTCGTGCTACAGACTGGATTGCGGACCTACATCGCCACCGCTCACATCATCGCTAGGATGGTGACGGGAGCATTCCCTATCACTTTCAAAGTAGGGGACGTCCGTGGGGATGGCCATTCAAGAGGTGGCATATGTTGCCATGTGCCATCTCCGTCATGAATTGTGGGAGCTGACATTGCCTCCTTATCAATACTTCCCACAACGAGGATCGATGGATGAAGTCAACAGTGTCGCTGAAACCGAGATAGGAGAAGACCCTTCAATTCGCCAGCTGTCGGGTTTGGTCCGTGCCTTGGACCGGGCTAATCGTTGCCTTGTCCATGAGCTGTGGGAGACTCATGCCCGTCTCCATGCGGCACAAGGGCATCTCCACCAATTCGTTCAGATTAACTTAGTGCCAAGGGATGCATTGTATGGGCGCAACTCCACGACGCCACATGATGCAGCCCCACCTACTTTTCAGTTTCCGCATGTGTCGGGGATAGAGACTGAGGACGTTGTGTCCAACACCGCGCGCATCAATTCGGGAGGTGTGATGCGTCGGCGTGCCCGGGAATCTGCGGGGGTACCTAGATTCTACATAGGATCGCCACAGCGTCTCACTAACCCCTTGGACCCCGAAGACACCGGATCGCCGGGATATCATCTTTTGGATGTGTTTCCCCATGGGTTCCTTAGAGACATTTGAGTAGTTCGCTGAACTGATTTAATTGATGTAATAGGCTACCTTATGAACCTATGCTAGCTTTTAATTTTGGACTTGTCACCTTTAGTTATCGCTTTTGACCTACGGGTTGCGGACTTGTGCTAATGTATTGGAACCTTGTTATTAGCTTTCATGGTTGATGTTGTGGCTTAAGAGCCTTCTTATTTTGAAGTCTTTTGGATTTGGTGCATGTTTTCTTGCTGCATACATGTAGAATTTAAATTTTTATGACTTGCTGTCCAAATATTCTAGTTTGGTGCGGTTGTGGCTCTTCTGCTGCTTGTTGCTAACTTGGTTTTGGCAACAGATGGCGGGAGTTACCACTCGCTCCCAATCTCAGCGTGACACGAGGCCGCAATCCACTGGCTCCCAAGCAACTGAGGATCCAATTCAGGGGGTCACTCCTGACCACCCGGAGTCCTCGCATCGCCAAAATCAGCACCACCCTCGCGTGGAGGAGGAACTTCCACCCCCTCCTACCATGGCTCAAGTCCTCGCTCTGATTGAGCAAAACCGGCAAGATCAAACTTTGATCCTGCAGCAGATCGCCCGTAACACGGCCTATGCCCCAGCCCCTTTTCGAGGAGCCGAGGGGGCAGGACATCACGCGGCTAGCGGACTTGGCGAGTTTCTTCGCACGAAGCCGCCAACGTTCTCCCGTGCTGCGGATCCACTCGAGGCCGATGATTGGCTTCGGACTATTGAGCGCAAGCTGACCATCGCTCAATGCCAGGACCATGAGAAGGTCCTCTTTGCTTCACATCAACTTGATGGTGCGGCGTGCGCATGGTGGGACAGCTATATTGCCATGCAGCCCGCCGATCATGTCATCACCTGGGCGGAGTTTCGCGCGGCTTTCCGCGAGGCTCATGTTCCCGCAGGTGTTATGGCAAGGAAGAAGCGTGAATTTCTCGCATTGAAGCAAGGCGGCAAGAACGTCATAAATTATCTTCACGAGTTCAACTATTTGGCTCGTTATGCCCCAGACGAAGTCTCCACCGATGAGCGCAAGCAAGAGCGCTTCATGGAGGGACTTTCAGAGGAGTTGCAGCTGGAGCTCGCTGCTCATGACTTCCGAAATTTCCAGCACTTGGTCCACAAGGCTATAGTGGTGGAAGAGAAGTGGGGAAGATTGGAGGATTCGCGCAAACGCAAGCGAGCTGCCCAAAATTCAGCAAGCAGCCACTTGCAGCCATCGCGCATGGTGCGCCCCTCATTTCCAAGCTATCAAGCTCCGGCACCGCCGAGGCCTCCAACATTCATTGCTCGCCCACCGCAGCCAAGTCTTCCACCAATTGTAGGTGGAAATCAGCAAGGAGCCAATACTCAAGCTCGTCCAATCCTTGTTTGTTTCCAGTGCAAACAGCCGGGACACTTTGCACGCCAATGCCCACAAAAGAACCAAGCAACCTCGGGGATTCGACCCACTATTGTACCGGGGGCAGCAACACCTTCACCTCGACCAACGCCTCCAAGAACCGCACCAACCCCACCTCGTGGTCGCATCAACCATGTGACTGCCGAAGAAGCTCAGAATGCACCGGAAGTGGTGTTGGGTACGCTTTCCGTCAACTCACACCCGACTACCGTATTATTTGATTCCGGAGCATCTCATTCATTCATTAAAGAGAAGTTTGCTTTGCATCATGAGTTCTCTATACAACCTATGCACCCACCACTTCTCATTAAAACCCTGGGTCGGAATTAAGGACCGATCGAGTCTGCCGGGAGGTAAAGATTGAAATTAATGGGGTAGAATTCCTAGCTGATTTGATCATGATTAAGACGGAAGGGATTGAAGTTATTCTTGGGATGGATTGGTTGTCCAAACACCAAGGATGCGTCAATTGTGCAAGCAGATCTATTTCACTCACCAACGCAAACGGCAAACAAGTCGTGTTTGCGTCCAGTCCAAATTATGCTCACCTCTTTGCCTTGAAGGGTGAGCCATTCCTTGAAATAAGTAGCATACCAGTGGTATGTGATTACCCCGATGTGTTTCCAGAAGAGTTGCCGGGGATGCCACCTGACCGGGAGGTTGAGTTCGTCATTGAGCTTCTACCCGGAACGGCCCCGATATCAAAACGACCTTACCGTATGCCTCCAAATGAGTTGATCGAGTTAAAGAAACAACTTACGGAGCTGCAAGAGAAGGGTTTCATTCGGCCGAGCTCCTCACCTTGGGGATGCCCGGCGATATTTGTGAAGAAGAAAGATGATAGCTTGCGGATGTGTGTTGATTACCGTCCCTTGAATGCGGTCACGGTCAAGAACAAGTATCCACTTCCGCGGATCGATGATTTGTTCGACCAAATGACTGGAGCCTATATCTTCTCCAAGATTGACTTGAGATTAGGTTACCATCAAATTAAGATCAGATCGGGAGACATTCCAAAAACGGCATTCTCCTCCCGTTATGGTCTCTATGAGTATACCGTCATGTCTTTTGGTTTGACCAATGCACCGGCATACTTCATGAGCCTTATGAATTCGGTTTTCATGGAATATCTCGACAAGTTTGTTGTCGCTTCATCGATGATATTCTTATTTACTCCAAGTCCAAGAGGAGCAAGAAGTACACCTTCGAAAGTCTTGGAAAAGTCTGCGAGAGCACTAACTCTACGCAAAATTCAGCAAGTGTGAATTCTGGTTAAAGGAGGTTGCCTTCTTGGGCCATGTGTTATCGGAAGGCGGAGTTGCGATTGACCCCAGCAAGATACGGACGGTATTTGATTGGGAGCAGCCTAAGAACATCACGGATGTTCAAGTTTTCGGTTAGCGGGTTATTACCACGATTTGTAGAGAACTTCTCCAAAATCATGAAGCCACCCAATCGAACTTTTGAAGAAGGAGAATAAGTTCGATGGTCAGCAAAGTGTGAGGCAAGCTTTCAATTGTTAAAGGTTCGCTTAACCATCGCTACTATCTTAGTTCTACCGATATTCACAAGGGCTTCGACATATATTATGATGCATCCGCCTCGGCCGGGTTGTGTACTTATGCAAGGAGGCCGAGTTGTGGCGTATCGCCAAGGCAATTGAGACCTCATGAAATGAATTATCCCACCCATGATTTAGAGTGGCAGAGTGGTACATGCTCTAAAAATTTGGCGACATTACCTCATCAGAATCGCTAGAAATCTACACCGATCACAAGAGCCTGAAGTATATCTTTACTCAAGCCGATTTGAACTTGAGGCAAAGAAGGTGGCTTGAATTGATCAAAGATTATGATATGGGACACCATTATCATCCTGGAAAGGCCAACATTGATGCCGATGCTCTGAGCCGAAAGCCTCAATGCAATCATCTTTCAGTAGAACCGGAATCGGATGCCATGTGCGCCGAGTTTCGGAAGCTCAACTTAGAAGTGGTTAAGGAGGGATTCCTTGCTGTCATGGAAGTTAAATCTAACCTATTGGACCAAATCAAAGAGGCTCAAAAGACAGATAAGGGCCTAGCACTCATCCGAGCCCGCATCGAGCAAGGCAAGGCCAATTGCTTCACCGAGGACTCACAAGGTGTTTTGTGGTTCGGCAAACGGCTAGTGGTGCCAAATTGTAAGAAATTGAAGGCACTAATTCTTGATGAAGCTCATAATTCCTCATTCTCCATTCATCCCGGGAGTACGAAAATGTACCAAGATCTTAAGCCAAAACTTTGGTGGACCCGGATGAAGCGAGAGATTGTTCAGATGTCGCCGAAAAGCGACGTATGTCAGTGGGTGAAAGCCGACCATTTGCGTGCAGCAGGCACACTTCAACCACTGCCCATTCCTATGTGGAAGTGGGAAGAGATTGGTATGGATTTCATCACCGGGTTGCCCAAGACGCAAAAAGGTTTTGATTCCATATGGGTAATCGTTGACCGATTGACGAAGACTGCTCATTTTCTTCCTGTCAAGACGACGGATACAGTGAGCAAGTTAGCTGAATTGTATCTTCATCGAATTGTCTCTCTTCATGGTTTCCCAAAAGGATTGTCTCGGATCGAGGTACCCAGTTTACCTCGCATTTTTGGCAATGCCTCCACAAGGCCATGGGGACCCAACTCTCTTTTAGCACCGCATATCATCCTCAGACGGATGGACAAGCTGAGTGGGTGAACCAAATTCTTGAGGATATGCTTAGAGCTTGTGCCCTTACTTATGGCAAGAATTGGGAGAAATGCTTACCTTTCGCAGAATTCTCCTACAATAACAGCTATCAAGCTAGTCTCCAAATGAGTCCATTCGAGGCTCTCTATGGGAAATCTTGCAGAACTCCACTTAACTGGTCTGAGTCTGGAGAGAGACCACTCTTTGGTCCCGAACTAGTCACCGAAGCAGAAGAGCAAGTTCGATTTATTCGTGAATGGTTGCGGACTGCGCAGTCTCGTCAAAAGAGCTACGCTGATCGTCGCCGCCGTGAACTCAAGTTCGAAGTTGGTGATCACGTCTATCTCAAGGTCTCACCAATGAAAGGTATTCGACGGTTTCAAGTGAAGGGAAAGCTAGCCCCTCGTTACATCGGACCTTTCCGAATTATCGCCAAACGAGGAGCGGTGGCATATCAATTGGAGCTTCCCCCTTCGCTAGCCGATGTGCATGATGTTTTTCATGTTTCGCAATTGAAGAAATGCCTTCGTGTCCCAACTGAAGCCACAGAGTTGGACACTCTCGAATTACAACCCGATTTGTCGTACACGGAGCATCCCATTTGTATTCTTGACGAGAGGGAGCGTGTTACTCGAAACCACTCCATCAAATTCTTTAAGGTTCAATGGAGTAATCACACCCCTGATGAGGCCACATGGGAGCGGGAGGATCATCTTCGAGCCGAATACCCCCACCTCTTCAATGAAGCTGTGTAATCTCGAGGACGAGATTCTTTTAAGGGGGGGAGGCTTGTAACAGCCCAATTTTCGTTAATCCGGTAAGAGAGGCTTGTCATATTAACATTTTCCATAATGCCATTACATCCTCACTTAATTATAATCATACAAGTGTTAGGGCATTCATCTTGCATAAAGAGGGAGTAACGAAATCTTAATAATCATCTTTTCCAAACTGCACACATGTTATTTCACCTTACTCAATGACATGTGGGCCATGTTTGTAAGAGAGAGGGGAGTAGCTGCACATACCTACCATATCAATTCTCACTTTACTCACCTCTACCCACCTACCTAGCTAGTCTATGACACATGGGACCTACTTTGCCTAGGAAATTGTGGCTGCACATCCTGTCCATGTCTTTTCTCACTCAAACCACTCATACCCACTCTTTTACCCATTCTATGACATGTGGGACCTAGCCCCACATGTAAGGCATGAGTGGGCAGCCTATATAAGGTCCAAACCTTGGTTTCTCCTCCCTTTCCCTGCTCATTTGCTGCTCCACATCCTGAAAAACAGCAAGAACACCTTCTTCACCTCTTGCCATTTCTTCCCCTCAAATCCCCACAAGCTTTGAGTTTGAGGCTATGCATGTTACACCACCTTGAAGCCAAGATCAAGAGCTTCAAATCCATCCAAGTGGATTCTTGAGGCATCAAGTCTTTGGTAAGTGGCAATCGTTTTCTTTTCCTCCCTTGTGCTGAAATTGTTGCCTTTGTAACTCATTTCGTGCCTTTCCAAGGAATCCATCCTCAAACCTTGAATCGGGTCATGCATGTCGCGTGGAAGCTTGAGGAGGAAGGCTAGTGGCTGCTGCAAGCACAAGCAAGTGAGGGCATTGTCGTCTACCCGGGCTAGGAGGAGACAAACCGTGAAGAACCGGCGTTGTGACATTTTTCATCATCCCTCGCCGAAACCAACACCCACCAAGTGCTAAAGCAACCTCGTAGTGGTAATATTCTGCCCTAGTCCATCCCTTCAAAATGCTAGTACATTCTTTTGGGGTGTAGGGGACAGCAGATAAATAGCCATTTTTGAAACAGATTACTCAGCCCGGACACTCCGGGGATTTAGTCCGGATAGTCCGGGGTTTTAATCCGGATAGTCCGGGGATTTAATCCGGATAGTCCGGATATGCCAAAATTCGTGAGACCGAGGGGGTCAGCCTGGACACTCCGGGGATTTAATCCGGATACTCCGGAGATTTTACTCGGATACTCCGAGGTTTTTGTCCGGATATTCCGGATGTAATTCAATAAAATGCCCTAAAAATTGAACTTTCGACGGAAAACTCAATTAGTATTTTCATATTGCCATTAGTACTACCCATCATGAGCATTTCATGCATCTTTTAATCATGTGCACCATTTGAATTCTTGATTGGGTGTTTGTGGATTTGGATTTTCCCGTTAGGTGTTGACGTTGCGGAAGGCACTCTCGAGTACGACTACGCCTTCGAAATCAAGAACGAGCAGCAAGGCACTACTTTACTCCTTGACCATGATTGCTCCTACTAATTGAAATTTATGTTTTGGAAGTATTTTATCAATTGCATGCTTACTTTCAATTACAATTATGATTGGGTAGAATTCTTAGCTATCACCACATTGTGATGTTATCCCCTTATCGTGTTTCTTTCCATGTTCCATTGTCGCCCTAGGTGGTTGGTTTATTATTATTGTATATGGGTTCGTGCGAATTGCTTAGCCATGCTTAGGATATCGTTAGAAACCGCGATAGATGGACTTAGTCCATTGGTCGCAATGATTGAGAATTATTATGATGATGTTGGTTTCAAATGTTGGTTATTGTGTAGAGATGTTGGTTAAGGACCCTAAGGATTAAATCCTAGTGACGTCTCTTTGAGTAACTATCGTGCGAACCACACGCCGTTTATGGGACCGGCGAACCAAGTACTTGTGTATGACTAGGGTATGTAAACCATGTGCACTCGAATTCCTTGAGCTTAGTGGAGCGCCAGGAATGTCCGCCAAATTCCTTGGGCTTGGTGGAGTGCCAAGGAAGGTCCTCGGAGTCCCTCAAACTTTGTTGAGTTGGGGATGTCCAACAACGGGTGTACTCCTTGATCCACACACACCGAGCACTGGGGACGCGGGATCAAGGGTCACAGTATCCGGATGGTTTAGATACACTACCATGCATCCTTGGAAAATGGTTTGTCATGTTCACCTCGCCGACACATCTAAGGAAATGTGTTAATAGCTTGGCTCACGAGTGTGATGTGTCGTGTGGGTAAAGTCGTACCTCTGCAGAGTTTAAACTATTCGAATAGCCGCGTCCATGGTTAAGGACGATCTCTTGAATTGTCAACCTCGGGCGTAGTATTAAGGACTTGGTAAGAATGGGATGGGAGTGGGAAAAGACATGAGTATTGGAGTACTGTGTGTAGTAGAACATGAGCGATGGAACTCATGGTTCGGAGAATGCTTGAAGGCATGAGATAAATGTGATTATGATGATGTTATATGATGTATTAGAATTTACAAATGTTTACTAAATGCAATTCCTTTCAATCTATACTTGTTTACGATTGATACCAAATATTGCTTTATCTGAAATTGCCATTTTGCCTTCCTTTGATGTAGCAACCACATGTAGTTAGAAACCAGCATACAACTTATATTATTGTGCGAGTACACTCTTTGTACTCAATCGGATTGTCCACTTGCTGCGGTGAGGAAGAGGCGCTGCCGGGACTTTTATCGGCGATTTTACAATGCTAACGCTTAGTCGCCGTTTGCCCCAGCTTGGTTGCCCGAGGGTTTGGGGCATGCCATGCTGGCCCTTTTGTTGTTTATCTTGTGATTTCGCCGCTACTTGATGTAATAACTTTAAATATGTCGTTATGGACAGCAGTCCTACTTTTGGTATGTAATAACGCTTATGCTTCCGCTAATTATGTATGTGTTGTGATGTCAACTGTTGGATGAGAATGCTCGTGGTTAACTATCCTGGGACCAACACGGGTATAATCACGGGACGCCCGAGGTTCCCTTGATTCACTGGAGATATGCCACGCATTCGGGTGAATCAGTGGAGTCACGGGGACGGTTCCCCACATAAACCTACCACTTAGCTTTAGCCAATCACCCTAGTTGGAAATGAAAGAGACTTCCTACCCACAACTTTCTACAACAACCTAGCAGAAATGCTCGCCAGAGAATTCCCGGTTTCCTCTAAAGCCACAACTTTTTGATCACTTAACAAAATTGAGTGATTCTAGTTGGAAATGAAAGATAATTCCATTACCCACAACTTTCTCTCTGATCAACCTAGCAGGAAATGCTGCAACTTGCTCGAATCGGTCAAATAAGAACAGGAGCTACGAAATCTGCTCGAAAATCTGAATCTTTCCCCAAACCCTATAATGGTTGTTCCCCACCCAAATCCCAAATCCTTACTCACCATAGCCCCCAACTCCACCATTGCTCAATCTTAATTACCAAGCGTCCCCAAAACAAGGAAACACCAAACCCTAACGCTGACGCCAAGACAAGAGCAGAAATTTCCGCTTCTACTTGATATTTATGGCACAACGATTATAGGTGAATATCGCACTTCCTATATGCAGCCACAGTTTTCAGATGGCATGAAGCAAATCACACATCGTAGTGTGTCCGGCTCGATGGAGAAGACCAAGAGCATGAGCGGTTGCCGCCGCCATGAGCCGCCACTAGAGTGTGTGATTTGCTTCATGCCATATGGTTGATTTATTAGTCGAGTTCCATCAACATTATCGTAAGAACAGTGAGAAAAATCGCTACAAATGTTTATATTTTAAGTCTATCTTGATCGACAAACTGCTGCCTCAATGCATATAGGAAGTGCAGATATTCAATTATAACATCTATAATCGATCGTGTCTCGTAAATATTGATGCAGAATACCTAAGTAGATGGAAATTTCAACAACAAACCATAAATAATGGAGGTTCTCACGAGGGTGTAGGAAAACATCTAGTTCCAACAAGCAAGACATTGTTAAGTTGTTGCATTCAAGATGAGCAAATATGTATTAAGGATAATATCATGTGACAATACAATGAATCGCATAAACAAGAATAACCGCAAGTTTTTGACATATTTTCCGAATTAATGAATACCATTTGACAATTGTACAACTCAGAACTTATAAGGCTGCGTGGACGCGCTTTTTTATGTATTACTTTGTGAGCGTGAAGAAACAAACTCTCCTCTAATGTTGCTCAAATCGGCCCGACTCAACGCAGCTTTTATCTCAGATTGCTACTTTCTTGATTTATGGTTTGCATGTTGTAGCAAACATAAAATCCACATAGGTTATTTCCTGACCTTGCCGGTGGCATCGCAAATAAAACCTACGGTTAGTTCTAGAGTCACCAATACGAGGTTTGATATAGAATTGTTGTGTATAGCGGATACCGAAAGTTCAAATCATGTTGTAGTTTAGTCCAATCTTTCACGTGTTTGAACGCTTCTACAAGATTGCAAAAGGTTAGCCTAAGCCATTCCAATAGCAATATAAACTCGAACAACTTACACGACCATGTACGAGGGAAACGTGATTACCGGTGAGTAATTTTGCGATAGGTACTAAGTCGTGGTTTCCGCCACGTCCGAATCAAGGTACTTAACCCGCTTGTGGTCGGTTCAACTACAATGAGAACCCAAAGGATACCTACACAGTATATCACAATGGACAATGAACAAAACAGAGTTGTGTGCACAAGATGCACTAAAGTATAGCATGTGGTAGCACTTACCTCGGGTTATGGGGTATAAGTATGAATTCTTTATCCTTTTGTGCTAGCAATGCCTCTATCACGTATTTCTAACCATGTTTATATCATCATCCATTGTTTGCTTTGAGACTATATGTGGGTCGAGGAAACCGATCGATAGTTTCTTCTTTGTCGCTTCTGTTGCATGTATCTATATATACAAAGGCGGATTATATATATATTGGAGGACATTTATCACTATTAGACTAATGTAGACCGTGATAGCACACACTTACAAGGTCCAAAGATCTTATGAGTGGGCGCCGATGGCGCCGAGGTTGTAGAGATGGAACAAGTCCGTAAAATCGACCGTGAAGAAGCCCCCGCCGAGTCGTTGAATAGATGTTCATACTTGAACTTAACGCCGATACTTGTTGTACGCTCACGCCTCGCTTTCCAAATTGTTGGAGATACCACTTATGCAATTGTTGGCAAGGTATACTATGAAGTTACGCTTTTCGTTAGTAACGCTCTCCTAGCTTGTATTGTTTAGCCAACTCAGCAGATGGATAGTCAACTTGTTCTTGCCGCTTTTTCTTCTTTTTTTGCCCTTGCCTTTCTTTTGTTTTGTATGAACCCTTCACGGAGAGGAATGGGTAGGAAAGAGGTCAACATTGTGTATATCAAGTGGAGTCTCGCTTCACGATCACGATTTGGTAGCCAATCGATCGACGGCGATACAATAGGCTAATCAGATCGTCGCGGTTGTTGCATGACGTATAGGCATCAGGAGATCATTTGCTAGGCCATTGGATGAATGTGCCAATGGCATCCCCAAGTTTCACGATCTCATCGCTTGGCGCTTCAGAGATCGACAATTTTGAAACTATCAAACACCCCGCCCACATTGACCTTGGTGAAACCCGGCGCTATGATGGTACTGTGCACCATGGTCCCTTTGGGGATGGATACGCCATGCCCCAAGCAGCCGCCGAGGAACAGTGCCATTGCTAATTTTCACTTGAGATTGCAATGCGCGCCTTTAATGTCACATACAGATAAGTCCCGCTATGTTCATCTTGGTCACTTGGAGGAACGGATGCACGCTTGCTCTTCTAGCAAAGGCTGACTTATGACATACTGGGCTTAGAAGTATTTTTTCTTGATTGGTGAGCCTTTCCTCGAGGATTCAGTATCCTTTCATGAAATTCTTCTCTCGGTTCTCCCTCAACTCTTCTCTCAACTCTCCTCTCAACTTGTCCTCCAAATTCTTTATAAGATTTGACTCGCCTCGCTCTAGTCTCTTCTTATTTCGATATGTGGAAGTCGTCGAATCCAGTTTTCCATGGAACAAAAACCCTTTGCCTCTTGTACGACTGTGGTGTTCCTTGTTTCCCAAGGCTATGGATGCTGCATCTTTCTCTCGTTCGGGAAAAAGAGCCATCGCGACGATTGTGTACTCAACGCCACCGCAAGATCCGGACAAGTTATTTCACTTATGAAGTCATGGACTAATTACGTAAAATTGGTAGTTCGACGATATATTACAGTGCGCTTGGCACTTCCTCGTCTGCTGGGTTTACGAAGGAGACGGCTATGAGGACGCGGCATCCGACTCGCTCGCTCTTAGCCGCCTCCGCACGCTCATCTCGTGATCGGCGGAAATGGCGCGATACCCTCCTCGCCCTCCTCGTGCCATTGCTCTCTTCCCGCAGAGCGCAAAGGCGAAGTCTGTGGGGGTGAGTGTTCTTGCTTGCAAGGCCTTGTTTGTTTCATCGTGACGCATTTAATTCGCTCCGGGTCTTCATCCCAACAAAACGCCCACGTGTCCTCATCAATGAACCCATACTTCGAGTATGGAACCAGATCCTTCTTGACGTAGTCTACGAAAGCGATGCTTAAAGGTCTTCCATGCCTTTCGCGCGCTAGCAAAGGCATACCGTCGCACTAGGGGAGCGGATTCTTCGAATGTTGAATGATGAAAAAATTTCCGTTAGCAAGGCATTGCGAGCCTCAATAGTCACCAACCTCCAGAAGATAGCGTGATCGAACCCGCTCTGCCTACTATCCCACACATACTCAAATGCATTCACGCCTTTTTTGGCTTTCTAGGGCCCCATCATTTGAATCGATCTTCGTAATGGTATATCGGTCATTGGCCTTTTGTTTGGTCCTCTTGCAACATGGGTCGATCCTTCTTTTGAGGCCACATCATGTCCTTCGCATTTATGGATTAGAGGACTACATCTTCTTTACAAGTTAAAATAGTTTCAAAGTAACTAAAAGTGAAGAACAAATAGAATCACATTAGAGTGAATGAGTTTGTTATACTTGCATCTAAAAGAACTAGCCTAAATGGCTTATTATTAGCCTTTTCAAAGAACTAGCCTAGATGGCTTGTTATTAGCCTTTTAAAAGAACTAGCCTAGATGGCTTGTTATTAGCCTTCTAGCAAAAGAAGCTAACTAGGAGGTTGCTTAACTTAATAAAAATTTCGCAAAGACCTCCCCTAAAACTAGGACATCCACACAATGCACAAGCGTAAAAATACATATGGATTCAACCATTTGACAGCTAATGAATAATTGAATGTAAGCTCAGATCTCACATATGAACATGTACGATATTTAATAAAGCAATTAGCATAAAGCTCATATTGATTGTTTGAATGTTCTCAGATGTCAAGTTGCCTTAAAAGGCCCTCCTCGCCACAATGGACAAGTAATAGACTAGATTGTGACAACTTTATCTCAATAATGATTTAATACTTGACAAAGTTAAGTATAAATCTACTCAATTGGTTATCTTATATGCATATTCACTAACTAAGCATATAAAGACAGTTTGCAATAGAGCTAATCAAATATATATATATATATATTTTAGTTCAAAAGGTTTCTGCTTTTATTCCAGACCATGTACAACCACAAAGATGTACAACCACAAAGACCATCTCACATATGAACATGTACAACCACAAAGACCATCGCTCCTATCCAACCGTAACAAAGACATTTTAACTAGTTATCGCCATCTTGGTTTCTAAACAACCGTAAAACAAACATCATCGCTTAACTCACACTAATCAAATATATATATATATGAAAGTGAAATTGATCGCTAAGATTTGTTGTCACAATTAGTCTATTCCATCCCCTAAATCATCATCAACATTAAGCCCACACGCAAGGTCCCTAAGCCGCAGACGACCGCCCTTTGCAAGTCCGAGAATAATCACGTAAAGTGTCCCGTAACTCACTAACTAGCAGAGCAACACCGAAAAATAGAGCAAATGGCAAAGGTTTCCAGACGAGAAACGGCCTCTAGCTCGATGGCTAGTCCCCGTAAATACTCACGGTTGAAGCCCAAGGGGAGGACGCCGAGGGGAGGAGGCCCGGCCGGGAGGACGCCGAGGGAGGACGCCAGGCCGGGGAGGACGCCGGGGGGATCGAGGACGCCGAGGTCGGGAGGACGCCGAGGGCGGGAGGACGCCGAGGCCGGGGACGCCGGGAGGGGAGGACGCCGAGGCCGGGACGCCGGAGGGGGAGGACGCCGAGGGGGAGGCCGCCGAGGGAGGCAAAACGTACGTCTCAAAGGTTTAGGGTTTGGCGCAGGTGAATGAGATCTGCGCGGGAGATATATAGAAGAAATAACATCATGACGGTTCTATAATATAACGGTTCAGATGACATATCACGCAGCGGTTCTATAATAGAACAACCGCGATGTTTAGATATTACGAGCGGTTCTATTATAGAATCGCTCGGTGATGTTGGTGACATCACGGACGGTTCTATTGTAGAACCGCTCGTGATGTTGGTTACATCACGACGGTTCTATAATAGAACCGCTCAGGATGTTGGTGACATCACGACGGTTCTATAATAGAACCGCCTCTCGACAGTTGAGATATCACGCATTGTTAGGTAACATAACCGCTCAGGACAAATAACATCACTGCATCGTTATGTTAAAGAACCGCTCTGTGATATATACTGCTCATCGACATTCACTTGTCGGTTCAGCCAATCGACTTTTGTCTGCGTGCTACTTTGTTGTATCTTCGGGAAAGTTGTCTTTAATAACAATATAGATCGCATCTTGTGGTTGAAGTGGAGGTTCTAATCCTCAATTCAAACCCTAAAATCTGAGAGCAATCACATACAACTATTTCCATATTGCCAAAGTAGACATGATTCTCGTTTTGTCATCAATTATGTCCTAATGGCCATCTTTGAATCGTATTTGGAATCATATTGATATTAACGAATAAATACGCGTTCTTATACTTGCATCTTTTCCATCAATCCAGATGCTTCACAAGCTACTTACAAAGATCATCACAATCATATATACATAATTCAGATGCTTCACAAGCTACTTACAAAGATCATCACAATCATATGTACAAAGCATGATGGGTCGATCATCTTTACAATAGCATTAATGTAATATTATTACACATGAAAATTAGTAAGCATGATGACAATGCACCCTTCTCATAACTACGCCCACCACATGCTTATTCTTTTGTATGAAAATTAGCCCTTCATGATGATCGACGCGTGTAGCTTGCTTCCTCATGTTGTTCTTCCGGGACCAGGATGTCATTTCCGATAGGTGGCAACTCATCAAATTGATTGTACTCTTCCTCATCTACTACATTCTCAACTCCGACAATTCTCCTTTTTCCTCAAGAACTACGTGGCGCTTCTTGTTGGACGGTCGGTTACATAGAAGACTTGAACAACTTGGTTAGCGAAAGTACTAATGGTTCGCCTTGGTATCCGACACGCTCGAGGTCCACAAGAGTGATGCCATTCCCGCCGACCTTCACGCGGCCGGAGGTGGACCCAACGGCACCAAATAGGGAATCTTGAAAAGTACGAGTCGAGCTCCCATATCTCCTCTATGAACCCATAGTAGGAGCTCTCGTCAACCCAATGGGTATTATTGAATGCATCTATGCGACACCATCGTTCGGGTTTGTGCTCTTCATATCCTCGATCTCGTAAAATGTGTACCCATTTAAGTCATATCCTTTCCATGTGACAACCGTAAAGTTGGTCCTTTTGCCAACCATGTCAACAGAGTCATCCGACGAGCTCTCAAAGGATAGGTCGCCCTTCAACCATTTGTTGAATCAAGGTTATGTTGCCTCGTGATCCAAGACTCGCCAGGCCGGATTCTTCTTGCCTTAGCCATTGCTTGTGCTCGACGATATAGGCGACACTACAGCCATGTGTTGCAAAACCGTGAAATGGGCTCGAGCATAATCAACCGAATCAGCGTGATTGCTTTCTTCCGATGGTCCCCATACTCGAGCCTCCCTCATGGCGAGATCGAGGCACACCTATTGGTTCGACTCAGGCCATGTAATCGACGCAGAACTCGACGGCCTCTTCATTGTATAACCTTCGATAATGCTACCTCCGGACGAGATCGATTCCAGACGAAGACTTGAGAATTCCATGTACCTCTCGAACGGGTACATGCTACGAGGAACACGGTCCGATATCTTTATCTCTCACAAGGTGAACAATGAGATGGACCATGATATCGAAAAATGATGGAGGGAAATACATCTCAAGATTACATAGAGTCATCACCACCTCGACTTGCAGAGCATCTAGTCCTTCGATCGATGACCTCTCGAGCGATTGTGTTAAAGAAATAACACAGCCTAGTGATTGTCTCACTGACCTTGACCGCAAAATACTTCTAATTGCATAGGAGCATCTGTGTCATCAAGACATGACAATCATGAGACTTCATGCCGACATTTCAAATCTTCCAACTAAACAAGTCTCTTCATGTTGGAGGAGTAACCGGACGGAACTTTCACACCATGCAAGCACCGCACGATTCAGCTTCTTTCGCCTTTGACAGAGTATAACAAGGTGTTCCAAGCACGCACGGCCTTTATCGCTTCTTTCGTGCTAACTCGTGTCTTATGCCCATATCGACCAAGTCAAGCCGCATGCTGATACCATCCTTTGTTTTACCCTTAATGTTGAGTAAGAGACCAATCACGCGTCACGCACATTCTTCTCTCACGCATGACATCGATGCAAAGGGCTAACTTCTAGGTGCTCCCAAAGAAGGTAGGTCCTGAATATTGATCTCTTCTTCCACATGCTCTTTTCACGGTACTTGATTTACGCCCCTTTCCATACGCAACATCCAAATCCTTAACAATGTCATGAACATCTCTCCCGCCAAACGCTTTGAGCTGGACCATTTTCGCTCCTTCCGTAAAAGTTGCTTCATCTTGCGATATGGGTGATTCCTCAAGGAACCTACGGTGACGCATGTACACGGTTTTATGGAGTGATTCACCATAAACTCTCAGATCATCTAAGCAAAGGAGTGCGAGCTTTGGTTCCTTTTGTACTGCCCAGCAAAGTTAGCAAGGGCAGGTAATCATTTATGGTGCGTAACAACAAGCAAAGGCAAAGTAAAGTTCTCTCGCTTGTACGCGATCCCATACGTGTATTCCCAGAACTCCACGGTGTTTTTAGATCTTCCACCAATGGAGCTAGGTACACATCAATATCGCTCCCTGTGTTGTTTCGGTCCTTGATAAGCATGCATAACATAATGTACTTCCGCTTCATACACAACCAAGGAGGAAGGTTGTAGATACAGAGATTTACTGCCAAGTGCTATGCCGGCCGCTCATGTTACCGAAAGGATTCATTCCATCTCAGACTCAATCCAAACCTTATATTTCTCTGATCCGCACCGAATTTTGAAAGCTCCTGCCGATGTTTCTCCACCGATGGAATCAGCAGGTGCCTTAGCATTCCATCATTCTTACGCCTCAAAGTGCCAACGCAGCTTTTGCCTCCTTTGGGTTCGCAAACAAACGCTTCAAACGGGAATTACAGCAGATACTATGCCACCTTAGCAGAGTACCTTTTTTCACCTCAATGCTCGCCATCATCATCTGAATAACTCTTACGCTTGTGCACGGATGCGCTGCACACCGGACATATATGCAAGTTTGTGTACTTTATGTGACAGATACGATCGCTTGGACATGCATGTATTCTTTCTACTTCCATTCCCAAGGGACAAAGAACACCTTGGCTTTTGTAGGTGCTTGTCGGCAACTCGCTTCCCTCTCGAAGCATGTCCGCCAATAGACGAATAATACAGTGAAACTCTTTGTCTGACCAACCGCTGCTTGCCTTCAATTTGAGTAGTTGAAGCACGGATGACAACCTTGTGTATTTCAACTTGCACCCCGCGAACAAAGGTTTCTCCGAGTCCTCCATTAAGCCTCGAACTGCCCATATTCCCTCGTCATCAAGGTTTCTTCGTGATCGCAGTAGCATCCGATCCAAATTGTCATCGTGCAACCTGTCCTCATCGGAAGCACAATCGATATGATCATCCGACATATCATTGACATCGCCGATTTATATTAACACTACTTGTCGCCTCAGATATTATGCTCTTCGCCATGACCGGTCCAACATGTATAGCCCCTTTGAAACCCCTTCAATCAAGTGTGCTTCGATCTACGCGAAGTTTCAAACATCTTCAGATTTTCGCAATCAATGCACGGACATGACATGAATTGCACCCCTTATTAAACATATCCTCCTCTCGCAACTCTTTTGAAAGTGGAGACGCCATTAAGGTACTCAAAGACTCAGACGGTTCTCAACAGACATCCAAATTTCGATCCATCTACGCTACACATGTAACACTTAGTGTTAAATATTATGCACTGTGTAGTGCGATGCACACATTCTTAAACTAATTATGCAATTACATACCTTAATTACATCACAAAGAAATAATTAACAAAATTCAAATTAATCTTCAATATAATAATGAAATTAGAACCCATTACTAATCTTAGATCACCAAAAGACTTGAATTGATCTATAAGCTAGATCTAAACAATCATTAAATTCTATCCTTAACAAGCTAGCTAGCTACATCATGATCGAATATTATATTATGCAAATAGAACCATTACTAGCTAACCTTATTCATCAAAAACCAACACATGGTTCTACAAGCTTAGATCTAAAAAATCATCAAATTCCTTCCTTATCAAGCTAGATGTTGAATATAATGCAATTAAAACACATTACTAACCTTAGATCACCAAAATCAAAGGAATCTAATATCACCCTTCAAATCAATGGCTTTCTTTCTAAAAAATCGCATCACTTCCAAGACGCCACTTAGGATAGAAACCAAACCCTACCAACAAAGTGGATGGAACGAGGCAGCTCATTTTACGGCCTCGGAGAGGTTTGACATGACGGTTTTATATTACGGTACTCGCCTGATGCAAGAATATCACAGACGGTTTTAAATATAACCGTTCGTGATGGCTATCAATATTCATGGCAGAGCGGTTGTGTTATATAACCGTCAGGAAATCACGCACGGTTTTACTTTGAAACCGCTCGTAATGAGTATCAGAGCCATCAAACATTTGCTATATTTTGACACCGCTCGTGATAAGTATTACATCACTGCAGGCGGCCGTATATATAAAACCGCTCAGGATATTAGCATCGACGGTTTGAGTACATAACCGCTCGTGATATTCCATATTACGCACGGTTTTCAAAACCGCTCGTGATCGTCTCGTCCGATATAAGCCTCGGCAGTAGTAGTGTCCACCATTGCTGCCCCCAAAACAAGGAAACACCAAACCCTAACGCTAGGGAGAGCCTCACCTCAAGGGAGTGGAGGTGGGAGAGGAGGAGCTGCACTTGGAGGAGGGAGGCCGGCTTGGGGAGGTGCTGGGAGAGGGCGCCACCTTGGAGAACAGCAGGGGAGGCACCACCAAGGGGAGAAGCTGGAGGAGGCGCAGCTTGAAGAAATGGCTGGAGGGGAGGGGAGGGATTTCGGTTTGGGAAGAAGTGTGGGGGAGGCTGCGGCTTGGTGAGGGGAAAAGAAGAAAAAAAATGGTGGGGGCGGCTGGAGTTGGGAGGCAGGGGAAAAAAAGAATGTGCTGATTTCGCTTGCTGCTGACTCCAAATTCCTTTGCAATTTGTGCTCACTTGACCCCACTTGTAAGAAAAAGGAGAACAGTTAAGTCCCCAAAATGCTTAGCTCTTAATTTTGGTTAAGTTTGGAAATTTTTCTAAGTGAGTTTAGAACATTGATCAAGTCTGAAGTTGATCTCAAATGCGCAGAAATTTTGGTTGGCGCTTAATGTTAGCCGTGATGAGCCAATTCTGAACTTGGGGCCTTGACAAATCCTCCCCCATAAAGGAATCTCCTTTGAGATTCAAAAATGAGAGCATAGATAGATAGGATTTATATGGACAATGCAGCCACATACAAATGATATGGCTTTAATTGCTAAAAGATTGGATGGTAGTACTTATATAGCATGGAAGAACTCCTGGATACTCGACTTTTAAACGGTCTTCCCTGCTCCCATGTGGCTTCATCTTCGCATGTGATTGCTCCAATCGAACTTTGTAGAATTTGAGAGTCTTCCTACGAGTCTTATGCTCAGCTTCATCCAAAACTCGAATGGGATACTCTTGGTAGGACAGATCGGGCAGAACCTCGAGTTCATCCACTTCGAGATGTTCAAAGGGAATACGAAGGCACTTCTTCAATTGTGATATGTGGAAGACATCGTGGACCATCGCTAGAGCGGGAGGAAGCTCCAATTGATATGACACTTGACCACGTCTTGCAAGGATCCGGAAAGGTCCTATGTATCGAGGTGCCAATTTTCCTTAACCCCTAAACGATGGGTGCCCCGGAGGGGAGATACCTTCAGATAGACATAGTCACCACTGCTGAAAGAGAGAGGTCTTCTACGACAATCAGCATAGCTCTTTTGCCGCGATTGTGCCACTCTTAAATTTTCTTGTATGGTCTTTACCTTCTCTTCTGCCGTCATGACCAGCTTCAGTCCAAAGAATGGACGTTTCCCCACTCTCAACCAGTTCAAGGGTGCCCGACAAATGTAATTATAGAGTGCTTCAAGGAGACATTTTGATGTCGGTTTGGTAGTTTGTTGTTGTAAGCAAACTCAAGATATGGAAGACATTCATCCCATTTCTTCCCATAAGACAGACACAAGCCCTCAACATGTCCTCAAGGAACCTGATTGACCTCTCGGCCCGGCCGCTTTGTGGATGATATGCCGAGTCATGAAGCGCTTTGGTGCCCAATGCCTCATGCATTTCTCAGAATCGAGAGACAAACCGAGACCTCGATCGAAACTATCCGCCTTGGTACTCCATGAAGACATACAATCCGAGATATGTACAACTCGTGATACCTTTTGGCTTGATAAGTGGTGCGAACGGCTAGGAAATGTGCGGACTTTGTCAACCGTCGACTATAACCCATATCGAGTCGTGACCTAAAGAAGTCGCTTGCAGTCGCGTTTGATGAAATTCATGCCAACCTCTTCCCACTTCCAACCGGAATGGGCAGGGTCAAGAGTGCCGACCAACTTGAGATGTTCGCCTTCACTACCGCAAACATCACACTCGACACATAGCGAGCAATCTCGCTTCATGCGAGTGCACCAAAACTGTCGCTTCAAGTCTTGATACATTTTGTTGCTGCCCGGATGAATTGTGAGCAAGGAGTTGTGGGCTTCATCGAGAATCTTTCTTCTCAATTCTTGGTCTTTAGGGACGACTAGGCGCTTGCCGAACCATAAAGTTCCACAATCATCGAGATGGAAACAAGTAGCTTGGCCGAATTCAACTTGTCACGTATTTGGGCAACACCCTTGTCCCTCTTTTGCGCCTCTCTAATCTGATCTAGCAGCATGGACTTCAACTCTAGGTTGGCCAAGAACCCTTCTTCAACCATATCTATGCCGAGTTTCTGCAATTCTGCACATATAGTGGCACTTCGGGGTTGAAGAGTGAGGCAATGGCATCGGGCCTTGCGACTCAATGCATCAGCCACCACATTGGCCTTTCCCGAGTGGTAATGCACTTCCAAATTGTAGTCTTTGATCAGTTCAAGCCACCTTCTTTGCCTCATATTCAAATCTGCCTGAGTGAAGATGTACTTGAGACTCTTGTGATCGGTATAGATGTTGCACTTGTTCCCAAGAAGGTAGTGGCGCCAAATTTTTAGAGCATGAACCACAGCGGCAAGCTCTAAATCATGAGTTGGATAGTGCTCTTCATGGTGCTTCAATTGCCGAGACGATAGGCTATAACTCGCCTTTCTTGCATAAGCACACGTACCAAGTCCGACACCGACGATCGCAATAGACATTGAATGGCTTGTGAATATCAGGTTGTGTGAGGACAGGAGTTGTTGTAAGGCACTGTTTCAAGGTCTGAAATGTTTGCTCACAGCCCGCTGACCATTTGAATGCAACACCCTACTTGAGTAGCTCGGTCATAGGTTTGGCAATCTTCGAGAAATCTTGAATGAATCAGCGATAATAGCTGACAAGCCCAAGGAAACTACGGATCTCCGTGACAGTTTTGGGCTGTTCCCACTCGAGAACTTCTTGCACTTTGCTTGGATCGACAGCAACACCTTGTTCGGAGAGGACATGTCCCAAGAAAGATACCTCCTTCAGCCAAAACTCACACTTGCTGAATTTTGCATAAAGGCGATGTTCCCGAAGTCTCTCGAGAACAATGCGAAGATGTTTTGCATGCTCTTCCTCATTTGCCGAGTAGATGAGGATATCGTCAATGAAGATGACCACGAAGGAGTCAAGTTCCTCCATGAAGATGGAGTTCATAAGGTACATGAAGTACGCCGGTGCATTCGTCAAACCGAAAGACATGACGGTATACTCATACAGGCCATAACAAGTGGAGAATGCTATCTTCGGGATATCTTCGGCTTGAATCTTGATTTGATGATACCCGAGCCTTAAATCAATTTTGGAGAACACCCGTGCACCAGCAAGTTGATCAAAGAGGATGTCAATTCGGGGAAGAGGGTACTTGTTCTTTATGGTGACTGCGTTCAAAGGACGATAATCAACACATAGGCGAAGAGAACCATCTTCTTGGTCACGAAGATAGCCGAGCAGCCCCAAGGTGAGGAGCTCGGACGAATGAATCCCTTGTCCATCAGTTTCTTCAGTTGCTTCTTCAATTCGGCCAATTCATCGGGTGGCATTCGATACGGTCGCTTGGAAACTGGAGCAGCCCCGGGCTGAAGTTCAACTACGAACTCAATATCCCGATCGGGCGGCATCCCCGTCAATTCCACTGGGAACACGTCCGGGTACTCAGAAACCACGGGAATGGACTCTAACCCCTCAATTTTAGCACCATTCAAGGAGCAAAGAGTGGCCTTGCCACCATCGAGAAGTAGAGTTAACCGGACACCCATCGGTCCCTTGAGCGAGATAGAGCGATGGGAACAATATAGAAGGTAGGTGGCTGCGTATGCAAGAAATCCAGATAACCATTGGGTCGGTCTTGCCCTTCGCGCCACCTCGAGGAGCCTGATTCTGAACAAGCATCTCAAGGATTCGGTTGGTTGTTTGCTAATTACCGCTCGCACCTCAAAGAACACATCCAAGAGGTTGGGAGGAGGAGGCGGATTGCTATCATGGGGCTGCGATCGCCCCACAGCCTCATCACCTCCCGCACCTCCGCGGGTCCTCATTCTGTCGTCAACCAAGGTCAGACGATAAGAGTTAGACTCCACATGAAAAGGGATAGGTTCTTAGACTTGGCTAAAAATTTGAATTAAAACATGATCTAGACAATAGCACAACACAAAGTAATCCTACAAGTCTAACATACATAAAAGCATAGATCATGATGCAAAACGACATGACAAGACATATGCATGCATGGTATGAAATGCACGGTTCCAACGTAATCGTTTCTCCCACGCTCACCATTCAACCTTAATTATAGACCTAGGGCGGGTAATATAGCGCTAAGTGCTACCTAGAAGATTAATCACCTAAGTGGTCGCCAAGTTTACGGTTCGCTCTTTATGCACCTTGCTCGATACTACTTGTGAGGAGCCGCTTTCAGATCGTCCTCGGTTATTCGAATGCCCGCCACCCAAGATCGATTTGGAGGCTAGCAATGGATCACCGATGGTGCTCACAAGGTTAACGCCCAAGCCCAATTAGGACAACAAAAATCCCATTCAATAACTCGACAACAATCCCTAGATTCCCCGATATGCATTCAAGTCGCCAAGATCGCCTCAAGATACGGTTTCTATTGCCATATCAATTCAATTCGCATAAAGGGGCAACGAACCCAAAACTTTACGACCAGACACGCAACGCGAAGCACAACAAAACAACTAAAACCAAAGCACAAAGACAAACCGCATAACCACACAATAAACTCACAACTAAGACAACACGCAAGATCCTACTCGTGACTCATAAAATCTACATATTTCGCATGATGCCCTAGAAGTACGGACATCCACACAACAGCATGTAAGAAACAATTGATTAACCAAGTATATCACAACCACAACCACAATATAAACAGACATGCATAAAAACAACAACCTGCACTGAAAGTTAAGCATGGCGATACATTAAAGTTCAACAACGGAAATAGCCAAGTGATTAAACATAGTCAGAATCGCAACGATCGGATCGCCAACCGCAAGAAGTGAGGTAGGGGTCGAACGTTACGGGACCCGAAAGCGTTTTACTTTTAATCGGAGGAAGAAAACCGTCATGAGGTGGTCGAGCAAGACGACAACGTAACACGAGACAAAGGTTTTATACTTGTTCGAGCCCTCACAAGGTAATAGTTTATTCAGCCGCTTTGCGGCGGTGATTCTTGTTATATGGGTGTACAGAGTAGTGTTTACAACTCAAGGCAATAACGGTGAATCCTAGCTCGAGCTCGCTGGTGCGCTGTGGTTGTGTCGCTTTGGAGCTCACGCTGCCCTGATCTTTATATTCTTCCGCCCAAGAACGACCGGAGGATCCTTGAAAAGGGGCCTCGTGCACCTTGAGGGCTCGCAAGAATCGCCTCGAACTTGCCGCACACTCTTAGTCATCCCCGCGACCCGCCTCGAAACCGCCACCAAACGCTAGATCCAAAATCCTTGGGCGGACCAGTATTTTCAGACGAGACCCGCCTCGAGCTGTGAGGTCGGCGAGTCGAGCTCGGCACACCAAGGCGAGGTCGAGCGCCCAGGCGCACCTGTGTTGCGGCCGGGCCTTCCGAGCATGGGGATCCATGATCGCACGCCGGGTCAAGGAGTTCCTGTGCCTCGTCCACCACCCCCGAGGCTCTAGGTCTGAGGAACCCTCAGACGACCTCGAGGCTTATTCTGGGACTAAAGACCTTCAGAGGTCCCGACCCCTGGTCGAGGTCGAGCGGAGGCCACAAGGCAAGTCCCTTGGCCTCGACACCTGGCGACCTTCGGACTTCTCGATGTTGGTACGAATGTGAACAGCCAGGGCACTGGCGGCGCCTCGACCAGAGCTCAAGCCTTAATCGCTTCCTGGCAAATCGCAGCTTGGCACGCCTTTTGAGGCGCCGTGGACCGGATTTGGATGTGATGCGGTTTATAAATCCAGCGCCATATCGCTTGGCCGAAAGGTCCTCGCTCCTCGCGCTTCTTCGCCTTCCAACCCTTCTCGCCGAGCAAAGCTCCCTTTTCCCTTCGCACCAAACCAGCCACGCACCGCCATGACTAAGTTAGAAGGAGCATGCTTTGTCGGACTCGAGGATGAGGGAACTCGAGTCCTCGGGCTGCTGGATCCGCTCACATGGCGGTTGCCGGTAACGAGACCGAGCCGCACCCCAAGGACAACGAGATCGCTCGCACCGAGCACTACGCCTTTTTGGCTTATGGACTTCGGAGAGTGAGTTCGCCGCGAAGGTCCTCTCCACCATGCGACATCGAACTCATCAACTGTGCCAAACTCCGCTTCTTCTCCTCACCATCTTTTCCCATCTATGTGAGGGGTTCCTCGGGATCCTCCCGACCCTCGCTTCTTCTTTCTAGATTTCAGCCTTTTTCCACTCGGGAAGGACCCCGTGGTCGGATGTGTCTACTTCGATCGCTGGTCGGGCTCAAATGGGCCTTCCTCAAGTTCCAACCTCGATTCCCTTGCCCGTGGAACGAAGCGCCGGTTCTACATGAAGAGGGCGAGACCGACGCTGGTGTTCAAGGACCCCATCGCCAACCGTGAAGAAGGAGACCCCGAGTCGACGACCTCGAGGTCGACGAGGAGGCCATCGCCTCATTCACATCTCGCGCCATGCGCTGTCTCAACGGCAAAGGATCGCTAACGATTAAGGAACCGGTGTCCCTCTTAGACGGAGGGAGCACCCGCTTCTTCGAGATCCGGGAGCGACGATCCGACCCGTGAGGGCACGCCTCGTGAGTTTTTCGCCCTAAGGTCGGGTTCTTGCATACCCCACGACCTTTCTCCTCGACAACCGCTAGCCTTGCAAAATACCGAAGGAATCCCGGTCTCGCCCGATGGTCGAGATGTTTGGGAAGCTAGCGACGAGTACGCTGCTGGCAATCTGCTCAAGAATGTGCTCCACTAAAAGACGAGGTGAGTCTTCCCACCAAGTGCTCGAGTCCTTCACCGCGAAAGCCCCTTCCTGAGCTTCACTTGCTCACAGGCCCACCAAGAGTTGCTGGACACGGCCAGAGGATGTCCTCACTGCTGGCGGGGGCAGGGGCAAGAAAGGGAAAAAGCGACCTCCATCGGTCGGACCAAGCCAAACGGAGGTGAAGAAGCGCCATGTCGAAGGGGGATCGCGCCACGCGAGGGCCCTTCCGTCGAGCCCCGAAGCTTTATGCGCTTTTCCGCCTTGCCGCTTTTTGACATACCTCCTCGCTGACCCGAATTTGCAATCCGACCCTCCGTGTTTCAAAGACTAGTCCAGATCACGCTTAGTGCACATAGCTTCAACATCGGTACATATCATGCATATATATCCAACGTAAATAATAAGTACTTTAATTAAATACTCAACTAGTTGATTGACCTTATGGTCAAGTTATTAAAGATACGATTGGAGCAGGCTAAGACTTATTAAAATATTCAAATGCAATGAAATAAAATAAACTCGTGGCGCCAACCAATTTGCCACAGTGATTGATCGGGCTCGCTTCCCTAGTTCGCTTCGGTTCCTCCCGATACTCCTCCTCCCGAGCGGGGTTGCTTCTTCTTCAACCGAAGTTGTGTTGTTGTGGGTGAGTACTTTGAGCACTCAAAGAAGTCATGCATGTAATGCAAATCTAATATTCTACATGCATGGCTTAGTACAAAGGATAGGCTATGGTTCATGAGCAGACAAAGATTCAAGATAAATAAAGAATAGATTGCAAAGCAAGAAACAAGAGTAGGAATAGTAGCTTTCACAAACATTTCAATCGTAAATCACTTTTCCATCCTAAGTCATGTTCATCATCACCAACCCAAGCATTTTCCATCAACAAGTCATTTTTTATGAAAATCTAACCCTTGACAGTAATCACCGAAGCGATGCTCAATACTGTGAGCACGGCTATTCAATAGGTTGTACACTCTGCAGAGGTTATACACTTTACCCACAAGATACACCAAATACCACCAAGGCAAATAACCGTGAACGGTTTTCCAAAGTTCCATCTAAACTCAAGATCGCTTCGCTAAGGTTTCAACACCGGAGGGATCGTTACCACACCTGTGGCCCCCTCTTGCGCCATGTGAGTTCTCATTCCGCTTCTCCGGCCTCACACCACCACGACAAGATCAAGAATAGATTTCCGGTTTACTCAGCTAAGCCCGCCCCATTACGGAGCTTGTGGTTGTATGAGAGACTCAGGCTCAAATGCTCGCAAGGTTAAGTCCTTAGTTGACCGAGGCAAGACTAACCAAGTGTGATCTCCATATCAAAACCAATAAAACCAAATTCGACCGCCTAGCCACTCTTTGGCCCACGAAACAATCTTGCCGCATGCCTCGCCTAAATCATTTTCCCACCTTGCTTCTTACCATTGCACCACGTGCCATCATCAACTCAATAACACATGTCTCATTCACAAAACAAGTACCATATCTCATTAAGTCAATATTTTACTTTGGTACTTCCAAAATCATGAATTGTCCACGCAGGGGTAAGCATACTACTTTGCCTACTCAACCCATGTTGGCAATTAAATAATGTCCAACTATTAATCCACAACCTAGGGTGACAAATGATTCATGGCCTACAATTATTTACTTACAAGGTGGCATACAAGAACTAGGCATTTAGCTAATCCCAAAATGCATTCAATCAAATTTTTTACTAAATTAGCATGCAATAAATTAAATCAAAATAATTTTCTAATAGGTTCAACATGATCAAACACAACTTGCCTTCAAAAGTACTGATTCTGCTCCCCGAGCTTGCTCTCGGTCGAACCTCTCCTCGAAACCTTCGCACTTCAACGCCTCACGCCAGAACGCAAAGACAAAACAATAAAATAAATAAACAGTAGACATACAGTGCTCAAAATTCAAATAAAATTCATAAACAGAAAGATCATAATTTTACAAATTTATAGAAATTGGAATCACTCAAATCGGAGTTAAAACGCAAAAGTTATAAGCGCTTGAAATTTTAAATTGCATTTTAAAATCATTAAACCGAATTAAATAAATATTTTCTTTTTCGAAATTAATTATTGCGTCATCTGTGACACGGTCAGCCAGAGAGTGACACGTGGCTTTTGCCGACGCCACCGACCGGCCTCGTGATGACGCCAAGATGACGCCATCATGACGCCGCGATGACTTCGGCCAACCCATCGGCAATGTGGGTCCCACCGTGACGCCGCGATGACGTCACAGACGCCACGCCCGACAAAGGCGTGGCGGCCGACGAGTGGGCCCGTTGCCGCTGCCTCGTGAACAAGGTTTCGGTGTGGCCGACATGTGGGTCCGCTGTCGCTGATCGATGCGCATACGGCCGCCGCGGCGGCGATCGACATGCGCCCGCTTTGTCAGCCGCTCATGCACGGATGAGGCGCGACGCAGACTACGGCTGCCCTTAGATCTACATCTAACGGCGGAGGTTAGAAGATGGGGTTCACTGCTCTTAGGGCGACGCGGACTCACCTCACGGCTCGGATGGAGATCGTGCGGCCGATGAAGCTCGACTTCGGCGACGACGCTAGCGCTTTCGGCTTCACCGGAGATGAAGACGACGACGGCGCGCGGGCGTTCCGCGGTCCTCCGGCGACTTGCGGTGACGCTTCCGGCGCGGGCGCGCAAGGTGAGTTCGGAGTGGCACGGCGGCAAGTGAGAGGACCGGCGGCATTTAACCGACGCCAAGAAGTGCGCGGACGGCTTTGGGACTTTGGCGAGGTCTTGGCGGCGAGGCGGCGATCAAGGGCGGCGTGCGTGTACGGCTGGGTGCGCGCGGTGGGGATCACGGCAGGGCGGCGGCAAGATAAATAGTGCCCTCGCTTCCGTGAAAAGCGCGAGACCGAGGCCCACACTGGCTGGCGGCGGCGAGTCCGGCATGACGGATCGTCGACGGCGCAACGAGAGCCGCTTGATGGAGATCGAACGGTCAAGCGTTAGGGTTTTCCGAATTGCCATTTACGCATGTTGTTCGCCCAACATCGCTTCATCGATTTTTAATCCTTTTCGATTAAAATAATTCCTCAAATTCAAATAATTTATTTGGGGCATTAAAATATCGTAAAAATTCTGGAAAAATTCTCAAAATATTTTAAGACATTTGTGACTCAAATAAAATATTTTCAGCAAAAATTTATTTTAACTTTTCCATTATTTAATTAATTTGTTAAATGGCTTAATTCAAAATAAATTCAAATAATTTCAAATAAATCCAAATAAATCCAAATAAATTCCAGAAATTCCCAAAAATTCAAAATACCATTTAAATGCAATAAAAGCAAAAATTGGGGTGTTACACTCCTTCGTAGCAAAGAGAGCTGCCGCCGCCGCCAGTTCGAGTACACCCCGCCTCCAGAGCTCGAAGACGAACTCGCCACGGCGGGCGATGAGGAGCCGCCGGCCCCGGACCTCAAGTCGGGAGGACACGCAGCGTGGCGCTACCGACATCGGGCAACAAGACTCGACGGCCTCGGCGAGGAGGAGATCGGTGGCCTGTAAGCTCTCGAGACCCCGACCGCGCCGCTTCGCATCCTTCCGCTTAGTGTATGCTTTTGATCGCAGAACTTGAGCATCCGAGCTCAAACTTGCCCGCTTGACGATGGTCATTGTTCAGCATGCAGTCCGAGTTCGAGGAGGAGAACGCCAGAATGCCGGGCCCCGCTGGCCGTGGTCGCCGTGGGACTTGCACTTCCCGCCAGCCCTTGGTCGGGCGAAGTTCTACCAAGGGCTCGACGACTCGTTTGAGGAAAGCGAGCCTGCTGGCCAGCCATGACTTCGACATCGGGCGAGGCTCCACAAATACAGCAGCGCCGCCGACGAGCTACCCGGCCACCGCGGAGGGAGGAAGCTCAGGCTTTGAGGTCGCGCTTGAAGTGACCCCAAAACCCCGCCACCACGGCCGCTTCCCGGCGCCGAGACCACGAATTTCACGGCCACCGGGATGAACGGGTCGAGATGCCATTGCCTTCTCTACCGCGATCAAGGCCGAATGCCGAGGTCGTGGTACCTCGCCACGGAGGTCGTGGATGCCGGCGGCGACTCCACCGCTGTCCCTCGGCTCCGGGACGAGCGGGGCCCGACCGTGGGGATCGGGAGAGCACCACCGCCCCCGCCTCCTGCCGACGGATTCAACTCACGGAGGAGGCAGCCGATAACTGTGCCGCCTCTATGGCGGGACTCAGACTCGCCCAAGGCGGCAACGGTGGCCGAGGTCGATCCCGCAGACTGCACCCATCGCCGAGGAGGAGGAGGAGATCCTCGCGATCGCATTGAAGATCGTGAGGAGTTCACCCGAGCAAGTTTGGAGGGAGGCCCGCCGAGGTAAGGATTTTTCTCAAGACGCCAGATCTTGTAGCTTGACCTCCTTGTCTCTTCTCATTTTCGGCCTCCCTTTTTTTTCTTTCGCGAAGGTGACCGACCATGCCACTCGAGGGTTACAAGGTTTTCGAGAGCACGCGGACGCTAAGGAGCCTCCTCAATGTAGTAGAGGCGCGAGGTCGAAAGAGCGACAAGCTTGTCCGAACCATTGAGGTCGAGCAGGGGGAGCTTGAGCAGAAGGACCAAGAGCTCGACGACCTGCGCCGGACGATGAGGTCGCTGGAGATAGCCCACGCGAACGAGCTCGAGCAGACCAGGGCCTCCGAGCTTGACTTTTGCTTTAAGGCCATGGAGCAGGAGCGCGACGCTGGCCACACAGGCCGAGGCCGAGCGGCTAAGATCAAGCTCGAGAAGGCTTCATGCGGAGGCGCCGACTTCGAGTCGAAGGCCAAGATACTCCAACCGAGGAGGAGCTTGGGAGCGCTATCAAGACGCTTTGAAACCGAAAGGTGCCAAGGTCAAGGACTCGAGAGAGCCGCTGGAGCAGTGCACGCTTGACAAAGGCGCTTTCCGAGCTCGAGGCCAAAATCCTCGAGCTCGAGGGGAAGCTCGATCGTGCCACCAAGGCGCCGAGGTCGAATGCGCTTAAGGTCGAGGCGCCGGAGAAGGCTCCTGCTGGTTACCTCCCCGGCCCGCGACTAAGGTTCCCTGCTCGAGGAGAAGCTCACGCGCCGGTAAGGCAAAGGAAGAGTGCCCTTGCTCAGCCTTGAAGACGAGCGACGCTGGCCGTGGACGCCTCCCAAAGAAGCCCTCCAGCCTGGGGAGATCGCAACCCCGAGGGCTAAGGTGGCCCAGCCTTGAGCAGAAAGGCTTGCCCGCTAAATGGCCGATTCAGAGAGAAACATTAAGAAGCGTGGAATGTACTAATGTAAACGGTTCACTTTCTAGTGAACAAAGAAACCTCGCTCCAGCCAGAATTCATGGTTTGGGATGCGCCGAACTCTCCCTTTTTTTTGCTTCGCTTCTTCGCGTGTTCGTGTTTTTTAGGTCGTGGTGCCTAGTAGCGAGCCTTACCCAGCCCTGCTGGGCCCGAGGTCGAGTGACGTGCCTTGACACAAGACGAGATACGGACGAGAGGCCGCGACCTGCAAGGTTGAGGAACACCAAGAAGGCGAAGAACACGAGGCTAACACCTAAGTAGAGTTGTGTTCAGACGGCCTCGGGCGACTATGTGCATTGCTCGATCACAAAGCGGCGAGGTTCAAGGTTTCGAGCCCTGCACAGGGAGATCTAGATTGCGAAGAGGTTCGCTTACATTTAGCTCGTCTCACTGGGGTGAACGTGAAAAACTCGTGATCACTTAGACTAGGAGCGAATGCTACCACATGGCCGAAGGTCGGTTTGAAAAAATAAAAGAGCCAATTTAAAAGAAAAGCAAAGAACACAAGTGGAAGCAGGTATAAGAGGGAAGGAATGAAAGACCAGCTTTTATTGAAATGTGAGTCATAGAGGTTACACATAAAATTTCCGAAGCTGATCTATGTTCCATGAGCTAGAGAGCTCTCGCCATCTGGGCAACAAGCTTAGCCGGAAGCCCCGCGCGATCTGCTGAAACGACTCTATAGGGGCCTCCCACCGAGGGATAACTTATTGGCGCCGGATGAGCTCAATCCGCCTCAGTGGCTAGGTCCCCAACAAGGAGCCTCCTAGGTCGCATCGACCGAGACGCATGTCCGCGAAGAGCTTGCAGTAGTGTGTTGATCGTAGCAAAGGCACGGCATCTTACTTCTTCGCGAGGGTAAGGTCGAGGGACCGCCGTGCTCAAGTCGACTTGGTCGACTGTCGACTTCGGCAGAGCCCAGCCAGGACTCCTGGAGGCGTGACGGCTTTGCATCGAAAATGAGTTGGAAGGGCATGGACCCAAGGGTTCGGCTTGTCGTCGGGTACGAATAGACCATAGGACGTGGAAGTTCGGCCCACCTGTGCCTTGTCAGACGGGCCGAGCTCATCTCGCGACTCGCTTTTTGACGCCTCGACGACGGTTCGCTGGCGCTGCTCCGCCGCCTCCGCTGTTCGGGGTGAGCCACCGGCTTAAGCATATTTTGATGCCGAAGTTCCTCGCGAAACTCCCCGAACAACTCACCGTAAACGCGGTACCGTTGTCAGCGATAATTTTGCACTGAACCCCATACCGGTGACCATGCCTAAGCGAAAAACGAATCGCCGCCGAGCCGTTATGGTCGAGACCGCTCAAATTTCTATCCACTTGGTGAAGGTGTCGACAACGATTTAACAGAACTTTTCCCTGCTGCTTGAGGAAAAGGACCGAGGATGTCCACCCCTGTGTCAAGAAGGGCCATGCAAGTGGAATGGTCCGAGCGCCAGAGGCGGTTGGTGCGATTGCCACGGAATTGATAGAAGCCGCAGAAAGGACGATATCTCGAGCATCCTGCGCCGAGGGCCAATAGTACCCCTATGCGGAAGGCCTTCCACCATTGTCCTCAGACGAAGAGTGCGCCTACGAGGCCTCGAGTGAATGTCATGGAGCGTGTACTTACCTCCTCCGTGGAGATGCACCGTGTCGATGCCGAAAACATTGCGCTCAGAAGCTCTCCTCGACAAGCGCAGCGCATCGCCTGACGCTTGATCCGCCTTCGGTGGTCGGGCAAGCAGAGCGCCGAGCAAGGAAATTGTGGATGGCCTCGCCCAGAGGGGATACCGACCACGGCGACGATGGCCCCTTGGTCGGAAATCGACGGACCGGAGCGCTCTCAGATGACGCTGGGATGTCGCTGCCAAGGAGCCGAGCTTGGAGAGGAAGTTTGCGCTGAATTGTCCCTACCGATGTGCCTCGAGCTCCAAGTTCTCGAACCATTTCTCCATCTTATGCGACTCGGCGAGGTACTTCGCCATCGAATCTCCCGAGCATTGGTAGTCCTTGTTGAACCGTTGATGACGAGCCGAGTCGCCTCTTCACGACCAGGGCGGGCGACGCCCAAAGCCTTGCAAGCTCGAAGCCGCCAGAGGGCTTCAGATTCCGCCACATTGTTGGTCGCCGAAGCCAAAACGATTACGACTCAATTTGTCGCCGCTGGGTGAGGACAAGTATCCCAAATTTCGAAGCGCTTAAAGGACCTCGAGCCGTCAAGAACATGACCCGTGGCTTTCTTCGACCAAGCTCGAGCTGGTTAGCGACGCTCGCCGACCACTGGTCGGCGAGCACTTATGATTTTATGGTCAGGCGCGCCACGACCGGACGCCGAACGCCGCCAGCCCATGGCCCACTTGGCGATCCGGCCCACCACCTCCGGTTCTCAGATGTCCTCGAGCGGAAGTCGCCGACGCACCACTTGAGTGCGCCTCGAAATAGTGCCGAGCTTGCGCTGGCCATGAGGAGAGCATATAACAGCTTCAGACTGGGTAGCGCCTTGGCCGCAAGACTCACGACATAATAAATGGGTGTGCATGAGACCCCTGCCCGCCACCAGATAATACACTAACAAATTTTGAGGGGTGGCCGCGAGATATAGCAAGAATCTCTCACCGTGTTGTGGCGTTGTAAGGAGGGGTGGGGACGACAGCACGCCTTCAGATCGCCGAAGGACCATTGGGCCTCTGAGTCCACTGGCCCCTATGCTTGCGCAAGGTTTGGAAGAATGGGAGCCCGCTCGCCGAGCCTTGAGATGAACTCGCCGAGGGCGGCCATGCGCCGTGAGGCTCGCAGACCGCTGATTGAGGTCGGGTGCCATCTTCGATCGCTCGATCTTCTCCGGTTTGGACCAACCCCGAGCCTCCGATCATGTAGCCGAAAGCACCTTACGGACGCCACCAACATGCACTTCTCGATTGAGCTTGATCTTGTGCTCGCCAGTTGGCGAAGGTCTCTCGAGGTCACGAACGTGGTTGCCCTCGGCGGGCTTTTGACGATGATGTCGCCCACGAGACCTCAAGGTTCCGCCTGATCCGCGGCTCGAAAGTCTTGGTCATCGGGCCGTTGAAAGGTGGCTCGTGATTGCGCAGATCAATGACATGGTCGATAGCAATAGGTGCCGAACGGCGTGATGAAGGAAGTCTTGTTTCGCCCTCGATCGCCACTTGATCCGTGGTATCCCGAGTAAGCATCCAAGAAGCTCAATGCCTTGGCATTCGCGGTGGAGTCGACGATCCGTCGATGCGCTGAAGCGGAAGTTGTCCTTCGCAAGCCGAGTTCAACCCCGTATGGTTGACGACATTCTCCACTTTCTCCCTTCTTCAGACGATGACCGGGTTGGCCACCACTCGGAGTAGTTAATCTCACTTAATGAAGCCGCCTTCAAGAGCTTATCAAGGTTCTTCTTGATGATCGCGACCTTCTCCGGGAGAAACGACGCAGCCTTCGTCAGACATGTGTCGGGAACCGGTCCCACTTGCAACTTGTGCTCGATCACCTCCCTCGATGCTGCATGTCCGCTGGCTCCCAAGCAAATATGCCCTTGTTGGCGCTGGCGAAAGTGATTTGAGCTCGAGTTCCTATTTGGAACTCAACTCTACCGAGACGTGGATGCACTTGGCCGGGTCACTTCGCTGCCTCACTGGCTGGATTGCCGCCTCATGGGCGGCGCTTTGTCGCTGCCTCCGGGTGGCTGGGCAAAGATGATGCCGAGAGCCAAGGCCTTGGTCTCGCAGCCATGTGCCGCTTGCAGGTCGCTCAAGACGGTGATGACACCGCTTGGGACCAGTACCATGCACCGATGGCTATAGTGGTTGGCTGCCATGAATTTGACTGTGGCCGCACCGAGGATGGCGCTAAGGGAGGTCGCCTCGACCACCTCAAGGTGATCAACTGGCGAAGTTGTCGAGCCACCGAAGGTGACGGTAAGACGACCGCCCCAAGGGGTGGTCGAGCTCCCGGACTATCCCAAAGAATGGTATGGTGATGCTCTTGACCTTCGACCAGGAATCTGAGCCAATGGCCGAGCGCCTCCCGCTCAAGCAACAGTTAAGAGAGTGCCGCCATCGACCATGACACGACCGACCGCGTGGTGTTGCTTATAGTCGGGTCACGACCAAGGCGGTCTTCGTGTCTCGGCCATACCGGGAGTGCGCCCTCCGAGAGAAGGTGATGGTGGCCCCACCACTTGGTGGTGTTTCGAGGGCTTCCCAAAGCCGACAGTAGATGGTCCGCAAGAGCCGCCTTGACTTCGCGGCCGTCCGTAGGCCGACGAGCCACCGAAGATGACGCCGATCCCGCGCCGCCTTTGCCGAACTCCAGATCGAGGTCGCCGTGTTCGCACCGCATTTACCCAATCGGCTGGTCATCATCCTTCGAGCACGGCATCTCACCCCGCCCATCGAGAAGGCATCCAATTTTATTCTCGCTAAGCCTCGCAGCAGTCAGTCGTGGCGGGCCGCCTGCAGGAATAAGCGTAACTTTGATTCGCCATATCCCGCGCCCGCGGCCTCCCCGCCGCCAGCATCGGCCTGCCGGGACCGCACGCGGCCCCTGGCTGGGCCGGGTCTCTTGCTCGGTGAGGTCGGGTCGACCTTGGCGAGGCTTAGAGTCCTCCCGAGCCCGGCCTCGACTTCGAGGACCTCACACGCCATCCGCCGAGACGATCACCGCGTAGCCTCCACCGCCGCGATCGCAAGGCTGCTTTGGAGGCGGTGCCTCGTGTCGGCGCTCGAGTTGGACGGCCGGCTCGTTTGGTTCGCACTAAGCTTACCTTGGTCGAAGTCGCGCTTCAGCCGACGGCATCGTTCGCGTTCGCAGCACCGCCCGCCATGCGGAAGAGTTTGTTGACGCCGAGCCTCGGCGTGATCTCTGTGTCTCGGTGAGACGCCGATCACGGACTTCAACTTGAAGGCCTTGATGACGGCCTCGCCGAAATGCTCGATCAGTTCCCTGTGCGGATGAATCACCGCACAAAGTCGCCAAGAAGGCTCGTTTCTTCCCCGATGACACGATCCAGTGTCTTTTCTCGCCCGCCGCCAGAGCAACTCGAAGTTAGAGCGAAGAGCGCTCGATCTCGCGCCACGACCAAGGAGCCAAAGCTTCGATTAAAAGCTGTGTCCTAGCGCCCCATCCGCATAGCCGGAGATAGTTATTATTACGAAGCTCCTCCGCCGCCAGATAGCGGTCGAATAGATGGACAGAACTCGCCAGGTTCTTGGTCCCGCCGGCCGCCGATCAGCGCTGGCTTGAACTGGCCGCCATCGTGACGCATTTAAGGCCGCCGGAGTACGCTTATGCAACCGTAGGTCGACAAAGCCCGCCGTCATGGTCATCGCCGACAAGATCCCGGCCGCCGCCGGACTCGGAGTCGAGGCTCTGCGGGTCTGACCGGCGGGAACGACCATGGTGCCGAGCGGAATCACCGTTGGTAACGCAGCGGTCCCGACCGCGGGCGCTCGGGCGAACGCCCCGGAGGGTCCGCAGATCCGCCGCCACCGACTCGGAGCGGCTCGTTCAGCTCGGTCTCGTTGGCGCGGTGCCCGTGGACGCCGGCTCAGATGCGCTGAGTTTCGCCCCGAGCTCGCTGCTCGGGGCTAACTCCCGCGCAGAGATGTCCGACGCGGTGACGGGCGTGACGTGTTATCGCGTTCTCGGGAACGGGTCCTCGAAGTGCCGACTTTTGCCGCGGAGGTTCAACCTCGCCGCAGCCTCGATCGAGTTTTTCGCCAGGCCCGCCAAAGAGCTCGACCATGCCCTATCGGGTCGGGCCATAACCCGGCGAGAAGCGCGGAGGCGCCCCGTAGGGAGGAGCTCGGGCGGCCCGAAGACGGTTGCCTTCTCTCGGCCTCCCGCCGAGAGCGTTATGGCTTGTTGATGGCAACTCGCACTATCCGGCGAAAGTTCGTGGGTCTCGCGGATCATGGTCATCCGCAACTCCCTCGGCGCTTGACCGTCCGCCACCAGACGGCCGCCGAGCGGGCGGCGGCGGATAAGGTGAACAGTGGACACGAGTGAGTCCGTGCTCCGAGGAAAATCCATCGACGAAAAGCGCCATGCTCCCGAGATCCCGTGTCGTTTGTGAAAGAGCAAAACAAGGGCCCCACGATGGACGCCAAATTGCCGACGACGGATCGCCAACCGCAAGAAGTGAGGTAGGGTCGAACGTTATGACCCGAAAGCAGCTTTTACTCGAACGGAGGAAGAAAACCGGTCGCGGAGGTGGTCAGAGCAAGACGACAATGAACACGAGACAAAGGTTTTATACTGGTTCGAGCCCCTGTCAAGGTAATAGCTCTACTCTAGTCGCCTTGCGGTGGTGATTCTTGTTATATGGGTGTACAGAGCAGTGTTTACAACTCAAGGCAATAACGGTGAATCCTAGCTCGAGCTGCTGTGTGCGCTGTGTTGTGTCGTTTTGGAGCTCACGCGTCCTTGATCTTTATACTCCTTCCGCCCGCAACGACCGGGAGCGATCCTTGAAAAGGGGCCTTCGTGCACCTTGAGGGCCTCGCAAAGAATCGCCTCAACATGCCGCACACTCTTAGTCATCCTCACACCCGCTTTGAAATCGCCAACAAACGCTAGATCCAAATCCTTGGGCGGACCAGTGATTCAGATGAGACCCGCCCGAGCCGAGGTCGTGGCGGAGTCGAGCTCGGCACACCAAGGCTGAGGTCGAAAGCCTGCTAAAGGCCCCTGTGTCGCGGCCGGGCCTTTCGAGCATGGGGATCCGCTGATCGAGACGCCGCCGGCCAAGGAGTTCCTGTGCCTCGCCAAGAATAAATTCTTAAAAGCTAACTATACAACAAAACGACATACAAACACCACGTTAAACCAAAATTATGACATCTCCGAAGTGTCCCCCTCAACACTTCCGGCATTTACAACATCGAAGTTAGCTTTTACTCGTGCCCGCCCACCACCGAGAAGCAATATGGACAGAACTCACAACCGCCGGGTCCTCACCAAAAAACCACAAAGCGTACATGAGTACGTAGGTACTCAGAAGACTTACCCGTGGTCCATATATGACCGACTCAAGGAATATGCATTTGGATGTAGCAAGGTATAAGCTTAAGGTAAAAGTGCGGAAAAGCTTACTTTGTTGCATAATCGTATTCAACTACACAAATTTCAAGTTTATAGCATTTATGGACAGCACCTATTGCTAGAGTGAAATCTGAAATTAAACATTAAAGAGAGCAAGTAATAGCATAAACAAGTATCAACATCAAGTATACCACCTAGTTTCAATTTATGTTATTACTACGCTGAAGTGTCGGATGATACAAGCGTGTTTCATATCCGAGAGCTGCATTGAATCGCTTATTCACCCCGCACGGATCATCAATCGCACGACATGTGCCACAAGGAACCCTCATGTCAACCTCCTCCCATCCATATCTACTCGTTGAACCATCCTCATGCGGCCCGAGCACCTAGCAACCTCCCTCGAGCAGCTCAAGCCTCGCTTAGCCCTCGAGAGAGACTTAGGCCTCACCCTCAACCACGTCCAATCGCATGAGGGCTTGACCCATCGAGTAGTATGCCATGAAAGGGTGGCTTACCGTACCATTATACCGGGCATGCGATCAACAAGGGGTGCTCGATCAACATGGCAAACAACGGATCGGTCCTTAACCAACACAGGCGAGACTACAACATTTGAGTCTCCACACTCAAACGATTCAACCATCTCGCCCAGTCTCAATTTTTCATTTCAAAGCATAATCATAACTATTGCAACCCAATAGTGTGAAGTAATTAAACTCAAGTGATGGAACCTTCCACCACTTGGCCCATACCCGACATCTAAGCAAACTAAGCATGGACACAATATAAATACCCATATACTAGTTCCAAGGAAAGTATTCAACAATTATCAATGAGTGTATATGCAACAAGTAGGTTCTAACCCTATCCCACATTTCAATTCCTAATGCAAGACATAATCATCCAATAAGCAATTTATTCTCCAAAATACAATTATATAAGGTTGAAAAATGCTTAGGTGCTTGCCTTGAGTTTCTGCCGGGTTCTCAACAAAGGACGGCCTTCCAGTAACTCCCCTCGTCACCGCCACAACCTCCGTGTTTTGTTTTCTACACGATCACAATGCATGTAATGAGATGCATGCGATGCATATGAAATGAAATACAAAATGCAACCCCCCAAGGTAGTTTCCAAAAGTGCAAGCATTCAATCCAATTAAAGAATGAAAGTGTAATGGACAAACCTCACTTCTAATCTATAGCCAAAAATCTGAAAATAACACGCATACACCTCTAAACAGGCATAACTTTTGAATGCTTAATCGAAAAACTGATTTCTTGGACTCGAAAATACCACAAGAGGGTGATCCAACTCTACCATGCATCAAAACAATCAGAAAACAAATTTATAGTTTGCAATTAAACTCTGAACTTCAGCCCTAAAGTCTGAATTTTTAGCAAAACTGAATTCAAGACAGCATTGATACAAGTGGCCATAACTTTTCGATCACTTAACCAAATTGAGTAAACTCAAATCGTAGACAACCAAAAGACATAAACCTACCACTTAGCTTTGGCCAATCACCCAGACTCTGCTTAGAGAATTCCCAGTTTGGCCAGGAACAGAGAGCAGCTTTCAGTGTTCAGAATTTTCAAAGTTTCAGACAGCATGCACAAATTTCATCATATAAATTGTTATACTTCATGGAATTGAGTAAAGGATGACATTTTTACAATCTACACGAAATTTGCTAAAACTTCTCAGGCAAAATTAATTTCTAATTCGGCCTCTAACTAATTTTAATTCGCAGCTCAAGTTTCAGCTCCACATTTTCAGCATTTTCAGAGCAGCACGCACTAAAATTGACATAACTTTCAGCTGAATTAACGAAATTGAGTGATTCAAGTTGGAAATAAAAGATAAGTCCAGTACCCACAACTTTCTCTACAGTCAACCTAGCAGGAAATGCTCACAACTTGCTCGAATCAGTCAAGAACAGGAGCTACGAAATCTGCTCGAAAATCTGAATCTTTCCCCAAACCCTAGAATGGTTGTTCCCCACCCAAATCCCAAATCCTTACTCACCATAGCCCCCAACTCCACCATTTCTGCCCCCAAAATAAGGAAACACCAAACCCTAACCCTAGGGAGAGCCTCACCTCAAGGGAGTAGAGGTGGGAGAGGAGGAGCTGCACTTAGAGGCGGGAGGCCGGCTTGGGGAGGTGCTGGGAGAGGGCGCCACCTTGGAGAACAGCAGGGGAGGTGCCACCAAGGGGAGAAGCTGGAGGAGGCACAGCTTGAAGAAATGGCTAGTGGGGAGGGGAGGGATTTCGGTTTGGGAAGAAGTGTGGGGGAGGCTGCGGCTTGGTGAGGGGAAAAGAAGAAAAAAAAATGGTGGGGGCGGCTGGAGTTGGGAGGCAGGGAAAAAAAAGAATGTGCTGATTTTGCTCGCTGCTGACTCCAAATTCCTTTGCAATTTGTGCTCACTTGACCCCACTTGTAACAAGAAGGAGAACGGTTAAGTCCCCAAAATGCTTAGCTCTTAATTTTGGTTAAGTTTGGAAATTTTTCTAAGTGGCAGTTTAGAACATTGACTGAAGTCTGAGGTTGATCTCAAATGCGGCAAAAATTTTGGTTGGCGCTAATGTTAGCCACATGAGCCGATTTCGAACTTGGGGCCTTGACACAATCCGCGCTCGCCGAGCCTCGAGATGAATCTGCTGAGGGCGGCCATACGGCCAGTGAGGCACTGCACCTGCTTTACCGAACTTGTAGGGGCCATCTTTTCTATTGCCTCGATCTTCTCTGGTTCGGACCGACCCCCGAGCCCCCGATCATGTAGCCGAGCACCTTCCCAGAGGCGGCGCCGAACACGCACTTCTCTGGATTGAGCTTGATCTTGTACTTATTTAGGTTGGCGAAGGTCTCCCCAAGGTCTTGAACATGGTCGGCCTCGGCGAAGCTCTTGACAATGATGTCGTCCACGTAGACCTCAAGGTTGCGCCCGATCTGAGGCTCGAATGTCTTGGTCATCAGGCGCTGGAAGGTCGCGCCGGTGTTGCGGAGACCAAACGACATGGTCGTGTAGCAGTAGATCCCGAACGGCATGATGAACGATGTCTTGCCCTCGTAGTCAACCGCCAGCTTGATTTGGTGCTACCCAGAATAAGTGTCCAGGAAGCTTAGCAACTTAGCGTTCGCCGTGGAGTCGACGATCTAGTCGATGCGCGGGAGAGGGAAATTGTCCTTCGGGCATGCCGAGTTCAACCCCGTGTGATCCACGCACATCCTCCACTTCCCGCCTTTCTTTTGCATAATGACGGGATTGGCCAGCCATTCAGAGTAATCGATCTCACGAATGAAGCCAGCCTTCAACAGCTTGTCGAGATTCTCCTTGATTATGGCGATCTTCTCGGGAGAGAAGCGTCGTAACTTCTAGCGCACGGGCCGGTAGTCGGGCCGCACTTGCAGTCTGTGCTCGACCACCTCCCTTGGGACACCCGGCATATCCGCTGGCTCCAAAGTGAATATATCTTTGTTGGCGCGGAGGAGCGTGACGAGCTCGAGTTCCTATTTGGAACTTAGCTCGGCCAAGATGTGGATACACTTGGACAGGTCCCCCTCCTCGAGCGGCACAGCCTTCGTAGCCCCGCTGGGCTAGATGACCATCTTCTGGCGGATGACCTTAGTGGTCGCTGCTGGGCCCTGCTGAGGCATCATGCCGGCGAGGGCTAGGGCTTGAGACTCGCAACCGTTCACCTTTTTGAGGTCGCCGCGCACAGTGATGATGCCACCTGGCCCCAGGAGTTTCATGCAGCGGTGACCGTAGTGGTTGGGCACCAAGAACATGACCAGGGCGGGATGCCTGAGGATGGCGTTGTACGGGAGGTCACCCTCGACCACCTCGAAGGTGATCAGCTCGATGCGAAAATTATCCGAGGTGCCGAAGGTGACGGGTAGAAACACCTGCCCTAGAGGCATGGTCGAGCTCCGAGGAACGATTCCGAAGAAAGGAATCGCGATGTTCTTGACCTTCGACCGGGATATTTGCATCCGGTCGAGCACGCTAGCCAGCAGCAACTTGAGGGAACTGCCACCGTCGACCATGACCTGCCCGACCTTGGTGTTGCTGATGGTCGAGGTCACGACCAAGGCAGTCTTGAGGTCCTTGGACATACCTTGGGGGGCATCCTCCGACGTGAAGGTGATCGTCGCCCCGGCCCATTTGCAGGGCTGGTCCGCGGGCTTCCCGACGGCGGCCTGGTAGACCACGCGTGCGACATCCTTGATCTCGCTCGGACCGACACGCCGATGATCCGCCAAGATAACGCCGATCCAATGGTCGCCTTTGCCGAAATCTGTGTCGAGGTCGGCCCGGTCCTTCTCGTGATTTACCCTATCGGGTTGATCTCTCTTTGGGAGTGTGGGCATCTCCCTGCGTCCGTCGTAGAAGGCCTCGAGCTTGGCCTGCCAGGCCCTGCAGCCTCGCAGGTCGTTGTCGAAGTCCTGTGAAATAGGCAGAATTTACCTTCGTTGAACCGAGGCCGCCCAACAGGTCCTTGCGGGCGGTCATTGGCCTGCCGTGACGCAGACCGGCGATCCCCCGGCTGGGGTCGACGCTGCGCCTACTGGGGCCGTGGTTGATTTTGCTGAGGACGGGGCCTCTCCTAAGCTGAGTCCTGCACCTCCATGACCTCGCGGTGGCCGTCCGCCGAAACAGTCACCCGAGGTCGACCACCATCGCGCTTCCGGTCTCTCTTTCACTTCTTGGCGGCTGAGCCTTGGTCGACACCCTTGACGTTGGAGGGGTCGGCCTCGCCCGAATTAACATCGAGCTTACCCTGGTCGTAGTCGAGCTTCCAGCGAACCGCATTGTCCGCATCCGCGTAGCGCTGCGCCATGCGAAAAAGCTTGCCAACGGTGAGCCTCGCCGTAATCTCTAGGTCTTCGGTGAGGCGCCGGTTGCGAACGCTGAACTTGAAGGCCTTGATCACAACTTCGTCGGATACACTAGGGATCAGGTTCCTAGTGCGAATGAATCGCCGCATGAAGTCACGGAGGGGTTCGTTCTTTCCCTGGATCACTCGGTCTAGGTCCTTCTCCCTGCTGGGCCACTCGTAGTAGCTCTGGAAGTTCGAGCAGAGGGCGCTCTGAATTTGGCGCCACGAGTGAAAAGTAACTGGTTTCTGGTTGAAGAGCCAGGTGTGGGCAACACCGTCCCAGACAGTAGGGAGGTAGTTAGCCATCACGCACTCACGCCTCGCGCCAAAATAGCAAGCAGGTAGATCGACAGAACTCATCGGTTCTTCGTTTCACAAATCACTCGATCAAGGCGGCTTGAACGAGCCGCCAACAAGACCCACCGGTCGTCGCTTGAGTACGCCGCACAATCAGAGGTCGGAACAGGCACGCTGGGGAGGTCGCCGTCGCCGGCTTACCGCCGCCGACTCAAGGTCGAGGCTACCTCGGCGTCCCGACCTTCGGCGAGAGCGGTTGTGGCGCTGAGCGCGGGAGTCACCCAGGAGATATCGCAGGCGATCTTGGACCCTGCGGCGCCTAGGCGGGATGTCCAAGGAAAGGCTCCCAGACCTGCCGCTGTTCGAAGGTGAGCTGACGTAGCTTGGTTGACGCCTAACACCACTCGGGGCTGCGTCCACTAGGCGGCGACATGGTGGAGTCAGGGCACATCCCGGGGTCGTTGGCGAGAAGGTACCTCCTGCCGGGGAGGCGATCGGCGAGCGTGCCGGCATCGGCGCGATGAGTTGTCGTCACTTCTCAAGGAATGGATCCCCGAGTGGCGACTGGTGCTACGGAGGAATGACCTCTGTCGCGGCACGATCGAGCTCATCGGCCAGAGCACGGCCGAAGAGCTCCGACCTCACCCGGTTTGGATCAACCATAACCCGAGTGATAGCTCGGAGGCACTCTCCCGAGGGAGGGAGCCTGGGATGGCCGGACGAGGTGCCGGCCTTTTCCTGATCCTCTCGTCGGAGGGCAGTTATGGCCTGGTTGATGGCGACATGCACCATCCGACGAGCATCTTCAGGGGTCTGCGGGTCGCATTCCCCCTCCTCTCCGCCCGCGTCATGACTTGTAGCCATAAGAACGAGCTGATTGCGCAGCGGTGGTGAAGGAGAGAACAGGGACGTGGAGCTTCCATGCTCGGGAACCATGTTTGAACCCGAGCTCGTGGAATGTGTTGCTACAGAAGACGCCATACCTCCAAAGTTTGAAACATCTTCTGGACGAGCGAGCTGGCCCCACTTGGCGCCATTTGCCGATTTATTGGGATCGCCTGACCGCAAATATGAGAATGGGGTTAGTGTGAATGAGGGACCCAGAAAGCGCTTCGCTCAATGATGGATTGGACGTTGGTTAGGACGAGGCGTCGACGAGCAAGAGACAGGGAATTATACTGGTTCGAGCCCCCGTGAGGGTAACAGCTCTACTCCAGTCTTCTCCTAAGGTGGAGGAATTCACTAGCTGCAAGTACACAGAGTGTGGTTTACAGCTCGAGCTTGAGCGTCTTTTGGTGTGTCTAAAGGTCTACTGCTGGTATGCTTCTCCTTCCCTGCCATTCTGCTTCAGGAGACTTTATACCCCTCCTTGCTGTCGCCGAAAACGGCCGGAAGAGATTCTCGGGACGGCATGGCGGTATTGAAGACATATGCCGCAACCGTCATGATCTGGGCGCCCACGCTCGCTTTTGACTCGGGACTTCGGGTCTTGGTAACCACCGAGTAATGCATCGCCGTCGACGATCGATCGCCAACCGCAAGAAATGAGGTAGGGTCAAGACGTTACGGACCCGAAAGCAGCTTTCGCTTTAACGAGGAAGAGAGTAAGCGTGACGGAAGGTCGAGCAAGACGACAACGAGCACGAGACAAGGGTTTATATCGTTCGAGCCTCAGAAGGTAATAGTTTATCTCCAGCCGCTTTGCGGCGATGATTCTTGTTATACGGTGTACAAGGAAGCGCCATAACTCAAGACAAGAATGGTGATTCCTAGCTCGAGCCGCGTGGTGTTGTGTTTATGCTTGTGTCTCCGGAGCTCATGCGCCCTGGCCTTTATACTCCCTTCAGACGCAACGGCCGGAGCCATCCCTGAAGAGGCCTTCGGCACCTTGAGGGCCGGCAGAAGAATTACCCCTCGAACTTGTCGCGACACTCCGAGTCATCCCCACGACCCGCCCTCCGCAACTGCTACCAAATGCCGATCCAAATCCTGTATGACTAAGGCTTCAAACGAGACTCCGCCGAGCTCAAGGTTGTGCGGGTCGAGCTCGGCACACCCGCCGAGGTCGAAAGCACCCCTGGCGCACTCCTAGGTCGTGGTCGGGCCTTCCGAGCTTGGGGATCCGCTGACCGCACGCCGCCGGGCCAAGGAGTACCCAGCCTCGTCAGCCTAGCCCCAGAGGCTCTAGGTCGGAGGAACCCTAGGACGCACCTCGAGCCTTATTCTCAAGACGACAAAACCTTCGCGCAGTCTTGACTCCTTGGTCGAGGCTCATGAGACCACAAGGCAAGTCTTCTGGCCTCGACACCTGGCGACCTTCGGACTTCTCGATGTTGGTATGGATGTGAATGGTTGGCGGGCACCTGGCAGCGTCTCGACTTCAAGCCCTAATTGCGCTCATCAAATCACGGTTGGCACGCCTTTTGAGGCGCCGTGGACTGGATTTTATCGTGTTTCGGTTTACAAACCCAGCGCCGCATCTTCATTAAAAAGATCTCGCTCATGTGCCCTTCGCCTTCAAGCCTCCTCGCCCGAGCAAGGCCCTTCCTTGTCGCTCCCTCGACCAAGCGCACTGCAGCGCCATGTCCAAGCTTGGAAGGAGCACCCTGTCGTCCGCGAGGATGAAAGAGCTTGAGACCCTGGGGATAGTCGACCCGGGACATGGCGGTTCGGGCGGCGAGACCGAACTCGCCTGTGGATGATGAGATCGCTCGCACCGAGCATTATGCCCTCCTCGCTCAAGCGGACTCCGTGAGAGTGACTTCGTATGACGCCCTCTCAAGCCGCGAATAGAACTCATCAACTGTACCAAATTCCGCCCCACGCCGCCATCTTTTCCCATCTCAGGCGAGGGGTTCCTCGAATCCTCCCCACCCCTCGCCGTTTTTTCGCTATTACTCCCTATTCCGCTCCGGGAAGGACCCGTGGTCGGGTGCTCAGATTCGACTTCGACTGGCTCAAATGGCTTTTCCCGGCACACCGCCGGATTCACTTGGCCCTCGCCCGAGCGGTGGTTCTACTCAAGAAAGGGGTGCACGGGCTCGCATGCACGAGGGGCCCGCCACCGAGAAGAAGGAGACCCCGAGCCTCAAGATCTCGATGTTAACGAGGAGGCCATCGCTGCCATACATATTCTGCGCCACGCTGGTATCCTCACCGGCAGAAATCGCCGTCGACTTCTCAAGCGAACCGTGTCCTCTCTGCGGAGGAGGAGCACCCGTTTACGAGATTACGGGCGCGATTTAACCCACTTGTGATGGCACGACAGCAAGGCCTTCGCCTTAGAACTCTCGCCAAAACCCATCCTCCGGCCTTTTACCGACAAAGCCCATGTTCTGCAAAGCACCGAAGAATCCTGGTCTCCGATGATGTTCGAATGTTAGGGATGTCGGGCGCATGGGTATTCCTTGATGATCCGGTCCCAAAGAACGATTTCGCCGAAGGCCGAGGTCGCCCCGACCTTGCCTTTAGCGAAGGCCCCTCCGACCCACGCAAGTTCTCGAGGACCACTGTGAGCCGCTTTGACACGCCTAAGAGGATGTTTCGCACACGGCGGGGGCAAGAGCAAGAAGGGGAAGAAGAGGCCTCCCCCGGCCTCGGCAAGCCGTCAGGAGGCAAAGAAACCTCACGCTGAGTGGGGGGACCGCGCCACGGTAAGGGCCCTTCTCGTGGAGCCCCCGAGCTCGAGTTCATGTGCCTTGTAGTTTGATGAGCTTTTGCCCCTTTGCAGCAGAGGCAGTAGCCGCCAGTCTTCGGTGCTCCCTCGCTCCAGAGCCTTGCTCGGGCCCCCGCCAAGCGAGCGATAAGGGATGCCCGGCCTCGAGATCTGTGTCGCGAGGACGCCAGAAGCATGGCGCCTCCGTGATCGGGGCAACACGGCCTTCGACGACCTTCGGCGAGATGGAGGCCGTGACCTGTAAATTCCTCGGCATTTCGGCCCGCCTGCCCTTTCAGATCTTTCCGCTTAGTGCATGCTTTTGATCGAGACCTCGAGCACCGAACTTGAAACTTTCCCGCTTTTGACGATGGTCGTTGTCCAGTATGCAGTCCGAGTCCGAGGAGGAGAACGCCGAGCCGGGTTCCCGCCATGATCATCGCCGGACACGCACTCCTTCGGGCCAGTCCCTTGTCGGCGAGTTCTACCAAGGGCTCAACGACTCGTCCGAAGAAAACGAGCCCGCGGTCAGCGGGGACTACAGCACGGGCGAGGCCCACGACTTTGATGTCGTCGACGAGCTCCCCGAAGCCTCTGTGAGGGAGGACACTCAGGGCCTCGAGGCCACATTTGAAGTAGCCTCCAAAACTCCACCAGCCACGATCGCCCAAGGCCGAGGTCAGCGACCTCGCCGGGTCACCGGGGTGATCAGTCGTGGAAGCTCGCAGACTTCCCGGCCCGATCGCGGCCGAGCGCTGAGGTCGCGGCATCCCAGGCCACGGAGGTTGAGAACGCCGAGGCGGGTCCGGCTGCCATCCCCTTGGCACCGGAGACGAGCGGGACCCCAGCCGTGGAGGTCGGGGCTAGCACTGCCGCTATGCCCTCCTCTGTCGATGGCCTTAACCCACCGGAGGGGGCAGCGGATAACTGTTACCCCGGGGGACTCGAGTCCCGCCTGCGCGCCATCGGTGGTCGTGGGTCGATCCCAAGACCGCATGGCAGCCGAGGAGGAGGAGGAGATCCCTCGCGATCGAATTGATGATCGTGAGGAATTCACCCGTGCACGCCTGGAGGGGCATCTCCACGAGGTAAGGGTTTTCTCGCACACTTCATAGCTCGCAGTTTGGCCTTCTTGTCCCCTCTCATTTTTGGGCCACCCTTTTCATTGCGAAGGTAATCGACCATGCCTCTCGAGGGCTACAAGGCCTTCAAGAGCATACGGTCGTGCTGAAGAGTCTCCTTGACGTAGTGGAGGCGCGGGAGGCTGAGCGCGACAAGCTCGTCTGGACTATTGAGGTCGAGCAGGGGGAGCTCGAGCAGAAGGCCCAAGAGCTCGATGATCTACGCCGGACGATGAGGGCGCAGGAGATAGCCCACGCGGCAGAGCTCGAGCAGGCGAGGACCTCTGAACGTGACCACGGTTTTAAGGTCAGGAGCAGAGCGCGCGACGCTAGCCAAGGCGCCGAGGCCGAGCGGGCCAAGACCGAAGCTCTGGAGAAGGCTTCCGCGGAGGCGTCGACTCCCGAGCTCAAGGCCAAGATACTCCAGCTCGAGGAGGAACTTGGGCGCATCAACAAGACGCTTGAAACCGAGCAGGCCAAGGTAAAAGACTTGGAGAAGGCCGCTGCAGAGCAGGCACACTCCACGACGAGGGCGCCCGCCGAGCTTGAGGCAAAAATCCTCGAGCTTGAGGGGAAGCTCGACCGTGCCACCAAGGCGCTCGAGGTCGAACGTGCTAAGGTCGAGGCGCTGGAGAAGGCTCCCGTGAAGTCGCCTCTTGGGCCCGAGACCAAGGTCCCCGGGCTCGGAGAGAAGCTCGAGCGCGTCGGCAAAGCAGCGAAGAGTGCCCTGGCTTAGCTTGAAGAAGAGCGACGTCGAGCCGTGGATGCTTCCCAGCAAGCCCTCCAGCTCCAGGGGGAGATCGCAACCCTGAAGGCAAAGGTGGCCCAGCTCGAGCAGGAAAAGCTTGCCCGCGAGATGGCTGACCTGTAGAGAAACATTAAAAAGCAAGGAATGTACTAACAGAAGGGGTTTGTTTTTGGTGTACAAAGAAACCTCGCCCCTGTTGTGAATTCGTGGTTTGGGGATACTTTGAAGTCTCTCCTCTTTTTTTTTTGCTTTGCTTGTTTGCCGTGTCTGCGTTCTTTTAGGTCGCAAGCGCCGGTAGGGTAGCCTTACCCAGCCCCCGTTCCGAGGTCGAGCGACGCGTGCCTTGGGCACAAGACGTAGATGCGGACGAGAGGCCACGACCTGCAAAGTTGAGGAACAATTCGCAAAGGTAGAGGACATAAAGTGAACATCGTGAAGTAGACTAGCGTTCGAGCGGTCCTCACGACCATGCGCATCGCTCGACAGCTAAAGCGGCGAGGTTCTCAGCTCGAGCCCGGGCACAGGGAGGAGCTAGATCGCGAAGAGGTTCGGCTTACGTTTAGCTCATCCGCTGGGGGTGAGCGTCAAACCTGCGTCACTTAGACTAGGAGTAAATGCGCTTCGCACGAAGGTCGTGTTCGAAAAAGAAAGGAGGAATCGCCGGAAAAGAATAGCAACATAAGTGGAAGCAAATAAAAAAAGTGGAAAAACCAGCTTTATTGAAATGTGAGGCATAGAGGTTACACATAAAACTTCCAAAGCTGATCTATGTTCCACGAGCTAGAGAGCCTTCATCCATCGGCGTCGCTAGCCAGAGTAAGCCCCCGCGGCGATCTGCTGAAACAACTCTATAGGGCCCTCCCACCGGGATAACTTGTTGGTGCCGACGAGCTCAATCCGCCTCAAGGCTAGATCCCCAACAAGGAGCTTCCTAGGTCGCATCGACCGAGACGCATGTCTGCGAAGAGCTTGCAGTAGTGCGCTGATCGTGAAAGCAAAGGCACGGCATCTTACTTCTTCTCGCGAGGGTGAGGTCGAGAGACCGTTCGTCAGGCTCGAAGTCGACTTGGTCGACTGCTGACTCGGCAGAGCCCAGTGACCTCGGGAGGCGGATTTGCTTCTGCATCAACACGTAGCTGGTTCGGCTTGTCGTGGGTACGAATAGACCATAGGACGGTGGGAAGTTCGCCCACCTGTGCCTTGCCGTGATCGACGAGCTCATCTCGCGACTCGCTTTTGACGCCTCGACAATTTGCCCATAGCGCTGCTCACGCCTCCGCTGTTCGGGGTGAGCCACCGGCGAAGCAGATTTTGATGCCGAGGTCCTCGCAAAACTCCCCGAATAACTCATTTGTAAACCGAGTACCGTTGTCGCGATAATTTTGCATTGAACCCGTGACCGTGACCACGAACAAGCGGAAGAAACGAACCGCCACCCGAAAGAAGCTTATGGTCGAGACTGGTTCAGCTTCGATCCACTTGGTGAAGGTGTCGATAGCGACGAACAGAAACTTCTTCCCCCCGGTTGCTTGAGGAAAAGGACCGAGGATGTCCAAATTTCTGTGTCGAGAAGGGCCACGCGAGCGGGATGGTCTGGAGCGCGTAGGCGGGTTAATGCGACTTCCGGGCGTGGAATTGGCAGGCTCGGTAGGTGCGGACGATATCACGAGCATCCTGAAGTGCCGAGGTCCAATAGTACCCCATGCGGAAGGCCTTCCCGACCATTGTCCTGGTTGAAGAGTGCGCCTCACAGAGGCTTGAGTGAATGTCATGTAGTAGGTACTTACCCTCCTCCGTGGAGATGCACGCGTCAGATGCGGAAACATTGCGCTCAGAAGCTCTCCTCGACAAGCGCAGGCTGCATCGCCGGTGCTTGATCCGCTCCTTCGGCAGGTCGGGGCAGTCACCCGGCAAGGAAATTGTGGATGGCCTCGCCCAGAGGGGGTACCTTCGACCATGGCGAGCGCGACCTCTTGGTCGGAGATTGACGGGCCGCCATTGCGTCTCGTGATGACGCCGTAGGGACGCCGCACATCGGAGGAGCCGAGCTTGGAGAGGAGTCCGCTACCGGAGTTGTCCTTCCGGGATGTGTTTGAGCTCCAAGTTCGGAACCACTTCTCCATCTTGCGCGCCTCGGCGAGGTACTTTGCCATCGAAGTCTCCCCGAGCATCGGTAGTCCTTGTTGAACCGATTGATAACGAGCCGAGTCACCTTCGGACCAAAGCGGCGACGCCAAGGCCTTGCAAGCTCGCAACCCTGCCAAGAGAGCCAGATTTCGCCAAATTGTTGGTCGCCGAGAAGCCAAAACGAATTACGTACCACAACTTGTCGCCGCACGGGGTGAGGATAAGGATCCTAGCCCCGAGCGCTTGAAGGACCTCGAGCCGTCAAGAACATGACCTGTGGCTTTTCCTCTTCTACCGGCTCGGGAGCTGGCTGCGACGCTCGCTTTCGACCACAAAGTCGGAAAGCACTTAGACTTTATGGTCGCGGCGTGCCACGACCTGAATGTCGAACGCCGCTAGCTCCATGGCCCACTTGGCGATTCGCCGCCGCCTCCGGGTTCCTCAGATGTCCCCGAGTGGGAAGTTGCTCGACGCACCACTGAGTGCGCCCGAAATAGTGCCGAGCTTGCGCTGGGCCATGAGGAGAGCATATAACAGCTTCAGACTGCGGGTAGCGCCTTCGGGCAGGCAAGACCTCGCCGACATAATAAATGGGGTGTCATTGAGGCCCTGCTCCACCACCAGACGGCACTAATAAAGATGGGGGGTGGCGCGAGATATAGCAGTAACTTCTCACCAGGTTGTGGCGTTGTAAGGAGGGGTGGGGACGACAGGTACGCCTTTAGGTCATCGAAGGATCGTTGGGCCTCTGGAGTCCATTCGAAGCCCCCGTGCTTGCACAAGGTTTGGAAGAATGGGAGCCCGCGCTAGCCGAGCCTCGAGATGAACCTGCTGAGGGTGGCCATGCGGCCAGTGAGGCTTTGCACCTGCTTGATCGAGGTCGGGGGTGCCATCTTCTCGATCGCCTCGATCTTCTCCGGGTTTGGACCAACCCCCGAGCCCCCGATCATGTAGCCGAGCACCTTGCCGGACGCTGCGCCGAACACGCACTTCTCGGGGTTGAGCTTGATCTTGTGCCTGTTCAGGTTAGCGAAGGTCTCCTCGAGGTCGCGAACGTGGTCGCCTCGGCCGGGCTTTTGATGATGATGTCGCCCACGAGACCTCAAGGTTCCACCGACCGGGGCTCGAAAGTCTTGGTCATCGACGTTGAAAAGTGGCCTCGTGATTGCGCAGACTCAAATGACATGGTCGATAGCAATAGGTGCCAAACGGCGTGATGAAGGAAGTCTTGTTTCGCCGTCGACCGCCATTTTGATCCTGGTGGTATCCCGAGTAAGCATCCAAGAAGCTCAAAGATCTTGGCATTCGCGTGGAGTCCACGATCCGTCAATGCGCAGAAGCGGAAGTTGTCCTTCGCAAGCCGATTTCAACCCGTATGGTCGACGCACATTCTCCACTTTCCTCCCTTCTTCGCAGACGATGACCGGGTTGGCCACCACTCGGAGTAGTTAATCTCATGAATGAAGCCGCCTTCAAGAGCTTGTCAAGGTTCTCTTGATGATCGCGACTTTCTCCGAGGAGAAGCAACGCAGACTTTTTGGCGCATGTGTCGAGCCGATCCCACCGCGGCTTTGTGCCGAATCACCTCCTCGACGCCGGGCATATCCGCGGGCTCCTGCTTAATATACCCTTGTTGGCGCTGAAGGAAGGTGACGAGCTCGAGTTCCTATTTGGATCTCAGCTCATCGGAGACGTGAACGCACCTGGTCGGGTCGCTCTCGTCGAGCGGCACGGCCTTTGTTGCCCCGCTAGGTTGTATCACCGCCTTCTGGCGGGCGTTCTTCGTCGTCTCCTCCTGACCGCGCTGGGGCAGCATGCCTGCAAGAGCCAAGGCCTTGGTCTCACAGCCATGCGCCGCTTATAGGTCGCCCCGCACGGTAATGACACCGCTGGGGCCAGGTTACTTCATGCACCGATGGCCATAATGGTTGGCAGCCATGAATTTGACCTAGGCAGGTCGCCCGAGGATGGCATTGTACGGGAGGTCACCCTCGACCACCTCGAAGGTGATCAACTCGGTGCGAAAGTTGTCCGAGCCGCCGAAGGTGACGGGCAAGACAACCTACCCCAAGGGGGTGGTCGAGCTCCCGGGGACTATCCCGAAGAATGGTATGGTGATGCTCTTGACCTTCGACACAGGAATCAGATCCGATCGGCGCTCCCTTCCGCAGAAGTTGAGAGCTGCCGCCGCCGATCATGACACGCCCGACCGTGGTATTGCCGATGGTCGGGTCCACGATCAAGGCGGTCTTCAAGTCTCGGGCCATACCTGAGAGCGCGTCCTCTGTAGAGAAGGTGATGGTGGCTGACCCACTTGCGGTCGCTCGACGAGGCTTCCGGCGCGACTGTAGATGGTCATGGCGCCTTGACTCTCGCGCTGTAGGCCGATGAGCCATGAGCCGAAGATGGCGTCGATCCGGCGCTTCGCCTTCTTTGGAACTCGGATCGAGATCATCGTGCGCCAGGCGGCATTCACCCGTCGGGTGGTCGTCGTCGCCGGGAGCATGGGCATCTCACCCCGCCCATCGTAGAAGGCGTCTAGCAATACGCCAAGCCTGCAGTCCGCGGTCGTGGCCGCCGCACTGTGGAAAAACAGAACTTTGTTTTGTCATACCCCGCGCTCGGCGGCCCGGCCGCCGAGCATCGGCCCGTCGGGACCGCACGTTAGCCTCCTCTGCTGGGCCGGGCTCTTACGCTGGAGGTCGGGGTCGACCTTGGCGAGGTTTAGAGTCCTCCCGAGCTTGGCCCCGGACCTCGAGGACCTCGCACTGGCCATCCGCCGAGACGATCACCCGCGGTAGCCCTCCGCCACCTCTGCGATCGCGCTTCCGCTTCTTGGTGGTGGTGCCTTGGTCGGCGCCCCTGGAGTTGGACGGGCCGGCCTCTGTTTGGTTCAGACCAAGCTTACCTTGGTAAGAAGTCGCGTTTCAGCGGGCGGCATCGTCCGCGTCCGATAGCGCTCCGCCATGCGGAAAAGTTTGTTAATGGCCGAGCCTCGACGTGATCTCCAGGTCTTCGGTGAGATGTCGATCACGGACCCCGAACTTGAAGGCCTCGATGACGGCCTCGTCAGAAATGCTCGGGATCAGGTTTCTTGTGCGGATGAATCGCCGCACAAAGTCGTAAGATGGCTCATTCTTCCCCTGGATGACCCGATCCAGGTCTTTCTCCCTGCCCGGCCGCTCGTAACAACTCTGGATGTTGGAGCGAAGGGCGCTCTGGATCTGGCGCCACGACCTGAAGGAACCGGGTTTCTGGTTAAAAGCCAGTCCTCGCGCCTGGCCCAAACCGCGGTGGGAGGTAGTTTGCCATTACTGAGCTCGTCCCCTCCGCCGCGGGATAGCGGTCGAATAGATGGACAAGAACTCGTCAGGGTTCTTGGTCCCGTCGAAGCGCTTGACGGTCGCGATGGCTTGAACCGTGTCGGCCACGCGACGCGACGAAGGCCGTCGAGTCGCCATGCACCAGTAGGGCGACAGTGCACCGGTCGTGGTCGTCGCCGACAAGATCCTCTCGGCCGCCGACTCGAGTCGAGGCCGCCCGGCGTCTGACTTTGTGGTGGAACGACCATGGTGCCGCACGGAATCACTGGTTGGTAACGCAGCGTCCTGAACCCTCTGGCGCCGGGCGGGAACATCCTCGAGAGGTCGCGCATCCTCTCGCCGGTCGACTTCGGTGTGGCTTGGCTCGGGCTTTGGTCTTGGTCTGGTGTGCCAGCATGGGACGGCGTCTGTGTCAAGGCCTTGTCCCGAGCCCGGTGCTCGGGAGCTAACTCTCTTGGCGGAGGCATCCGGTGGAGTGCTTGAGCGGCGGCGCGATGTGTTATCATTGCTTCTCTGGGAGGCGGGTCCCGAAAGTCTTGACTTAGGCGCCACGGAGGCGGCCTTTGTCGCAGCCGATCGAGCTCTTCGCCGGGGGCCGACCAAAGAGCTCGACCTCGCCCTATCGGGTCGGCCATGACCGGGCGAGAAGCGCGGAGGCGCCCCGTAGGGGCGAGCCACAGGTGGCTCGAGAAGATGTCTTGGCCTTCTCTGGGCCTCCCATGGGAGAGGCTATGGCTGAGCAGTTGATGGCAACCTGCACCATCCGGCGCGCTTGGGGTTTGCGATCATGGTCATCGCATTTCCCTCGGTGCCTTGACCGCCCGCCACGTAACGCGTCTTTGCCGGCGGCGGTGGTGAGGGCGTGAAACAGGACACAGAGTCGAATCGTGCAGGAAAGTCCGCTCGATGACGGCGCCATGCTCTGGAGTCTGGTGTCGTTCTGCGAAGAGCAAAACAATCGGGCCCCACGGTGGGCACATTTGTCGACGATCGGATCGCCAACCGCAAGAAATGAGGTAGGGAATTCAAGATGCGTTCACGGGACCAGAAGCGTTCGCTTCGAGCGGAGGAAGAGAGTAAGCGTGACGAAGGTCGGAGCAAGACGACAACGAGCACGAGACAAGGGTTTATACTGGTTCGAGCCCCTGTAAAGGTAATAGCTCTACTCCAGTCGCCTTGCGGCGATGATTCTTGTTATACGGGTGTACAAGGAAGCGTTTACAACTCAAGACAGTAATGGTGATTCCTAGCTCGAGCTGCTGTGTGTTGTGTTTGCGTTTGTGTCTCTGGAGCTCATGCGTCCTTGGCCTTTATACTCCCTCTGTACGCAACGGCCGGGAGCCATCCTCGGGAAGAGGCCTTCGTGCACCTTGAGGGCCGGCAGCAACTACCCCCGAACTTGTCGCGCACTCCGAGTCATCCCCACGACCCGCTCTCTGGCAACCGTCAGTCAAATGCCAGATCCGAAATCCCAGGGCGGACCAAGGCTTCAAACGAGACCCCGCTCGAGCTCAAGGTCATGTGGGGTCGAGCTCGGGCGCACCGCGCTCGAGGTCGAGCACCCCAGTGCGCACCCTAGATCGTGGTCGGGGCCTTCCGAGCATGGGGATCCGTTGACCGCACGCCGGCCGGTCAAGGAGTACCCAGCCCTCGTCACACGCCCTCAAGCCAAAGTCGAGGTCATGCGGGAACGGGACCCCCGCCGCCCAAGCTCGAGGCCATGTGGGAATCAACATTGCTTAGGTCGTGGTCGTGGGCCCTTGCTGCATTGTCTCGAGCTAGGGACCCTATTGACTGTGCATTGGCTTGTCAGAGATTTCCCAGTCCACGTCACAACCTGACTCGGTAGGGAACATGATCCACATCCTTAGCAAACCAAAGACCGGAAATGCTCTCAACCATGCACATTACATAGGGAGCAAATCCACAGCTGCTACGCGGGCTAAGTGAGTTGAGGCGGATCTCCTGCCAGATAAAATCAAAAACATCAAAGGGTCTGGATCCCTCACCAATCCTCAGAAGCAGGTTCCTCGAGTAGGAACTGATGTTGGTAGCATCTCCTTCTTTGGGCCACAGGGTCTTCCGAAGCAATTTGTACAAAATAGCATAAAATGGCTTCAAACCCTTTGTTGTTCCAAGCTTGAAGTTTTGGCTCTCATCATATAGGGGACCCAAGTCATTTATGCCAAAGGACTCAGGAGTGTGAAGTTATCTAGATTATCCCATCCTTCAGTAGAGAAGCCCAAGCAATTAGCAAACTGAGCATTGGTCACACAGTAGTAGAGCCCATCCACCATAAACCACATCGTGCTCTCCTCATCAGTGTCAATGTAAAGTGTGGCATAGAATTGTGCCACCACTTCATTGTTCCATTTGCATTTAAAAGACATGACATCCTTCAGGTATGACGCTCATAGGCTGCAATGACTTCATTAAACACGGTGTCCTCCTGCTGCGCCATATATTCCCAATCAATATACTGCATGAGAGCCACTGGGTTCTTCTTTTCTACTATCACTGAGTCATAGAAATCCTGCTGAAAATGATTCCAAAATCTCTTGTCCACATAATCCTCCTAGAGATACAACAATGGATCTTGGCTTCTGTACTGACAGACTTCTTTTTCTCTCCCATGACCAATGCAATAGTCTATCTTCTTCTTGGGAGTTACACCCATCGGAGTCATACGCATGGACGGGTGAATCTGCAATGGACCAATCAGTTGCCCGGCCCTGCGCTGTTCTGCACATTTTGCTGCCCCCAATCTTGGCATAGCAGCTCAAGGATCCTCTGCACTACTGCCCTGACCATAACCACCTTGCCCTTGCCCAGAAGCAGCAGTCTGAAATCTTTGGTTCTTTTTGCGAACCGCCAAACACTTCTTTCTTCCTGCTGACGGAGCTGGAGGAGACTCCGAAGGTGAATCGGAAGGAGAATCCGTAGGGGCAGTGGGAGGATACATAGAGGAGCCGCCAGCGGGGTGATCATGCTTCGCCTTCTTTTTGATTTGGCGAGATTGGCGAGGAGAAGGATTGCTACCCTGAGAAGGATCCATTCTATAGGTATACAAGGTGACGAATACTTATACCAGGGGTACCCCACAGCAAGGTATACTTCTATTTCAAGATCGTTTCTCTCTCAGTCATTTGGACATGGCGGCGAGATTGGCAGCGATACAGAGTGCTGGAGGGGGTATTACCAAAGTCTCCGCCCCTCACAGATGGGATTATCACTGAATATTGATCGAAACACCAAAAGGGCCATCTTAGGCCCTGTTCTGGCCAAAGGCCTCGTTGGGCCATGAAGGATCCTCGGCCTCGCTCAAGCCTACCAGGGGCGCTCCGACCTGGCCACAGGTCGGCCGCTCCCACAGGCTCTGACTTGCCCCGGGTCGGGAGCTCCCGTAAGCTTCGACCTGGCCTCGGGTCGAGAGCTCCCGCAAACTCCGACCTGGCCTCGGGTCGGGAGCTCCCACAGGCTCCGACCAGGCCTCGGGTCGGGAGCCCCCGTAGGCTCCAACCTGGCCTCAGGTCGGGAGCCCCCGCAGGCTCCAACCTGGCCTCAGGTTGGGGCCCCAACAAGCTCCAACTCGGCGACCTCCGCCGCGTCGCCGGTCGGCCCCAAGCTGGTCACCTGCCCCGCGAACACGACGGCCATGCTGGGGCAGGTGGCTCCTTCCCAAGGTGGCCAGGGGGCCGCCAAAGTCAAGCACCGGTCGCTTCACCCCGTCATGCGTAGTGGAGAGATGCGCTCCCTCCCGAGGCCACGCCAGAGCGCAGCGTGACGGCGTCAGCATCTAACAAGCGCACAGATGGCAGGTGTGCGCCTTCCCGACGGAATGCTGCCCGTTGTGTCTACCAACCCAGCATGGGATAAACAGGAATCTGTCAGTCATCAAGACCGAAGACCGGGACTCCCGGGCGTAGCATACCCCTACTTTTCTTTTCCAAACTCCCGTGTAACCTGCCCCCTCCGTCTATATAAAGGGAGGCAGGACCCTCAGGGAGGGGGGTCGGATCCATTCGGACATCCATCGGTCGACCAATCGGTCAAACATACAGACGAACACCCTTATCTTCCCCGAGCTCCTGAGCTCTCCCACTCGGACGAGCGCTGAAGGCCAGGCCTTAGCCCTCGCTTGTAATATCACGCAGTCCACTGCACCCCGAATCAATACATAACCACCACACGAAATGGAAGTAGGGACGTTCAGCCCGAACCAGTATACATCTCGGGGTCTCTGAGTCAACCATTCAAGGAGAGGGAACGCGCGGCCCCTAGACTTACAAATTTACTTGCCGGTTTCACGAAACACCGACACAAGGGTAGAAACAAAATTAGACTCTAATTATAACCTAGATGAATATTATAGGGTTGAAATGAACTCACACACTTCGGATAGTCCGAAGTTATCTTCGGACAGTCCGAAGTTTTATTCAGATAGTCCGAACACATGTTCGGACACTCCGAATAGGAACTCGGACAGTCCAAGGTGAACGCCCACAAACCCTAAATTGTTCAAACTAGACAATAATCAACCAAATTTAGAGCTAATCACGGGGAGACTATCCTAGCAAGGCCTAGGACAATCTAGAATTGAAGGATTTGCAAAAGGAACGAGGAAATAGCCGAAATTTGAGATAGATCAAACCAACCTTTTGGAGATTAAAAATGGTGTTCTCGAGACAAATCTAGGGCAATGAAGCGATGGAGATGAACCCCTTGCCCTTGAGGAAGATCTTGGAGCCACCAACTGCAAGAATTCTGGCCAAATCTCAAGATCCAAGAGGAGGGGTGGTGAAGATGAGAGAGAATGAAAGTTGGGAAGTGAAAAAGAGGAAAAGGGGAAGAAAAAGGTCGGGCTGGGTTAAATAGCCCGAGACCCCACTTCGGACAATTCGAATAGTTCAGACAGTCCGAACAGATTTTCGGACAATCCGAGCTGACTTTCTCAAGATGGCTGAAAACAATGGATTGAAGGACTCCGGAGCGAGAAAGAGGTGAGAGGGCCTAATGAGTCAAGTCATCAAGTGATCGGCAAGCCACACAACCAATCAAACCATGATCACAAGATGATTGACAAGATCCGAAGATCAAAAATCAATTAACACTGGAAAATGAAGAGAAATAAAATGAATCAAATTTTTCCAAAACATTTTCCACTCATCACCCAATTGTATGCACATTTCAAGCCAAGTTGCGAGAGTCCAAGATATTTAGCCCACTTCTCAACTCATAAAATCTTTTTTCATCTATAGACTTGGTGAAAATATCGGCTAATTGATCGTTTGTGCTCACATGTTGAATATCAATATCGCCTTTAGTGGAATGATCTCTTAAGAAATGATAGCGAATATCGATATGCTTTGTGTGGGAATGTTGGACGCGATTGTTGGCAATTTTTATGGCGCTCTCATTATCACACAAAAGTGGGACATGGTTATAGGTTAGGCCATAATCATTTAGAGTTTGTCTCATCCAAAGCAATTGGGTACAACAACTCCCGGCCGCTATATACTCAGCTTCGGCTGTGGATAGAGCTATGGAATTTTGTTTCTTAGAGGACCACGAGACAAGAGATCTTCTTAGAAATTGACAAGTCCCCGAAGTACTTTTTCTATCCACTTTACATCTGGCATAATCCGCATCGGAATAGCCAACTAATTCAAATGAAGAACCTTTTGGATACCAAAGCCCAAAATGAGGAGTGTGCACTAAATATCTCAAGATTATTTTCATGGCCACCATGTGGCATTCTTTAGGAGCGGCTTGAAATCGGGCACACATGCACACACTAAACATGATATCGAGCCTAGATGCACAAAGGTGAAGGAGAGAACCAATCATCAAACGATATACCTTTTGGACGACCGGTTTACCTTCTTTATCGAGGTCAAGGTGTTCGTTGGCTTGCATGGGCGTCTTGATTGGCTTGGCGTTCTCCATACCGAACTTCTTCAACATGTCCTTGATGTACTTGGTTTGGCATATGAAGGTTCCTTCCTTGAGTTGTTTGACTTGAAAACCGAGGAAGAACTTCAATTCGCCCATCATGGACATCTCGAACCTCTTAGTCATGATCCTGCTAAACCCCTTGCACAATTGTTCATTAGTAGACCCGAATATAATGTCATCAATATATATTTGACAAACAAATAAATCATTATCAATGTGCTTAATAAAGAGAGTAGTGTTGGCCTTTCCGACTACAAAACCTTGTTCTAGAAGAAAATCTCGAAGACATTTGAACCATGCTCTTGGTGCTTGTTTGAGTCCATATAGTGCCTTGTGTAGGAAGTAGACATGGTCCGAAAAGTTTGGATCCTCGAAGCCGGGTGGTTTCTCAACGTAGACCATCTCGGAAAGTGATCCATTTAGTAAGGTGTTTTTACATCCATTTGATATAACTTAAAATCATGGTGAGTAGCAAAGGCAAGTAATATTCTAATAGATTCAAGCCTAGCTACAGGAGCATAAGTTTCATCGAAATCCAAACCTTCGATTTGTGTGAAACCTTGAGAGACCAACCGGGCTTTATTTCTAGTCACTACTCCATGCTCGTCTTGCTTGTTCTGAAACACCCATTTGGTTCCAATTACGTTTTGCTTGGGCCTTTCGACAAACTTCCACACTTGATTCCTCTCGAAATTTTTTAGCTCCTCTTGCACAGCCATCACCCAATCCGGATCTTGTAGTGCTTCTTCTACCTTTAGTGGCTCAAGAGAAGAAACAAACGAGTAAAATTCACAAAAATTTACAACTCGAGATCTAGTGAATACTCTCTTGTTAATATCTCCGAGTATGTTGTCGACTGGATGATCTCGTTGTATGCTTTGATAAACTCTTAGATGAGGGACAGTGGCATTGGTTCTTTGAATAGGTTCCTCATCGTCTTGAGCGTTGTTCGAGCCATCTTGTGCTTGCATTGAAGAAGAGGGAGCATCACCCGGAGCATCCAAGTTTGCATCTGGACTCTTAGGACTAGTTCGGATATTCTAAGTCTTATCCCGGACATTTTGAGTTGGAGTGCTTGGGGTTGCTTCTTGCTCAATTGGTCTCACTTCCCCAATGGCCAATTTCTTGATTGCTTCGCACGGTGGTTCTTCCCTATCAATCACAGCATGATCAACTTGTTCTACTTGAGAACCGTTAGTTTCATCGAATGTTACGTCACGCGAGATTTCAACTACACCAGTGGTGTTGTTGAAAACTCGGTATGCGTAAGCATTTGACCCATAACCAAGTAAGAAACCTTCATCTACTTTAGGAGCAAATTTAGAAGATTTAGCTCATTTGTTAAGGATATAGCATTTGCTTCCAAAGACTCGAAAGTAGGAGACATTTGGTTTCTTGCCAGTGAGAAGCTCGTATGCCGTCTTCTTTAAGATCTTGTGGAGGTATAACCGGTTGGTACTGTGGCACGTGGTGTTGATAGCCTCCGCCCAAAAGATGTCGGAGACCTTGTACTCATCAAGCATCGTGCGCGCCATCTCGATGAGTGTTCGATTCTTCCTCTCGGCCATCCCATTTTGTTGAGGAGAATAGGGGGCTGAGAATTCATGCTTAATGCCCTCCTCATCGAGATATTCCTCCACGCCGGTATTCTTGAATTCGGTGCCGTTATCACTTCGGATTCTCTTGATCTTCACTTCGAATTCATTTTGTGCCCTTCTCATAAATTTCTTTAGAGTTCCTTGGGCTTCACTCTTATCATGCAAGAAAAATACCCAAGTGAATCGAGAAAAATCATCAACAATAACTAAACCATACTTGTTTCCTCCTATGCTTATGTATGTGATGGGGCCGAACAAATCCATGTGGAGCATCTCCAGAGGTCTTGTGGTAGTCATCACATTCTTGGCGGGATGAGAGGCTCCAACTTGTTTTCCGGCTTGGCATGCGCTACACACCCTATCTTTTTCAAAGATAACATTAGTTAATCCAAGGATGTGATTGCCTTTAATGAGTTTGTGAAGGTTCCTCATACCAACATGAGCAAGTCGGCGATGCCATAACCAACCCATGCTAGATTTAGCCATTAAGCACGTTTCAAGGTTAATTCTATCCGTAGTAAAGTCTATGAGATAGAGATTTCCCTTTGAACGGCCCTTAACGGCTATTGAACCATCAACCCTCTTAATAACATCCACACCCTTATCACTAAACACGCAATTGTAGCCCGCTTCACATAATTGAGGAACGAACAACAAATTGTAGCTTAGTGACTCGACAAGCAAGACATTGTTTATATGAAAATCATTTGTCATGAGAATCTTACCTAAACATACCACTTCACCTTTTCCATTGTCTCCAAAAATGGTGCTTTCACAATTTGCCCCATTGGGATCTAAATGTGCAAACATCGCCCTTTCTCCAGTCATATGGTGTGTACATCCGCTATCCAATATCCAACTTGATCCACCGGAGATGTAGGCCTACAAAACGAAATTTAAATTTTGCTTTTTGGTACCCAAACTTGTTTAGGTCTGCACACGTTAGTGACAAGAGACTTGGGGACCCAAATAGATCGCACATGAGAAGTATTTTTTGGTTTACGCCCGATATGATAAGCAACTACACGATCGAGGTTAGTTCTTTTAAGCATATAAGAAGCAAAGAAAGTAGCGTGAGCTTTATACTTAGAACTTCCTTAGCTCTTAACAAAGTGAATGGGCTTGTTCAATGGGGCAACCATGATGTGGCTCTTTTTGCCCTTGGGTGGAACATACCCAAGCCCATGTTTCATAACGTTACCTTGGCGCTTACCGAGGAACTCCTCTAATCCTTTGCTAGCCTTATAGGACTTTTGAAGTCCATCTTCAAGCATTCCCTTAAGCTTCTGATTTTCATGAGCTAATACTTGTAAAGTCTCAAGGTTAGTGGCACAAGCGTTAACATCAATATTAAAGCATCTAGCACATCCATTGCTAGTAGAAGCTAATGAAGCATTGGGGTTGTTGTTAGTGATTTTGAGGGAGTTATTCGAGAGATCAACAAGCTTCAACTCTAGAGCCTTACAAGCGTCCTTTGCTTGATCAAGTTGCTCTATTAGTAAAGCATTGGTGATCTCAAGACTAACTACTTCGGACTTGGTCAATTTTGAGCTCTTGACCAATTCCTCATTTTTCTTTCTTTCAAATGATAAGCACTTCTCTAGCTCACGATTTCTCTCCTTTTCAAGGATGAGCAAATCCTCTTGAGCCTCGAGAGTGGCTTCCTTTTGCTCTACAATTTCCTCCATTTTTTCAATATCTTTTAAAAGCAAATCTAACTTATGAATGTCAAAGTCCTTCATGGACTTGAACGTAATATCAACATCATCATCATCACTATCACTATTGTACTCATCTGCCATAAGGCACATCGGAGCTTCTTCATCTTCGTCACTCAAATTGTCGAAGAGGCCCTTCGACTTTGTCGTTGAAGTAGCGATGGCGTCGGAGCCGAGTCCACCCTCATTCTCGGAATTAGACTCGGAGTCGGAGTCAGAGTTGGAGTCGGAGTCCCACTCCTTTCCAATGTAGGCATGGCCCTCACCCTTGTACTTTTTGCTGTTTTCCTTGTCCTTCCTCCGGTACTTGTCTTTCTTATAAGGCTTCACCTCTTTCTTCTCCTTTTCCGGGCACTCGGCAATTGTCGGGACCCGAATATGCAAATCCAGACCCTCTGTGTATACTGCACTAGTCCAGGATCACGCTAGTGCACACAGGCTCAACATTAGTGAATATCACAATCATACACAACGGAAATAAGATAAAAGACATTATATACTAAATATTACTAGTTGAATGACCCTATGGTTAACTTACTTAACATTGCCTCTCAAGGCTGAACAACCAAATTGAATTGCAGCGGAATGAAGACGTAGGTAACCCCTCAGTATACCACAGGCAACTGACAAGGCTCGCACCCTAAACATTCGTCCCTTCATGGTACACCTTCTTCAGCACTGATGATGTTGTAGGCAAGGGTGAGTACATAAAGCACTCAACAAGTTGTGCACAGAATGCAATTCTATCATAACTATATGCAAGGCTTATTCCAAAGGAAGGCTAAGAGGTTCATTTGCGATGGCGGCATTTATGAACAAGTACAAGATATAGATTGAAAAGACAGTAAAAACAAATAACAGTAATAGATAGATTCAGCATTTCTCAAGTAAACCAAGTTTTCTTATCCTAAGTCAAGATTCTACTTTCCATGGCAACCTGCCATCCCTTGACTGTAATCCCCGAGCTTTGCTCAATACCGTGAGCACGGCTATCCGAATAGTTTGTACACTCTGCAGAGGTTATGCACTTTACCCATACGACATGATAATCTCTTTTGTGCCTGGCCATTAGCACACTTCCTTTGGTGTGCCGGCAGAGAATCATGACAAACCCTTTACAATGCTCTGTCTTAACTCAGTACTACCCGCTAAGGTTTCAACACTGGTGGGACTGGTTACCACATCTAGGGCCCCCCTCTTGCGCCATCTGGGTTCATTAAAAAAAATGAACCACACCACCACGATAGTACTCAAGCTAAGACATTGCAAATTAGTCAGCTAGGCTGCCCCATAACAGACATGTGGTTGCATGATTGACTCAGGTCAAAGGCTCGCAAGGTGTCCTTAGGGTTGATCAAAGCAAGACGTACACATACCCTCTGCCCATCGGGCCCACCCTGGCATACTGCCCTTGCCACTTGCTCCGATCTAAAATCATAACCACCCCAGTTGATTACCCAGCACCACGTGCCATCAACAATTCAATATCGTTGCGTGACATCCATTGCCACCACAACTCAATCTCATCGTGTGACCACACATGACACACAAATTCATAACATTGTTCCATATTCCATTAATCAAGATTATTTATCAAAGATTCAAGTACATGTGATGACGTGGCATGGCTAAGCAATTCTAATTCGATCTAACCATCCATGTTGATTTCATTATTAACCAACTATAGTGAACCAACCTAGGGTGACAATAGATCATGGCATACAAATGACAAGGTAGGGTATAATTCAAAGGATACATTAGCTAATCCCAAATTTAGGTTGAAATCATTTATACACATAAAATAACATGCAATAAAGTAAATCAAAATAGAAACTAATCAATCTATGGGTGCAACATGATCAAAGCACAACTTGCCTTGCTTAAGCTCCTGGTCTTGGTCTAAGGATTGTTCTTGAGTTGATAATTCCTCTTCCGAAGCCTCGTACAACGATATTTATAAGGCACAACCAGTTATAGATGTTGTAATTGAATATCTGCACTTCCTATATGCATTGAGGCAACAGTTTGTCCGATCAGGATAGACTTAAAATATAAACATTTGTAGCGCTTTTTCTCCCTTCTTATGATAATGTTGATGGAACTCGACTAATAAATCAACTAAGAGCCGTAGGCAGCATGGCGAGGCGGCGGCAACCACGGTCTTCTCCATCGAACCGGACACACTAGAGTGTGTGATTTGCTTCATGCCATACGAAGTGGCTTTTATGCTTGAGGTCACCGTAGTGCCACGGTCTTGAGTAGCTGCACGACATGCTCTTATGCAGCGTCACTGTCGTGCCACGGTGGGAGATCGAACATGGTACTTTGGTAAAAATTGTAGATGTACTTGATAGATTACTTTAGGTAGGGTAATTAAAGATTGAACAAATGTGATTGCAAGTCGGGTCTTCCATGCCCGGAAGGATTTTGGAACACCCGACTTGAATGGAGAAGAGGAGCGGGAGGAAGCCGATGGACGGTGGTACGTGGAAGAAGACAGCTTGTCGTCCGGCTACTCTGCACCGTGGCACTACGGTGACCCTGCGCAAAGCCACTTCGTATGGCATGAAGCAAATCACACACTCTAGTGTGTCCGGTTTGATGTAGAAGGCCGTGGTTGCCGCCGCCTCGCCATGCTGCCTGCGGCTCTTGGTTGATTTATTAGTCGAGTTCCATCAACATTATCATAAGAAGGGAGAAAAAGCGCTACAAATGTTTATATTTTAAGTCTATCCTGATCGGACAAACTGTTGCCTCAATGCATATAGGAAGTGCAGATATTCAATTACAACATCTATAATTGGCCGTGTCTCGTAAATATTGATGCAGGAATACCTAAGTAGATGGAGATTTCGAACAACAAACCATAAATAATGGAGGTTCTGCTGAGGGTGTAGGAAAAACATCTATTTCCAACAAGCAAGACATTGTTAAGTTGTTGCATTCAAGATGAGCAAATATGTATTAAGGATAATATCATGTGACAATACAATGAATCGTACAAACAAGAATAACCGCAAGTTTTTGACATATTTTCCGAATTAATGAATACCATTTGACAATTGTACAACTCCAGAAGTTATAAGGCTGCGTGGAACGCGCCGGTTTTATGTATTACTTCGGTGAGCAGGAAGAAACAAACTCTCCCTCTAATGTTCCTCAAATCGGTCTGAGTCAACGCAGTTTTAACTGTATTGCTAATTTTTTTAGCGATGATGGTTTGCATGTTGTAGCAAACATAAAATCCACATAGGTTATTTCCCGGACCTTGCTGGTGGCACTGCAAATAAAACCTACGGTTAGTTCTAGAGTCACTATTACGGGGTTTGATATAGAATTGTTGTGTATAGCGGATACCGGAAAGTTCAAATCATGCTGTAGTTTAGTCCAATCTTTCACGTGTTTGAACGCTCTACAAGATTGCAAAAGGTTAGCCTAAGCCATTCCAATAGCAATATAAACCTGGAACAACTTACACGACCATGTACGTAGGAAACGTGATTACCTGGTGAGTAATTTTGCGATAGGTGTCAAGTCGTGGTTTCCGCCACGTCCGGAATCAAGGTACTTAACCCGGTTTGTGGCTGGTTCAATTACAATTAGAACCCAGTAAAACCTACACAGGTATATCACAATGGACAATGAATGAAACAGAGTTGTGTGCACAGTACTAACCAAAGTATAGCATGTGGTAGCACTTACCCTGGGTTATGGGGTATAAGTATGAGTTCTTTATCTTTTTGTGCTAGCAATGCCTCTGTGACGTATTCCTCGACCATGTTTATATCATCATCCATTGTTTGCTTTGAGACTATATGTGGGTCGAGGAAACCGATCGATAGTTTCTTCTGTGTCGCTTCAAGTTGCATGTATCTATATATACAAAGGTGAATTATATATATATTGGAGGACATTTATCACTATTAGACGAATGTAGACTGTGATAGCACACACTTACAAGGTCCAGCATCTTATGAGTGCGGCATCGATGGCGTCGAGGTTGTAGAGATGGAACAAGTCCAGAAAATCGACCGTGAAGAAGCCCCCCGCTGAGTCGTTGAATAGATGTTCATACTTGAACTTAACGTTGATACTTGTTGTACATTCACGCTCTGGCTTTCCAACTTCTTGGGTGTACCACTTATGCAATTGTTGGCAAGTTATACTAAGTGAAGTTACGCTGTCTTTCGTTAGTAACGGCTCTCCTAGCTTGTATTGTTTAGCCAACTCAGCAGATGGATAGTCGACTTGTTCTTGCCTTTCTTTCTTCTGTTTGCCCTTGCCTTTCTTTGTTTTGTATGAACCCTTCACGGGAGAGGAATGGGAAGGAAAGAGGTCAACGTTATGTATATCAAGTGGAGTCTACTCTACGACTGCTGATTTGGTAGCCAACTGATTAGACGGCGATACAATAGGCGAATCAGATCATCGCGGTTGTTGCATGACAGAAGGGACGAGCAGGGAGATGTCGCTGCTAGGCCATTGGATGAATGTGCCAATGGCATCCCCAAGTTTCACGATCTCGTCGTTTGGCGGCTTCTGTAGATCGACAATTTTGAAACTATCAAATACCCCGTCCACATTGACCTTGGTGAAACCCGGCGCTATGATGGTACCGTGCACCATGGTCCCCTTTGGGGATGGATACGCCATGCCCCAAGCAGCCGTCAGAGGAACGGTGCCATTGCTAATTCTCACTTGGAGATTGCACCGTGGCCACCTTAATGTCACATGAGGATAAGTCCCGCTATGTTCATCTATGTCACTTGAGGAGCGGATGCACACCTGCTCTTACAGGCGGTGGGGCTGACTTGCGGACATATTCGGGGCTTGTGCGAGATTTCTTTCTTGATTGGTGAGCCTTTCCTCGAGGATTCAGATCCGTCATAAAATTCTTCTCTCAGTTCTCCCTCAACTCTTCTCTCAACTCTCCTCTCAACTTGTCCTCCAAATTCTTTATAAGATTTGACTCGCGCTCGGCTTTAGTTCTCTTCTTACTTGGTATATGTGGAAGTCGTGCAGGAATCCAGTTTTCCATGGAACAAAAACCCTTTGCCTCTTATACGACTGTGGTGTTCCTTCTTTCTCAAGGCTATGGACAGTGCATCTTTCTCTCTGTCTGGGAAAAAAGAGCCATCGCACGATTGTGTACTCAACGCTACCTGCAAGATCCGGACAAGTTATTTCACTTATGAAGTCATGGACTAATTACGTAAAATTGGTAGTTCGATTTATATATTCTCAGGCGTTGGCAGACTTCCTCGTCCGCGGGGTTTACAAAGGAGACGGTTCTGGAGGATGTGGCATCTGACCTCGCTCTCGCTCTTAGCGATCTCGCACGTTGATCTGCGTGATCGATGGAAATGGCGCGATACCCTCCTCGTCCTCCTGTCCCATTGCGCTCTCTTCCCGCCAGAGCGCAGCAAGCCGAGTCGTGGGGGTGAGTGTTCCTTGCTTGCAAGGCCTTGTTTGCTTCATCGCGGACGCACGAATTAAATCGTGGTCTTCATCCCAACAAAACGCCCCCACGTGTCCTCATCAATGAACCCATACTTGAGTATGGAACCAGATCCTTCTTGGCGTAGTCTCTGGCGTATGCTTGAAGGTCTTCCATGCCTTTCTGCCGCTAGCGGTGCATACCGTCGCACCGGGAGCGGATTCTTCGGAATGTTGAGCGATGAAAGAATTTCCGTTAGCAAGGCATTGCGAGCCTCAATAGTCACTAACCTCCGGGAAGATAGCGTGATCGGAACCCGCTCCTGCTACTATCCACACATACTCAAATGCATTCGCCGCTTTTTTGGCTTTCTAGGGCCCCATCATTTGGATCGATCTCTGTAATGGTATATCGGTCTGTTGGCCTTTTGTTTGGTCCTCTTGCAGCGCGGGTCGATTCTTCTTTTGAGGGCACATCATGTCCTTCAGACGATGGATTAGAGGACGACATCTTCTTTACAAGTTAAAATAGTTTCAGGCGAACTAAAAGTGAAGAACAAATAAAATCACATTAGAGTGAATGAGTTTGTGGATACCATGGCTTGTTATTAGCCTTTTAAAAGAACTAGCCTAAATGGCTTGTTATTAGCCTTTTAAAAGAACTAGCCTAAATGGCTTGTTATTAGCCTTTTAGCAAAAGAAGCGAACTAGGAGGTTGCCGAACTTAATAAAAATTTCGGCAGCACCTCCCCTAAAACTAGGACATCCACACAACAGACAAGCAGAAGAATACATATAGATTCAACCATTTGACAGTTAACAGAATAATAGAACAGAAGCTCAGGATCTCACATATGAACATGTACAGTATTACGAATAAAGCAATTAGCATAAAGCTCATATTGATTGTTTAAATGTTCTTAGATGTCGGGTTGCCTTAAAAGGCCCTCCTCGCCACAATGGACAAGTAATAGACTAGATTGTGACAACTTTATCTCAATAACAGATTTAATATTTGATAGGTTAAGTATAAATCTACTCAATTGGTTATCTTATATGCATATTCACTAACTAAGCATATAAAGACAGGTTTGCAATAGAGCTAATCAAATATATATATATATATATTTTTAGATCAAAAGGTTTCCCCTGTTTTATTCCAGGAATAAAACGATTTCAACAAAGTCTAAGCGATTCGAGGCGCACCGCCACCATCGACATCCGAGACAACCAGAAATCAAAACTCCACTAAACCACCACCTAAGCAGACCCTCCAAACTAATTACTGGGGCACCAAAAAACAACCACAGCACCATCGCTCCTAGCCAACCAGAACAAAGACATTTTAACTAGTTACTGGCTACTGGGCTCTAAACAACCAGAAAACAAACATCATCCTTGATCACCAGCAACCTCAATCACTTCCGAACTCACACTAATCAAATATATATATGAAAGTGAAATTGACTGCTAAGATTTATTGTCACAATTAGTCTATTCCATCCCCTAAATCATCACTGACCATTAAGCCCACACGCAAGGTCCCTAAGCCGCATCGACCGCCCTTTGCAAGACCGAGAATAATCACAGAAAGTGTCCCAGAACTCACTAACTAGCAGAGCAACACCGAAAAATAGAGCAAATGGCCAGGCAGTGCCTCCAGATCGAGAAACGGCCTCTAGCTCGATGGCTAGTCCCCTAGAAATACTCACGGTTGAAGCCCGAGATGCACAAGAACACAGCCGAGGGGGAGCACACCGCAGCAGGGGAGGACGACGAGGGGGAGCACGTCGATGCCGGGGAGGACGCCGAAGGGGAGGACGCCGAGGCCGGGGGAGGACACCGAGGGCGGGGGAGGACGCCGGGAGGGGGAGGACGCCGAGGGCGGGGGAGGACGCCGGGAGGGGGAGGACGACGAGGCCGGGGGAGGACGCTGGGAGGGGAGGACGCCGAGGGGGAGGCCGCCGCGGGAGGCAAAACGTCTCAAAGGGTTAGGGTTTGGCGCGCTGTGAATGAGCTCTACGCGCGGGAGATATATAGAGGAGAGCACATCACAGACGGTTCTATAATATAACGATCTGTGATGAGATATCACGAGCGATTCTATAATAGAACCGCTGCGTGATGTTGAGATATCGCTGAGCGGTTCTATAATAGAACGATGCATGATGTTTAAATATCACGAGCGGTTCTATAATAGAACCGCTCGTGATGTTGGTGATATCACGGACGGTTATATAATATACCCGTCTCGATGTTGAGATATCACGAGACGGTTAGGTAACATAACCGCTCAGTGACAAATAACATCCTGCATCGTTATGTTAAAGAACCGCTCTGTGATATATCTTATTCTTGACATTCACTTGTCGGTTCGATTCGATCGACTCTTATGCATGCCACTTTGTTGTATCTTACGGGAAAGTTGTCTTTCACGAGAATATCGATTGTATCTTGTGGTTGAAGTAGAGATTCTAATCCTCAATTCAAACCCTAAAATCTGAGAGCAATTACATACAACTATTTCCATATTGCCAAAGTAGACATGATTCTGTTCTTGTTCGCCATAGTCTACATAATTTATTTCTTGTCATCAATTATGTCTGAATGGCCATCTTTGAATCATGTATTTGGAATCATATTGATATTAAGGAATAAATATGTGCTCTTATACTTGCATCTTTTCCATCAATCCAGATGCTTCACAAGCAACTTACAAAGATCATCACAATCCTATATACATAATTCGGATGCTTCTGAAGCTACTTACAAAGATCATCACAATCATATGTACAAAGCATAATGGGTCGTATCATCTTTACAATAGCATTAATGTAATATTATTACACATGAAAATTAGTAAGCATGATGACAATGCACCCTTCTCATAACTACGCCACCACATGCTTATTCTTTTGTATGAAAATTAGCCCTTCATGATGATCGACGCGTGTGTAGCTTGCTTCCTCATGTTGTTCTTACGGGACCAGTGTCATTTCCGATAGGTGGCAACTCATCAAATTGATTGTACTCTTCCTCATCTACTACATTCTCAACTCGACAATTCTCCTTTTTCCTAAAGAACTACGTGGCGCTTCTTGTTGGGCGAATCGGTTACATAGAAGACTTGAACAACTTGGTTAGCAATCTGAATGGTTCATCTTGGTATCCGACACGTTCGAGGTCCACGAGAGTGATGCCATTCTTGTCAACCTTCACGTCTTTGGAGGTGGACCCAACGGCACCGAAATAGGGAATCTTGAAAAGTACGTGGTCGAGCTCCCATATCTCCTCTATGAACCCATAGTAGGAGCTCCTCGTCAACCAAGTATTATTGAATGCATCTATCACGGACACCGCTGTTACGGTTTGTGCTCTTCATGTCCCGATCTCTCATGTAAAATGTGTACCCATTTAAGTCATATCCTTTCCATGTGACAATTGTAAAAGTTAGTCCTTTTGCCAACCATGTCACGTGTCATCGACGAGCTCCCGGTGATAGGTCGCTCCTTCAACCATTTGTTGAATTGAAGGTTATGTTGTCTCGTGATCCAAGACTTCGCGTCTTTGGATTCTCTTGCCTTAGCCATTGCTTGTGCTCGGCGATATAGGCGGACACTACTGCCATGTGTTGCAAAACCGTGAAATGGGCTCGAGCATACGCAACCGAATCAGGCGTGATTGCTTTCCTTCCGATGGTCCCGATACCCTGGAGCCTCCCCTCATGGTGAGATCGAGGCACACCTATTGGTTCGACACGGGCCATGTAATCGACGCAGAACTCGACGGCCTCTTCATTGCATAACCTTCGACAATGCTACCCTCCGGACGAGATCGATTCCGACGTAAGACTTGAGAATTCCCATGTACCTCTCGAGCGGGTACATGCTACGAGGAACACCGGCTCGCATATCTTTATCTCTCACAAGGTGAACAATGAGATGGACCATGATATCGAAAAATGATGGAGGAAATACATCTCAAGATTACATAGAGTCATCACCACCTCGACTTGCAGAGCATCTAGTCCTTCGGGATTGATGACCTTCGGCGATTGTGTTAAAGAAATAACACTGACCTAGTGATTGTCTCTCGAATCTTGACCGCAAAATACTTCTAATTGCGACGAGGAGCATCTGTGTCATCGGCACATGACAATCATGAGACTTCATGCCGGTTAATTTCAAATCTTCCAACGAAACAAGTCTCTTCATGTTGGAGGAGTAACCGGACGGAACTTTCACACCATGCAAGCACTGGCACAGTTCAATTCTTTCGGCCTTTGAAAGAGTATAACAAGCAGGTTCCAAGTACGTACGGCCTTTATCAGTCTCTTTCGGTGCTAACTCGGGTCTTATGCCCATATCGACCAAGTCAAGCCGTGCGTTGATACCATCCTTTGTTTTACCCTTAATGTTGAGTAAGAGACCAATCACGCCATCACGCACATTCTTCTCTCGTGCATGACATCGATGCGATGGCGAACTTCTAGGTGCTCCGAGTAAGGTAGGTCCCGAATATTGATCTCTTCTTCCACATGCTCTTTTCACGGGTACTTGATTTACGTCCCTTTCCATACGCAACATCCAAATCCTTAACAATGTCATGAACATCTCTCCCGCTCAAACGCCTTAGAGCTGAACCATTTTCGTTCCTTCCGTCGAATAGTTGCTTCATCTTGCAATATGGGTGATTCCTCAGAAGGAACCTCTGATGACGCATGTACACGGTTTTTGGGAGTGATTCAGCCATAAACTCTCGGTATCATCTAGCGGTGAGTGCGGGCTTTGGTTCCTTTTGTACTCACGGCCGACAGTTAGCAAGGGCGGGGTAATCATTTATGGTGCGAGAACAACAAGCGATGCAAAGTAAAGTTCTCTCGTTTATACGCATCCCATACGTGTACCCGGTAACCCACAGTGTTTTTAGATCTTCCACCAATGGAGCTAGGTACACATCAATATCGTTCCTGTGTTGTTTCGGTCCTTGGATAAGCCTGCACAACATAATGTATACGCTTCATACACAACCAAGGAGGAAGGTTGTAGATACAGAGATTTACGGGCTAAGTGCTATGAATTTGCTCATGTTACCGAAAGGATTCATTCCATCTGTACTCAAACCAAACCTTATATTTCTCGGATCCGCGACCGAATTCTTGAAAGCTCTGTCGATGTTTCTCCTTTGGATGGAATCGCAGGTGCCTTAGCATTCCATCATTCTTACGCTCCTCAAAGTGCCAGCGCAGCAGTTTTGCCTCCTTTGGGTTCGCGAACAAACGCTTCAAACGGGAATTACTGTGCAGATACCATGCCACCTTAGCAGAGGACCTTTTTCACCTCAATGCTCTCGCCATCATCATCTAAATGACTCTTACGCTTGTACCGGGATCGTTGCACACGGACATCTATGCAAGTTTGTGTACTCTTTGCGGTACATGATACAGTCGTTTGGACATGCATGTATTCTTTCTACTTCCATTCCCAAGGGATAAAGAACTTGCTTGGCTTTGTAGGTGCTTGTCGGCAACTCGTTTCCCTCTGGAAGCATGTCCGCCAATAGACGTAATAAATATTGTGAAACTCTTGTCGGACCAACCGTTGCTTGCCTTCAATTTGAGTAGTTGAAGCACGGATGATAACCTTGTGTATTTCAACTTGCATCCTGCGAACAAAGGTTTCTCCGAGTCCTCCATTAAGCCACGGAACTGTCCATATTTCTGTCATCAAGGTTTCTTCGCATCGCGTAGCATCTGATCCAAATTGTCATCGTGCAACTTTGTCCTCATCGGAAGCACAATCGATATGATCATCCGACATATCATTGACATCGTCGACGATATTAACACTACTTGTTGCTTCCTGTATATTATGCTCTTCGCCATGAGTGGTCCAACATGTATAGCCCCTTTTGAAACCCCTTCTAATCAAGTGTGCTTCGATCTGCACCGAGTTTGAAACATCTTGATTTTCGCAATCAATGCACGGACATGACATGAATTGCACCCCTTATTAAACATATCCTCCTCTGCGGCTCTTTTGAAAGTGGAGACGCCAATAAGGTACTCAAGACTCAGACGGTTCTCAACAGTACATCCACTTCGATCCATCTACGCTACACATGTAACACTTTGTGTTAAATATTAAGTGCACCAGGTGTCAGGCGTATGCACACATTCTTAAACTAATTATGCAATTACATACCTTAATTACATGAATCTAATATCACCCTTCGAAATCAATGGCTTTCTTTCACAAAATCGCCTCACTTTCACAGCCGCCACTTAGCATAGAAACCAAACCCTATAAGCGAAGTGGATGGATCGAGGCTCATTTTTACGCAGACGGTATTATCACGAGCGGTTTTATATTACGAGGCGTCAGTGATAACTAAATATCACTGCACGGTTTCTAAATATAACCGCTCGTAATGATTATTGTAGATATTACAGACGGTTGTGTTATATAACCGTCAGGAAATCCTGACGGTTTTACTTCAAACCCGTAATGAGTATCATATCCATCACGCAGCGGTTATATTTAGAAACCGCTCGTGATATTTCTTATATCACGAGCAGGCTGTAATATAAAACCATCAGTGATATACGACCGACGGTTTGAGTACATAACCGTCGTGATGTTCCATATCTGAGCGATTTTTCAAAACCGTCTGTGATCGTGCGTCTGATATAAGCCTCGCTGTAGTAGTGATAGCTTTTCTGTCTTGACTGTGCTGCTTTCAGTCTTTTCCGGATCATGGCAACTTGCTCCTCGGCCTCCCTGAGAATCTCCGGTCTAATCACTGAACGCTCCCCCGTTTCAGTCCAATTTAAAGGGGTACGACAAGCATATCCATACAAGACTTCAAATGGTGACATTTGCAAACTAGCATGATAACTATGGATATAACCAATCTCTGCAAATGATAGACATTTATCCTAAGATGTAGCGTAAGATATCGCACAAGCTCTCAACATATAATCTAAAATCTGATTAGCTCTTTCTGTCTGACCATCCGTTTGAGGATGATATGCGGTGCTGAAATTCAAGCGAGTTCTCATTGCTTTATGTAACTTGTTCTAAACCTCGAGATAAATTGGATACCTTTATCGGACATAATCTCCTTTGGGCACCTCATGCAGTCACTCAATTTCTGACACATACAGATCTGCCAATGATCTTTTGGATACGTATTCTTTAGTGGTACGAAATGAGCAACCTTGGTAAAACAATCAACAACGATTCCTCCAAATTTGTATCCTTTATGGTCAATTCACACTAGGGATCCTTTTTAATGATTTGCCTCCTATAGGGATCTACAATGATTTGCAACGAACCTTTAGATCTCTAATGCATTGCCTTTATTTTCTGGTACACATCACATCTAGTATCATATCCAATAGTTTCGCTCTTCACCTTAGGCTATCAAAACTTTTCCTTTAGACAGTAATACATTCTGGCACTTTCTGGATGAATCGATTACTTAGAATCATGGGCTTCCTCAAGTACATCTGCTTAGGATCATCTTATTCGGCACACTGGTTCGACCTTAAATCCTCATGGTATCCAAATCACTCAAAATTCTATTTCTTGGCTAAGTCTTCTTCTTTTTTTTCGACTTGAGTGTGTATTTCATCATCCTTCGAACTTCCTATGATCTGATATTCCAATGTTGGTTTTCTTTCCAAAGCAGCTATGAAACTGTGTCGAACGACCTCCAATTTTTGTCTCTCGAATTCTTTGTATAACCCTGGTTAACTGCTTATTATCAACATATTTGAATTGTGGCCTCATAACTCAAACGTCGACTACCACATTGGCTTTACTAGAATGCCCATGGATTCTGACAATAGAATCTTTGATCCTTGTCGGTCATTTTCTTTGTTCTATATTAATGTCTGACTAAGTACATATACAATTTAGACTCTTTTGATTCACATCTATTTTTCGTTGATATAGTGGCATCCTTTTTTCAGATCGTGTACTACGACAGCTAACTCCAAGTCATACGTAGGGTAACTCTCTTCATGCTGTCTCGATTACCTCATCGCACAAGCAACAACCCTGACCTTTTATGCCAATTCGCATCTCGAATCATGTCTAAAAGCATCACCATATATGTCAAAACAGCTCCAACAGCTGGTAATACTAACACAGGTGTTAATGTTAACCGCTTCTTCAACTTCCGAAAACTCTTTTCATACTCTAGCTTCCATGCAACTTTTTCTCTTCAACAATCATATAAGAGGTTTAGCTGTTGTCGGAAATCCTTCCTATGAACCATCGATAATATCTTGCCACTTCCAGAACTTCGAATCTAAATAACGAACTTTGGTTGCTTCCAATGTAACACATCTTCTACTTTATTTGGTTCAACATCAACTTCCTTAGTCGTCTTTCAAAGAATTCGACCTTTTTCTTCTAGGGATCATACCTGTTGAACTTAGCATAAATTGTTGCTCTCGCAAAAACTCATCTCCGGGTTCTGCATGTTTTCCTCTTGTCTTAGGGTATACTAGAATATCATCTATATGGCAACCATGAATTTTTCCAAATAATCCGTAACACCTTACTCCTCACGTTCATGAAGTATGCGGGGCATTGGTCAATTCAGGAGATTTAGCCAAAACTCATACTGTCCATATCGCGTAGAGAACGCAATCCTAGAAACATCCTTCACATGACTCCTCAATTGATGATAGCCTAAGCGAAGTTTTATCCTAGAGAAATTCCAACTCTCTTCTCAACTATCCAAATACGTTGTCGATCCTGACATTGGATACTCGTTTTTGATCTTTTCTTCATTTAAAGCATGATTCAGGACACCCGACCGATCTTCCATTTTCCTTTTTGATAAACACAAGCTCTTATGGTGGCACACTAAGTTTTCTCAAAACTCTTTCTATTAATTCCTCGGTATGCTTGTCTATTTTTTTCACTAATTCCTTAATAGACATTTGACATTTTTTTTCAAGATTTTTAAATCGATATACTCTTCACTAAAATAGCCTTATGTTTGAGCATCTAACTAATTTCAAGAATAACCTAAATATCCAACACAATATGATTTGCTTGGAACTCTACTTTCTCAACAAGCATTGAATTCTCAACATCCTAGTTAAATCTAGCATAGCTGAGCACTTACTGACAGTTGACAAATCCTCTGATTAAGAAGCCCAGGCTGGGTATCACTAAATTAGCCACCATTGCATATGTATCAATTCTAGGTGAACCACAAACACAACAATGCTCTTAGAGAAACATCTAACTCATCATCTTACATTATCGCTTCTCATTCCAATCCTCCGTATACCAATGTATCCAACATTTCTACTTTTATTTCTTCCGACAAGGAAACCTTTACATAGAATTCATCACTAATCTCTTCACTTTACAAGTAGGGTTGCGACATTGTACTAATTAAACTCATGGTTCCTGACTTCCTTGATTTGGCATTGGCGCTGGGGCTTCGATAGGGACAGAGTTGAAATTGACTTGAGCCAACGTGATTGCTTTCCTTTGAGGGCATTTATTGGCAAAATGCTCAGAGTGGCAATTATAGCAGAGTCTAAGGTGAACTTTCTTTCTTGAGCATTCAATGTTTGGAAAAGTATCTTCACCTAGACGCCTTTTCTTCAATTGGTTTTCTCGGCAAATTTCTCTTACAACTTCACCGCTCACTCTTGGCGTTATGTACCGAACTAAGGTAACTTCCGATATATCCATGGCTGTAGGAAATATTTGTCTTCTTTATGGACATCAATTAGCATAATGGCCTTTTCGGCGACAGTTGTAGCACTCAATGCTGCTCTTCCTGTGATTCATTACTTCCTGATTCGCAACACATCCCGTAGTAAAACGATCTTCTTCACAATACAAGGGACCTACCGTGGGTGATGGCCAATTACTGGTTTCTTGATCAAGGTCAACAGGTTCAGGAGGGTGTATTTTTAATTCTCCAAGCAACGTCTCCTGTGCAACTAACTTTCCCCTTCTTATTGATAATTCTCGAGCAACTAGGGTCCATAAATTTTTCTGTTGATGCTGGATCACGGCAGTAACTATCGGATCCAGGGGACACTGAGGTGGGCAATGGTCTCGTCCTTCATAAAGGTAACATGTGATGTCGCTCATAGGACATTCTCCAGGAGAATGGCTTCCTTTACAACTGGAGCAATTGATCACATGCTCGTCAGCGGTATGTCCTATTTCTCCACAGCGAATGCACGCACAATCTTCTAAATTGTTTGTCTGACCACGCTTCATAGAAAAATGTCTAGATTTTGAACAAGGTGCAGGGGTAGCGTTCCTGAAAATGTTGGCAGACGAGTCCTTATGAATTCTTAACTCAGTACAGGGAACACTGATAACAGTTCAAGATGCTTTGCTGACATCAGCTTGATTGGTCATATTCTGCATTTGCTTCATCATCGCCTGCATCAACTGAGTCTGAGCAGCCAAAAACTCTTTGAAACTCTGCATGTCTATTGGTATTGACGGTTGAAGAACTGATCTATCCTTGGAGTTTCTACTTAGTGGATTTCCACTTCTACTAGCTTCATTGTTGTCACTAATCTGAACCATCTGCTTGATTACCTCATAGGGGTTAGGTGAGAGAAAATAGCATAGGTAAGAAGTAGAGATCCTAATACAGGGGAGATAGGTTTACCCCAATAACTTAAGCAATTAATATTAATAACTTGGTATGGCTGCTTATGTAAGCCTAAAAGCTTTGCAACACATACTGCACACTCAGCAATCAAGAAGAACCAATTCAACCTAACCACACAGAAACTACCGTCTATATGGACGACACTCCTATCTTAGGAAACGCGACTCCCACACATGAGTCGTAACTGGCTACTTGAAGCACTGCGTCTTCTAACTCTTGATACACTTCATTGATCCGCTCTTCCATGGGCTCGATGATTATTTCCTTCATGATCATTATGGCGACAGCAGGCACTCGATGCCATCTCATAAAGTGTGGTATATCGTTTTCTACTTAAGACAACTCAGGTAAGATTTTAACTCAATTCAACAGAGGTAAGAGAAAGAAATTTCAGCAAGAGAAAGGAAAGAATTTTTGGTAAGGACAGAAATTGAAGAATGAGATAAGTCAAGAACACATTATTCTTCTTGGTTAGGTCTTGTATTTTAGAAAATAATTTTGAAGGACCTATAGAGACGACTGTAACATCCCAATTTTTAAGTTTTAAATTATTAAATATTATTTTATTGAAATTTATGATTTTTGTGAATTTTCTGTAATTTATTGGATTTTTTGAGAATTACTTGAATTATTTTGAATTATTATATATGGCCTTTTGTTAAGAAATAATTATAAAAGAAATATTTAAAATAAAGTTTTACAAAAATATTTTATTTAAGTCCAGAATGTCTCAAAGTATTTTTGAGATTTTTCTTGGAATTTTTAGAGTATTTTTGCTACCCTAAATAAATCAATTTATTTTCTCGAATTAATTCAAATGGAAAAATCCGGAAATTATCCGTGAACAGTACTGGGCCCGGCCCAATTACTGTGCAGCCAGACGGTGGAATCGGGAGTGTTAACGCGCGTCGTCGGATCAAAATCCAACGGTCCACATTAGCCCACGTCAATTAATGAAAACTCTAACGCTGCGTGCCGTTAGATCAAGATCGCACGGTCATTAGTTGTCGTCTCCGATTCGAACTCAGCTTCGTGTTGTTGGCTAGATAATCTAGTTCGATTCAGACTTCAGAGTTGATTTATCTGTATTGTAATCAGTTAAGAAGTCTGGATTGTATTCAGTCCTAGTTTCCTTGGGCAATCCGGAGTCGCGTCCGAGTTGAACGAGGGATAGACGAGCACGCACGCAAGGATAAAAGGAGGTGCTGCTCGGAGAGAATTCAAGCCACACAGAAAAAGAGAAAAAGAAACAGCGCAGCAGGAGACGGCGGAAGAAAAGGAAAAGGCGAGGACATCGGTGCTTCTGTTCTCGTGATGCTACAGTAACCGAAGCTACAGTATTTCGAAGCTATAGTATACGCGAAGGTACTTTGAATCGGCTCTGGAGACGCAAAGTTGCTGAGAGAAAAGAGAGAGAGATTAGAAGGAAAATTAGAGAAAAACTACAGAGATTATTTGAGTTTGGTTCTTTCATGTATAATTGCTCTCTAGTATGCATGTTTAATCTAGTTTCTCTTCTATAGTATTAGATCAATTATTCTAGATTGATTTGTTCAGTTTATTCCAGATTTCACCACGTTTTGTCCGTACGAGCCGGGGCCTGAAATTCGTATTTTTCTTTATAAAAATAATTCAATTAATTCGGATTTTATGATTTTAAGGATTTTTCAAGAATTTCAAAATTCTAAATGCTATAACTTTTGCATATGAACTCCGATTGAGGTGATTCAAATTCCTAAAAATTTGTAAAATTGAGATCTATCTAATGGTAGCTTATTTTGAATTTTTGAGTTTGTTTGTTCTTTGATTTTGGTGTTTATTTGCTATTTCTTCTCGATTCGCGTAGACGTTGAGTTGAGCGAGGTTCTAGAGGAGGAATTAACAACTCAAGAGCAATCTTCAGAGCAATACCAGGAACTTAAGCAAGGCAAGTTGTGCTTTGTAACATCCCAAAATTTTAATAAAATAAAAATCAATATTTTGAAATTGAATATTATTCTTCTGAGTTTTCTTGGCATTATTGATTTTATTTGGAGTTCTTGGATTTTCATGTTGCAAGAAAAATTCAATAAATGGAAATAAAGAATGAAAAGGAGAAAAGGCAAAAATGTAAAAAGTAAAAATTTATAAAATTTTTCATGAGAACCATGATCATTCAATTTAGTCATTTTAGCCAGAAATTGAAATTTTATGCATAAGAAAATGAAGGAAAAAAAAATAGAACAACAAATTTTATTCCCAAATAATGCATTATCTGAAATGGTATAAAATATTGAAACAGCAAATGGAGTTGATAAAAGTTATATGGGAACCTCATTACTATATCTACACATAGTGAAAATACAATAAATTAATAAAATGGTTTGAGACTTATTAAAATTAGAAAACTGAAAACTTGGGAAAATGGAAATTTCCAATGTCAGAATTTTAATTAAATAATGACTCAAGTATTTGGGCTGAAAATTTTACATAAGTATCTTTAGCCCAAATATAATAGAAAAACAAAAATTCAAAAATAATAGACTTCATTTGAATTTAAATAAAATCGAAGACAGAGGCTAGAAATTCAAACAGTCACTATTGAAAGAATTTTTATAAATTCTCAGTAACTTGGTTTAACCTCAAATTTTTACCATGGTCTAAATACTGGTTGGAGAGTTTAGTCAAAAAGTTTCATCACTTTTACCTCCATTTGACCACTAGTAAAAATCAGAGAGATTGAGTGGTTGACCTCCCAACCACTGTTATTTTGGTGCGTTCAACGCCATGCGGGCAGCTCGTTCTTTTTCCGTTTCATTGGCGTAGTGGAGAAATCTTGATCGCTGACAATGGAGGCTTCCTTCTCCATTTCCGTTTGTTCCACGTGGGCAAGGAGCGAATTCTCCGAAGCGTGAGAACGCGGCCAACTCGATTCAGTGAACCAGCTTGCCTCCGGTCGTTCCCTTGCGTCATCTTCACCTGCTTGTTGCACGGCTCAGCCACGAGTTGCAAGCACCGAGCTTCGCCATCAACCATGTCCGCCTGCTCCCCGTCCTTCCAAACCAAAGCATGGCGATCATTGCCGCGCGTCCAAGACTCCACAGGACAGCCAAGTCGACTACAAAACCATTCCATGGCCTCACTTGCACCCTTTCCCCTTTCCTTTCGTCACATTTTCCAGACGGGCTCCCAGTTCCTCTCTTCTTCTTCGCCATTGCCGTAGGGGAGCCAGGAAGGGGGAAATGCCAATCAAGCGAGCAGGGTAAGCCATGAAATTGAGCCGTGCCCGAGCTTCGCCGTGCATCCTAATCTCCTAACCGAGCTTTGATTGAACTCATTCCTTGCGGTTAAATCGTCTTTCCGCCGGTCTTCTTCTCCAGCTTCGAAGCGCCAGTGTCTGGGCAACCGCTAATTCTCGGCACCACTTTGGGTAAATCGAACCCCTCGACTCACTTATGCTCACCGAGTCTTTCCCCGCATAAACCGTTCACGGAGTTGAGCCTTCGCCGGAGGTCGTGGCGGCCGCCGCTGTAGCGCGTGGCGGCCGTGCTCTGGCCGCTCCGAGTCGAATGGATACCACCGATGACTCCCTCGCTACCGATGGTGTAGGTGCCATCCATTCCGCGCTCGGACCACCTTCGCCGGCGGAAGCCGAGTTCGAGGTCCCCTGTTTGATCCTCAGCGAGTGGGGTCCGGTTGATGAGTCTGAATCGGTTTTGGCTAGAAAGGAAAGCGGTTTTCCGAGTGAAAACGTGTTTTCCATTTTAATGAGTTTTAATTTTGAGACATTTTCATGCCCGAGCTCATTCAAGTTTAAATAACTTTTGAACCATCGATCCGATTTGAATGAAATAAATTTTAAAATTCGTGTAAATTCTAGTAGAATTAGAATATGCAAAAATATTTTTAGTTTAGTCACTGTATAATTTCTGATAAATGAAATACGGGAAGAAAGCTTTATGCCATAAGTAAATAATGATTTTTATTTTAGGTAAAACAAAGGGTAATGAATTTTATGGAATCTTGATGCTGCCAAAAGCTTAAAAATGTAAAATAATGATGTTCAAATTAAGTTGCTCCATTAGTTTAATGAATCTTCAAATGAACATGCCATATATATATATAGGTTAAAGTAAATAAGGGTTTTAGTGAAACAAGCAATGTTATATGGTCCCTATTGCACACATGAAAAATATATGTCATAAAATCATAAAATAAATTTGAATGTGCTTCTGGGATTATGAGAAGCTCAGATATGCCAGAACATGTAACTTTTGATCTGTGTTTAATTTATTTACCCTGCAAATATTCATAAGCCATAATATGACCATTTATAAGAGTAAGTGCATAATAGCTCATATAATAGTAAGAATACCTTGAATAGGTTCCTGGAATCACTAGAGAACCAATTATGTAAAAATATTAAAAGTGAAACTTATCTTGCATTCTTTGAATGCAAGAAAGTGCAACCATCAACCACAAGTAAATAGTTAATCTACCAAGGTTAAGGCCAAAATAATGTAAAAATGGTTTTAAAACATTTCTAGGATGGTATCCTGTTAATGCCTGAAAAATAAATCAAGAATCATGTGTAATGTAGTCGCAAACTCAATATGAAACTTGGCGATTAAGGTTTCAAATGTGGTCATTTATGCTATTTCAACGATAGATAAAATAACTCATCCAAATACTAAAATCAATGAAATCAGTTTAGTAACATTGTACAAAGTTTATACTACTATATTCTGTAAAAGAATCATATTCCATTAAGGTTTGGATATTAATCTCATTAGATCAAAACCCTTAAGTGATTAACCTTTAGTTTCATTTCCTGCCGATTCCGAATAACGTCAATTTGCAATGCCACTTAAGCGTTTTAACCAATGATTATAATGTATCAGCTAAAGCCTAAAATTTATGGAATTAGCTTAGGATTGCTATACAAAGTATAAATCATCTTAGTATAAAGAAATAACCATATTTCATCATGTTTTGCATATTAATCCAAATAGCCTAAAACCCTTAATCGTTAATATGTCAATCCCTTTCTTGCCGATTTTGAATAGTGTAGTCTTTAAATATAGCATGAACCATTTTAGCGAATTGATTATAGTCTCGCCCAAAATCCTAAAACTTATGGAACTGGTTTAGTAGTGTTCTTCGAAGTATAGTCTACCCTAATACGAAAAGATAATCTCATTTCATCGTAGTTTACATATTAATCTTAACAGCTTAATAACCTAAGTAATCACAATACTTAAGTGCATAATATGAATGAGCAATTGTAGTTTCAATGAAGGAATCCGTAGTTAAGTTATTTTTATCACCGAACCTTCTTAAATATCACATAAATAAAATCGAAGAGCCAAAATCGGTAGATCTATCTTGCGTAAAACTAATTCTAAGCAAAATCAATTAAAGATAAAAGAACTAATCAATCATACTCTAATATAATCAGTTAAGCCTTTTTCATTAACTACTTAAGCGGCTCATCGAATCTGAATTTAGTAAAGAATAGCCTAGAATTGATCTTTAAGGTATGATCTGCAGTAATCTAAGAAAATATTCTTATTTCATCTTGCTTCGAATCTGAATCTTAATAGAGCAAAACCCATAAGTAATAAAGTTGCCAGAAATGTATTATGAATAGTAAATCAATGAAACCTTGCAACTAATGCTTAATTCTATTAATCCAACCAATCTTTGCATCTTGAATTCGTAAAATAAGATTAATAAATTCACAAAGAGCAATCCCTGTTTCTTTATCAGAGTTTTATTTGTTCTTGTTATCTATTTCTTTCGCCCTTATTGAAGTTAGTTGTTTTGTTTTATTTCCGTTGTTCGACGAGTAGACCCGACGCCTCTAACCGTCTTAAGTAAGTAAATCAACCGCAATCCTCGTCTTAAATCGTAGCGACATTTAAGCAAGGCAAGCATCCTTTGACCATATTGAACCCAGTATTTTATATTCCTTTTGTGCATCAAATTGTTTTATGCATGCGTTACTTTATGTAAATTGCTATTTTGTGGATTGGTAGCTATACTGTTGTCTTATGATCCTCCTTTGATGATTATGAACATGTGAACCTTGATAACCTTAGATTAAGGTTAGGCGTTATAATGTCATCATGGGTATATCGTTCATATTATTCGTGTAGCCATGCTTTAGAATCAATGATATACATGATCAAAGCAACATTTGTTTCTGAAAACCTTGGAAATGGCCTTTGTTGGTTGTGGGTACTTTGATTAAAACCCAAAAGCTATGCTTTGATGCGAGCGATTATTGGCAATAGCGGGTAGTGCAATAAGGAAATGCACGTAGTGTAGGGTGAAGTGTCGCCGTGTCACAACTAAGGACCGAACATCGTGTAGCTTGATCAGAAAATCCGTACAAACCACGAGGGTGAGTATGGGTTAGCCATAGCCTATTAACTTATTTGGACATGGCTTTGCTCATTGGTAGGCGGGGAGCTTGCGAGGCATTCCGTTATGGATTTGCTTGTTAGGGCTGCCATGCGATTCGTATGGGTAAATGCATAACCGGTGCAACGATGTCGCCTTGCCATGGAGCGAGAGATGTTGTGTTGGTGTCTTGAAAGTGGATCCACGGCTTGGGTGAGTGTCTCTGTTTTTCAAAGCGAGGTTAACGTCCGGTGGTGTAAAGTCATGTCGGTAATGAACAGTGTGTATGATCGCTTTGGCGAGCACACATCTATTGGGCGTGTGTGAAATGTTCTCGCAAAAGGTGGATCATTCCTTGTGGGTAAGTTGTACACCTCTGCGAGTTTAAATCTAATTGATTAGCCGTACCGCGGTCATGGGTGTCTTGGTGAACTCTGCTTGAGTTAAATGTTTTATTATTTTCAAAAGGGTTGGTTTCATTTGTTTTGGCAAGTGTGTTTTATGTCAAAGGGTGACATTGTTGGATTTGAGAATTCATGATTAGCCGCTCACGTCATGGAGGACCGTGAGTGTTATTATGCTTTACTTATTTGTTATCAATCAAATGCTCTTATAAATTCCGTTTGCAAATAACTTGTTTTACAATTCAATTTCGCTTTATGCAAATTAAGCGTAGTAGCCTTTCCTTTGAAATGGCTGCATATATGATAGGTTTTACTCAAGTCTTCTTTGAGTGCATAGCGTACTCACCCTTGCCTAATTATATTGTAGGTGGTTTAGAAAGCGAAGCTTCGAAGTTGTTCATCGCAGGTTGCGGGATTTTCTTCGTCTTGTTCTATCTGAAGTTTATGCCTAGTCAGTTGACTGCGGGATTGAATGGGTACACTACAAGGCAATTGCTTCTTTTCTTTGCCATATTTCTCCGAGTTGTAATATTTATTTGTATAATCGTTTCCGCTTAATTAATTAATGTATGGTTGTGATTTCCAATTGTTGTAAACATGTGAGTGCTAGCTACTGATCCAGGGAATAGCACAGTAATCACATGGAGGTTCTGTTAAATCGAGCGGGTCTCCTGAAGTTAGTATCGAGCTATCTTGACCGTAGGATAAACCTTAGATAGAATGGTGGTTAGCATTGGAATATGATAATTCAAAATCTTACTTTCAAAAGTTACTAAATTTGCAAAATGTAGACTCTGCTAGTCTTTTCTCATCCTTAAGATTCTATTCTTACCTGCATTCATTTTGTTTTGTAAACAAATACCTCCTTCCTTAGAAATGGTTTTTCTTTAGCTGTTGCTTACGGAGACATTCAAGGCTTGTCACTGCCATCTTTCATGACAACCAGTGAAGACTACAATGTATGCGCCAACGTCTCCAGGAAGTCGGACAACACTTCACTAACCTCAACAAAAGCAGAGCGCAACTTGAAGAGCGACATCATCCAACAGTAAAAAGGTCAAGATTAGGATATCTCACGATTTATCTTAAGACAGGAACCCTTCGTATAGCATTTTGTTTTGCTCTGGTTATATAAAGCATTTTACTATTTGGTGTTTTTGTCTTGCTATTGCGAATGGGTTCTTATTCTGAATTGGCGGGACTGATTTATGTGTAACTTAACCCCTAGGTTAAAGTTTCATAATAAATTGTCCTCATGCATGAATATGAAAAATTCAAACCATAGGATACATAGGAGATTATGAAATATCTTATCTCTTGTTTACGTAAAGTTTTATATGAGCTTATCCTTCTCTTTGTAGAACTTCTTTTCTGTATAACCACTTTCTCAAAACCACATTTTATCAAGATTTGTAGTATAGTCTCTGTTACTACTCTTAGCTTTGCTTGAGATCACACCATTCATATATAAAGCAAGTTAAGATCTTACCACATTAGTAACCTAAACTAATTAATGCTGTTTTAGGCTAGTTAAAACTTAATGTTCCAATAATAACTTCTAATCATGACTCAAAACTTACCACATGACTTTGCCTAAATTATGTATCATAAAAGGAGTTGGAACCAGAAAAGTTATAATCTTACGAACAAAAACCTTGAATGAGCGTTAAAATGAACACTAGAAAGAAAATCGAAATCCTATTTTTCTAAAAGAAATATAAAAAGGATAGCATCAGTTATATACATACTCTTTTCCCATCTATAGACTTTAATCTCTTTATCTAGGTACTCATTCTCTTTTGTAGAATTTTCTTTCTCTACTCCTAAGTTATTCTTTCTAGAAGTATTTATTTCCTTATCTTTTTGCGAAATGAAAATTCAACAACAAATCTTTTGAAATAATTTTGGGAGCAAGTCAACATCGTCGTGACGTCTACATCAACAACTTCAAGAAGATGGAGTTAACGAGCAGCACAACCTCTGCAACTTCATAAAAGTTTTGGGAATACTGACGTCAGCAAGTGGTGCAAAGATTAAAAGAAACTTGTCGCCGAATAGCCTACAATAAAAGATAGTATTATACAAGCTACATATTATTCTAGTTATAAAGTAGACCTTTTATGCATAAATACATATGGCCAGTAAAAGAAAAACCGTAGATACCCTTCCTATGTACTAAGTTAAGTATATGTATAGTATTTCTGTGTTATTGAAATTTTGTTGTAAATCTTTTGTATTGCTTTGGGTTACTCTCGTGAATGTTAAACCACTAGGTTGAAATTTGCGATGTGTTAACCCTACTTAATAAAATTTTTAATTAAAAAGATTTTAAAGAACGAAATGTTGCCTTATAAACCAAGCTAAAACTACTCAATCTGCATAGAAGCTTTTTCTAAAATAATATTTTAAAGGATGAAAGCGTTGCCTTGTAACCCAATGAGAATCTCATCTAAATAGCTTTACTCTAGTAACTATTGTTGCGGGGGATGTCGTGACACAATTCATTAATACATCCACTAAAAGTAATAAGTAATAAAATTTTTAGGCTTCATAATTGACCTTCAGTTCTCCCCAAATAACTGAAATGCATTCTTTCATTCATCCCAAATATTTTAACACACTCTGTATCTCCCTTTAAATTAGCTTATTCTTGTTGATGATTCTCGGTATAAATTGCTAACGCTCCTCATCTACTTCGTGAAACCCCGCAAGACACTCAACTACCAAGAAATGGTAATCCTATCCAAGTCAACCAAATCCTTTGTATTTAACTAAAGCACTATCTTAACATAGCAATCGTCGTAACTCTCCACTTTCTCAAGGTTCAAAAAAATGTTAGAATCTATAACCATGGTGTTAATGCTCATCATAATTGAACCAAATCATCAAACTTACACCCATACATTCTAACAACTCGCGCAAAATATTTCTAATATTAGTGTAGCTTCTATCGAAAAGAAAATGGTTCAAATCGAATCCTACTTCTATACCTTATTTGATACCTACACATTGTTCTTTGAAGTATTGTTAACTTGATCAATCCGAAATCGTGCTTGCACTCGCTATGGAGAAATAAGTCATCTTTGTTGGCGAGAGTGCAATCAATTACTTTAACTATGAAAGAAGTCATTTTCTGGAAAATGTTCTATAAATGGTATCATTTGTTACCTTTGTGAAGGTCAAAATTATTGTCGATTCAATGCCTTCTCGATCTAATAGCCTATCCAATTATTCCTAATAAATATTATTGCAGGATGCCTAAGTCAAGATCTTTCGGTGAAGTCATGGAAAGTGAAACTGTGCAAGACTCTCAACCACCCAGGGATGATAACCCTACCTTGATCCAACCAAGATCTGAACATCCAGTTGGGATATCCTTCTTACAGCCTGGCAACTGTCATGATTCCATATCTCCTCAAGGTTACAAGAAACTAACTTGGAAAAGCGATTACAGAATCCCCATCTATGGGCGCAAATGCTGGCCATAATTCAACAAAATCTTGATCACACACCTTTCTTCTTCAGCAATTAGCGAGGGCAATACCACTTGTTACCCTTGTGAAGGCCAATGCTCATTAGAATCGAAATCGCTAATGCAAATCAGCATCAACAAGAGAAATTTCAAGCTTTAGTTGCTCAAGAATTGACAAGTAGAAGAGAAGCTGCTCGAGGAATGTTACTAAAAGAATTGGAGAAGCGATATTTCAGCTTTAGCAATTATCATCAAGAAAGGCGGTAAATGGCCTTCGCCAATGACATGCTTCATGTGTGATGAGGAACATCATTGTGCGAAGAATGTCCTAAGAAACAACTAGGCGAGAATCACAAGAGCGATGGGGTTGAACATATAACTAGGCATAATAAAGTGTCACGAAGGAAACCAAAGTGCTACGTGCATTGCGAGGAAGGGTCATATTGCTAGCGATGCCCCCAAAGAGAGCAAACATCTTCCATCATTCTAGACATGCGGAAGACACCATAGTCAATATGACAACTCCGGGAATGAAAGAGATAAAATCTGAAGCGAGGTTGCAGGGGATCGAGTTAAAGGAAAGGCATTGGAATGAAGATGCTAGTCCAGAAGAATGCTACACAACTCAACCTCAATTTCAATCTTCATCTATTCATCCTCCCAACCAAACCAATGAACAATTCTTTGATACTCAAAATCGAAAAGCCAATGTTACTGTTTTTCTTTGTGGTAATCAAGGACACTACTCCTACAAATGCCCAAAGAAGAAGAAATCTACCTCATCTTCAATCTCGTGAATTCATTCAACAATTATCACAGAAGAAGCTTAGTACCCACGGATGTAGTGTAGAAGTGCGATACTCATATAATTAAACCCTATCGGGACATAAGTTTAATCTTAAGAATAATTCATTGATTCTAGTTACTTCACGATTATCTATTTTATAACGTCAATGAACAACCTTTATATTGTTTTGAATAAGACAGATAGCCTCATCGCATCAACCAAGAAGAGCTTGGATATTTCGCCAACATCCACCCAAGAAAAGTTCTGCTTCACCTTATCAAGAAAGCCATTAGTAATTTCTAAGCTGTCTCGAAGACTTAGAAAATATTAAGTACTCAGAACAACCCCTGCCTCGATGATAGGCTCTGAATGTAAATATATTCCTTATATGGTTGTAATCGACTCTTAATGTGATATTAAGTATGCCTTTTGTATATTTAAATCCTGCAATCAATCTTTCGATCTTGTACATTTAATTTCTTATAGTTGCCAAATCCAAAGAAAATCAAAACTCTCTATCTGCGAAAATAACCAAACAAATCAAATCATCAGAATCACTTATTAATTCTTCTACCTCAATTCAATCCTTGAATTATCTCTACCTTGTTTTAATCTAAAGTCAACCGAAATGACATTTATTCTCGGCTCAATTCATCAGCGATGTCGAACTATACAAGTCAATCATTGTATTCAGATATCCTTCATGGCATTAAGCGTTCGATTCTTCCCAAATGAATCTACGGCAATGTAACCTTTCTTTCGCTTCAAAAATTCTAAGTATACCGCATGCCAACCTTTAAATTAGATTGTCTTTATTAACGATCCTAGTTATTCCATCATAAGAGACATATAGGAGTAGTTGGTATCTCTCATCTACTTACCTAAAACTCAAATAGAATTCTTTTCTATTTCTCGCTCGACAACTTGGAATCGCAAGATGAAGATCCAATAAAGCAAGCGCAATGAAGACAAAGCGTCAACAAGAATGACAAAGTCACCTCTGTAAAGAATTCCTAAATCTATCTCATCCTCGAGAATTGCAAGGTTCATGATATTCACCGTTTACACATCCGAGGTAATCTGATGCCACGATATATTAGGCCATATCGTATCATTGAAGATGAAAGGAAAAAAAAAAAGGGCATATAAATTAGAGTTGCCATCACAACTATCCATTGTTCATAATGTCTCCTATGTATTGCAATTAACGAAATGTCTTCATCTTCCTTCTAAGCTCACTCATTTAAATGAAATCGATTTACAATTCGACTTAAATTGTTGGAAGCATCAACTTGAATCTTAAAGGAAGGCGACCACCACACTCGTAATAAATCCATAAGGTGATCAAGGTTCAATGAAGCAATCATTTTGAAGAAGAAGAAACTTGGAAATGAGAAGATCGACTCAAGAAGGAGTTCGACTTCTTTTAGAAATACTTTTCCTCTAGACCGCCAAATCTAGGGTCGAGATTTTTGTAAGGGGTAGATCTGTAACATCCCAAAATTTTAATAAAATAAAAATCAATATTTTGAAATTGAATATTATTCTTCTGAGTTTTCTTGGCATTATTGATTTTATTTGGAGTTCTTGGATTTTCATGTTGCAAGAAAAATTCAATAAATGGAAATAAAGAATGAAAAGGAGAAAAGGCAAAAATGTAAAAAGTAAAATTTATAAAATTTTTCATGAGAACCATGATCATTCAATTTAGTCATTTTAGCCAGAAATTGAAATTTTATGCATAAGAAAATGAAGGAAAAAAAATAGAACAACAAATTTTATTCCCAAATAATGCATTATCTGAAATGGTATAAAATATTGAAACAGCAAATGGAGTTGATAAAAGTTATATGGGAACCTCATTACTATATCTACACATAGTGAAAATACAATAAATTAATAAAATGGTTTGAGACTTATTAAAATTAGAAAAGCTGAAAACTTGGGAAAATGGAAATTTCCAATGTCAGAATTTTAATTAAATAATGACTCAAGTATTTGGGCTGAAAATTTTACATAAGTATCTTTAGCCCAAATATAATAGAAAAACAAAAATTCAAAAATAATAGACTTCATTTGAATTTAAATAAAATCGAAGACAGAGGCTAGAAATTCAAGCAGTCACTATTGAAAGAATTTTTATAAATTCTCAATAACTTGGTTTAACCTCAAATTTTTACCATGGTCTAAATACTGGTTGGAGAGTTTAGTCAAAAAGTTTCATCACTTTTACCTCCATTTGACCACTAGTAAAAATCAGAGAGATTGAGTGGTTGACCTCCCAACCACTCTGTTACTTTGGTGGATTCAACGCCATGCGGGCCACGACGTTCCTTTTTCCGTTTCATTGGCGTGGAGGAAATCTTCATCGCTGACAATGGAGGCTTCCTTCTCCATTTCCGTTTGTTCCACCGTGGGCGAGAGCGAATTCTCCGGCGTGAAACGCGCCAACTCGATTCGATGAACCGGCTTGCCTCGGTCGTTCCTTGCGTCATCTTCACTGCTTGTTGCACGGCTCGACCCACGAGTTGCAAGCACCGAGCTTCGCCATCAACCATGTCCCTTTGCTCCCGTCCTTCCAAACCAAAGCATGGCGATCATTGCGCGCGTCCAAGACTCCACAGACAGCCAAGTCGACTACAAAACCATTCCATGGCCTCACTTGCACCCTTTCCCTTTCCTTCGTCACATTTTCGAGCGGGCTCCCAGTTCCTCTCTTCTTCTTCGCCATTGCGTAGGGGAGCCAGGGAAAGAAATGCCAATCAAGCGAGCAGGGTAAGCCATGAAATTGAGCCGTTCGGAGCTTCGCGTGCATCCTAATCTCCTAACCGAGCTTTGATTGAACTCATTCCTTGCGATTCGTCGTCTTTCGCCGGTCTTCTTCTCCAGCTTCGGTAGCGCCGTGTCTGGAAACGCCGCTAATTCTCGGCACCACTTTGGTAAATCGAACCCCTCGACTCACTTATGCTCACCGAGTCTTTCCCCGCAAACCGTTCACGGAGTTGAGCCTTGGCAGGAGGTCCGTGGCGGCCGCCGCTTTGTCGCGTGGTGGCATCGTGCTCTGGCGTTCAGTCGAATGGATACCACCGATGAGACTCCCTCGCCTGCCGATGGTGTAGGTGCCATCCATTCGGCGCTCGGCCACCATTACGCCGGCGAGCCGAGTTCGAGGTCCCTGTTTGATCCTTGGAGTGGGGTCCGGTTGATGAATCTGAATCGGTTTTGGCTAGAAAGGAAAGCGGTTTTACGAGTGAAAGCGTGTTTTCCATTTTCGGAGTTTTAATTTTGAGACATTTTCATGCCCGAGCTCATTCAAGTTTAAATAACTTTTGAACCAGCGATCGATTTGAATGAAATAAATTTTAAAATTAGTGTAAATTCTAGTAGAATTAGAATATGCAAAAATATTTTTAGTTTAGTCACTGTATAATTTCTGATAAATGAAATACAGGAAGAAAGCTTTATGCCATAAGTAAATAATGATTTTTATTTTAGGTAAAACAAAGGGTAATGAATTTTTATGGAATCTTGATGCTGCCAAAAGCTTAAAAATGTAAAATAATGATGTTCAAATTAAGTTGCTCCATTAGTTTAATGAATCTTCAAATGAACATGCCATATATATATATAGGTTAAAGTAAATAAGGGTTTTAGTGAAACAGCAATGTTATATGGTCCCTATTGCACACATGAAAAATATATGTCATAAAATCATAAAATAAATTTGAATGTGCTTCTGGGATTATGAGAAGCTCAGATATGCCAGAACATGTAACTTTTGATCTGTGTTTAATTTATTTACCCTGCAAATATTCATAAGCCATAATATGACCATTTATAAGAGTAAGTGCATAATAGCTCATATAATAGTAAGAATACCTTGAATAGGTTCCTGGAATCACTAGAGAACCAATTATGTAAAAATATTAAAAGTGAAACTTATCTTGCATTCTTTGAATGCAAGAAAGTGCAACCATCAACCACAAGTAAATAGTTAATCTACCAAGGTTAAGGCCAAAATAATGTAAAAATGGTTTTAAAACATTTCTAGGATGGTATCCTGTTAATGCCTGAAAAATAAATCAAGAATCATGTGTAATGTAGTGCATAAACTCAATATGAAACTTGGCGATTAAGGTTTCAAATGTGGTCATTTATGCTATTTCAACGATAGATAAAATAACTCATCCAAATACTAAAATCAATGAAATTAGTTTAGTAACATTGTACAAAGTTTATACTACTATATTCTGTAAAAAGAATCATATTCCATTAAGGTTTGGATATTAATCTCATTAGATCAAAACCCTTAAGTGATTAACCTTTAGTTTCATTTCCTGCCGATTCCGAATAACGTCAATTTGCAATGCCACTTAAGCGTTTTAACCAATGATTATAATGTATCAGCTAAAGCCTAAAATTTATGGAATTAGCTTAGGATTGCTATACAAAGTATAAATCATCTTAGTATAAAGAAATAACCATATTTCATCATGTTTTGCATATTAATCCAAATAGCCTAAAACCCTTAATCGTTAATATGTCAATCCCTTTCTTGCCGATTTTGAATAGTGTAGTCTTTAAATATAGCATGAACCATTTTAGCGAATTGATTATAGTCTCGCCCAAAATCCTAAAACTTATGGAACTGGTTTAGTAGTGTTCTTCGAAGTATAGTCTACCCTAATACGAAAAGATAATCTCATTTCATCGTAGTTTACATATTAATCTTAACAGCTTAATAACCTAAGTAATCACAATACTTAAGTGCATAATATGAATGAGCGAATTGTAGTTTCAATGAAGGAATCCGTAGTTAAGTTATTTTTATCACGAGAACCTTCTTAAATATCACATAAATAAAATCGTTAGCCAAAATCGGTAGATCTATCTTGCGTAAAACTAATTCTAAGCAAAATCAATTAAAGATAAAAGAACTAATCAATCATACTCTAATATAATCGGTTAAGCCTTTTTCATTAACTTCATAAGCGGCTCATCGAATCTGAATTTAGTAAAGAATAGCCTAGAATTGATCTTTAAGGTATGATCTGCGGTAATCTAAGAAAATATTCTTATTTCATCTTGCTTGAATCTGAATCTTAATAGAGCAAAACCCATAAGTAATAAAGTTGCCAGAAATGTATTATGAATAGTAAATCAATGAAACCTTGCAACTAATGCTTAATTCTATTAATCCAACCAATCTTTGCATCTTGAATTCGTAAAATAAGATTAATAAATTCACAAAGAGCAATCCTGTTTCTTTATCGAGTTTTATTTGTTCTTGTTATCTATTTCTTTCGCCCTTATTGAAGTTAGTTGTTTTGTTTTATTTCCGTTGTTCGACGAGTAGACCCGCGCCTCTAGCCGTCTTAAATAAGTAAGTCAACCATAATCCTCGTCTTAAATGCGTAGCGACATTTAAGCAAGGCAAGCATCCTTTGACCATATTGAACCCGTATTTTATATTCCTTTTGTGCATCAAATTGTTTTATGCATCGTTACTTTATGTAAATTGCTATTTTGTGGATTGGTAGCTATACTGTTGTCTTATGATCCTCCTTTGATGATTATGAACATGTGAACCTTGATAACCTTAGATTAAGGTTAGGCGTTATAATGTCATCATGGGTATATCGTTCATATTATTAGTGTAGCCATGCTTTAGAATCAATGATATACATGATCAAAGCAACATTTGTTTCGAAAACCTTGGAAATAGCCTTTGTTGGTTGTGGGTACTTTGATTAAAACCCAAAAAAAGCTATGCTTTGATGCGGCGATTATTGGCAATAGGCGGTACGTGCAATAAGGAAATGCACGTAGTGTAGGGTGAAGTGTCGCCGTGTCACAACTAAGGACCGAACATCGTGTAGCTTGATCCAGAAAATCCGTACAAACCACGAGGGTGAGTATGGGTTAGCCATAGCCTATTAACTTATTTGGACATGGCTTTGCTCATTGGTGGCGGGGAGCTTGCGAGAGCATTCCGTTATGGATTTGCTTGTTAGGGGCTGCCATGCGATTCGTATAGGTAAATGCATAACCGATTGCAGCGATGTCACGCCTTGCCATGGACAGAGAGCGTTGTGTTGGTGTCTTGAAAGTGGATCCACGGCTTGGGTGAGTGTCTCTGTTTTTGGCGAGGTTAACGTCCGGCTGGTGTAAAGTCATGTCGGGTAATGAACAGTTGTGTATGATCGCTGGCGAGCACACATCTATTGGGCGTGTGTGAAATGTTCTCACAAAAGGTGGATCATTCCTTGTGGGTAAAGTTGTACACCTCTGCGAGTTTAAATCTAATTGATTAGCCGTACCAGCGGTCATGGGTGTCTTGGTGAACTCTGCTTGAGTTAAATGTTTTATTATTTTCAAAAGGGTTGGTTTCATTTGTTTTGTAGCAATGTGTTTTTATGTCAAAGGGTGACATTGTTGGATTGAGAATTCATGATTAGCGCTCACGTCATGGAGGGTGTGAGTGTTATTATGCTTTACTTATTTGTTATCAATCAAATGCTCTTATAAATTCCGTTTGCAAATAACTTGTTTTACAATTCAATTTCGCTTTATGCAAATTAAGCGTAGTAGCCTTTCCTTTGAAATGGCCTGCATATATGATAGGTTTGCTCAAGTCTTCTTTGAGTGCATAGCGTACTCACCCTTGCCTAATTATATTGTAGGTGGTTTAAGCGAAGCTTGAAGTTGTTCATCGCGAGTTGCGGGATTTTCTTCGTCTTGTTCTATCGAAGTTTATGCAGTGGGTTACTGCGGGATTGAATGGGTACACTACAAGGCAATTGCTTCTTTTCTGCCATATTTCTACGAGTTGTAATATTTATTTGTATAATCGTTTCCGCTTAATTAATTAATGTATGGTTGTGATTTCCAATTGTTGTAAACATGTGAGTGCTAGCTACTGATCCAGGGAATAGCACAGTAATCACATGGAGGTTCCTGTTCGTCAGAACGGGGTCTCACATGCTTTGATCATGTTGCACCCATGTTTGCAAAATTGCTATTTTGATTTACTTTATTGCATGGTATTTTATGCGTACAAATGATTTTAACTTAACTTTGGGATTAGTCAATGTACCTTTTGAATTACACCCTACCTTGTTATTTGTATGCCATAATCCACTTGTCACCTTAGGTTGGTTCATTATAGTTGGTTAATACTGAAATCAACATGGATGGTTAGAACGGAATAGAATTGCTTAGCCATGACACGTCATCACATATACATGAAATGTTGAGTATTAATTTTGATTAATGGAATATGGAACAATGATGTTAATTTGTGTGTCATGTGTGGTCACACAAAGAGATTGGGTTGTCGTGGCGGGGAGGTCACACAACGATGTTGATTTGTGAGAAGCACGTGGTGCTTGGTAACCAACCGGGTGGTAATCACTTTATGATTGAAGCAAGTGGAAGGGGCAAGAGTGCCAGGGTGGGCTCAGAGGAGCTGAGGGTATGTGTAAGTCTTGTTTTAATCAATCCTAAGGACTTAACCTTGCGAGCCTTTGACCTGAGTCAATCATGCAACCACAAGTCTGTTATGGGGCAGCTTAGCTGATTAATTTGCAAAGCCTTAGCTTGAGTACTATCGTGGTGGTGTGAGTCCGGGTGTACGGAAGAAACTCACATGGCGCAAGAGGGGGGCCCTGTTGTGGTGGTGTAACCCTTCAGTGTTGAAACCTTAGCGGGTAGTACTGGGTTAAGACGATGCATTGTAAAGGCTTTGTTATAATCATTCACCTGTGTGGTGCATGGTTGTATCATGTGGGTAAAGTGCATAACCTCTGCAGAGTGTACAAACTATTCGGATAGCCATGCTCACGGTATTGAGCAATGCTCGGGAATTACAGTCAAGGGTTAGTTTAATAAAATGAACAACTAAAGGGGATGGCAGGATGCCATGTGGATAATGGAACTTGATTTAGGATGGAAAACTTGGGTTTATTTGAGAATCACTGAATCTATTTACTTGTTACTATTTGTTTTACTGTCTTTCAATCTATGTATTGTATGTGTTCTTAAATGCTGCTTTATTGCAAATGAACCCTTAGCCTTTCCTTTGGAATAAGCCTGCATATAGCTATGATAGAATTGCATTTTGTGCACAACTTGTTGAGTACGTGTTGGTGTACTCACCCTTGCTTAACAACCAACAACAGTGGAGGAATCATCGTCGTTATTGGAGGAAGACTTTCGGTGGGCCAGCGTGTCACTAGGCCAATCCTTGTCGATCGCTTTGTGGTGTCTTGATGGGACATCTACATTTTCTACTGTCTTTCCGCTGCATTTGTCTCATTGGTCTTACTATTGTCTTGTGAGGCTGAATATGGTAAGTGATCATAAGATCGTACACTAGTTATATTCAATAAATAAAGTCTTATTATTCTTATCGTTGTGTATGATATGATGCTTACCGATGTTAAGCTGTGTGCACTAGTGATTGATCACGGGACTAGTGCGGTAAAACACTGATGGATTGAATTGGTGGTCGGATCCTTCTGAGAGTGGTATCGAGCATCTTGTTGTAGGTCATGGCCCTAGATAGTTGGTCGTCCCTATAGGTCCTTCAAAATTATTTTCTAAAGTAAAAGTCCTAAACCTAGAAGAATAATGTGTTCTTGACTTATCTCATTCTTCTATTTCTGTCCTTACCAAAAATTCTTTCTTTTCCCTTGCTGAAATTTCTTTCTCTTACCTCTGCTGAATTGAGTTAAAATCTTACCTAAGTTATCTTAAAGTAGAAAAACGATATACCACACTTTAGGAGATGGCATCAAGTGTCTGCTGCTACCATAAAGATTATGAAGGAAAGAATCATCAAGATCATGGAAGAGCGGATCAATGAAGTGTTCCAAGATCTAGAAGACTTGGCGCTTCAAGTAGCCAGTTGAGACTCATGTGTGGGAGTCGCGTTTCCTAAGAAAGGAGAGTCACCCATGTAGACGGTAGTTGTTGTGTGGATAGGTTGAATTGGTTCTTCATTGATTCTTTGAGTGTGCGTTATCGTTGCAAAGCTTTTAGGCTTATATAAGCAGCCATACCAAGTTACTAATATTGATTGCTTTAGTTATTGGGTTAAACCTATCTCCCCTATGTTAGGCTTCTTGCTCCTTACCTATGCTATTTTCTTCTTCCCTAGCCCCCTTGAGGTAATCAAGCAGATGGTTCAGTTTAGTGATAGTAATGGAGCCGGTGGAAGTAGAAATCAACTCGGTAGAGACTCCAAGGATGAATTAGTTTTTCAACCGTCACTACCGATAGATACGCAGAGTTTCAAAGAGTTTTTGGCCACTCAGACCCAGTTGAGGCAAGCAATAATGAATCAAATACAGAATAGGACTAATCAAGTTAATGCCAGCAAAACATCTCGAACTGTTAATAATAATCCCTGTGTTGACTCAAGGTTATTAGAAGTTATAAAGACTCGTCCACCAACGTTTTAAGTAAATATTTCGCCTTTAGAAACCGAGGATTGGCTCGAGACTATGCAGAGAAACGCTACCCCTGCACCTTGTTCGAAATCTAGACATTGTTCGAAATCATCAACCAAACAATTTAGAAAATTATCGTGCATTCGCTGTGGAGAAAAAGGACATACCGCTGATGAGCTTGCGATCAATTGCTCTAGTTGCAAAGGAAGTCATCCAATTGGAAAATATCCTATGAGCAACATCACATGTTACCTTGGTACGCACCATCCTGAACCTATTGACCTTAATTAGGAAACCAGTAAGTGGCCATCACCCACAGTAGGTCTCTTGTATGGTGAAGAAGATCGTTTCACTAGGGGATGTGTTGCGAATCAGGAAGTAATGAATCACAGGAGGAGCAACATTGAGTGCTACAACTGTCGCTGAAAAGGCCATTATGCTAATCAATGTCCACAGAGAAGACAAATGTTTCCTACAGCCGTGGATATACCGGAAGTTACCTTAGTTCGGTACATAACACCAAGAGTGAGCGGTGAAGTTGCGAGAGAAATTTGCCTAGAAAACCAATTGAAGAAAAGGCATTTAGGCAAAAGATACTATTCTAATCAACGAATGCTCAAGAAAGAAAGTTCACCCTAGACTCTATTATAATTGCCACAAAACTTGAGTATTTTGCCAGCAAATGCCCACAAAGGAAAGCAATCGCGTTAGTTCAAGTCAATCCTAACTCCGTCCCTATCAAAGCCCTAGTGCCAATGCTGAATCAAGGAAGTCAGGAGCCATGAGTTTATTTAGTGCAATATCATAACCCTACTTGTAAAGTAAAGAGATTAGTGATGAATTCCATGTAAAGGTTCCTTGTCGAAAGAAATAAAACAGAGATGGTTGATACATTGGTATACGGAGGATTGGAATGAAAGGCAACAAAGTAAAATGATGAGTTAGATGTTTCTCTGAGAGTATTCCCGTGTTTATGGTTCACCTGGAAATGATACATGTGCAATAGTGGCTAGTTTAGTGGTACCCAGCCTGAGCTTGTTAGTCAGAGGATTTGTCAATTGTTAGTAAGTGCTTAGCTGTGCTAGATTTAACTAGAATGTTGAGAGTTCCGTGTTATTGAGTGAGTAGAGTTTCAAGTAAATCATATCGCAAATGGATACTTAGACCTTTGACATTAATCCTGGAATTGGGTAGATGCTCAAACATAAGGCTATTTTAGTGAAGAGTATATCGATTTAAAACCCTGAAAAGAAGAAGAAGGGAAAATTCAAGTGATGATAGTTCGTGTTAGCCAACTGATGGATAATGGTGTGGAATTTGCCAATTAGAAGATGCGCCAAATGTCAGAAAATACCTTGATATATTTTCCAAGAATTTGTCCGGTATGCCGTCATATCGAAAGGTCAGGTTCGTGAGTGAATTAGTGTCTGGTATAGCACCAATAACAAAAAGGCCATGTCAAATGTGTACTAAGGAATTAGTGGGAAATGGAAAAGCATATCAAAGAGTTACTAGGAAGAGTTTTGAGAAGACTTAGTGTGTCACCATGAGAGCTCTGGTTTATCAAAAAGGAAAATGAAAGATCGGGAGAGTGCACTGAATCGTGCTCTAACTGAAGAAAAGATCAAAAACAACTATCCAATATTAGGATCGACAACATGTTGAATAGTTGAGAAGAGAGCTGGAATTTCTCTAAGATAAAACTTCGCTCCAGCCATCATCAATTGAGGAGTCATGTGAAAGATGTTTTTAGGATTGCATCTTCTACGCGATATGGATAATATAAGTTTTAGATATACCTCCTGGATTGACCAATGCCCCGCATACTTCATGAACATGATGACTAAGGTATTTAGGGATTACTTGGATAAATTCGTGACTGCCATATGGATGACATTCTAGTATACCCTAAGACAGGAGAAAAACGTGCAAAACCTAGAAATGAGTTTTTGCGAGAACAGCGGTTGTACGCTAAGTTCAACAAGTGTGACCCCTGGAAGAAAAAGGTCGAATTCCTTGGTCATATAAAGAATGCTAGAGGAGTTGATGTCAAATCAAGCACGGTAGAAGTGGGTTACATTGGAAGCAACCAAATTTTGTCATTTAGAGTGGAAGTTCTAGGGATGGCAAGATATTCTTGCTGGTTCATAGGTGGTTTCTCGACGATCGCGAGACCCCTTACACAACTATTGAAGAAAGAAAAGAAGTTTGCATGGACGCTAGAGTGCGAAAATAGTTTCGAGGAGTTAAAGAAGCGATTAACATCTGCACCGGTGTTAGTATTGCCAAATGTGTAGTGTGGCTTTGACATTTATTGTGATGCGTCGAAGTAGGGACTTGGTTGTATTTTAATGCAGAATGGCAAAGTTGTAGCCTATGCATCAAGGCAATTGAGGCCGCATGAAGGAAATTATCCAACGCATGATTTGGAGCTAGCAGCCGTAGTGCATGCCTTAAAGATATGGCGTCATTATCTCATCGGAAATAGATGTGAGGTATATACGGATCATAAGAGCTTGAAGTATATATTTACCCAGTCAGATCTTAACATGAGACAAAGGAGATGGTTAGAATTAATTAAGGATTATAATGTCGGAATCCATTATCATCCTGGGAAAGCTAATGTGGTAGCTGATGCTTTGAGTCGTAAAGGCCACAGTGTAAATTCGTTAATAGTCAGTGATCAACCGGAGTTATGTAAGGAATTTTAGAAGTTGAGATTAGAGGTTGTGCCACAAGGATTTGTAGCTGCGTTAGAAGTAAAGCCAACCCTTGAGGATCAAATTAAGGAAAAGCAAAGTAATGATGAGAAGATCAGTAGGATCAAGGCTAAGAAGGAAGAGGGTTTAGCGAAGATTTCTTGATAGATAAGCAAGGAACCCTATGGTTCAAATATCGGATTTGTGTGTCGAATGAAAAGGAACTTAAGAAATTGATTCTTGAGGAAGCATAAGATTCTAAGTATTCTATTCATCCTGGAAGTGCCAAGATGTGCCAAGACCTTAAGAAGAAATTTTGGTGGCCAAGTATGAAGCGTGAAGTGGCAGAGCATGTTGCTTTATGCGATGTATGTCAGGGAGTAAAAGCGATGCATCAAAAGCCTGCAGGACTGTTACAACCATTAAAGATTCCTGAATGGAAATGGGAAGAGATTGGTATGGATTTTATCACCGGATTGCCCAAGACTCAAAGAGGTTATGATTTCATATGGGTCATCATTGATCGGTTGACCAAAGTTGCTCACTTTATTCCAGTGAAGACAACTTATTCAGGAGATCAATTGGCAAAATTATATATGTCAAGAATTGTATGTTTACATGGTGTGCCTAAGAAAATCGTATCGGACCGAGGTACCCAGTTTACCTCAAGATTTTGGGATAAATTGCATGAAGCAATGGGAACTTGTCTGAATTTCAGTACTGCTTATCATCCACAGACAGATGGTCAGACGGAAAGAGTTAATCAGATTTTAGAAGATATGTTGAGAGCTTGTGCGATATCGTACAGTACATCGTGGGATAAATGTTTGCCATATGCAGAGTTCAGTTATAACAATAGTTATCAGACTAGTTTGCAAATGTCACCCTTTGAAGCCTTATATAGTCGTGCGTGCCGTACCCCGTTAAATTGGAATGAAACGGGGGAGCGTTCGGTATTTGGGCCTGAGATGCTCAGAGAGGCTGAGGAGCAAGTTGCCATGATCAGAGAGAGACTGAAAATAGCACAATCAAGACAGAAGAGTTATGCTGATAATCGTCGCCGAGAACTGAGTTTCGAACCTAACGATTTTGTGTATCTCAAAGTCACTCCCTTGAAAGGTGTAAAAAGGTTCAACGTTAAAAGAAAACTCGCACCTAGATATGTAGGACCATTTAAGATCTTGAGCCGCAGAGGAGAGGTTGCGTATCAGTTGGAGTTGCCCCAGTCATTAGCAGGAGTGCATGATGTGTTTCATGTGTCGCAACTTAAGAAATGTCTCAGAGTGCCAGCATAGCAGACACCGTTAGAAGCTATCGAGTCACAGGAGGATCTGACTTACAAAGAGCAGCCGATTAAGATTCTGGATGTAATGGAGCGTAGGACCAGAAATAAGTCCGCTCACTTTTGCAAAGTGCAATGGAGTAATCATTCGGAAAATGAAGCAACTTGGGAGAGCGAAGAAGATCTGAAAGCAGAATTCCCAAACCTATTCTCTAGTCAGCCCTGAATCTCGGGGTCGCGATTCTATTAAGGGGGGAGGTTTGTAACATCCCAATTTTTGAATTTTAAATTATTAAATATTATTTTATTGCAATTTATGATTTTTGTGAATTTTCTGGAATTTATTGGATTTTCTGAGAATTACTTGAATTATTATATATGGCCTTTTGTTAAGAAATAATTATAAAAAGAAATATTTAAAATAAAGTTTTACCAAAAATATTTTATTTAAGTCCAGAATGTCTCAAAGTATTTTTGAGATTTTTCTTGAAATTTTTAGAGTATTTTTACTACCCTAAATAAATCAATTTATTTTCTCGAATTAATTCAAATGAAAAAATCCGGAAATTACCTATGAACAGCACTGGGCCCGGCCCAATTACTGTGCAGCCAGCCAGTGGAATCGGGAATGTTAACGCACGCCGTCGGATCAAAATCCAACGGTCCACATTAGCCCACGTCAATTAATGAAAACCCTAACGCTGCGTGCCGTTGGATCAAGATCGCACGGTCATTAGTTGTCGTCTCCGATTCGAACTCAGCTTCGTGTTGTTGGCTAGATAATCTAGTTCAATTCAGACTTTAGAGTTGATTTATCTGTATTGTAATCAGTTAAGAAGTCCGGATTGTATTCAGTCCTAGTTTCATTGGGCAATCCGGAGTCGCGTCCGAGTTGAACGAGGGACAGACGAGCACGCACGCAAGGATAAAAGGAGGTGCTGCTCGGAGAGAATTCAAGCTGCACAGAAAAAGAGAAAAAGAAACAGCGCAGCAGGAGACGGCGGAAGAAAAGGAAAAGGCGAGGACTTCGGTGCTTCTGTTCTCGTGATGCTACAGTAACCGAAGCTACAGTATTTCGAAGCTATAGTATACGCGAAGGTACTTTGAATCGGCTCTGGAGACGCACAGTTGCTGAGAGAAAAGAGAGAGAGAGAGATTAGAAGGAAAATTAGAGAAAAACTACAGAGATTATTTGAGGTTGGTTCTTTTATGTATAATTGCTCTCTAGTATGCATGTTTAATCTAGTTTCTCTTCTATAGTATTAGATCAATTATTCTAGATTGATTTGTTCAGTTTTCTCTAGATTTCACCACGTTTTGTCCGTAAGAGCCGGGGCCGGAAATTCGTATTTTTCTTTATAAAAATAATTCAATTAATTCGGATTTTATGATTTTAAGGATTTTTCAAGAATTTCAAACTTCTAAATGCTATAACTTTTGTATATGAACTCCGATTGAGGTGATTCAAATTCCTAAAAATTTGTAAAATTGAGATCTATCTAATGGTAGCTTTAGTTCGAATTTTTGAGTTTGTTTGTTCTTTGATTTTGGTGTTTATTTGCTATTTCTTCTCGATTCGCGTAGACGTTTAGTTGAGCGAGGTTCTGCAGGAGGAATTAACAACTCAAGAGCAATCTTCGGAGCAATACCAGGAACTTAAGTAAGGCAACTTGTGCTTTGATCATGTTGCACCCATGTTTGCAAAATTGCTATTTTGATTGACTTTATTGCATGGTATTTTTTGCGTACCAATGATTTTAACTTAACTTTGGGATTAGTTAATGTACCTTTTGAATTACACCCTACCTTGTTATTTGTATGCCATAATCCACTTGTCACCTTAGGTTGGTTCATTATAGTTGGTTAATACTGAAATCAACATGAATAGTTAGAACGGAATAGAATTGCTTAGCCATGCCACGTCATCACATGTACATGAAATGTTGAGTATTAATTTTGATTAATGGAACATGGAACAATGATGTTAATTTGTGTGTCATGTGTGGTCACACAAAGAGATTGGGTTGTCGTGGCGGGAAGGTCACACAACGATGTTGATTTGTGAGAAGCATGTGGTGCTTGGTAACCAACCGGGTGGTAATCACTTTATGATTGAAGCAAATGGAAGGGGCAAGAGTGCCAGGGTGGGCTCAGAGGAGCTGAGGGTATGTGTAAGTCTTGTTTTAATCAATCCTAAGGACTTAACCTTGCGAGCCTTTGATCTGAGTTAATCATGCAACCACATGTCTGTTATGGGGCAGCTTAGCTGATTAATTTGCAAAGCCTTAGCTTGAGTACTATCGTGGTGGTGTGAGTTCGGGTGTACGGAAGAAACTAACATGGTGCAAGAGGGGGGCCCTATTGTGGTGGTGTAACCCTTCAATGTTGAAACCTTAGCGGGTAGTACTGGGTTAAGAGGATGCATTGTAAAGACTTTGTTATAATCGTTCACCTGTGTGGTGCATGGTTGTATCATGTGGGTAAAGTGCATAACCTCTGCAGAGTGTACAAACTATTCGGATAGCCGTGCTCACGGTATTGAGCAATGCTCGGGAATTACAGTCAAGGGTTAGTTTAATAAAATGAACAACTAAAGGGGATGGCAGGATGCCATGTGGATAATGGAACTTGATTTAGGATGGAAAACTTGGGTTTATTTGAGAATCACTGAATCTATTTACTTGTTACTATTTATTTTACTGTCTTTCAATCTATGTATTGTATGTGTTCTTAAATGCTGCTTTATTGCAAATGAACCCTTAGCCTTTCCTTTGGAATAAGCCTGCATATAGCTATGATAGAATTGCATTTTGTGCACAACTTGTTGAGTACGTGTTGGTGTACTCACCCTTGCTTAACAACCAACAACAGTGGAGGAATCATCGTCATTATTGGAGGAAGACTTTCAGGTGGACGCGTGTCACTAGGCCAATCCTTGTCGATCGCTTTGTGGTGTCTTGATGGGACATCTACATTTTCTCTTGTCTTTCATTTGCATTTGTCTCATTGGTCTTACTATTGTCTTGTGAGGCTGAATATGGTAAGTGATCATAAGATCGTACACTAGTTATATTCAATAAATAAAGTCTTATTATTCTTATCGTTGTGTATGATATGATGCTTACCGATGTTAAGCTGTGTGCACTAGCGATTGATCCTGGACTAGTGCGGTAAAACACAATGGATTCGAATTGGGGAATTCGGGTCCTTACAACGACCAACTATCTAGGGTCAAGACCCACTACAAGAAACAGGGAAAAATTCGTGGGTTTTTTTTAAATTCGTGGGTAAAAAAAAACCCACGAATTTATATATTTAAATTCGTCGATTTTCAAAAAACCCACGTATTTAATTAAATTTGTGGGCCACAAAGAAACCCACGAATTTATATATTTAAATTCGTGGGTTTATAAAAATACCCACGAATTTAATTAAATTCGTGGGCCAGAACCCACCCACGAATTTAGATACGAAATTTAGGGTCTGCGCGGGCGACTCTTTCTCTCTCTTCGCTCTCCTCTCACCCCCCGCCGCCCCTCCTGTCAGGACGCACCGCCTCGCGCCGCCACCCGCCCACGCCGAGTGCCCCTCCAACCCGAGTTCATCCCGTGCGCCCCTAGCCTTCTGGTTCTTCCTCCCCTTTTTGCTGGTTGCTGCTTCCTGGTGCCGATGCCTCCAGCCCCAGCCGACCCATCTCCTAGCCGCCTCCTCCACCCGAGCTCACCTCCTGGCGCGCCCCTGCTCTCCCCAGTCTAGTGCACCGCTTCCCCTGGCTTTTCCCCCAGCTCGGCGATGCTGCTGCCTCCTGGCTCCTCACCGTCGGCGCCATCCCGGCCAGTTTCTTCTCCCGCGCCCGCCCCGGCTCCTCCCCGCGCCCTTCCTCCTCCTACCGGCGTCTCCTCCAGCCCTTCCCTCCTGGCTCGGTCTGCAAGAGCAGAAGCGGCCGTGACCCTTCCCTCCTGGTGGGTGAAGGCGAGAGCAGAAGCAGCCAATGAGCAGCCAGCGTCTGGGCGGCAGCGGAGCCGGTGACGATGGAGAGAGGCAAGAGCACTTCCTCCTCCTTCCTTTCCCTTCTTGTGGTAAGTGGAGGTGGGGGTCTACCTTATGGATGCATGGTTGTAGATAAGGTGTTTGAGGAAATGCCTCACATGCTCAACCCTAGTACTTGTGAATGTATGTTACATTTTCCATGATGATTAAACTTGCTTGATTATCGAAATGGATTCTTTAGTGGTTTGAGGGCTTGATATTTGCCAAGAGAGAGTATGTGCACGTATACTTGCTACTGTCAATTGAAAGAAATGGGATTACTTGGTCATGTACTCCTGTTATTAGTTTTAACTTTTAGATTCTCCCCATAGTAATTTCCTAAGTTGTTTGCGATGCCAATCGGGAATATATAAATACATGCTAATGCTTTGGTTATTCATTGAATGTGTAAGACTCCAAATTTATAAAGGTGTTGGAATTTTTCTTTCATCAAATATATGTGCAGTTAGGAATGCCTCATATACTGGACTTTTGTGATTGGTTAGCATGACATGGAAATTAACTTCTAGGCCATTGTTGTTATGGATATTTATGTATGTATAGCCTAACATGTTCCTAATGCATTTCACAGTGATGTGCATGCCTCTGTTCTGAATTCTTGCGCTGATTATGAGTATTGTGTTGCAGTTTATATACTCATGTCCAATTAGGGAATGATGTATGTGTATTTTGCTTATTCTTTGCTTGCTTGACTGATGGGTAAACATATTCAAGGATTAAAACCATATATATGCTTAATGTTGTCAGCATATGCGTGTAGAATCTAATACTGCTTAACATCTATTGTTGGCTATAGAGTATTTGGTAGATTCTGGTTAGCTCAAGTTTATTAGAGTTGTAGCTAGATGGTATTGTATAGCCCTTTTTGTTGGTTTCATTGAAGGTCTTTTATGTGGGTAAACCCATGATCACTGCTTTGGAATGGATCTGAATTCTTGTGCTTAAGATGTGTATGATTCAAAGGTTGATTGTGTGATGCTTGATTTTGAACTCTGGTAAATCATGTTTAAGGCATAAAATTTAGCCCTAGTATATGTTTATGTGTCATTTGGTACTAGCTTCCATAATTTATGATGCCAAAGCATATTAACATGTCACTTCATTTGTATCTCTTGTTAACGGCAGAAGTTAACTCATTTTTTTTAATGGTTGAGCGATTGGGTGCAAGTGCATCCCTAGATGTGTGGATAGGAAGTTATTTTGATGATTCGGCCTAAGATTGTATTAATGCATTGCCTTCTGTGAATGAGCTCATTTGTACAAGTTATTGTTGTCTCCTTCATATTCAAATACCATGTTTTACAACATGTCTTCAATATCTTTGCAGCATGGCTCCATCTACAAACTTGCTTTTGGACCCAAATCATTTGTTGTTGTCTCTGATCCTATTGTTGCGAGACACATCCTCCGAGAAAATGCTTTCTGTTATGATAAGGTATTTTTCTAATGCACATTTTGTGAACATTTTTAATTAACCTACATGATTATCAGCAACTCTAGATGGATTTGGACCATAAATTTCTAATGCCCACGCTCATTTATAGCATTTGTTGCTATCATGCAACTGAATTTCACTTGTGACGAGGGCTGGGCGTCCCTTGACCGGCCGGCGCGTGGTCAACGGACCCCCCAAGCTCGGGAGGCCCCCGGCCACGACCTGGGCGCGTGCCGAGGCGCTCGACCTAGAGTGCGCTAGACCCGAGCACGGCCCCACTCGACCTCGAGCTCGGGCGGGCCCTTGTTCGGAGTCGTAGTCCACCCTTGGATTTCGGATCAAGCATTTGACCGGCGGTTGCTCAAAGCGCTGGTCGTGGGGTAGGAGCAGTCGTGCAACAAGTTCGGGCGATTCTTGCGGCCCTCAACGTGCATGAAGGCCACTTCAGGAATCTCTCTCGGTAGTTGCGTCTGAAGGAGGTATAAAGACCAAGGAAGCACAGTCCTTTGAGAGACACGAAGACAACACGCCCTAGCTCGAGCTTAGACATATCCATTGTTAAACTTGAGCTGTAACACACCCTTGTACTCAGAAATAGTCAAGAAAAGCGCATGAGGCAAGCGGAGTAAACTATTACCTCCACAAGGGCTCGAACCAGTATACATCTCGGCCTCACGTTCGTTGTCGCCATGCTCCGACCAACACCACGTCTACACATTTCCTCCGTCTGAGCGAAGCACAGCTCGGGTCCCGTATCACACTGACCCTCATCTCATTTCTTGCGGTTGGCGATCCCGATCGTCGACAGCTGGCGCCCACCGTGGGGCCCGATTGCTTCGCTTATTCGCAGGAACAACATCAAGAACCCAGGAGCATGGCGCACTTCATTGACGGACTTTCCTCAAGCGTGAATTCGGGCACGGACTCCGACTCCGTGTCCCTGTTTTCGCCTTCGCCACCGCCCCTCGAGCAGCACGTTCTCATGGCGGACGGTCAAGGCGCGGAGGGAAATGCGGATGACCGTGATCCGCAGACCCTTGAAGACGCTCGCCAGATGGTTCACGTCGCTATTAACCAAGCCATAACCGCCCTCCGGCGGGAGGCCCAGGAGAGGGCCAGCACGACCTCTAGGCCCCCCAGGCTTCCTCTCACGGGGGAGCGCCTCCGCGCTATCGCCCGGGTCATGGCTGACCCCGATAGGGCAAGGTCGGGGCTCTTTGGCCGAGCCCTAGCCGAAGAGCTCGATCGGGCTGCGACCGAGGTCATGCCTCCGCAGCACCGAAGTCAACATTCGGGGACCCGCTCCCAGAAAAGTGATGACAACACGTCGCGCCGTCGCCCGCGCACCCATCGGACACCTCTGCGCGCAGAGCTTGCCCCGGCGGCGGGCTCGGGGCGAGGCTTTTGCCGAGACGCGAGCATCTGCGGGCACCGCACCAAGCAGGGCCAGGCCCGAGCCAAGCCACACAAACTCCGAGTTGACCGACAGCAGGTCTGCGGACCTTTCCCTAGACGTTCCGCCCAGGCGCCATAAGGTCCAGGACCGCTTGCGTTACCTACCAGGTCATTCCCGCGCCCGGCACCGTGGTCGTTCCCGCCGAAGGTCGGGCCGCCGAGGCAACCTCGACTCCGAATCCGGCAGCAGCAGGGACCTTGTCGGTGATGACCACACCGTACCGCTGTCGACCTATGGCTGCATGGCGTATTCCGGCGGCTGCGTCGCGTCGCGATGGCGGCTTCGGTTCAAGCCCTTGTTGTCGAGTGCCGATGGGACTAAGAACCCGATGAGTTCTTGTCCATCTACTCGACCGCCATCTGGCGGCAGAGAACAGCCGGTGATGGCAAACTACCTCCGGCCGTCTTTGGGCCGGGCCGCATGACTGGCTTTTAACGAAACTTGGTTCTTCGGTCGTGGCGCCAAATCGAGCGCCCTCGCTCCAACTTTCGAGTTATTCTGGCGGCGGGGAGGACAAGGACTGGATCGTGTCATCAAGGCAAACGAGCATTGCGTGATTTCGTGCGGTGATTTATCCGCACAAGGAACCTGATTCCGAGCATCTCCGATGAAGCCGTCATTAAAGCTTTCAAGTTCGGCGTCCGCGACCGGTGCCTTACCGAGGACCTAGAGATCACCTCGAGGCTCAGCGTCAACAAGCTTTTCTGCATGGCGGGCGATGCGTGACGCGGATGGCCTTGATCTCTTTGAAGCGACTATGACCAAGGTAAGCTTGGTCTAAGCCAAACAGAGGCCGTCCCGTCCAACTCCAGGGGTGCCGACCACGGCACCACCGCCAAGAAGCGTAAGCGTGACCGTAGGGGCGGCGGAGGTCTGCCACGGGTGATCGTATCGGCGGATGGCCAGCGCGAGGTCCTCGAGGTCCGAGGTCAAGCCCGAGAGGGCTCCAAACCTCACCAAGGTCGTCCTCGACCTCGTCAGGAGCAGAACCAGCCCCAGCAAGAGGGCCAGCGACACAGGCCCGGTGTCGATGCCCGCGCAGGGGCCGAGCGCCGCAGGATATGACGAAGCAAAGTTCTGCCTGTTTCATAGGGTGGCCGGCCATGACCTGCGGGCCTGCAGGGCTTGGCAAAGCAAGCTGGATGCCTTCTATGATGGGCGGGGTGAAATGCCCGTGCTCCCGAAGGATGACGACCAGACCGACAGGGTAAACGCCGGCACGGAGCACGACGACCTCGATTTGGAGTTCCAGCAGGGCGAGCGCCGGATCGATGTCATCTTCGGTGGCTCGTCGGCTTACCAGTCCAGGCGCGAGGTCAAAGCCACCGCGCAAACCATCTACCAGGTCACCGCTGGAAGGCCCGTCAAGCAGCCTTGCAAGTGGGCTGGGGCCCCCATCACCTTCTCTCCGGAGGACGCCCTCCCAGGTATGGCTTGAGACCTGAAGACCGCCTTGGTCGTGACCCCAACCATCAGCAATACCGCGGTCGGGCGTGTCATGGTCGACGGCGGCAGCTCTCTTAACTTGCTACAGGCAGGAGTGCTTGACCGGATGCAAATTCCCCGGTCGAAGGTCAAGAGCGTCGCCATACCCTTCTTCGGGATCGTTCCCAGGAGCTCGACCATTCCCCTGGGGCAGGTGGTCTTGCCCGTTACCTTCGGCGATGTGGACAACTTCCGCACCGAGCTGGTCACCTTCGAGGTGGTCGAGGGAGACCTCCCGTACAACGCCATTCTCAGGCGGCCTGCCTTGCTCAAGCTTATGGCGGCCAACCATTATGGCCATCGATGTATGAAGCTACCTAGCCCAAACGGCATCATCACCGTGCGAGGCGACCTGCAGGCGGCGCATGGATGTGAGACCAAGGCCTTGGCACTTGCAGGTATGCGGACCCAGCGCGGTCCAGAGACGACGGTGAAGAATGCCCGCTAGAAGGCGGCAATCCGGCCCGATGGGCGGCGAAGGCCATGCGCTCGAGGAAGCGACCGACCAAGTGCATCCACGTCTCGGCCGAGTGAGTTCCAAATAGGAACTCGAGCTCGTCACCTTCCCAGCGCCCACAAGGGTATCTTCGGCAGGGAACTGCGGACATGCGGCGTTCGAGGAGGTGATCGAGCACAAGTTGCGGTGAGTCGGCTCTCGACCAGGCGCGAAGCTTCGTCGCTTCTCCCGGAGAAGGTCGCGGTCATCAAGGAGAACCTTGACAAGCTCCTGAAGGCCGGTTTCATCCGCGAGATTAACTACTCAGAGTGGCTGGCCAACCCGGTCATCGTGCAGAAGAAAGGAGGAAAGTGGAGAATGTGAGTCGACCATACGGAGTTGAACTCGGCTTGCCCGAAAGATAACTTCCCGCTTCCGCGCATCGACCAGATCGTCGACTCCACCGCGAATGCCAAGATGTTGAGCTTCTTGGATGCTTACTCGGGATACCACGGATCAAGGCGGTGGTGACGGCAGCGAGCAAAACATCCTTCATCACGCCGTTTGGCACCTACTGCTATACGACCATGTCGTTTGGTCTGCGCAATGACGGGGCCACGTTTTAGCGTTTGATGACCAAGACGTTCGAACCCTAGATCGGGCGGAACCTTGAGGTCTACGTGGACGACATCATCGTCAAGAGCCCCTCTGAGGGCGACCACGTTCGCGACCTCGAGGAAACCTTCGCCAACCTGAACAGGCACAAGATCAAGCTCAATCCCGAAAAGTGTGTGTTCGGGGCGGCGTCGGGCAAGGTGCTCGGCTACATGATCGGGGCTCGGGTCGGCCCGAATCCGAGAAGATCGAGGCGTCGAGAGGATGGCACCCCGACCTCGATCAAGCAGTCTCGAGCCTCACCGCCGCATGGCCGCCTCAGCGAGTTCATCTCGAGGCTCGCGGCGTGGGCTCCCATTTTCCAAACTCTCGCAAACACGGGGCTTGAGTGGACTTGAATGCAGTGGTCCTTCGACAAGTGAAGGTATACTGTCATCCCCCCCTCCTTAAGCGCCACAACTTTGGCGAGAGGTTCTTGCTCTACCTCATGGCCATCGCCCTGTTGTCGATGCCGTCTGGTGGCGGAGCAGGGTCTGTGATACCAATTTATTACGTCGGTGAGGTCTTGCACGCCCGGCGAAGGCGCTACCGTAGGTACTGAAGCTGTCTGTATGCTCTCCTCATGGCGTCGCGCAAGCTCGGCACTATTTTGGCGCATTAGTGGTCGTTCGAGCAACTTCCGCTCGGGGACATCTTATGGAGACGGCGGCGGCGCGATCGCCAAGTGGGCTATGGAGTGGCGGCATTTGATGTCCGGTCGTCGCTCGAACGACCATCAAGTCGCGGTACTCGCCGACTTCGTGGTCGAAAGCGTCTGTCTGCACCGAGCCCGAGGTCGAGGCGGCGAATGCCTGGGTCATGTTCTTCGACGGCTCGAGGTCCTTCAAGCGCCGGGGTGGCATCCTTATTCTCACAGCGGCGACCGGTGAGTCGTGGTTCGTTTCGGGTTCGCGGCGACCAATAATGTGGCGGAGTACGAAGCTCTCTTGGCAGGCCTCCGAGCTTGCAAGGCTTTGGGCGTGCGCCGGATGGTCATAAAGGGCGACTCCCAGCTCGTCGTCAATCAGTACAACAAGGAGTACCAATGCTCGGGAGACTCGATGGCAAAGTAACTTGCCGAGGTGTGCAAAATGGAGAAGTGGTTTCAGAACTTGGAGCTCCAGCACATCCCCAGGAGGGACAACTCCAGCACCGATTTCCTCTCCAAGCTCGCCTCCTCCGACGATGAGATCCCACCCGACGTCATCCTAGAGACGTTGGTGGCTCCCTCGATCTCTGAACAGGAGGCCTTGCTCGTCGTGGTTGAAGGTACACCTTCCTGGGCCAAATCCATCTGTGATTTCCTTGCACGGGGCGACCTACCACCCGACCCTGCTGAGAGAAGCCGGATCAAGCGTCGGGCGAGTCTATACGCTTCGTCGAGGAAGCTCTGAGCGAAATGTTTTCGGCATCGACGCAGTGCATCTCCACGGAGGAGGTAAGTACCTACTACATGACATCCATTCGACTTCAGGAGCACATTCTTCAGTCTGGGGCGATGGTCGGCAAGGCCTTCGCATGGTGTATTATTGGCCAACGGCGCTTCAAGATGCTCGTGATATTGTCCGCACTTGCCGCGCAAGCCAATTCCACGCCCGGAAGTCGCACCAGCCCGCCTACGCGCTCCAGACCATCCCGCTCGTCTGGCCCTTCTCGACATGGGGACTGGACATCCTCGGCCCCTTTCCTCAGGCGATAGGGGGAAAGAAGTTCCTGTTCGTCGCTGTTGATACCTTCACCAAGTGGATAGAAGCTGAACCGGTCTCGACCATAACTGCTCGGGCGGCCGTTCGTTTCTTCCGATTGTTCGTGGTCACCAGGTGCGGGGTTCCATGCAAAATTATCACTGACAACGGTACCCAGTTTACCAGTGAGTTGTTCTAGGAGTTTTGCGAGAACTTCGGCATCAAATATGCTTAACCGGTGGCTCACCCCAAAGCAGCGGAGCGGCGGAAGCAGCATAGCGAACCGTCGTCGAGGCGTTAAGCGAGTTGCGAGATGAGCTCGACGCTCTTGCAAGACACGGGTGGGCGAACTTCCCACCGTCCTATGGTCTATTCGTACCACGACAAGCCGAGCCCACGTGGTCCACACCCTTCCGGCTCGTGTTGGTGCGGCCGCCCCGCCTCCCGAGGTTCTGTTGGGCTCTGCCAGAGTCGGCTTAGTCGACCAAGTCGACTTGAGCACGAACGGTCTCGACCTTACCCTTGCGGAAGAAGTAAGATGTTGTGCCTTCGCCACGATCAGCGCACTACTGCAAGCTCTTCGCAGACATGCGTCTCGGTCGGTAACGACCTAGGAAGCTCCTTGTTGGGGACCTAGCCCGGAGATGGATTCAGGGCTCGTCCAGCACCAACAAGTTGTCCCCACGGTGGGAGGGCCCCTATAGAGTCGTTTCAGCAGATCATACGGGGGCTTACCACTAGCGATGCCGATGATGAGAGAGCTCTCTGGCTCGTGGAACATAGATCAGCTTCGAAAGTTTTATGTGTAAACTCTATACCTTACATTTCAATAAAGCTGTTGTTCCTTTCTCGCTCTTTATGCTTGCTTCCACTTGTGTTGTTACCGTTCTTTTTACGAGCCTTCTTTTTACTCAAACCACGACCTTTAAATGCGACACATTGCTCTTGGTCTAAGTGTCGCGAGTTAAATTCACCCAAAGTGGGCTAGCTAAGCGTAAGTTTAACCCCTTCGCAATCTAGCTCTCCCCTGTGCCCGGGCCCGAGCTGAAAGCCTCGCCACTTTCACTGATAAGTGTGGCGAGCGAGCGACAAGTATCCGCAACCATGAATTTCAATCAGGGACGAGGTTTCTTTGTTCTCCCAAAAAACGATCTGCTTTCTATTAGAACATTACTTGCTTTGTAACGTCTTTTACAGCTCGGCCATCTCGTGGGCAAGCTTCTCTTGTTCGAGCTCGGCGACTTTGGCCCTCGGGGCGGCGGCTCGCTACAGTTACGGAGGGCCACCGTGGAGGCGTCCGCAGCTCAGCGCCGTTCGTCTTGGAGTTGGGCCATGGCGCTCGTCGCTACCCTTTTTGCACGCTCAAGTCTCCCTTCGAGCTCCAAGACCTTGGCCTCGAGCTCGGGGGACGCCTTCGCCGAGGAAGACGACCGGACCGCGGCGGCCTTCTCCAGCACCTCGACCTTGGCCCGCTCGTCCTCGACCACCTTGTTAGCGTGCCCAAGCTTCTCTTCGAGTTCCAGGACCTTGGCCTCGAGCTCGGGGGACGCCTTCGGCAGGGGAGACGTCCACTCTGCAGCAGCCTTCTCCAGAGCTTCGACTTTAGCCCGCTCGGTCTCGAGCGCTTTGGCCGACCGTGCGCGTTCTTGCTCCACGGCTTTAAAGCCGTGGTCACGTTTGGAGGCCCTGGCCAGCTCGAGCTCTGCCGTGTGAGCTACCTCCTGCGCCCTCATCGTCCGGTGCAAATCGTCGAGCTCTTGGGCCTTCTGCTCGAGCTCCCCATGCTCGACCTCGATGGTCCTGATGAGCCTGGAGCGCTCAAGCTCCCGTGCCTCTATCGCGTTCAGGAGGCCCCTCAGCACGTCGGCGTGCTCTTGAAGGCCTTGTAGCCCTCGAGAGGCATGGTCGATCACCTTCACGACGAAAAGGGTGGCCCAAAATGAGAAGGGACAAGGAGCTCGACTACAAGTCGCGAAGCGTGCGGGAAGACCCTTACCTTGCGGAGATGGCCTTCCAGGCGTGCGCGGGTAAATTCCTCGTGGTCGTCAAAACGATCGCGAGGGATCTCCTCCTCCTCGTCGACTGACGTACCAGTGTCGAGGTCGACCTCGACCACCGTTGGCGCGCTTGGGCCAGGGCCTTGAGTTCCCGTCCCGGGGGCGGCCTGGTCGTCCGTTGCCTCCTCCAGGGGGTTCAACCCGTCGATGGGGGAGGGCGTGGCGGCAGTACTAGTCCCGGCCTCCACTGCCGGGGCCCCACCTATCTCCGGCGCCAAGGGGACGGCGGCCGGATCCACCGCGGGATTCTCGACCTCAGTGGTCGGGGATGCCGCGGCCTCAGCACCCGACGCAGCCGCTTCCGGGTAGGTCTGCGGAGCTCCTGCGGCCTGGTCACCTTCGGTGGCAGGCGGAATCGCGGTCTCGGCACCCGGAGCGACCGTGGTCGGGGGAGCTCGGGATATCACCTCGGGCGCAGCCACGAAGCTCTGGGTGTCCTCCCTCTCGGTGGCCTCGGCAAGGTCAACGACGGCAACTACGTCGTGGGTCTCACCGGGGTCAAAATCTGACTTGCAGTCATGGTGGGGCTCTTCCCGCCGTGTTAGCGAGCCTTGGTCGAACTTCGCCGGCCGAACCAGAGCTCGTGACCCCGACGGAGTCCGCGTTGGGCGCAAGGGGAGGCGTGGGACCAATTCGAAGGTGCCCTCCTCCTCGGACTCGGACTCACCCTAGACAACTGCCATCATCAAAACGAGCAAGTTTCGAGCTCGGGTGCTCGAAGTCTGCGATAAAAGACATACACTAAGCCAGAGATGTGGAGGAGACTGTATGGTCCGGGAGGCCAGGAGTTTACCTGGGTCGCCAGCCTCCGCCTCGTTGAGGGTCGGCGAAGATCTTGTTGCCTCGAGGCTGGTGGGGCACTTCGCTTGCGCGTCCTCGGGGCCGGGGGTCTCGGGCTCCACGCTGGCCCCACGTCATCCGCTACGGCGTTGCTCCGAGCTTGAGGACCCGAAGCCGGGGGAGAGCTTGAGGTCCTAGCGGCGGCCGCTGCGCTCTGCTACTGCAAGAAGGAGAACACGTCAGCCTAGCAAGGCACACGAGCACGGGCTCGGGGGCTCGACCAGCGGGATCCTTACCATGGCGCGGTCACCCCACTTGACGTGAGTTTTCTTCGCCTCCTGGCGGTCCGCGTCGGCCAGGGAAGGTCTCTTCTTCCCTTTTTTGCTCTTGCCCATCCCGGGCAGCGGGAGCATTCGTCTGGCTGTGTCGAACAGCTCCTGATGGTCCTGCGAACTTGAAAGGATCAGGGAGGGCCCCAGGATCGCTCAGGTCGAGCCATTGGTCGGGATGGCTTACCTCGGCTTTCCGGCGGAGTACGTTCTTCGGGACGCCGTCGCCCATGGAGTAGTTGTGCGCCAGTTTCCCGAACATCTCGTTCATCCTGGCGGCAACCCAAGACTCAACTTGCGCAAAGGAAATGCTCTTCAAAAAGGATTGAGGGGCAGACTCGAGCAAGACCACGAGGCGGGGATACTTACCAGTCGTGCCCTCGCGGGTCGAGTCGAGGCGCCCCTGGATCTCGTAGAACGGGTGCGTCCGCCTCCGCAGGGGGGACACCCGATTCCGCAGGAAGTCGATGGCGATCGCCTACCCGGTGAGGCCGCGCTCGGTGCAGAGATGTATGGCGGCGATGGCCTCTTCATCGGCCTCGGGGTCGTCCGCCTCTGGGGTCTCATTCTTCCCGTCGACGGGCTTACCCTCGTATGACAGCGTGCCGAGTTCCCCTTTCTTCAGGTAGAACCACCGTTCGGACCACGCCCCGAGGGAGTCCCGAGCTTGGATCTTGGGAAGGACCACTTGAGCCCATCCTTCCATCGAAATAGAGGCATCCGACCACGGGGTCCTTCCGGAGCGGAAGAGGTGAAATCTGGAAGAAGAAGCGAGGGGTTGGGAAGGATTCTAGGAACCCCTCGCATGGTGGGAGAAGATGGCGAGAGTAAGAATGGAGTTCGCACCGGGTTTATGAGCTTGATCTCGCGGTGGTGAGGACCACGGAGAGGAACTTCGCTCTCCGAGGTCCATGAGCGAGAGGGCGTAGTGCTTTCGGTGCGAGCGATTTAGTCGTCCCTGGGGGTTGGCTCGGTCTTGTTGCCCGGCAGCCGCCATGTGAATGGGTCGAGCAGTCCCAGGGTCTCGAGTTCCTTCATCCTTGAAGGCGACAATGTACTCCTCCCTAGTTAGCCATGGCGATCATGGTGATTTCGGTCGAAGGCGGGGGAGGAAGGTTTTTTGCTTGGGCGGAAAGGCTTGGAAGACGAAGGGCGCTGGTCGGGAAGTTCCCTCAAGAGTCGTTGCAGTTTTGAGTTTATAAGCATAGCGTCGCCGAATCGAACCATGGCCGGGGCTTGGCCGCTCTGATTTGTGAGTGCACTTAAAAGGCGGCGGTTTCAAGATATGGGAGGTGTCCACCAACCGTTCGTATCCGTACCGAGGCTTCGGAGATCAAGAGGCGCCAGGTGTCGTATCGTCAAGGCCTGGCGTTACGTTTCCGCCCGACCTCGACCTCAAGGGAATTCTGGGAATCGATCCCGGCTATAGAGACTCAAGGTCGGCCCGTGTTCAGCCACGACCTTAAGCCTCACAGGCTGGCGGCGAGTGGCGTCCCTTGACCGGCCGGCCTGGCGATCGCGGACCCCAAGCTCGGGAGGCCCGGCCACGACTGGCGCGTCTTGGCGCTTCGACCTAAGCGCGCTAGACGGCTGCGGCCACTTCGACCTCGAGCTCGGCGGGCCCTTGTTGAGCCATGATCCACCCTTGGATTTCAGATCAAGCATTTGACCGGCGGTTGCTCAAGGCGCGGGTCGTGGGGTAGGAGCAGGTGCGTGCAACAAGTTTGGAGCGGTTACTGCCGGCCCTCAATGTGCATGAAGGCCACTTCCCGGGAATCTCTCCTAGCCGTTGCGTGCAGAGGAGGTATAAAGACCAAGGAAGCAGAGTCCTTTGAGAGACACGAATACAACACGCCCTAGCTCGAGCTTAGACATAGCCATTGTTAAACTTGAGCTGTAACACACCCTTGTACTCAGAAATAGTCAAGAAAACCACCGCGAGGCGACTGGAGTAGAGCTATTACCTCCACAGGGGCTTGAACCAGTATACATCTCGGCCTCACGTTCATTGTCGCCTTGCTCCGACCAACACCACGTCTACACATTTCCTCCGTCTGAGCGAAGCACAGCTCGAGTTCCGTATCACACTGACCCCCCATCTCATTTCTTGCGGTTGGCGATCCCGATCGTCGACAACTTGTATCAGTACAGATTATGGATAACTGATGTTGCTGCTAAATTACCAATTTAGTCTAGTAGGTTCCTTTCTTACATATTTCTGTACTTGAAACCGGGAGTTCTTACAAAAGGAAAGCCTATTAAGGAAATATCTATATAAGGCAATATCTATCTTTGTTTTCTTCGATGGGGACACCCATGTAGCCTAGTGGTAAAGCACAAGGTTGTGATTGTTGAGGTCTTGGGTTCGTGTCCCCACTCTCCTTCTTTAACTTAAAGATAGGCGATTCCTCCTACTTTTTTTCCCCATAATGTTTTCTTGATGATGTGCCTTCTCCAATCTATGTGTTCTGCAGGTTATAACACACAGGTTCCGCATGCCTTATTCATAGAAGCTATGGTGAGAGTATTTGCCAAATGTTAGGAGAGAACCATATTGAAGCTTGAAGAACTTCTTGAAAGGAGAGACAATGGGCAAAGTCTCTTGTTGTGGACCTTGAAGTGAGTTCTCCAATTTGGCTCTCGACATAATTGGTTTGGGTGTGTTCAATTTTGATTTTGACTTCGAGTTACTAAGGAATCTCCTGTAATAAAGGTTGGTATAATATCATATCAGTAGTTGCAATACACGATGATTACTATTGCGGTATTGTATCTATTGCGGTTGTAATGTGTTGTGCGTCGTTGTGTAGTTTACAAATTGCCGTTGGATGTGTGATTGATTATCTAAGGATCGCTAGAATGTCTCCTTACGGTTTGAGAGATTGATATATATATTATAGCTGCAAATGTTTTTTTTGTCTGCTGAGTGGATGTCCTATTTACTAGAGAGCTCATGCGAAATTTTGTATATTTCGGTGACTTAGTTTTAAGCGGTTTTAAAGAGTTAAAAGGTTGGTTTCAATCTTTTAGTAGAGGTAATATTGCGATGTGTTGAATAAGATTGAATGTGAAGATGGTTGGTTTCAATCTTGTAGTATGAGTATGGTTTAATTATTTCGATTTACGTCATTAGAAGGAGTTATTGCTCGTGCGATTAATATATGTTATAAAATGGCTGATTTGCATCAATAATAATACTATGATATAATGCAAGGCACTCCTTCTAAAGATGATAAAAGATCAACAATTTGTCAACCAGCGGGATCAAGGTACAATCTCTCTATCCTCATTATGTTCTACATATAAAACATGTTAGCTCAAATACCTTAAGTGCTAACATTTCTACTCATGCATAAACAAATTGTGATAACTTAGTTTTTTAACAATCTATGAAATACCTCGTCTAAATCTGAATTATAGAAAGAACTGTCGAGACCCTCTCCATAATATGTACTACTATAATCCGGAAGAATATTCTATTTAGAGCTTGCTCGTATATATATATATCTTCCTGTGCAATACTTGAGGCCTTAAGGGACACACGTTGCTACTGTAAGTCTCAACACTCGTGTAGAACTCCTTATATACTCATTGAGCATCAAGATTGATGTCTATCAAGCGTGGATATTCTACATTGTACCGACATGTCATTTATCTTTTCTCTCTCTACTATATGTGTTTATTAAGTCTATAATAAGTGATAACATGAGCCCGATGGAACTATTCTCGCTTCCTCCATTCGATGCTTGCGAACCTTGATTTGGATCCAAGTACAACAAAAATATACCATTGTAATGTCGAGATAAGAGGGGATTCCGTAGTCAAAGTTTTCAAGGTTTGTGAAGCTTTTAATATTTTTATGACAGTTTTTCATATTTATTTTTTCATCATGATCTTGACACGCTATTCGATGTTTTCTAGCGTCCTCGTAGCAAAGTTTATGGAGAAAGACACCAAGACCGACTTCGATCGTCTTGTCAACACTACCATAAGGTCATTTGAAGATGGTATTGTTTTGGGTTTGCGCTGCTATCATTTTTCAGTAAGTTTCTCTTTTCTTGTAATGCAGAATCTATTTAAATTTATGATCAAGTGTGGCAAGTTGATGAATGTGTGCAATATAGACATGATTTTTGCATTTTATGCTATTCCACTAGAGTAAGTGCTTTCTATGCTTTTGGTTTGAGAGATTGATATATATTATAACTGCAAATGTTTTTTTGTCTGCTGAGTGGATGTCGTATTTACAAGAGAGGTCATGCCGAAATTTTGTACATTTTGGTGACTTAGTTTAGACTCCTCCAGGATTGTTCGTGTGCTGACCTTTTTTATACTTCTTTGAAATAACATGGATATGTTTCTTTGTTATGATTTAAATATCCTATATTCAACCATTTCTGTTTATTCTTGCTACACTTAGTTCTTTTGATTATAAAGTGTGAAGACTACCTATGGGATAATGTCCTTAAAAATTCTAATGTTTCTACCAATAATATTTCAAGTGATTTGTTGAAGCTTCTGGATGTTTCATCTGCTGAAAATGTTCTACTAACGACATATGGAAGCTTACAACCTCCACTTGGAAAGCATCGCTTGAAGGTATGTGATGCTTAACTCTGTATAGATTCTTTGATTTGAACTAGTATTGAAGTGCAGAGTACACCACGGGACAGCAATTAGTGTCTCTTTGTCTTGTTGTATTTGTAGACATTTTACATTATTGTTGGTTTATGAACCTCTTTTTTTATGCTGGGTAAATCTTTAGTATTGATATATTTATCCAAAGCGGTGGTGCCATTTGTTCTTTGATCTGTGATTTCGTTGGTCGGTAATTGCTTTAATTCTACTTTGTTAGTCTTGATGTGGTTTTTTTCGATTGTAGAGTTCATCTCATTCTCTATCAATTGGTAGTGAAGTCTTTGAAATGCGGTTGATCCATCTAGGAGCAATCAATCATGTTATAGATCTAATTTTTGAGTGAGTTAGACATTGCAATTTGCTTCTCATAAACTTGTCAAAGAGCACCATGTGGAGAACATCATTGGTTCCTGTTTAGAGAGTAAGCGGATCGGTGACTAGGCATGTTCTTAATGAGTGTAAACTTGTGACAAGAATTACGGAAGTGAGAAGAATTCTATTCTATCAATAGATTTAACTAAGGTACAAAAGCAGTATCTCAAGACTTTCTTTTATTAACTCTTTACTAGTTTCTTTGGTTTGTTTTCTTTTCTTCCTTAGATATTCACTTATTATTTTCCTTACTGACATACAATATCTTCAAAGGAAGATCTCCTCCAAGGATTGGATCCGTTGGTCACACGACACGCATAGCTAATAGACTCATTTAGGTGGCCAACACCAACAAACATAATCCAATCACATTTGCAGGTTTAAATTTCATTATGTAGATGAAACCTTTGCTAACATTGCCATTTGTGACATATTCTTGGGTTTATTATGGTCCCTTGCTAGTTATCGATGGATCCCTAGTGCAATGGTATACATGAACAATAATATCTGTCAAAAATCTTTGCTTCTTGGCCTTATCTCAATTTATAGTCTCTTGAACTTTGGGTCAACCTATTATGGTTCTATGTGCTTGTCCTTGAAACTTGAGAGATCCAAGTTAAACTCCACTGCAGATAAGCCACATCGATGGGTCTTAAGAGCCAATGTGGCTCAACTGAACGATCTATTATAAGTTGTTACTAAAGGTTGTAAAGCTCAAAGAATGTACATGTTGAGGATTTGGCATATTCAAATATCTGATGCACCAAACTGCCAGTTATTGTGTTTAATCCTTATCGGTTTGTCATCTCTGTACAAGCTCATTCTTGCAAAACCCGACAGGATGGCCCATTAGCGCAAGCGGTATTACTGCTTCCAAAAATAATAATTAAAAGCTGACTTACCGCTTGGAAAAAGAATTTTAATTAAAAGCTGTAGTGCCGCTTGGAAAAATAAGTTATATAAGCTGTCATACTGCTTGGAAAAAAATTTTAATTAAAAGCTGTAGTACCGCTTGGAAAAGTAAGTTATATAAGCTGTCATACCGCTTGGAAAAATAATTTTAATTAAAAGCTGTAGTGCTGCTTGGAAAAGTAAGTTTTAGGACCTTAGGTGTTGTTGGGCCTTGTGGTTCGTTTTGGCCCAATTGAAGGGATCCTCCTTAACCCTAGCTCCCCTACCCTGGCTCTCTCCAGCTTCCAATTCCAGCGCCCCCTGGCCTCCTCTTTTCCCCCCCGAGCGGCGCTGGCCTCCTCTTTTCTTCCCCGAGTGGCCGGTCTCCCCAGCTCCTCTTCCCCGAAGGCGCCTGGCCTCCCCTGGTCCCTGCTGCAGCGCCCCTGGTCCCCCCAGTGTCGGCGCCGCCTTCCCCCAGGCTCCCTCCTGTCGCCGCCCTCAGGCCGGTGAGCTCTCCTGCCCTCCCGCGCCCCGACGCCAGACCCTCTGGCCGGGGTGTCGCCTGCCTCCCCTGCAGCAGTCCGGCCGATCGCCGCCCCGGTCTTCCTCCCTAGCCGGCGGTGCTACCTCCGGCTCCTCCAGGCTCGGCGCAACCTCCAGCCGTCCCTCCCCCACAGCCAGTACCTCATCCTGCCTCTCCCATCTTGTGGTAAGTGGAGGTGAGATTCTAGTTGTGGATGAGTTGTTGTAGTCTAGATGTTTGATGAAATGTGGGCTTAGTGTATAGAGGCTTCATTATGTGTACATGCATCTCTCTGTGACTAGATGATACAAACTCTAGGAAATTCATTTCTATGCATGCACTGAAGTCTTGAACGATCATGTTTGTGATATATCATTTATCTATCTGCATAGATTGATCTATTGTGGTTCTGTTCTTTTTGCCTTTGTTATAGCAGAATGAAGTTTTTAGTAACCAATTTGATTTATATTCAATGTTAGGCCAATTCATTTTGGTTGATCAGATTTTTCTTGGGTCCACAGTTCGTGGGTTTTACTCTTGAAATGGGTGAGAACACGGATGAAAGGTGGGATTGGGAGTTGGGACTCCATCGGTCGATAGCTGTAATATCTAAGGGAGTTGGGACTCCATCGGATTAGCAAGTTTTGTGATGATTTTCAACGAGGAATAAGTTTCAACAGTATATGATATCTCATAATTCTTCAATCAGATCCGGTTACTAGTTATAATAGCTTTCTCCGTTCTTAATGGTTCTGATTTTCCTAATGGCTCCGATTTTTCTTGAATACCTATATGTTATCTTCTCAATAGGCAATGGTGATTGTGTATGGCAAGTCAATCTTCATCTTTCATTACTTATAAAAACAGTTTAGCAAGTCAATTTTAATCAATCAATGAACCAATTCTTGTGCTTTATCAATCAATTTTACCTGACACAATTGAAGTTTAATTGTTGAAGGAGATAATATTTCTAAATGCTGCTAAGAAATTGAAGGTACTGCTTTCCTCCCATGGTTATCAGTTTACAAGGTACTGCTTTCCTCTCGTGTTGTTCGTATGGCATATAGCCCTACTGCTAGCCATGTTGTCATTGCTATTCTTGAGGTTTGATTCATTGCTTCATTATTTGGAAGAAGTTATTTCATCCGCTTAGAACTACAAATAACTTTTTTATCATCTAACACCAAATGAATGGCCTAATGTTTTTAATACCATGGGCAGAAAAGTTATGATGGTTCAATCTTGTCATTGGGCATTTTTTTAATACCATGGGCAGAAGAGAGCTATGGTATTAATTCCATTTGGTACTTCTTTCCAGAACATATTCGTGGTGCTACAGTTGAGAAAACTGATGGTTCTTTCACCCAACATTTGACAGAATATATTCATGCAGTAATTATTAGTACAAACGGAAGAACCTTTTAGATTTCCAGTATTTGTTATTACACAGTAATGTTTTCATTTGATCATCTGAACCTGGTAAGGTTTGGGTTGAATAGCCTGGTTTTGAATTTAGTATGATTTTAATGGCATCTCTGCTGTAACCATTAAAGTTTGGTGTGATTATCCTAAGTAGAATGAATCATTTCGAAAATTGAAAAGCAACTCATGTTCTTGTCAAATTTCGTCCTAACCTTATGCTCACTGTAACTTTCAGTGTGTCGTGTAGATAACAAAGCAACAAGTATACCATCTTCTTGTTGTACATTGGAAGAAGCTTACGTACACTACAACTTTTCTGTTTGTAGCCAGGAGAAAGCTTGGAAGAGGCGGTGAGAAGGGAAACGTGGGAAGAAACTGGTTTTGAAGTTGGGGAAGTCATTTACCACAGTTCTCTTCATTGGCCTGGTAACAAAGTCTTTTCATTGTTTTTCCTTTTTCAATGAAAACCAGTGGAGTAGGATAATACTAGATGATTAGAAATGTATTTTCTTCATGTTTTTAGTATAAAAATACAGAAGTTCTTGTACAGTCCATACTTTCTAGTACTAAGTCTGATAGTCACATGTTCATACGATGCTCTTTTGCAGTTGGACCGAATACTATGCCATACCAACTGATGGTGGGTTTCTTTGCTTATGTTAAATCATTGGAGATACGTGTGGACAAACAAGAGCTTCAATGAAGGTAATTTTAACATGTCGGGAATAAAATGCTGATTTTTCCTCTTATCTGCATTAGTGTATTGGTTAGTTTCATTAGGCGGCGGGATTGTAAATTCAATCTTTGTAGGATCTTACACTACACTATCACATTCTGTTAGTGTTTGCTTGAAATATTTAGTTGTTAGATTTATTTTGTATATCTGACTTTGTTTATTGGATGATCTTCATTGATTGATGTCCTTTCTCGGTTTACAAGGATGGCGGTAAAGAGGAGAAAAGAAAGAATAGAAAAACAAGAAATGCACTTCACATCGTCAGAAAAAAGAAAGAAAAGAGAAACAAGAAAGAAGAGTTATGTAATGTTTAATACCATTTTCAGTTGCTTATTGCTTATGGTTGTGTAGAATGCATAGACAACCATGAATTCACTAACTGACTTGGAATGTGTTAGTATTCTCATATGCAAATGAATTGAGCTTCTGATGTTATGATAGCAAGATTTTAATAAGGTGTTCTGAATCTTGATCTTTTTTTGTAAGAAACTTTGTGTATAGCTATGTCTGAATTATGTGGTCTAAGGGTGTGCGTGTCTCTCTCTCTCTCTCTCTCTCTTGTTTCTTAGATCTGTGTTTTGCCCTTCTCTGCGCTGGATAATTCACATAACAACAAATAGTTGGGCTAGGCTTGTGGGCCTATATGAGTTAGGAGCAAAATTTGATAATGTCCTTTTAAGTTTTAGCACTACATCCAACCTCACTTTGTGAACCTAGGAAACTCGGCACTTGTTTTCGTGCTCAAACTTGAATACTCGTTAACTTTTACCTAATGTGATATGGATGGCTTGATAGTTGTGTTGCCGGGTCAAGAGGCTGTTTTGTTGGGTGAGAAATTCAGATAAATATGAGTTGTTTTGTCAACTTTGTAGATCTGCATGCTATTTCTATAATTTCGCATTATAGCGTTTGAACTCACATGCTCTAATTTTGGGTTTTATGTGCACCGAGTCCAGTGATTACATGCCATTGGTTTTAGTTTCAGAAATACATGACCGGAGAAGACACAATAGCTCCTCTCCTCTACATAATGAGCACGACACTTTCCCTACTATATTTCTTATGAACAATTTTTTGTAAATTACCTAGGAGGCGCTTCATCTTTAAAGCAAGAATGTCTTTGGTCGTAGTTAGTTATCATGAAATGTTAGCACACTACATTGATCTATTCGGTTTATATAAGTGTTTTCATAAACTTTTGATGACTACCATGAACTTCGCTCTTTTGAATCTTTGAGTCCTCGAGATTACCAGAGCTGAACTTTTCGAAGTTGTAGTCTTGTGCAGGTATTAACTTTGGACGCAGCTTGCCTCAAAGTCTACTTATGTATTTTCTCAACTGTTTCAAATTTTGGAAATGAACCCCGAGGATGAAACCAAGAGGATGGTGCTAACATTGATCTGGACTCACAAAGGAAAGGGAAGTGTGTTGTTCTCAAAACATCTACAAGACAAGTAAGCTCAACCATTCTGTGGCACCTAGACCTTTAGTCATATGCAATGAACCTTTCCTTGAATTGCTAACAAACATTGGAATTTTGAGTTGATTTTAATTTTGAAAACTTTCATCTCTTGATGAACACCACAAATTAGGGTTTCACTTGAAGTTGGCATGTTTTTGTGTCAAGCTCTCCGGGAGTTGATACCATCGATCATAGATAGTAGAATTGTTAAAGTTGAATTATATCATAGTTGTGTACAGCATTAATATTCTGTGCGCACACAACATTTTTGCTCTTAATCAACTTTCTCTGTATCCATATCTCATCTTGATTGTGTGCGGTTTTGGACAATTTGAATTTTGACCGTGACATGGTTTACTTCCACATACCATTCGATGAACCACATTAGTTGGGTGATCTTGTGCGTTGTAAAGAATCAAATTCATATTTCAAAGTTCTCTTCCCCTTAATTGCAGACTATATTCCTTCTGTTATTGGGCTAGTTGTCCCCGACAAGCTCAAACACAGTGATTTGGTTGGACTCAACAAAGACACTACTTGATACTAGACACGCTTGCCTTGAGTATGATTCACGAGTGAAGGCAATGGAGGTAGATGAAAAACCTACAGAGGATTACAATTTTGTGTTGTCAAATGCGTTTCAGAGCTTGTTGAAGCAATAGTTCTGCCGATGACGACAAGGACCGGTTTTAGGTTAGATTCAGAGGCATCGGCATCCAACCAATTCTAAACTTGTGCTTGTCGAAGTTACTCGCTTAATGTGTGATAAATACGCTTGTTCTTGTAGTAAAGTTGTTGATCTCTGAATCCACTAGTAATCATCTGGTGCTTTCCTTTGCAGATTGAGCTAGGGGATCGGTCATCAAGAAACTAGAAGAGAGGCGGAGGACAAGTCATATTCTTGACAACGAAAAAGGCAACAAAGATATGGTGGAGAAGGGTGAAGGTGGTGTGCCTCTCTAGACTAGAGTCAATGATGTTTGGGTGTTTAGCCGTTGTTTAGTTGAGTTGTAAAAACTTTGGAAAGACTATGCTCCTACTATGTTTTGATACGTAGTAATCCGGTGCTGAGTTGCTAGTTGATTTAGCTAACTAATTTTATTAGTAATCAATTTTGGTGATGTTCACATATTGTACTGTGGATGATTTTTGATAATGAAACTTTAAAGACGTTGCTTTCTCGAGGAATTATGTGTTACGGTGCTTGGATTGTATGTTATGAGTGCTTGATATTATTATAAATTTGGCGAACATTTATTAAGTGGATATATATTAAACTAATGCAATTATTTTTTCAAGCGGTAGGACCGTTTGGAATTGAGTATTCAAGCGATGGGACCGCTTGGAATTGAGTATTCAAGCGGTACTCTTGCTTTTAAAAACGGTTTTACAAGCGGTAGTACCGCTTGAATTCAGTATTCAAGCGGTTGATTTGCTTGGTATTGAGTATTCAAGCGAGAGGGCTGCTGGAATTCAGTATTCAAGCGGTACTCTCGCTTTTAAAACGGTTTTACAAGCGGTAGTACCGCTTTTAATGTATATACCGCTTGGAATACTTTTGCAAGCAGTAGATAGAAAGCGAGAGATATTAGAATTCCAAACGGTCCTACTGCTTGGAATACTCGAATTCCAAGCGGTTCTACCGCTTGCAAAGACGTGTTATCCTGTAGTGCCCGCTCATGTGATCTGCTTTTGATGATTCTACTGACAGCCATCTTTATTTGACGCGCTTAATTTGGTTGCGGCAAAAATTCAGGTTGAAATGAGTGGCATGCTAGTATCCTAACAAAGCGTAATCAAGATGAAAATGTTTACGGTGGGCTTGTGGGTAAGTGTCAATCAACTTTGTTGTATGTTAATCATCTGCGGTTTGTGTGTGCTTTGTCGTTGAATGGTAAATTCCTCTTTGAATTATCCTTTTATTCCTGTTGTTTCTTTGTGAATCAAATTGATTGCCCTCTATTGAAGGAAAACTGTAAAAGTCAGTATGATTACTTTGAAAATGCACTTACACATGCATTTAACTTCATCGATCTTTGCTTTGATCTCTAAAAGTGTGTTGTGCATATTCATGGGCTTCTTATGCATCATTCCATCCCTTTTGTCGTGCATGTTCATATAAATTATTTGGAGTTACTCGGACTTCACTCTCAGTGCATAACTTAATCTTGCTTTGCTATGTGTCCTTTATTTCATGGGGAAAAAATCATCTGCTGAATTGGTGTTGTTTCTCCGGTCATAGCCACCAACATCACTCTGAGGATCGAGGTAGGGACAGTGATGATGAAGACTTTCGAGATAGGGACTATGATGTGGCTGCCCTTTCTAGCAATTTGAGCCAGGCTTTTAAATATGGTATTTACAGTAAATATCTGGGAATAAATTAATGGAAAGACCTTATTATTGTCTTTGTTAATTTTGCAAATATATCATTGTACCTTAAATAATGATTTTAAGGAAGGGGCCTACTTGCCAATGAAGAAATGGAATTCTTTTGGTTTGAGAGATTGATATATATATATATTATAACTGTAAATGTTTTTTTGTCTGCTGAGTGGATGTCTTATTTACTAGAGAGGTCATGCCGAATTTTTGTATATTTCGGTGACTTAGTTTTTGTTGAATTATGATCCAAATTCAGAAGAAGGCTAACTTTTGTCGGAGCGAGCGAGGCTGTCGCTTAAGAAGGCGGCGAAGCCCATTGCATTTAATCGTTGTTATTCTTGACCTTGGTCATTGCCTTATATATGTTCATCTTGTAAGCCGTCGCGAGTTGATCTCTCCGGTGATTTGTAAACACTCTTGAAAATAGTGAAGTTTGCCGGCCGGTGCCCGTGGTTTTTTACCCTTCGCATTGGAGAGGTTTTTCCACGTTAAATCCGGTTCGTATATATGTTATTTACAATTTTCCAGGTTTGGAAAATGGGCTAGTAACTGATGCTATAATTTGGGTATCAAATTACCAAAATAATGATCGAGCTGACATCAATGAAATACAAGCTGGATGGGTGGTCAGTCACCAAGATATATATATATATTTGTATAATGGCTGATAAATTCGTGGGCCACTTAAAACCCACGAATTTAACAATTAAATTCGTGGGTTTTATTCAGCCCACGAATTTAACTGTCGACCACTAATTTAACTCATAAATTAGTGGTTTTTCTACTTACAATTTAACATTAAATTGTGGGTTTTTTCAACCACAATTTAATAGCTTAAATTAGTGGGTTTTTTCAACAACCCATGAATTTAATTTAAATTCGTGGGTACCCACGAATTTAATTGATTAATTTTGTCGAGTTAAATTCGTGAAATAAATTCGACGGTTTGCCCACGAATTTAACTTAAATTCGTGGGTTTTGGCCTAAATTAGTGGGTTTTTGGCCCATGAATTTTTCCCTGTTTCTTGTAGTGACCTACAGTCAGTATGGCTCTGATACCACCTTTATCAGGACCCGAATATGCAAATCCGGACCCTCTGTGTATACTGCACTAGTCCAGGATCACGCTAGTGCACACAAGCTCAACATTAGTGAATATCACAATCATATACAACGGAAATAAGATAAAAGACATTATATACTAAATATTGCTAGTTGAATAACCCTATGGTTAACTTACTTAACATTGCCTCTCAAGGCTGAACAGCCAAATTGAACTGCAGCGGAATGAAGACATAGGTAACCCCTCAGTATACCACAGGCAACTGACAAGGCTCGCACCCTAAACATTTGTCCCTTCATGGTACACCTTCTTCAGCACTGATGATGTTGTAGGCAAGGGTGAGTACATAAAGCACTCAACAAGTTGTGCACAGAATGCAATTCTATCATAACTATATGCAAGGCTTATTCCAAAGGAAGGCTAAGAGGTTCATTTGCAGTAAAGCAGCATTTATGAACAAGTACAGTGTATAGATTGAAAAGACAGTAAAAACAAATAACAGTAATAGATAGATTCAGCATTTCTCAAGTAAACCAAGTTTTCTTATCCTAAGTCAAGATTCAACTTTCCATGGCAACCTGCCATCCTCCCCAAGTTTTATTTTGCAAAAGTCTAAACCCTTGACTGTAATCCCTGAGCTTTGCTCAATACCGTGAGCACGGCTATCCAAATAGTGTGTACACTCTGCAGAGGTTATGCACTTTACCCACACGACATGATAATCTCTATTGTGCCTGGCCATTAGCACACTTCCTTTGGTGTGCCGGCAGAGAATCATGACAAAGCCTTTACAAAGCTCTGTCTTAACTAAGTACTACCCACTAAGGTTTCAACACTGGTGGGACTGGTTACCACATCCAGGGCCCCCCTCTTGCGCCATCTGGGTTCATTAAAAAAAATGAACCACACCACCATGATAGTACTCAAGCTAAGACGTTGCAAATTAGTCAGCTAGGCTGCCCCATAACAGACATGTGGTTGCATGATTGACTCAGGTCAAAGGCTCGCAAGGTGTCCTTAGGGTTGATCAAAGCAAGACATACACATACCCTCTGCCCATCGGGCCCACCCTGGCATACTGCCCTTGCCACTTGCTCTGATCTAAAATCATAACCACCCCAGTTGATTACCTAGCACCACATGCCATCAACAATTCAATATCGTTGCGTGACATCCATTGCCACCACAACTCAATCTCATCGCGTGACCACACATGACACACAAATTCATAACATTGTTCCATATTCCATTAGTCAAGATTATTTATCGAAGATTCAAGTACATGTGATGACGTGGCATGGCTAAGCAATTCTAATTCGATCTAACCATCCATGTTGATTTCATTATTAACCAACTATAGTGAACCAACCTAGGGTGACAATAGATCATGGCATACAAATGACAAGGTAGGGTACAATTCAAAGGGTACATTAGCTAATCCCAAATTTAGGTTGAAATCATTTATACACATAAAATAACATCCAATAAAGTAAATCAAAATAGCAACTAATCTATCTATGGGTGCAACATGATCAAAGCACAACTTGCCTTGCTTAAGCTCCTGGTCTTGGTCTAAGGATTGTTCTTGAGTTGATAATTCCTCTTCTGAAGCCTCGTACAATTTAACGTCTACGTGAATCGAGAAGAAATAGCAAATAAACACCAAAACCAAAGAACAATTGAACTCAAAAATTCAAATAAAAATCACCATTGAATAGATCTCAATTTTATAAATTTTTAGGAATTTGAATCACCTCAATCGTATGCAAAAGTTATAGCATTTAGAAGTTTGAAAATAAATGAAATTGAATTTTTAGAATTAACCGAATTATTTTTATAAAGGAAAATACGAATTTCCCTCCCCGGCTGTACGGACGACACGTGGCGAAATCTGGACCATCTAAACCCAATCCAACGATTACTATTTAATCGTCGATGTGGCTAAATCACAACCATCCGATCTAAATCCAGCGGTCAATCCATACCCGTGCGGTTTACTGTGCTCATAAATGACGTGGCTCAATACCGACCCTACGATCCAAATCCAACGGCTATCACTTACCGAGCCCTTTACTGTTGACCTAAATAACGTGGGTTGCCCTGGACCATACGATCCGAATCAAACGGTGAAATACTTACCGAGCGAAACCCTGTGCACTTGGGCGACGTGGATGATTCCTGGACGCGCGATGACGATCCGATGGTCAATACTTCTCCCGCACGGCAATGGAAACCTGGCGGCTTGGGTTCACCGGAGCTGGGGACGACGACCCCCCACGCGGTGATTCAGTGCTTCCCGGCGACGAAGAAGTGACGGTCCGGCTTCGTCTCGACGCGACGAACTCAGAACTGGTCTCGGAGCGGCGGAAAAATCACCGGCGACGAAGAAATCCCCTCGGCAATACTCGGCGAACTCTGGCGACAGCTAGCGAGAACCCTAGGGCTCCTCCGGCGATGACGCAACAGCAAAAAGACGCGGCGAGTTGTGGCGATTCTCAGGAGAGGTACCCCGACCCTTAAATACCCTCGGCGTGCGCGCAAACTCAGAAAGTCTTCCTCGGACACGGCGGCGGCGGCGCGGATGAACAGGACTCCGAGTCCGGGTTGGAGACGACAACCCCCGACCGCACGATCTTCATCCGACGGTTCGGATATAACAGACTTCCCGAATCGGTAAGATTTGTTGTAGACCGTTCGATGAACATCCAACGGCCACGGAGCAATTAGGGTTTATCACTTAATTATGCGCGTTGATGAAGTCCGTTGGATCTAAATCCAACGGCGCGCGGTACTCCTCCGGAAATCAACGGCAATCCGCACAGTGATGGGCCGGGCCCAATACTATTCTCGCGATTTTCCTCGGGTTTTTGATTAAAAATATTTAAGGAAATTCATTTGATTTATTTAAAGTAATAAAAATAATCTAAAAACTCCAAGAAAAATATTAAAAATATTTTGAGACATTCTGGACTTAAATAAAATATTTTTAGCAAAACTTTATTTTAAACTTTTCGTATTATAATTATTTCTTGACTAAAGGCAATATATTTTAATTCAAAGTAATTCAAATAAATCTCAAAAAATCTAAATAAATCCAGAAAATTCACAAAAATCATAATTTGCAATAAAATAATATTAAATAAATAAAATACCAAAAATTGGGATGTTACAGCAATGAAGTGGCCGGGTTCACCGCATTCATAGCATCTTCTAGTGGAGTGTCTACCCCTTGATTTGCTTCCAAAGTTCTTTGAGTGACCTCCCGGTTTGAAGTTCTTCTTTTTTAAGAATTTGTTGAATCTTCTTACGAATAGAGCCATGTCCTCATTAGTCAATGGGCCACATGACTCATCATCTTCACATAAGCTTGTTTCAGCTTCTTGTATCATTTTGACAGCCTTCAAAGCAACTCCTTTCTTCTTCCCGAACTTGAGCTCTTCCACCACCTCGGCCCCTTTGATCATCATTTCATCCATCATCAGTCTTCCAATCACATCATGAGGCATCAAGGTGTCGAAGTTTGGCTGGTCTCAGATTAATTGAACAAGATTGCGGTTGGTGGGAGTGATCACATGAAGAATAATCTTCACCACCGCCTTGTCAGTTAACTCGGTACATCCAAGTCCTTTAGCTTGATTGACTAACACCATCAATCGGTCAAACATATTGTTGTAGCTTTCTCCATCTTCTAGAGTGAACCAGCTTAGCTCACTGATGATAAGCTCGACTTTGACTCACAAACACTTGATATACCTTCATGCGTAATCATGAGCCGTTCCCATATTTCCTTGGCATTATCGAGTCCATCGACTCGGTTGAATTCGGAATCACTCAAAGCTTTGAACAAGGCATTGACGGCCAAGTCACTGAAATGTTGAGCTTTGTCTTCTTCGGGAGTGAGATTCTTTGGATCAATGGGCTTGAAACCTGTTTCTACAATCCTCCAAATAAAAGGGTGAAGCGATCTCAAATACATCTTCATCTTGTGTTTCCATGTGGCATAGCGAGTGCTATCAAAGTGAGGCGCTCTATCGGAGGACACGGAAACAAATTTCCTTCGGACTGTCCGAGTGGTTCGGATAGTCCGAGTGACTTTTCGGATAGTCCGAATAGCTCTGCGCACAAAAACCTTAAAAAGTAGATCTGAGCTATCTAGTGAGCACAACTAACACCAAAATGCAATCCAATAGTTCAGGATACCCCTAGTCGTCGAGAACTTACCAAACCCCTTCACAATAGCAAATTTCCCCTTGAAACCCTAGGTCTCAAGAAACCACAAAAAGGGGGAAAACAAGGTAATCCTAGAAACAATGAAATGCACAAGTAGTTTTACCCGAAGTTCGGATCTTTGAGGAAATCCTACATCTCCATTGAGGCGGCACCAAGCCGGGGTCTCTTTCAACCCTAATCCTCTAGGTGTTGCACAAAGCACTCACCTACTTCTTCTTGAATCCTTTTCTTGCGGAGGTGGATCCGACCTTCACAAACCTCCGGCGGCGTCCCACACGAAGATTAGGAGCTCACCGGCGACTCCTAGCCGTCTAGGAGTTCTCAACCTCCTAGAGTAATAGATGTGCCAAGAAATCCGCTAGAGAATGATTTTTGTGCTCAAGATGAATCAATATCACTAGATCTATTAATCTCTCAACTCACTCAACCTCAAAAGATTCACAAATTAAAGGATTGAGAGGGAATGAGGGTTTGAGCTCTTGAGGTTGGAATGGCAGCAAATGAATGGAGTTAATGCTGTTAGTGCCGTTAGTTGAGAGTGTGGGGTTTATATAGCCACTCAAAAACTAGCCGTTTTGAGTTGTGCCCGAGACTGTTCGGATAGTCCGAACTTATATTCGGATAGTCCGAACCGTTTGAATTCTGGGCAACCGAGCAGCATATATAGTTCGGATAGTCCGAACAATTCTTCGGATAGTCCGAACATCTCGGATACTCCGAGCGTTCGGATACTCCGAAATATTCTTGGACACTCCGAACTCAAATGAACCTGACCTAACTAAAGGGGTGCACTCGTATACTCCGAAGATGACTACGAACATTCTGAATCCAAATTTTCCAGAACTAACAGAGGGGGTCAGCTCGGACATTCCGAATCAAGGTTCGGATACTCCGAACTATTTTGAACAAAATGCCCCCAATACTTTACACTTTAACCCATTTTGAGACTATGATTCATCATTGAGCACATTAAGTCATTCTAAAGCTATTTCTCGCCACAACCCTCTTTATAGTACGACAATCCTTAAACTCAAACAAAAATAAAACTTGATACACAATAATTAAGTCTAACCGATGCCATTTTCTCCTTTATTTTGAGGGTGACCTTTTTCTTCGTAGCTTTCTCATGAATGCGATAATCTGTATCACAAAGCCTTATAAAGCTCATTAGTCACTTAATCTTGTTGTTATTAATCACCAAAATCAATAAGGGGCCTAGATGCACTTTCATCCGATCAATCAGCCGGACGTCGTGATCATCCCCTCCGCGCGGCGGAGTAGTTGCGCGTCCACCGGGGCCCCTGAAGCGGACAACTTGCTAGCCCGTTATCCCATGGATGACATAAGGGTTCGCCGCTAGTGTGAGCTACACGTTGATGCGCGTAACCTCTCCATCAATGTGGCTTACGGCATGGCATTTCCGATGGAGCAGGGCCAGACGTTCCACTGCAACGAGATACCCCTGGGTTACTCGAAGGTCGCGATGGAGGAGGTTCTGAGCGGATTTGAAGAACTTCACCTCGATATTGCTCGAGGCGACGACTTGACCAAACTTGGACAGGCCCTCCACAATATCATCCTCTGGCGCAAACGGTAGATCATATTTCCATATGGTGTGGAGGCTTCATCTCCACCACGGCAACCCACGCCTCCTCCAACGTCACCTCCAAGCAATGCCTCGCCGGCAAAACAGAGCACGCCTCCTCCACCACCCACTCCACGCAGAAGCCCTACTCCACCACCACCATCTCAAACAAAAATGAACCCCCCTAGGAAAACCACGCCTCCACCATGTCCTCCGAGGAAGAAGCTCGATAGCAGAAAGGCTCCTCCACCTACTCCCAAGAAGGCGGAGTCCAGCCGATCGACAAAGATAAAGGAACCTCCAAAGAGGGCATATGATATGACTAAGGAGGAGAGTGTCACGGTCATGAAAGCAGAATTGGCTGCACACTTCGCAAAAAAGAAGCCAGAGCCAAAGGTACCAATTGATCCAAAAGCGGCGGAACACTTCGCGACATGCCGTGCAAAGCCGCTGCTTGTGCCGTCCAACTATGAACGGACAATAATAAAGGCTACACAGAAGAATAAACGTGGTCAGGCGGCGGCGGCAAAGAAGAAGAGAGACCAAGGTTAGGAGAACCTCGAGAGGTTTATGAAGGAGGCAGGAATCAGTTCCACAGCTACAACTCTTGGATTAATAGATGATCTCCCAATGGCAAAGGTCAGATGGCAATATCAGTTGGGGCGGGAGCTGAATGACCCTAATGAGATAAAGGATCTGCTAACCAAGATGCGGCAATTTCACGAATGGTACATGACAGAGTCCGCTCAAGGAAGAACGATGTTCCCCCTCCGTATCAAAGAAGATGATATGGCTCGAATTCAACGACTTCTACCATATTTACCATGCCGACGCCATCAACGTGTCTCTCATGAGCTGCTGGTGCATGTAAGTGTCAAGGTCATACCTTTACCGTGCGCTTCCTCGTACAATAAAATTGCAACTCTTAAACTTATACCTTTCTATGTAGAATGGAGATACAACGATGTAGAAAAGAGAACATTTTTAACGTGGGCTTCATCGACCCAGAGATTGTTAACGAGTACGTCATATCTCGATGCAGCAAAAAGGATGTTGAGGATTACATTCTAGATGCATTCTTGGGATAGCACTACAAACCGTACATACTTCTGCCCTTCAACTTCGAGTACGTATATATACAACCTATCGTTCTTATCTTTTCCAAGGCATTGATAATACTACTAGCTAGTTACATATATGTTGCAATACATGAATAGGTTTCACTAAATCCTTCTTGTCATCAAGCTTGATAGTAGCTAGATCATTGTTCAAGACCCAAAAAGGACTCCAGTGGAAAAATATCAATATATCATTGACATGCTAAACAGGTATATAGCACATATATATACGATAGTTTCCTTATTATATTGACATACCTTGCTAATTCAAACTCTGATAATTACTACTCATAATAACACATCACACAGGGCATTCGCAAGGTTCCGAAAGAAGCAACAAGGAGATTTCGAGAACGAATTTGTTGTACAAATAAGCACTCGAGTACGTATTAAAGAATATTAATATGCCGTAACAGTTTTTCATCCCAATAATAATTGTTTTCTTTTCAAATTTCAATGCAGGTTCTACAACAGACGGAAAGAAACAACTTATGTGGCTATTATGTGTGCTACTATATGCAAAGTATTACCCACGGCGATGTGCCGACAACCAACGCCGAGGTAGTGTGAACATGTCAATTTCTTAGTACTTACACTTTAATTACATGTCCAGAGATTTATTTACTTCCCTCTTTATCAGCCCAACATCGATGTGCACGGCGTGATCCCGCTGCACCGGGTTGCAGCAATCCAAGAACAACTCATTGGCTTTATTGTCAACGAGATTGTATCCACCAAAGGCGAGTTCCACGCAAATGGTTGGAGATCTTGTCCTGAAATAAGGACAGGTGAACTGACATCAACGTCGACCAAGGGCACAAAGAGCGATGCACGTAAGAAATGAGCTCAAGATTAGGACTGTGCATTCGGTTTTATCGGTTTATTCGGTTCGGTTTGTACGGTATATTCAGTTAATACGGTATTGCTAGTTCGGTAAATACGGTATTTGTTGTAAATACGGTTCGGTATCGGTAAATCCTAATGTATATCGGTACGGTATCGGTAAATACCATATTTACCAAACTTGACGCGAATTTTTAAAGATGTAGTTAACCTCCCTCACTAATCACTATGAAGTATGAAGCTTGAGCACTGGAACAACCGAACAATGCAATTAAACATACTAGTCACTGTATACCTTAATGAGGAAAATAATAACAGAACAAAAACACTGCTAGTCTGCTACACAATGAGCTTCATCAATAACAATTTTAGAAAGATGGCCTCGTGAATATACGTTTTCCAATTGTCTCAATAGAGCATCACTCCTGTTCTCATTCCGCACCGGGAAATTTATGTGGGTAGATGCCCCCCAATATTTCAGAGCAGCCAGATCATAAGCCCTCGCAGCCTTGTCTTCAGTGTCATAACTCATAACCACCTAATGCACACGAAGAGAAGGTCAGAACCCAGATACAACTTGATACAAGTACTTTGACAAAAAAAATAGGGATAGCAAGTTATTGTTACCTATATATATTGCAAGAAATCACATTCCAGTAATGGTAACCCCCCAAAATGGTGACATCAAAATGAATAGGAATCAGAAGGTCAGGAAGAGTTATAAAGTGATGTATAAGGTCTGATATATTTGTGTTGGAAGTTTAGCTAACAACCTTGTCTACCCATCCTTTTTGCAACTGTTGTCCCAGAGGTGGGCTTCATATCGCCCAATCCACCTGTGCCTGCTCCAGTGAATCAAATACACACTAACCTTCGTCATTCAATATAAAAAGGGATACCATAGACGAATCAAATGATTTGCTCAAAAACAAAAGAGTAGGTGCCACATTAATACAAAGAACAGAAGATGTTTCAGAAACAACAGATACAGAGCACTAGTGGCTTTAATTTTGAGGAATGGAACAAGATAAACTATGGGAGAATAAATTAAACTGTCCCATTCCAGCGAGAGGCATTAAATTGTTTCGGCATCAAGAATGAGTAGGCGCCCAACTAAATAACAAGAACAGCAGAGGCATAAGAGGAAGACAACACCCATCAGTGCTGAAAATCAGCTAGGGAAAAAAGGGCTATTCCAAAACATAAGGCTAAACAAACTATTAGTATTTTCCAAAGGAGCCTGGAATTAATTGATACTGTTAACTGATTTGCAGAAGATCAGCAATGTATAAGTGCCTCTACCAAATGATCAAATGCCACAAAGCAGGAGACTATGTTTCAGAGTGAACAGAAGACTACTCACAAAACATACACATCACCAGAACTTAAAAAAGGCACAATAAAGTCAGTACGAGCCCTACTCACCGAACTCTTGCAGCAAGAGATGATGCATACATAGAAAAACTAAATATTTGTAAGCAAGAGATGATGCATACATAGTCTGATTCTGGTACATTAAACCAACAAAGAATTTAAACATTGGTACAGGAGAGGTGAGGTCAACAGCCAGTTGAAACTTCCATGTTTTCAGTGTACAGGCAGTTGAAACAAGGAATGGGGGTAAGTACAATTCCAATGATATACTTGTCAACCAAAGAATCTCAGCTCAAGTCTTCACAATTGCAGGCTCCCAAACAAATGTTGTACTCAGGAGTCCTGAGTCCTAAGTCTCATTCTACATTAACACAGGTTGTATTTATGAAATAGTGGCAGATGATCACACTCTACTCTAGTGTGAGGCACTGTCTCACTCTACTCACAACATGACTCTTTTGAGTCTGGTATTATCAATTTATCATTATCACCAAGCAGAAATAAATCATTATCAGTTTATCACCAACCAAGGGCTTTATCACCAAGCAGAATAAGTTGCTACTTGCTAGTTTTCCTTCTCTGAATAAATTGCTTCAGTGACTCTGTACTAGACTGTACCATTAGCACCGTTGGTGCGTGGTAATTAAATGGTACAAGTAAAAACAAGATATGAGGAGTTCCAAGAGCAGTATTCTGTTCTAGTACTACTTTGCTACCACTCAACTCATCCACATATATGCAAAACAAATTTTGTTTTGCAAGAAATAAATGAACAACAATTATATTTTGGTCAGATAGAGCAGCAAATGTTCCTAATCTCAGGCGGTCAGCAAGAAATAAATGAACAACAATTTACTTTAGATATATCATATCATTCATTTCCTATTGGGACCTGGTCACCTGGAGACTGGAGTAGACGAGTAGTGGAGGCCTGGAGGGCCTGGAGGGAGGCGGTCGCCGGTCGGTCAGGACTCAGTCTCGTGGTCTCGCCTCTGGGGGAGCAGCGAGCGATCGGGACTCGGGAACTCAGCGAGGCGCCAGAGCCGAGGGGCGAGCCGGCGAGGGCCGAGTAGCCAGCAGCCAGCGGGGAGGCAGAGGCAGGCTGAGCGCCAGCTGGGAGGCAGGGGCCGAAGGCCAGCGCCGGAGCGGGAGGCCTCAGCTGGGCAGCCGGGCACCAGGCGGGAGCCGGGAAGCCGCCGCCTCGGCCGCTCGCCCGCTCGAGCGGTCGCCCGTGACGTCGCCCCTCCACTCAGACTCTCAGAGACTCACTAGGGTTGCAAGAAAAATGAGGAATGGCGCCGGATCCGGATGAGGCCTGGGGGATTTTTACTTTTTAGACGCGCGGTTCGGTTTCGGTATTTCTTCGGTTTTTTACCGACAAAACCGTCTCACCGAAACCAGTTTTTCCTAGCAACCGTACCGAATACCGAAAACCGGTCAAACCGAATTTGACCGGTTCGGTTCGATTTTTCCGGTTCGGTTTGTTCGGTGATATTATGCACAGCCCTACTCAAGATTCACCCTTTATTCTTTGAAACTTGTAAAAGTGGCTTATTATTTCATGTGTTCATCAACTTGTTCATTTTTTAGTCTATTTAGTTCGTATTTTTCTATAAATGAACCTATAATTATCTGAATGAGTACGCATGAATAATATATATTTAATTATTGTGTCAGAAAAATCCTGTTGTTCTATTTATTTTAATTGTCAAAATATATATCAAAAACCCCTCTGAAAACATATTCTATATTAAATATAATCAAAACGCTGTGCTGTCAGCCTCTTCACAAGCGGTTGGTATCTCCAACCACTTGTGGAGAGAGCCTCTCCACAAGCGGTTCGTAATACCAACCGCTTTTGGAGAGAACCTCTCCACAAGCGGTTGGTAACACCAACCACTTATGGAAGTGTCCAACCATAAGCGGTTCAGGGAACCGCTTGTGATACCGACGGGGTATCACTCGCGGGTGCTTACAAGCGGTTCTAAAACCGCTTCTGAAAGCGGTTTCGAACCACTTGTGCATGCCTGATCCGCAGTAGTGATTATACATATATGGATACAATGATTAATATCCTCCAGTGATCACGTACGTGATTGGTTGCCAAAGTTAACAACATATACACATGATTTGTCGAGATATACATCTATCTGCTAACACCGAAGATCCTGCAGTACTTCAAGTAGTACTCGGTATCCTCACACACCACGCACAATAATGTCACGCATATACATAAACAACATACAGCATATATAGGTACAGCAACCGATATTGCAATCGAAGCCCAGTTTGCTTGATCGAGTCCACTAATTATACAGGAAATATGCATACAGTAGTGCGAGTAGTACTGCATGCAGATGATACTTATTACACTGTTGATCTTATTAATTACGACTGATGCATTAACATGCTGAACGAACGTACCTATATGGATTAGCAGATCTAAAGATCTTTGCTAGCTGGTCAGAGTGGTTGGCACTGAAAATGTGGTGGCACTGGTAGTAGCTCCACTGGTATCAGTAGCGAAGCTCCTGGGAGAATCATCGAAGGCAGCGATATGATCGTCCAAATGACTAGGGCTTTTGTTGTGCGCCTTCCTAGATCTCCTAAGCATCACAAGCTGTTCTGCTACCTCTGTCATATCTGGTCGGTCATCTACATCTTCTTTTAAACAGTCCATTGCCAGCCTGGCAATCCCTTCCAGGATCAAGACATCTTCCTCTCCGGTCGCTATCTCCTTGTCGAACATTGCCCGCCCACTCTTTTCTTTCTCATAAACTTTGCGGAACTCAATGATGAGGCTACAGTTTCCATCGTATACGTTTGGCCTCATGGTAATCAGTTCTAAGAGAACTGCTCCAAAGCTGTAGACATCGCTCTTTTGTGTTAAAAGGCCAGTTTTCATGAATATTGGGTCAATGTAGCCCATGCACCCAACCACAACCTTAGTGAATTATTCGTCCGCTTTAAGCAGCTTCGATAACCCGAAATCGGAGATTTTCGGTACCAGCTTGTCATCCAGAAGTATGTTGTCTGGTTTGACGTCACCATGCCGTATAGCTTGACTTACGTGCAGTGCATGTATCTGAGCCCTTCGCAGACCGATTGCAATGTCCAAGCGCAGGTCTAACGGGAGTTCACGGCGAATTCCCTTGTTCCCATGGAGAATGTCTTGGAGGCTCCTTCGCAAATAACTCGTACACCAAACATTGGAACATCTACTTGGAGGCAGCAGCCAACGAGCTTTAGGATGTTCTTGTGGATCATTTGTGTCTGGATCTCCATTTCCTTGGTGAATTCCTCCTTGGTATCTTCATTTACCTCGATGGAGGCCTTGACAGCCACCATGGTGTCGTCAGGAAGAGTCCCTTTGTAGACCTTACCAAAGCTTCCCTTGCCCAAGAACTCTGAATTGTTCTTTGTGATTTTCTCCAGTTCTTCCTTTGTGAAAATGGACAGACCTTTCACTTTTTCAAGTACCTTGCCTCCGTTCTTTACATAAAGTTGGTCCAGCCTTCTCTTTTGGAGCATTATTAGTGTTAAAAGTAGAGCAACAATTAAGAAGGATATACCCAGAGTGATGCCTGCAATTAGTATTACTTCATGTAAAGAACTCGTGATTAAGAGTAGTCGTCGTTATCCTTTAATTAATTTAAGACGAACCTAGGGCAAGCCTTGCTGCAAGCGGGAATTTTGGATTGCATGGGTTTTGTTTTGGATCACCGTTGCTCACGTAGCCTGGAGGGCATTTGCAGACGTATGAACCCTCGGTGTCGTGGCATTCGCCGTAGCAAGGGAACTCCTCCCGCGAACGTGCGCACTCATCGATATCTGCGTGCACTATCAATTAATGGATCAACTTGTTGCTTGTTTCGTTTCAATAAATGAAACCCAAGAGGATGATGCTTCTATCACATGAGTGTGGTGTTTTGGCTTGAGAATCACCAACGTATAAACCCAAGTAGCAACCATGGCCTAACCATTTTACATGAGTTGATTTAAAAAATGCAATTCTGTTGCTACGTGCGCGCTGTCTATTCCGAGTGAAAGTGAGCCAGAACCGGTTTGGACCCTGAGGCCAAGTACACGATTTAAAATTTCATTTTCGGTTCATATCGATCTCAGAGGTGGGTAAAATCTTAAAATTTTGGATAAAATTCAAAAAATAAATTTGAAATCTAGAATTTTTGAACCGAAATTTAGGCCGAAATTACTGAAATCTTGGCAAAATTCAATCGAGAGAAAAATGGTCGAAACAATATTAAAACATTTTGAAATTTTTTGTGGATGGTCTGGCACATCATTAATGTTTTCATAAAAATTTCAGGTAATGATCAAGCATGAGGAATATTTAACAATTCTAAGAGTGTTACCGTCCTAATAAAAAGCTAACTAGTAAATTTCAACAGAATGGAAAATTGTGAAAATCATGTTAGAACATTTTGAAAAGTTTTTTGTACGGTCCTAACACATATATTATGTTCCTCTAAAATTTTTATATTATGATAAAGCTTGAGAAATTTTTAATAATTAGAGCGATTACTCTTGGTCGATCGACAAATTTCAATCGAATGAAAAAAGGTCCAAACCTTGTTAGAAATTTTTTTAAAAGTTTTTGGATGGTTTTGATGCATTTATAAAGTTCCCATAAAATTTTATATTATTATCAATATTAAGAAATTTTCTCAAATTGTGACAATGCTACTGTGCCGCGATGGAAGCCTTACGGTGCTACATGTATTGCTTCCATATATTTGATTGAGTAACAAAACAAGTTTACGATTTTTGAAACTTTTATACAAGTGTTCTGATAAAATTCTTAACTCTTGTAAAAATTTTGGACCAGGATCACACTCAAGTGAATTTATAAAATTCTGACACAATTACTGTCTCAATTATGTTCATTCAGTATTTTAATTTTTAAATATAAAAAATGAAGTTCAATTCTTTTGGAAATTTTTCTATATGTTCCTAGACTTCAAATATGCTACCATAAAGTTTTTAGAGCATGATCAAACTTATATAACTTTATAAAAATTTGACAGTGTTTCTGCTAATTTTATAAAATATCTCAAAAATTGATTTTTGAACAAATTTTCATAGAAGATAACATTCTTAAGAGTTATTGACCCAAATCCAGTCCTCAAAAGTCAAAATCTAGTAAAAAATCCTTAGATTTTGGCAAAACTGAAATTACTATAGTAATTTGAATTTTTTTCATTTCTTATCTGACTGGGATTTTGAATCTCATCCCTGGTCGAAATCCAAATCTTAGACAAATTTCCAAAATTTCACGAGGATTTTGAACTATGCCCTCGTAGTTACACATGTGCGTGGGTCACGGGCGGAGCGTAACATCCCAATTTTTTTGGATTTTATGAGTTTACTTCACATGTTATGATTTTATGAGTTTTCTGGAATTTATTTGAGTTTTAAATAACATTTTTGAATTAAGCCTTTTGCTAATAATATTTCAATCTACTCAAAGTTTGTATAAAATTTTGTCAAAATATTTTATTCGAGCTCTATATATCTCAAAACATTTTATTGAAATTTTCTAGATTTTTATAAATATTTTAGCTATTTAATTGGAGCTAAGTGAATTTGGGAAATTATTTTTATTGGAAAAGTCTTAGGGAACCAGCTTATGTTTTAGGGTCGTATGTTTGGCTTGGCCTATTTCTTTTCTTTAGCCTGGCCCATCTCGCTGCAGCCCAACCCCACCTATCACATCGTCATACCTAAATTGAATTCTATCACTACAGCAGCCAAATTCGCCATGGTCTCCGCACCCTATGTGGAAGCCAAGGGCCTTTAAAATCCCAAGGACCCACGCTTGGTGTTCCCCACCTCACATCGTTCCTTTGCCCGTCTCGCCGAAGTCCTGGACATGTACCACTAGTCACTATGATGAGCTCGCCGAAGTGCTTTGGAGCGCCACTGTCACCATCGTTGTCTTCTCCGCGCTCGATCTCTACCTAGGGTCGGTCTCTGCCAGCCCCGTTATATTCTTTGGATTTGTCACATCGTCTTCTTTCGGATCCGCACAATCCTAGTCAAGATCCGATGATGTTTTGCTATTTTCGATGTCGTCATCTCCATCTCTGGTCACGCGCCACCATCAGTCCACCGTCGAACCCTAGCCATCGAGTTCGGTGTGGCAGCCACATTGCGTGTTCCCTTACATGTCACCACGTTAGCCCTTAGCACAAGGCAAGCCGGTCCCACCTATTTGTGGCTCTGTGTTGTGAATCCAGTTCATCGTGGACCGAGCTAGCCTCGTGGACTTGGTTCATAGACTGAGGGCCCACATGTCAACCAAATAAAGGATTATTCTAATTTATTTTAATTTATAAAATTTGATCACTGAAGCCAGCAAGACATCATAAATTAATTTTTTAGTAGAAAAATAAATTGAGAAATTAGAATTTTTTTTTTTGTATTTTGTTTATTATTAATGTTTTGAAAGCCTGTTCTTCTTCATACTAGCTCCGATTAAAGTTATTCAAATTTCTAAAAATTTGTAAATTGAAAATCTATTTAATGGTGTATTTTATTTTTTAAAGTTTATTTTCTCTCTATTTTTGTATTTATTTGGTGTTCTATCTTAATTTGTGTAGACGTTGAAGTGCCAGGAGAGTATGAGAGCAAGGAATTGATCCAAGTTTAAGCTCCAAACCAAGAGTTGGAGGATTTTCAAGGCAATTTGTGCTTTGATCATGTTGAATTCAGTTTTAGAAATGCTATATTGTTTTAATCTATTGCGTACTAATTAAGAATAAAAAGTTTTTAATTAATTTGGGATTAGTTAGTTAACCCATTTGAATTATACCTACCTTGTCATTTATATGCCATGATCATTTGTCACCCTAAGATGGTTTACTACTAGTTGCTTGCTAATTGATGCCAACGTGGGTCAGTTAGAACTTAGTTAGTGTGCTTAGCTATGCAACGGGTTATTAATATCATTTTGAAATTTCAAATTCAATTTGATTAATGGAATATGGAATTTGTTTTTGGAAAAGGGTGTGTTATATGTTATCATACAATAATGTTGAGTTGTTGATGGTATGTGTTACACGATAATCAACTGGGGTAGTAAATGATTTAGACTGGTTTAAGTGGTAAGAGCCTATGTGCCATGGTGAGTCTGGGTGACATTTAGGAGGCTGTGTGCCATTTGATATATGAGTGAATATGAGGTGGTAACTATGAGTGATTGGAAGTCTTGCCTTGGTCAATTAAAGACTCAACCATGCAAGCTATTGAACTAGGCCAATCATGTAACCATATGTCTGTTGTTACGGACCAGGGTCCTTCGCTGCGGTGGCAAGGGGGGAACTGGCGGCACTAGCCCTCGGCTTCAGAGATGATGATCGTTGGCAGGGCGCCACCGATCAATGGTGAACAGCCGAAGATAAGACTAGAGGGAAGAGGTAAGGTAGAGAGGTAAGGTAGAGATTAATTCTTGCTTGTTCTTATTCATGCCATACGGCTTACATTTATAGGCCACAGCCTTATTTGTCTTTCCTAACAAACTCTCCTAAAAAAGGAAACCTGATCTTAACCAATCAATTAAAACCCAATCCTATCCAATCATACCTAAACCGAATACCCAGCCCTCTAGCTTGCCTTTGGCCAGCGGCTATAGGTGCGTCCCCACATAACATCTCTCCCCCCCTCGACAAGCAGGTTGTCCTCGAGCTGCCAAGTAGGATAGCGGCGCCGAAAATCTTCCACATCTTCCCAAGTAGCTGCCGAAGCCGGTTGATCTTCCCATTGAATGAGCACTTGGCGAACACCACAGGCAAACCTCATTTTGACCACACGAGCAGGATTGGCTTGGGCAGCACCGAAATGCATTGGTGGCAGAGCTGGTGGTGCAGCTGGAGGGGTGCCCACGAATTTCTTGAGAAGACCCACATGGAACACATCATGGAGGCGCGCCTGAGGCGGCAATGCCAGTTTGTATGCCACCTCATTGATCACAGCCATAACTTGGTAAGGGCCATAGTATCGGTATGACTTGCCTTTGGGTAGTCTTTGGTAGCGATCGCGGGAGCCTGATGGCGTACGCGCAACCATACCCAGTCCCCAACGGCAAATGATACGTGACGATGCCCGCGATCATAGTATTGCTTAGCCACGGTTTGGGCCTGCAGCAATCTAGCCCGAACATCAGCCAAGAGCAAATCTCTGTCCTCCATAGCGGCAGCCACCGCGGGAACCCGACATTCCCCTGTTTCATATGACCGAATAGCCGGAGGGTCCCGACCATAGACCACTTTGAATGGGGTCTCCTTCAGGGCTGAATGGAAGGAGGTGTTGTAGATGAATTCAGCCCAAGGTAGCCATTTAAGCCACTGACGAGGTCGGTCACCTGTCATGCACCGAAGATACAGAGCTATAGCTTTGTTGACGGCCTCCGTCTGACCGTCCGACTGCGGGTGAAATGCCGAACTCATATGGAGCTTGGTGCCTAAAAGCGTGAAGAGGGCCTGCCAAAAGGTAGAAGTGAACACCGAGTCGCGGTCGGAGACGATAGATGTGGGCACGCCATGTAGTCTCACAATGTCCGCGAAGAACGCTGCAGCCACAGATTCCGCTGAGTATGGATGTGCTAAGGCAATAAAGTGCACATACTTGGAGAATCTGTCCACCACCGTGAGGATCACTGACTTGCCCCCCACCTTAGGTAGGTGCTCGACGAAGTCCATGGAGATGTCGGACCATACCGTGGATGGCACAGGAAGGGGCAACAGCAGGCCGGACGGGTGGAGATGCTCCGTCTTGTTGCGCTGGCAGACCAGGCAGTGGCGGACGAAGTCTTGGAGGACCGCTCTATCACGCGGCGTGTGGAAATCCCTGCGGAACCTCCGCAAGGTCTTTTCGACTCCCTCGTGCGCCGTGTCATGGACGCCCTGGAGCACTTTCTGTAGGAGCGTGGAACCCGGTGGAAGATAAAATTTGCCGCCATGAAGGAGGATGCCGTCCACCACAGACCATGGAGTCCCGAGTGTACCGTCGGCCACTTGTGCGGCCAGCGTGATAATCGCCGGGTTGCGCGCTGCCTCCTGTCGAAGGTCCCGGACGATGTCGAAGCTTGGCCCGGAGATGCCCATGAGAGCGCCATCATCCATGTCGCGGCGTGAGAGAGCATCAGCGACTATGTTGGTGCGGCCCGACTTGTATTCGACGGTGAAGTCGAATCCCAGTAATTTACTCACCCACTGATGCTGCGGGATCGTGGCGAGGCGTTGGTCCAACAAAAACTTCAGGATGTAGTGATCCGTCTTGACGATGAACGAGCGCCCCCAGAGGTAGGGCCGCCAATGGCGAACGGCCTGGACGAGGCCGATCAACTCACGCTCGTACGCCGCAAGCCCCCGATGGCGTGGCGCCATTGGTCGGCTGAAGAAGGCCACGGGCCCGGCTTGTTAATGAAGCACCGCTCCGCAGCCAGCGCCCGAAGCGTCGCATTCTACCACGAATGGCAGGGTGAAATCGGGCAGGGCGAGGACAGGCACCGACGTCAGGGCCCCCTTTAAGGACTGGAAAGCCGCGTCGGCCTCTGGCGACCAAGCGAAGCCATCCTTGCGAAGTAGAGCGGTGAGGGGAGCCGCCAGCGCCCCATATGCTTTGACGAACTTGCGGTAGTACCCCACCAAACCGAGGAAGCCACAGAGGGCGCGCACCGTGCGCGGGGTCGGCCAGTCGACCACGGCCTGTACTTTGTCGGTATCCATAGCGACGCCGTCGCGAGAGATGACGTGTCCTAAATATGCGACAGAGGACTCACCGAAGAAGCACTTAGACTTTTTGAGGACGAGGTCATTGTCTCGGAGCGCAGTGAAGACGGTGCGGACGTGCTGAAGATGCTCGGACCACGTCTTGCTGAAGATGAGGATGTCGTCGAAGAACACCAGGACAAAACGGCGCAGAAACGGCCGGAGCACCTCGTTCATCAATGCTTGGAAAGTTGCCGGCGCGTTGGTTAGGCCAAAAGGCATGACCAGGAACTCGTAAAGGCCGTCATGGGTGCGGAAGGCCGTCTTCTCGATGTCGCCCGGGAACATCCTGACTTGATGATAGCCGGAGCGGAGGTCGAGCTTGGTGAAGTACTTGGCGCCGTGGAGTTCATCGAGCAACTCATCCACGATCGGAATCGGAAACGTGTCCCGTACTGTCCGCTCATTTAGGGCACGGTAGTCGACGCAGAAGCGCCAGGAGTCATCAGCCTTCTTGACAAGCAGCACCGGAGACGAGAAGGCGGACGTGCTGCGACGGATGATCCCGTGGTCCAGCATGTCCGTGCACTGACGCTCGAGCTCGTCCTTGTGCCTGGCTGGGTAGCGGTATGGGCGGACGACGACGGAGGCGTTCCAGGCAGAAGATGAATGCGGTGGTCGCATGGCCGTGGAGGAGGAAGCCCACGCGGCTCAGTGAAGAGGCCGTCGAACTCCTGGAGTAGAGCGGGCATGACGTCGGAGCCCAAGGCCACAAGTTGGAGTCTTGGGGGACTGCCCAGCCCCTGCCAATGGACTTTGTGGTCGCGGAGCCAGAACTGCATCGTGAGGGTGCCGAAATCCCATAGGATCGGCCCTAGAGTCGCCAACCACCCGGTGCCAAGCACAAGGTCGTAACCGACGAGTGGCAGCACGAAGACCTCCTCACGGAACAGCTCGTCGTAGATGGAGAACGTGGCGCCCTCGTAGACCCCTAGGCACGAGATTCGTTCTCCATTGGCCACCGTGGCCTGCAGCCCGGCTCTGGAATCATAGGAAGCGCCGGTCCGTGCCGCGGCGGCTGCCGAGATGAAGTTGTGGGACGAGCCAGAGTCGAGGAGGGCATGGAAAGTGACAGGCCAACAGCACCAAAGACTTGCATCGGCGGCAAAGCGCACTTCGAGATGGCGTGGAGGGAGATCACGCGGAGCTCGGCATCGGTGGTAGCGTCGGGAAGGTCGTCGTCGCTGGCGTAGGTCATCTCCATGACGAAGAGCTGTTTGTAGAGCCGATTGTGGCTGCGGACGTACTTCTCATCGCAGTTGAAGCAAAGGCCCTATCGGCGGCGTTCATCCATCTCAGATGGCGTGAGGCGGCGGCTCGGGCGACCGCTGGTGATCGTCGTGCTGGCGCCCGTGGGCCCGTTGCTAGACGTCGGCGGTGGAGGAACTGGCAGCTGGGGTGTGGGAAGGATGCCCCGGCGTTGCGGCCTGGCCGCCATGAGCACTTGCTCCCGCCGCTCGTATGCCCGAGCCACGCTGATGGCTACCTCTAGCGACATCGGATTTTGTAGCTGCACGTCGATGCTGAGGGGTTCTTGGAGGCCGGCCATGAACATCTGGACTTGTTGAGGCTCCGTGAGAGGACCCGCACGTGCCAGCAACTCCATGAACCGCTCGTTGTACTCTGCGACGGTGCCGGTGCGGCGGCAGGCAGCAAGTTCACCCATGGGAGTGGCGTGAGAGGCGGCCCGAAACGAGTGTTGAGCAACTCCGCAAAACGTCGCCAGGATGGTGTGCCTTCTTCCCGCTGGAGATGCATATACCATTGTTGAGCGGGACCATCCATGTTGAAAGATGCCATCCAGACCTTCTCCTCCTCCATGATGCGCTGCTGGAAGAAGAAAGACTCACACTTGTTGATGAAGAGGAGGGGTCTGTCTTCCCGTCGAACTTGGGGAAGTCTAGCTTGTGGAAGCGAGGGGGGCGATCGGCAGGATGTCCGATCCCTAGGGCGCCGTTGCGCCCGCCATCGTTGCCCGGAGCGATGATGGCATTGTTGCGCTCGAGCCGTTCGATGGCGCGGTGGTTGTGCTGCTGCTGCTGTTCCAATCTGGTGACCGCACTCTCGATGTTGCCGAGCTTGGCGAGTTGCTGAGTAATGGCAGCAAGTTGATCCAAGATGGCCTTGTCCCTGTCTGGAGCGGCGGCCATGGAGGGTGATGCAGGCACAGGATCGTTGACTGCTGATACCAAGCTGTTACGGACCAGGGTCCTTCTCTGCGGTGGCAAGGGGGGAACTGGCGGCACTGGCCCTCGGCTTCGGAGATGATGATCGTTAGCAGGGCGCCACCGATAAATGGTGAACAGCCGAAGATAAGACTAGAGGGAAGAGGTAAGGTAGAGAGGTAAGGTAGAGATTAATTCTTGCTTGTTCTTATTCATGCCATACGGCTTACATTTATAGGCCACAGCCTTATTTGTCTTTCCTAACAAACTCTCCTAAAAAAGGAAACCTGATCTTAACCAATCAATTAAAACCCAATCCTATCCAATCATACCTAAACCGAATACCCAGCCCTCTAGCTTGCCTTTGGCCGGCGGCTATAGGTGCGTCCCCACATAACACTGTTATGGGCCAAACCTAACTAAGTAAGTTACCGAGTCTCAACATATAATGCCTTAGCAGGATAACCAAACTGTGTGTGCGGTTAAGGGGGGGTGTGTTGCCATAGCCACGCAGCCTATCCAATGATAAATCCCTTATATTCTTCCGAAAGGGTGAGGGAAGGAATAGCGAATTTAAGCTTTTTGGGAGGGTCTATGTTTGGATAGATTTTCCGAAAGGTATTATTCTGATCTTCTTAGCCACAAATCAATGTGTATGTGACATTGCATGGTAGTATAAGGTTGATCATATATTGTGAGTAAAGTGTATAACCTCTCCAAAGTGTCAAACCTATTCAATAGCTGTGTCCTTTGTATCCTCGGTACACAGGATAATGCTCAGGAATTTTAGTCAAGGTTTAGACTTTATGAATAAAACTTGAGAAGGGAGGCTGTGTGCAAATGGAAATAATGAAATTGGGTTAGGGCTATGTGCCAGTTTACTTGGAGAACTACATGTGAAATTTACTATTATTTTTATTTATTTTACTGTCATTTCAATATATTTATAGTATTCATTTGTAAATGCTACTTTATGGCAAAATAGCCATGTTAGCTAGTCATTTGGAATAATCCTTGCATGTAGTTATAATAAACTTCTATTCTGTACACAATTTGTTGAGTGCTTTATGAACTCACACCCTTGCTACAACAATATCATCAGTTGAAGAGGAGTCCACACTGGCTATGGTGGAGGATTACCAAGAGGAGGCAAATTTCTAGGGTACGAATGTTGTCAGTTGTATGTGGCAAATTGTTGGGTTTTCTATGAACTTTCTATTCCGCTTCTGTTTTATTACTTTTTAGTCTAAGCGCTCTATGGCATATTTATGTAAGTTGACAATAAGGTTAACCAACTGCCTTTTATTTATTTAATATTCTTTATTATGATTTTGTTGCGTATGACTGTGATATTGTACCTATGTTGCATCCTGAACTAGTGCAGAATACACAGAGGGTCTAGATTTGCATATTCGAGTCCCAACTTGGAGGCATATGGCACATGGCACGTGTGGGTATATGTATATGTGCCAAGAGGGGAGATCCTCGTCATTTGCCCCAGTTTGAGTATAGTGGTCTGACCAGGATACCGGGTTCTTTGAGGGGTGTGTGTGATGACCCAGCCCAAGATGAGTTGAATTCAACCCATGCCATGTGATGTGGTTCATGAGTGTGTGTGCACGAGTGTGGTGTTTATTAGTACCTTGCCATTCTAGCTTGAGAAACACTAACATATATAAAATCTAAGGTCTCCAATGTTAGCAATCATGGGTTAACCATTTTGGATGAGTTGATTTAGCAAATCCAAATGTATTGCTCTGCGCATGGTTTATTTTGAGAGGGAGTGGACCAGAGCCGGTTTGGACCCTGAGCGTTACAATATAGTATTTGAATTTTATGAATTTAAAAAATAAATATAACTAAATTAAAATTTTACTGAAAATAACAATAATAAAAGTATTATTAAAACATGCAGCCCATAGGGAAACAGGGTTGACTACGAGTAACTATCAAATCTTGGGGAATTGCTCTTGTTGTCAATTTTCCAAAGCAATCGTTCGGTTCCCTCTACTGTAGAGACTATTTCCCCTACCTAATTTTGCCTAAAAGAAACTATAGCACATGCTATGCTACTATTAGGTGGCCTCGGCTACTTAGCGCTAGTTTGCAGTTGTACCTTGTGGAATCTAGTTAGTAACGGGACTACATATTTACTAATTCCAGAAAGATTTAGTTGTAATAGCTTAAAAAATATACTTACAACATAGGGGTTGCCCTCGCAGCCTTGTGTGGAGTTGAATACCTCCAAAATTATAATAAAAAGCTGTATCATCCCAAAAATTTCAGTTTTGAAATGTTTAAAAATTAAAATAAATCATTTGTATTTTTCCCAAATAAATTAAAGCTTAATTTAAAATTTTCTTTATGTAAAAAATTTAATTTGATTAAACCATACATCAAAAAAAATATTTCTAGTCATAGTTAGGTTCCTTATGCCCATGAAATTTTTCAATATTTTTTGAGATTTTTATGAATTTCTTTACTATTTATTTGGATTTATTTGAATTTCTGGCCATTTCTTAATTTGAACAGTATTTTTGTTTTCCAAAATCTCTTCGGGCCGAATATTCCTTGGCCCATTCCTACTCCGACCATGGCCTGTACCTATTCCTCGTCCCGACCTACCCACATCATCCCACCGCCCACCGCCTGGCCCACCTTGCGTCAGCCCAGTTCACATGCCGGCCCAGTCCTGCGTGTCGTCGCGCTGCAATTGAACAGTAGCCACCGTACGCCAGCGCCACTCAGAGCCCGCGCCCTGTACACCTTCCCAAGCTATTTAAGGCCCTAAGGATCCTCGATTCACATTCCTCAGCTCACGCCGCACCCCGCTGCACCCCTTGTCATCGCTTGAGCCACCTCTGTCACTGTGCAAGAGCTCGCCAAAGTAGCTTCATTGCAGCCGAGGCCTTCTTTCACGTGAAGCGCCGTTGCCGTTGGGTCTTTGTTGGAGCCGAGGCTGGATTCAAGTTCCCCGCACCGCGCTAGACTAGATCTACCGAATCCCATGCTCGATCCATCGCTCCTCCACCGTCGACAATGTCATCTTCCTTAGCTCCGACAGGTTTCCTCCTCTGTCCCTCAATGGGGTTGAGTCGTGAGCCCGAGCCGATGTGGCGTCTGTGTGTCTGCCTGCACTAGCCGCATCAGCTTTCTCGCCTATTCAGCAACCACATGTCATTGGTGTGTCATATGCGTCACCCTTTGCCACATCAGCTGACGGTCCCACGTGTCGGTGGTACTATGCTGTGAGCACAGTCTATCGTGGACTAGAACAGGGCTGTGGACCTGGTCTGTGGACCAAGGGCTCACCTGTTAGCCTCTAAAGCCTATTTTCCATATTTGTTTTTATTTTCAAAAATCAGCTTGATGTCAGCATAACGCAATAAACTGAATTTTTTAGAAAAATAATTTCAAAAAATCTTCTTTTTTCTATTTTTCTAAATTTAATCTTTCGAAAGTCCGTTCTCTCTCATATGAACTCTTATTGAGGCGATTCATGTTTCTAAATTTTTCTAAAGTCAAGATCTATATTCTAGAGCTATTTATTTTAAATTTTGAGTTCAGGTAGATGCTAATCCCGAGGGAGCGAACAGAGAATTTGAAGATCAAAGCTTAGCAGTAGATCAATAAGTTAAGTCATAACCTTTTATCATGTTGAATATATATTTTCATAAGTAATTTGTTTTCTATAATTGAATGCTATTTCTGTACAATGATTAATTTCTAGGAATAGCTTTATACCTAGTTGACATTATGCTACTTTGATTATTAAAATACCATATATCTATTGTTAATCCTATGTTGGGAAATATTAGTTGGACATGATTGTATTAACAACATTAGGATATCATAACTATGTTTGGACATGCTTAATTCTATGATGGGATTCATGTCACATGTTGAAATAATGTTAATTTTAACTTAACGAGATATTGAATTGTGGTTGATAGCAATTATTATAAAATTTATTGTACCATAGCAGGGTAAGTGATCATGCAGTAAAGGGGTTGCCTCAGCACATTTGGGATGTGAATATCTTGTTTATGACAACTTAAGGACTTAATCTTGTGCGCCATTGAATTGGGCTAATTTTACAACCACATGTCTGATATGGGATAGACCTAGATAATTAATTTGCAATGTGTAAATTTGAGTACTGCTAGTTGGTGGTGTGGATTCCAGGATAGATCGGTAGATTCACATGGCTCAAGAGGGTGCCCTAGGGGGTGAAACCTTAGTGGGCAATACCGAGTTTAGACAGGGCATTGTAAAGGCTTTTTTTATGATCTCTCTATTGGCATACCAAAGGAAATGTGCTAATGGCTAGGTAAAGGAGATGATGATGTCTTATGGGTAAAACAGTACAACCTCCGCAGAGTGTAAAACTATTCGAATAGTCGTGTCTGTGGTCATGAACATGCCTAGAAATTTCACATGAGGTATAGAGTGTTCTATAAAATGTTGGAAGGTGGAATTGTTGGGTCATAGGGAGTTCAGTATAGTTTTGTGGTCTAAAGTTAACGCTGATAAATTTGGTGGTTTGATGATGATTTTATATGGTGTTGGGTGAAGCCTCATCATTCTGTTCATGTTATTTAACATTGATTTACTAGTTTTTTAATTTTTTATAAATATGCTTTTAATCTATTTATTGTATTTAAATTCAAATTATTGCTTTCTAAAAAAACATATGACTATCTTTTGTCAAGACTTGTATGAATATATTACATCATTTCTCTGCGACTTGCTGAGTACTAGACTATACGCCTTTGTTGATTAGTTACTAAGAAAGAATAAAAAAAATACAAAGTACTATGAAGACTATGTGAATTAGGAAGGCGTTTTCCAAACAATTGCCTGTGGCATGTCGAATAGCACAAGTTATTTTATTTCTACAATAGTTTATTTGTTTATTAAGCCTTTATTGTACGGTGGTGTTAATTCGTTATTTGATATATATGGTATTTCATCTATTTTGCTACTGTGTGGATTAGTGTGATTCTAAATTAGTGCAATATCATTAGTACAAAAATCCCTTCCTTGCCAGCCTATCATTACCGGTTCTAATCAAACCGACAGTGATAACATTATCACTGCCAGTTTATAAGCTAAACTGGCACAAATGCTCGATTGAAGAAGAACTGGCAGTGATAGTAACATATCATTGCCGGTTCTAAAAAAACCGATAGTGATTATCACTGCCGGTTCTTGAAAAGAACTTGAAGTGATATTGGAGGAGTATCACTACAGTTAGAATATTCTTGAAAAATCATAATTTTTCATAGGGAGTCGGGTGGAGATAAAATATATATGAAAATTGTAGCCCTCGATAAGATCTACAACTTTGTAGTTGATAACTTTTTTATTTGAAATCATTTAGATGTCCAAATAATCGTTGCAACATTCGGATACGAAGGGATAAAAGGAAAACATATCTTATATTAGTTGAGAAGTGTATCCTAGGTGAGATGATAAGGAAGGTTTACGCGGAGCAGCAGCGATGCCATTTTAGAAGCGGATCTAGGTCCGACACAAAAGCCACCATGTAGAAGCGAATGTCAAGCAAAACCAATATGGCGAATACTACCGTCCGGACGTCCGATTTTTTTGTTTTCTTCGGACGCCTCTTGAAACATTTTTTGTCTACTCCTGCAACATTTGTTACCAACGCGTGTAACATTTTTTTTGAACGCTTGCAACATTTGTTTACTGTAGCATTTGTCGAAGGAAAATGTTGCACACGTTGGTAGAAAATGTTGCACGCGTAGAAAAAAATGTTACGGAGTGTTAGGACGTCCGATGCCTAGCAAAACCGAACCAATTTAGGCTTACTTGTGCATCCATCGAGAACGTAGGGGTTGCCCTCGTAGCCTTCTGTGCAGTTGCAGAAGTATCCAGGCCCGTTGGAGGAGTTGACACACTTGCTGTGGGCGCTCACGCATGCGTAACCCGGGTTACTCGGCGCGTCGGCGCAGGACCTGGACACCGTGCTGCCGCTGCTGTCGCGGATGGCCCAGTCGAGCACCAGAGGCATGGTCTTGTCCACCGGCATGCTCGTCAGGTCGGACGCCCGGAACGTGTAATAGCCCTTCTCGACGATGAAGGCGTAGTCGCACGGGCCCAGCGTGCGTCCAGGAGTCCAGGAGTCGATTTTCATCCAGTTGTCGGTGAGGCCCGGCGGGATGTCGACGTGGCAGCAGCCGATGCCAGCGCAGGCGCCGTCCTGCGCGCTCCGGGAGTCGTTGCAGTAGGCCACGCACCCGGTGTAGTACATGTATTTGTAGCGGCCAGGCGGACCACTGTTGGTGTAGATGAAGGTGTTGCAGCCGAGGACGAAGAGCTCGTTCGAGGAGTTGGAGATGCGGTACACGCCGGTCTTGTTGAGATCTACTGTGCCGTAGGACAAGACGGTCGAGTCGCCGCTCGAGTCGTAGCACTGATACGCCACCGGCAGCATCACCCGGACCACCGGGCGCGGCGTCGCGGACAGGTTCAGCACTCGAATCTGCGTGCCCGACAGCACCGGCTCGAGGCTGCCGATGCCGTTCATCGGGCAGTCGATCTCGAAGCCCGGGCGGGAGCAGTTAGCGCCGCTCGTGCTGGAGCTTTTGCCGATGCCGAAGGGGTAGGGGATCTCCACCTCGCCGCATATCGTCTGGCAGCCTGGCAGGCCGTTAATGCTGGCTGCGGTGGCTGCCTGTTCTGCCAGCAGAACCAGCCCACCCAGCAACAACCATGCCCTCGACATTGATGGATTAGATGCTATTTTGTTGGTCCTTCACTAGCTAGCACGTTCAGCTTGCTGCTAAGTACCAAGCTTTGCGTGGCCGAACCAGCGGCCGCTTGTTCCCGCCTTTAAATAACACCTTTCCCCTGGTAGCTGATAGAATAATCTTGTAATAGGAAAGTTTTAGTTTAGAAAATTTGATTAAGAGTCCATTTAGGATAAAGAGTCCGATTAGGATAAGGAAGTAGAATCCTGTTCCGTTTGTGTGGGCTGAAGTTTTGAGTATAAATATGGGGCTAAGCCCTAGTTGTAAAAACGAACAAAGCGAGAAGAAATAAAAGAGAAAATTATCCCAAAATTTTTAGCGTTCTGTTCCAACAATTGATATCAGAGCGAGGTTCTAATCTTTGTGTTGCGCTTGCCCCGAGGGAGGCCACCACTGTTATGCCTCGGGGCGGGCTATCATCGTAAAAGCGCCAGGGCTCTACGCGGTAGCACAGTGGAAATACCGGCGGCGGCATCACGTACGAGAGCAGTCGTCGGATTTTTGAGTCGTTTCTTCGCGAGCAAGGCATATCCACGGAAAGCACCACCGAGGCAACAACAGAAGTAAAGCGTGCGGCTCGCTATCGAAGTCAATCTCGCTAGCGGAAGCGCACGACCGGCTCGGTGCAGAGGCCGAGCTCCGACCGGCGGCGCATCCAAGGTGGCCGAAGCGGCGGCGCATGACGGGTGCAGCGGCACTCCCACGACGCGATGCAACAATCAGGCAAGCGACCAGAGTTCCCGAGGCGGCTGTAGCGAAGCTTCCGTGGCCAGGCGTGACGGAAGAAAGAGAGGGACGATTTCACGCTGATTTCGTCGAATCGCTTCCTCAGTGAATTATTCAGTTCGGACGGTTTGGAGTCAAATCCAAGTCTCGGCGACTTTGCTTCGGAGTCGAGCACCGATTCAGAGAGAAAAAGTGCATCTGCACATTGAATAAAAGCCGAGGCATACGAGAAAACAAGAAAAAGAACGACGGCGGTGCGCTTCAGGAGGTCGGTTCCGTGTTGACAGCCGGCGTAAGAAGTGAAGAAATTAGAAAAAAAAAGCAAAGAAAAGATGTGAGTTTTGTGCTAGTCGTGTTCACAAGATACATATGTGTGAATTCCTTCAGAGATGACGTGCGCATCAGAAGAGATCGTGCTGCACGTGAAGATCAAAAGGAAGCCACTATGTGTGCAAAGTCAAGTCCATCAAAATTGACTCCGGGGCGTTAACGAGATGCGTTCGCCGTCTAAAGTTAAGTCCATCAAAGTCACCCCGGGATGTTGAAGAGATGTGTTCGCCGTTCAAAGTCAAGTCTGTTGAAGTCGACTCCGGAATGTTGAAGAGATGTGTTCGCTGTCCAAAGTCAAATCCATCAAAGATGTGTCCGGGATGGTGAAGGAGTTGTGGTCGTTGTTCTAGATATGTGTACGTATGAGAGTTCTTGCACACTACTACAGATCAGACCTTTCATACCGGCTCATCAGTCCCGGTTGAATTTGAACCCGTACTGATGAGGGCTTCAGTACCGGTTCGTGTTATGAACCGGTACTGATGCCTCGTCTGAGAAAAGTTCAAAAGGAATGCATATCCTATGTATATCAGTACGCGATGGTGGATGGGTTGGTTAGAAGAGTGAGGCTGTAGTCACGAGGTTCCAGGTTCGAGTCTTGGGTTCGCCATATTTTTTAGACACCGTAGGAGGGCTTTAGTCCCGGTTGAGCGAACCGGGACTAAAGGTCCTGACCTTTAGTCCCGGATGGGCTGTCCCGGTTTGAGCAACCGGGACTAAAACCCGTTGCTAACCGGGACTAAAGGCCATTTCCCTGGTAGTGGCAGGTGTGTCTAAGATCGCTCGTGAATAAGCTCTAATGCGAGTCTGCGTCACCGTCAAGATGTGTTACCGGTGAAAAGACAAATTAGAGCTGAGGCAAAGGTCGTAATCGCCGGCGAGGTGCGACACCGGTGGCATGGCCAGCAAGAAGAAGACGGAACTCCTTGGAGATGCGTTATCCATCCTATGTCAAGTGTGAGTTGGGCAAATCGTAGTTGAGACCGATTGCCTCAATGAGTTAGAGTTGTATTACAAGATTAAGGGGGTGATTGATAGAATAATCTTGTAATAGGAAAGTTTTAGTTTAGAAAATTTGATTAAGAGTCTATTTAGGATAAAGAATCCGATTAGGATAAGGAAGTAGAATCCTGTTTCGTTTGTGTGGGCTGAAGTTTTGGATATAAATATGGGGGTAAGCCCTAGTTGTAAAAACGAACAAAGCGAGAAGAAATAAAAGAGAAAATTATCCCAAAATTTTTAGCGTTCTGTTCCAACAGTAGCCAGGGTCATCGACGGGATCCCCTTAGGAAAATGCAAATCGTTGTCACTTAACCACCTATACACAATATTCTTTACATTGTTTCTGATCTACCATATATCCATATAAACTGATACAACATGCAAGTATTGGCTTCCGCGAAAGTCAATCCTTCACAAAAGATCCGACTGCACCACTAGAATTCCGATATTTGGCGATTGGCCAGAACCGTCGCGGAAGCATCAAAAGCTCACACAAAAGCCTTTTGTGACACTATAAGGTCCGTTTGTTTCGATTTTTTTATCGACTTAAAAGCATAAAAGTTAAAGTCGAAAGAAACGACTGACTTTTAAATTAGGCTTAATAAAAACCTAAAGACTCTATATAACTATAAGCCAAAAGTCAGATGAGAGGTGTTTTTTTGGGTTTTTTTAGGATGAAATAATCATTTGCTACTGGAAGTCTCTAAAATTACCCACCAAATGCCATTACATATAAACTTAAAAATCCTTCTCCCACCTCCTCATTTCTCCTCGTCTTCTCTCTCTCCTGTGCGACATATCTTTTCCCTCCGCCGCTCTGGTCTCTGCCGTCCTCGACCTCCTCCCTCCTTCACCGTCCCTAGCCACCTTCCTCCTCCACGAACCCAGATCCAGTGCGACGCAGGTTGATGCGGCCAAATCTGAGCTTGGAGCGGTGGTAGGCTACAAGGTTTGGGCGTGGCGCAGGTGGAGCTGAACGGATCCGGTTGTAGCACTGCGGGAGGAGATCGGACCCGGCGTGGCGTGGGTGGAGGCAGCTGGACCTGAGGGTTGAACAGCGGGAGGCGGCTGGATCTAGCATGGCAAAAGGCGATCAGATCCGCCTAATTGAGCCCCTCAATATATGTTTTTATTTAGTTTGACAAGAGTTCAGAATTGTTATGCTATTTTCAGTCTGATAAGAGTTCAAAATTGCTATGTAGTAAGAGTTTTAAGTTGATAAATAATTATGCTTAGAATGAAGTTTGATCTCAAGATTAATCTATGTTTTTTAATAAGATATTCGGTGAAAAAAATATGAAACATTTGTATTAGATAAATCAGTATATAAGAAAAGTCTTTACAACCTTAAAGGGTATTTCAAACTTTTTAGCAATAAGCTACACCATTTAACCCATTAAAAAGCCAGGATGCCAAATGACATGCCTTGACTTAAAAACAGACAGCTTAAAAGCTCGTTAAACTAAAAAGCTAGCTTTAAACCAAAAGTCAAAAAGCCTAAGTCGAAACAAAAAAACCTAATTCATCACGTAAATGATTGTATCGTGATGGTAGTCTCCGCCATCATCAAGAATTCCTACGTGACTGTGGTAAGCACCTAGTGCTTGCTGTGTGCCCCTCGGTTTGACCTTGATGGTAAGTCTTTCTAGGCCGTCACAGTGTCTCTAGTCTACAACACCGCTTTCCATTCTACTGGCTTACCTCGAGCCAACCCTCATAACTTCACCTGACGCCCCAGCACCTAATGCGATGACCCGATTGGCTCCAATCCCTTTCTTTCGCCTACTCCATCACTGGCCCGAGAAGCCTCGCCGCTGAAAGCCACAGTGCCGCCGCACCGTCAGCTCCCAGAGTTCACCCTGACACGCTCTTTCCTTCCCAAGCCTTGCCCCATCCTTTCTGCAATTGCCTCGCCGCTGGCGAGCTCCAGAGTGAGCTCGGCCATGACCCACTGTTCAGTCTCACTAACAAGTAGGTCCCACCTGCCAGAAACATTGTTAAAGCTAATTAAGTTTAAATAAAACCCATTTAAAATAGATGAGTATAGTATATGAGCCCAATTAGGAATAATGACTTAGTTTATAATTCAAGACGGTATTTAAAAATGATCCACTGACATATGGACCTCACCTATCAATCCTTTTCGGAAAATAATAAAATTATGATATGTGGGTCCTATCTATCAGTCTCTTTAAAAGAAAATTCATTTTATTTGTTAGTTATAATATGTGAACAAATCAAGGTGAAACATAATAGAGTTTAAAAGATTTAGAAGACAATGTAAATGAGAGAATAGCTGTATCATTCAATTTTCACCCAAAGATTGTAAGTAATAGGGGTGATGTGGCTGCATGAGAGGAGAGAATAGTATTGATTGTAGCAAGTGGAGATTACTTGTTTAATATATGGAGATATGGTTAATTTCTTTGGACAAGCTGCCGCTAAAGGACCTATATTTTGTGAAGGCCGCCGTAAGCCATCAGAAAAGGTTAGTTGTGCTAACGGTATAGCTAGGTAAATCCAAATTAATCTTTGTTAGACAGACTACATATGGTGATGGCTTGCAGTCGATGACCATTACACAACATTACGTACGTAGTAATTGTGGGGAATATGAATCCTCCGACAATAAAAAATGTGCATAGGTGTGCTTTCATCACCACTAGTACTTGTTTCAAGCACTGGTTTTTGTCAGGATCGACTTTGTCAGCAGTAACATATTTTTTTTCTGAAGATCAATTTCATTTAAAGAATGACAAGAAGTAAAATTATATCGTTGACCTTTTTGAAGCTATAAGTTATGAACTTGAGTTGTGAGTTGTGACTGCAGGTTGTTGTACTTTGGTTCGTATACTTTCTGAAAGAAAAAAAGTACAGTCTAGCAAATTATATCAATTTCGGTATTAGATTGCATTACCTCTGGAAAACAAAACGAAGACCATCTTTCATTTGACAGGGAGATGACATGCTACAAGTCTACAACTTTACACGAACAATATAGTACATCGAACATCGATCAATACGACTGTCTTACTCGACAACTTGAGAACTAAAGACAAGGTACTTAATGCGCCTATCTATTCACTGTAAACAGAGAATGGCACAATACAATTCTAGTTCACTATGCGTAACACTGCAGTTAATATGTCACGGATCCATATGCAACTTAATTACAAGCTAATACACGATCCAATATTTGTATCTCAATAGACATATTGACTGGACCAAAGTACTTGTTTTAAGCACCACTGTTACTTGTTTTAAGGACTGGTAGATGTGTTTTAAGCACCACTTGTACATATTGAGTCATGCAAAGTACTGGTTTTAAGCACCACTATTACTTGTTTTCATCACCACACTAGCACTTGTTTTAAGCACCGGTATATAGGCAGCAACTTCATTATTAGGAGTCTGTCAGCAGTAACATGTAGCATTTCAAAAATTGAGTTTTCAATGTTTAAATTTGAAAATAAACCTTTTGAATTTTTCCCAAATTGACCAAAGCTTAATTTGAATATTTCTTTATGTAAAAGATTTAATTTGACTAAACTATTCATCAAACAATTTTAAATTCAAAATTTTCTTCTGGTGGAATCTTTTGACCCAGTTGTTCCTGTTCACACCTTGGTCCATTCCCTCAGCCCTTTCACCCGGCCTAGCCAGCCCCGCAACCCAGCTCTGCTTGGCCACCGCCAAAAACCTTAACTACGCTCCGTGTCCGCTACTTGCATCAAAACTGTGTCTCACAAGGGTTTGTAAGCTGCGCTGACCCTAGTGCGAGGTTCTCCGTTCCACGCCGCACCCGTAGCTCCCCTTCGTGTTGCCCAAGAGTTCGCCATTGACAAGAACGAGGTCGCCGGAGAGCGCTGCAGCCATCTTGGAGCTTTTTTGCGTCGGATCTCCACCTTGGGTGCATCTCCGCTAACACTGAGCCTGGATTTGAGTTTTCACATCGCTCTCATCCGAAACCCCAAGGTCTTGCGCCTGATACAGTCACGTTTTCTCGAAGCCCGTGTCGTCTTCTCTGCGTTCGACAGGGTTCCATCCCCGTCGATTCGCCGGAGGCTGACTAAGCTATTTTTATTCAATTCCATATTTATTCCAATAAATATTTTTATTCATTTTTTAAATATTTTTATTCAATTCTATTTTTAATTTTTTTATTTTTCAAAATTTTAGGATATTACATTATATTAAATATATAGTCATTTATTATGATTTCGCTTTGTATGATTGTGATGTTCACCTATGTTAAGCCTATATACACTAGCGTGATTTTAGACCAGTGCGGTATACACAGAGAGTCTGAATTTAAATGTTCGAGTCCCAACAAATATGAGAACATGGTAGGATAGCAATTCTCATGACATAGCCTTCCTGTTGATAATAAGCTATGCATATATTTATATTTATGGTACACTACAAATCTTGCTGAGTACAAATGTACTTACTTATACTTATTGATACTAAGAGGATGAAGAAATTGCTATCCCCAACGACTCATACTTTTCCGTAGGTTACGTAGGATACGATGATGGTCTTTTCTAAAGCATAATTTAGTCGGCTGACTGTGGTTTTGGGTTGAGGCATACCACTGGACTTTAATGTTTAATTTTGCTTCTTTCTGTTGCTTTTTATTCATGTTCATTATATTTGGCTCAACGGCTCTTTAGTTGTAAGAACAATATACCAATTGTTTAGTGAGGAGAATACTTGAACTGAGGAGGTCGTCTGTTAGACTCGAGATGGTTAAGGCAATTATATGCCTCAAAGACTAGGAGTGTGCAGATGACAGAACATAACATCAGCCTGAGGATCAGGAAATCACGCATACGGTAGCCAACTTTAACAATCTCAGCCTCGGATAGTCTATATATATAAATATAGTTACTGTACTCTTTTCTTTAATTAGACATACCCTACATCATAGTGTAAGGTTTTTAATAAGATAATAACTCTATATATATTTAAGATTTAATAAAATTTATTTTTTTCTAATATTTGTACGTGGGCACGCACGTCGGCACATAAATGGAAGGCCAGCCGGGTTGAATACTTGATTCGGTGCATGCACATGGCTGACAGCTTAATACTAATTCGGTGCATGTACCGTTTTTAAATGAGGCATGCAATGCAGCCGTACGCATTAATATACTACAGAGTACATACGATCTCGCAAATCAGTCATAGGAGGCCACTAGGCACTAGCTACACTACAGAAAAATGATATTTTTTCATCGGTCCAAAATATTTTTATCGGCCCTAGACAGGCTGACGATAATAACAATATTTTTTCGTCGGCCCAACGTAAGCCGACAACAATATAGTCCTTTTCGTCGGCCAGAGAAACCAACCGACGAAAAAAAATTATTTTCGTCGATATTTTTGCGTAGCCGACGAAAACAGTCATACCAGTGGGCGGCAGTGAAATTTCAAACTATTTTCGTCGGCTTATCAGGCCGACGAAAATATCTTAGGCTCATTCATCTCATGCCACGTGGCTAGGAGAGGTAGTTTCGTCGGCTAGGTTGACCGATGAAAATACGAAATGCTGCCACATAGGCATTGTTTTCGTCGGCTAGCCTGGCCGATGAAAATAGGGCATAATAACTTGGGGCCAGCGAATCCCTACGCCAGTCGCTTGCGCTTCGTGTCCCGCCCAGCCGTCGATCCGTGCCCGTGCTGATGCCCAGCCGCCGATCCATGCCCACGCCGACGTTCGAGCCACCATGCCCGCCTCCCCACGCCGCGCCGCACGCCCGCCCATGCCGTGCCGCCGCCTCGCCTCGCCCGCGCGCGCCACGATTACCGCCACCCTGCCGCATTGCCGCCCGCCGCCCGCCCTCCCCCGCCGCCGGCCACCGCCCTTCACGGTTTTGTCACTCGCCACCAGCTGCGGGCCTAGGTGAGCTGCTTTAAACATATTTGCGAATTAATTTGATTTTGTTTACTAGCATTTTTCATTGAAACATATGATTGGTTGTTGCATTCGAATGCAATCCATATATACATGGTTCAGTTGATTACGCCATGCTTCCACACTTTGAAGCAACATGCGCTGTATTTTACTACTGTGATAGTTAATGTACATTTTATTTAGACCAAAGATGGTAAACGGCTTGCGAATGTGATATTGTTTGCTAGCTGCGAATGTTATATTGTTTACTTGCAATGCGAATGAGACAATAAACTACTTACGAATGTGATATTGTTTACTAGCCGCGAATGTGATATTGTTTACTTGCAATGCGAATGAGACAATAAACTGGATGCCATATAGTTTAATTGCAATGCCATATTGTTTAGTTGCAAATGTGGTGCCATATTGTTTATTTCATAAGTTTGGAGCATGCCATTTTGTGATGCCATATTGTTTAATTGCAAATGTGATGCCATATTGTTTATTTCATAAGTTTCTTGCAAGGTGATGCCATATTTTTACTTTATAAGTTTGGAGCATGCCATGTTATGCCATATTATTTACTTGATTAGCTCTTAAGTAGGGCTATTTTCGTCAGCCAAGTAGCAAGCTAATGAAAATTCATAATTTATTGTATTTGGGCCATGATTTGTTTGGGGTTAAAATCAGTAAAACATAATTCAATTAAGTAGAATTGATTTGGTCAGCCAAGCCTAGGCGTTACCTATTCGGGAATGGCGCATCTCACATTTACTTGTGAGGTGTGCCGTTCCGGAATTATCTAGTTTAATTTGGACAACTTAGGAATAGACGCTAGAGCATACGTAGGATTTATGACGAGCCCAACGGTCCGAACGAAATCTCGACAGTACGATCCAGTTGTTCTCTGATGCACCAAGACTGGGCGTGCATTCGGAGAACAGCGGGGTTATGCTGCCGAAATTCCGTTCGGATCGTAAGGCTCGTCATAAATCCGTGCTCTGGCGTCCATTCTTGGGTGGGTTTAGGGCCTATCTTTCCCAGTAGAGCCCTTGTTCGCAACTAAGCCGCTGTGGTTGACATCGTTGCCTGTGTTTAGCTTGGAGAATGGGTGATGATCGAAGGTGGATGTATGATGGTTGGAGTAAGACCGGGGCGCACTCAAGAGAATGGGCGGTTATTACACAGACGTTCGTGGACCATGCATTTGCAGGGGCTGCTGGTGGTGTCGCAAAGTGCCCGTGTAGCAAATGTCGCAACTATTCTTACCACATTAAGTTGGATGTAGAGCGGCACCTGTGCAAGTTTGGTTTCATGCCCGACTATCTGAGATAGTACGAGCATGGTAAGGCGGAGCCCATTGTTGAGTCGGACCATGAGGGTGAAGACAGGATGGATGAGATGCTGAATGATATTGGTAGGGAGTTTGAGGTTAATTCGGAAGAGGAGCCTGGGCCGGAGGTGTAAAGATTTTATAGGCTTCTTTCGGTCTCGGAAGAGAAATTGTATGAGTACACCAACATGACCGTCCTACAGGCGGTGACGAGGCTAATGTCAATGAAGTCGAAGTACAACTTTTTGAACAAGTGCTACAGCGATATGGTCCAACTGATCAGTGATATTCTTCCGCTGAATCATAAGATGCCGAAGGACATGTACCAGTCCAAGAAGATATTGTCCGGCCTTAGGATGAAGTATGAGAAGATCAATGATTGCGAGGATAATTGCATGTTGTTCTGGAAGGAACATGCCAACGGCACTCGTTGTAGGTACTGCAACAAGTCTAGATATGTCGAGGTGGTAAATGATAAGGGGATAATGGTGACGACAAAAATCGCGATGAAGTAGCTCCGATACATGCCAATCACGCTTAGAATTAAACGTATGTACTTATCTAAAAAATAGCTAGGCATATGAGGTGGCACAAAGAAGTTGTCCGTGAGATCGAGGATGTGATGGTGCATCCGGCAGATGGCGAGGCGTGGAAGGCATTAGACCACTTCAACCCCAAATTTGCATGTGACCCTAGGAGTGTTCGCGTTGGGTTGGCGACAGATGGGTTCACACCTTTCAGTACAAGTACCACCCCGTACTCTTGTTGGCCGGTTTTCATCGTGCCGTACAACCTACCACCTACATTGTGCTTGAAGGAGGAGTATATATTTCTAGCACTAGTCATTCCGGATCCTGATCATCCAGGGAAGAACCTCAATATGTTCATGCGGTCGTTAATGGAAGAGTTGAAAGAGTTATGGACAGGGGTAGAGGCATATGACAGCCACGGTAAAGTAAACTTTACCTTGCGTGTCGCATACCTGTGGTCGGTCCACGATTTGTTAGCATACGGCATATGGGCCGGTTGGAGTGTTCATGGTCGGCTTTGTTGTCCTATTTGTTTGTTTGACTCAGATGCATTCCGGCTGCCGCATGGTGGAAAGTTTTGTTTCTTTGATTGCCATCGACGATTCCTACCGTCAAATCACCCTTTCAGGCAGATGTTGAATGCATTCCGAAAGAACACCACTGTTACAAAGGGTCCGCCGAAGCGTTTGATCGGTGGAGAGATAGCTGCCTTGCGTAGGTAGCTCGTAGTAAAAGACGATGGAGGGTTCGAAGGTTTCATAGTGGAGCACAACTTGACTCATATATGTGCAATTTGGGAGCTCCCTTATGCGAAAGCATTGATTCTGCCGCACAATATAGATGTGATGCACCAAGAGCGTAATGTCGCGGAAAGCATCGTAAGCATGTGCTTTGATTTCAAAGACAAAACAAAAGACAATGTCAAGGCACGAAGAGACTTAGTTGAGATTTGTGATCGGCCGGCGCTGGAGATCGTACAAGATCCCGAAGGACGAATTGCTAGGCCACGAGCTCCGTATTGTGTGAAACCTCAAGACAAGAAACATATATTTCATTGGTTGAAAACTCTTAAATTTCTAGATTGCTATGCAGCTAACATAAAGCGTACAGTGAATGTCAGCACCGGGAAGCTAAATGGGCTTAAGAGCCATGATTACCACATCATAATGGAAAGACTTCTCCCCGTAATGTTTCGTGGCTACTTCAAGGATGAGTTGTGGAGAATGTTAGCGGAGCTTAGTTACTTCTATAGGCAGTTATGTGCTAAGGAAATCTCGAAGAAGATGATGCGAAAGTTGCAGAGAGAAATACCGGTGCTTGTATGCAAAATGGAACAGATATTCCCACCTGGTTTTATGAACGTGATGCAACATCTATTGGTGCATTTGCCTGGGAAGCAGAGGTTGGAGGACCTATGCAATTCAGGTGGATGTATTGCGAGGAAAGAGAATTGAAAAAGCTCAGATCAACCGTACGCAACAAGGCTAGGATTGAAGAGTGCATCGCTGAGGCGTATGCATGCTCTAAAAGAGATATCGTACTTCTCAAGTACGTATTTCGTAGATGAGCACAATGTGAATGCCCCTACAACGCGGTATCATATTGCAGAAGAAGCACCCCTGAGTAACCTTCAGATTTTTCAGTGGAAGGATAAAGCTGTTGGCGCTTCTACTCCACATGAGGTGTCACCAACAGAGTGGAACTCGGCTCTACTTTATATGTACTCCAACATGGATGAAATGGAAAAATGTTTCGAGTAAGTAATGATTCGTATTTTGTACTGAATTGTCTAATCTTGAACATATTCTTATTTGGTGAGTCCACACGTAGATTGTTTGACCAACAACATTGGAAATCTGCTTGCCAACCTACTAGCAAGCAGCTGGATAAGCTACGCCGCGAGGGGTTAAACAGCGGCCCTAGTTTCGTTGGCTGGTTTCGAAAGCATGTAATTTTCTCCTCCTCTGAGTTTTCTAACCGTAAACTTTAAATTATTTCCATTGCACCTAGTAATGATGTCTTAACCTATGCAGTGCATGCTCGATGCCGACGTCCATGATGACCTATTCCAGCTATCACACGGTACCGTTACAGCAAGGAACTTCAGTCGTTACGATGTCAATGGGTTTCGTTTCCGAACTGCAAAATTGGAAGCGAGACGCCCACTTGCGGCCACTGTGAACAACAGAGTGGTAACTAAGGCGTGCGATGCAAGTGGGTGCGTAATTAACTACTATGGTGTTCTTCAAAACATAATTGAGTACAAATTTAGGGGTCCAAAGAACTGAGAGTAGTTTTCTTTGAATGTGATTGGTTTGATCCTAACAATGGCACATGTGTCGACGAATTTGGCATGGCAGAGGTCAAGCACCAGTCAAGGCTTGAAGGCCACGACAATTTCGTGCTTATTGAAAGACCATGTGGAGGTCTATCCTTGTGTGTGATGAGTAATTGACGAGTTTTGAGTTTGGTTTGATTTGAAATTGAGTTTGATTTGAAGTGAATTGGATTTGAAGCAATTTGAGTTTTGGTTGCTTTTCTTAGTGCTACTGGCCTGGGGGCAGTAGCATCGGACCATTGAGAGAAAATATGATTGACTAATGATTTTGTGATAATCATTGAATATATTTGTGGGCATTGCTATGTGAAAGGTTTTTCCTTGTCTTTGATGGTTGCAAGGCGACGGTGCTAGGTCATTGCGAGGCGGAGGATGACCGAGACTAGGCGAGGAGCGTCGGAGGTCCAGACGGTCAGGAGATCGCCGGAAGATGATCGGAGACGGAGTCCGGGCAAGTCAAGAAGACAAGGAAAGGAGATGATGCTAGCTAGATGTCGCGTGGATCAATGAGGGCCGTCGGATTGCGGTCTAGTTGATAGGTTAGCGGGTCTAGGTAGTATGCTTTGAAAACCGTCCAAGAAAACCCGGTATGTGTGTGGGTTTTGGGTTAGCCCTTGCATGGCTGTGTGTGTGGGTTAATCCTAGCCCTTAGATGAGTGCTCTAGGGTTGAGGGACTCATCCAAGGGTGGTAGGTGGCCCAAGAGTAGTATAAATAGGGGTGGAGGGGTAGCCTCCTCCCCTTGAAGGTTTGAGTTTTGCCCACATGAAGTGAGGCTTTGTAAACTTTCCCACCAGAAATACAAAAAAATTCTTTACATTATTGTGAATTTAAATTCCGCATTTACATTATGTCTTTACTTTACGCAATTTAAATTCAGCATTTACTTTACGCATTTACTTTCGCGTAACTTACTTTCTTGCAATTTGGATTTGCCTCCCCTCCTTCTAAATGCTGATTTTCGATGTTTTGAGTGTGTTCATATTATTTTACATCTATTTTGCACTCTTGGATTGAGTAGAGATTATCTTTTCTTTCAAGTTTCAACTCTGTCCAGAACTTGTTCTTCGTGCAGTATTTGGTATTTGATTTTTAGAAAAATCTACATAAATCATTTTTGAGTGATTCTTATTGGAGAAGGTGAGGGACTCTCATATCCATCTGTATAAAAAGTTTGGAGTCCACTTATTGCACCGTTTGGGAGCCATGAGGTGAATACTGAGCCCCAAAATTTCTGCTCAAAGTTTCTGTCTATCTGTGTTCTTTGATTTTTGGTGATTTGTTTGTAAGGATTCATGAGGTGAAATTTGGTGGTGTTCTTCAAGACTCATCTTCTCATAGGGAGAAAAAATTTCAAAATTTCTTGAGCTGCAGAAACCCACCAACCACCTGTTCAAATTGAGGACAGATTCTGGAAATTCTGCTTTTGCTTTTCTGAAAGTGGCTTTTGTAATTTGAATTGATCTCCTTTCTAAAAGCAAGAGTTGAATTGATTCCTTCTTATTTTGGACACTAGACAATCAGAATTATGACTCAAAAATCCTCATATTTTCTATGGTACTCATCCATGCAAGCTAGGGGTACACATAGTTGTCTAGTTGTTCGGTTCTTTCACGATTTCCTTTGCGCGATCTTTTCGAGGTTTTAGTCGGAGTATTTTGGGGGAAAATTTATTTGCGACCATTCACCCCCCTCTGTTCGCCATCTTGATCCTTCAATTGGTATCAGAGCCGGTTTTGCTCTTCCATAGATCTTGACTGGTCTCGAGAGCCATGGCGACAGACAAGTATTCTACCAAGCCTCCCATCTTTTGCGGTGTCGATTTTCCATTTTGAAAGTCCCGGATGGAGTCATACATCACTGCCCAGGGCTTCCTGATATGGCAGAAGGTGAAGCTCCCATATGAGGTTCCTGCCGATGAGAACGTCACGGCCGGCAATATGGCTGACGTTGAGGCAAATGCTAAGGCGAGGAACATTCTCATGCAGGGACTCAGCCGTAGTGAGTATGATCGGATCTCTCACCTGCGATCCGCTCACGAGATTTGGGTGACCCTCGATGCATACCATGAGGGCACTACCCAAATCAAGACCGTGAGGCAGGATCAACACAAGCGTGAGTACAACAAGTTTGAACAACACGCTGGTGAGAGTCTTGACGAGTGTTTCGGTCGATTTACTAAAATTTTGAGCGATCTCCGGGCAGTTGGTTGCACATACCCTGACTCGGATAATGCTCGTCACTTCTTAACCGCACTCAATCTTCGTGTTTGGGAAATGAAGGTGACCACCATCAAGGATACTACCGACTTGTCGACTTTGACTCTTGACGGGCTCTATTCCCGACTCAAGACTCATGAGATCGACATCGTCTCTCGCAAGACGAAATCACAGTCGATGGCCTTGGTCACCGATCCCATTGGATCTTCTCTTGATTCCTCCGTTGGTTTTTCCCTCTCTGCACTTTGCAAGCTAAGCGATGACCAACTAGACAAGTTTCCAGAAACTGAGCTTGCTCTTTTAGCTCGCAAGTTTTCTCACGCCTACAAGAGGGTGAGAGAGAGGAAGAGAGGTGGTAGGATCACCTGCTTTGAATGTGGCGGCCCCAACCACATTCGAGCTACTTGCTGAAATTGATGCCATGAGTTGTCACCTTAGGAAGCTTTCTGCTAGAAATGATGAACTTGAATTGCATGCTTCTAAGGACCCAATCAGCTCATGTGAGGGCTGTAAGCAACTAAAACTTGATAATGAATCTTTGAATGCCAAGTGTGATCGACTTGCTAAGAACTTACTAGTTAAGTCATATAATGGTTGCTTGCTATGTATTGGGGTTAAGGATGACGTGGATAAGGTCCACACAGAGCTTAGGAAGAAGTTAGAGGCCCAGGTTGGTAGAATTAGAGATGCTTCTTGTGCTTCCTGTGAGTCTCTCAAATTTGAGGCAGCCGTGTATAGGGAAAAATATGCACGCGCTGTTCGATCCTCTTCTTATGGCTCTTCTTCTACTCCTTCCCCTTGCTCTTCATGCGCCTCATTTTTCCGAGAGTGTTAGTATCTTATGAGCACTCTCGAGAAATTTGTTGGAGGCAAGAAGAAGCTCAATCTCATTCTAGATCAATCCAAGATTAGCAGATTCAATCAAGGTCTAGGATTTAATTACTTGGAGCACGTACGGGCGTATCCGCCTTCAGTTGTACGTGCCTCCAAGAGTGGAGAGATAGTGGTAGCTCCCAGGGTGAGTACCACTGTGTTTAGGTCTGCTGGGGTTGTCCATGGGACTTCTAAGCAGAAGGGTGCTTCTCCTGTCACTTTTGCCTCTAGCAAGGCGAAGTACTCATGCACCTTCTGTAAGAAAGATGGTCACCTAGTAGATTTCTGTTTTAGACGCGCCAAGATCACCAAGCGTGAGCTTGTTGCTGCTCTTAGGGGTATTCAGGTCATCCCTGACTGAGTGCTCTAAGGCGCCTAATCGCTACTAGACGGGTTAGAGAGTCGCCTGTTTTTGGGCAGCGTCCAGGACTCGGTTTTCATGCTATTCAGTCGAGTTTTAGTCCTGGAGTTGCTCGTGGTCAGTCTTTCCGCCGTCCTCTTGATATTTCTCATTTTTCCCATCGAGGTAGATATCAGCGGCGTGAGGTGTTTTTAGGTAGGAGATTTAGGCAGCCTCGTTGGGATGGTCCGGCTTTTGCACCACGGCGGGCCAAACCAATGACAGCTCCTACATCTTCTACTAGAGTTGCTTCTTCTGATCTTATGAGAGTCGAGCGTCAGAGAGACACTAGAGTCCAGTCTTCTTCCTCTGTGGCTGGTACTTTGAGACGTCATGTGATTCAGTATTGGGTTCCTAGGTCCTCACTTTATCCCAGTACTGAGTCTTCTCTCTCTCCTTTGACTTGATCAGGTTCGTCGGATGGGGAAGGGAGATGTTTGGATTGTTGACTCCGGTTATTCTCGCCATATGATCGGAGACTCTCGTTGGTTCTCTTCCCTAGTCCAAGCCCCCGGTGATGAGTTGATCACTTTTGGGGATGCTTCTTCAGGTAGAGTCATTGCTAAAGGTACCGTCTACATTAATGAAAATTTTATTCTTAAGGACGTTGCCTTAGTGAGTAAGCTGCAATATAATTTGCTTTCTGTTTCTCAGCTTATCGATGACTCTTTCGAGGTAAGCTTTAAGTGTAATGCTTGTAGAATCCTTGATTCATCAGGAGAGTTAGTTTGCGGGATTTCTAGATTTAGGAGTCTTTTGTGCTGATTTTTCTGTTTCTTCTAGAGACTCTCTTCGGTGTTTGATTGCTTCTGAGTCCCGTGATCTCTCCTTCTGGCATAGGAGACTTTGTCACATTGGTTTTGATCATTTGACAAGAGTTAGCAGTCGTGATCTTATTCGTGGTTTGCCCAAACTCAAGATGGTCAAAGACTTAGTTTGCTCTCCCTGCCGACATGGCAAGATGGTTATCGCTTCTCATCCTCCGATCCCGTAGTGATGGTGATGCACCAGACAGCTTTTACATATGGACTTTGTTGGTCCGGCTAGAGTCTTGCAATCGATGAGGAGGAAGTGGTATGTCCTTGTCATTGTTGATGATTTTTCGAGGTATTCTTGGGTATTTTTCATGGCCTCGAAGGATGAGACTTTTTCTCACTTCAGGGGATTTGTTAGTAGGTTGTCTATTGAGCTCCCAGGTGCATTACGAGCTATACGCAGTGATAATGGCACAGAGTTCAAGAACTCCTATTTTGAGAGATTTTGTGTGGAGTCTGGGTTAGAGCATCAGTTTTCCTCTCCATGCGTCCCTCAGCAAAATGGCGTAGTGGAAAGGAAGAACAGGACCCTGGTTGAGATGGCCAGGACGATGCTAGATGAGTATAGTACTCCTAGGAAGTTTTGGGCTGAGGCTATAGCTACTGCTTGTTATGTTTCCAATCGCATTTTCTTGAGAGCACATTTGCATCGTACTTCTTATGAGTTGAGGTATGGGCAAAAGCCCAGTGTTTCTCATTTTCGCGTTTTTGGTTGCAAGTGTTTTATCTTGAAGTCTGGTAACCTAGATAAGTTTGAGTCTCGTTCTTCTAATGGTATTTTTCTGGGTTACTCGACTTCTTCTCGTAGCTATAGGGTCTGGAGTTGTGATGCGAACAGGATCATAGAGACCTGTGACGTGACCTTTGATGAGGCTAGCCCAGGAGCTAGACCTGATATTTCAGGCTCTTCTTATCCCTTCGAGACCATCTTTGTAGAGGATGAGGATGATGGAGATGATGGTGTTCCACCTGATCCAGTCTCCTCTACACCTAAGGTGCCTCCTGTTTCCATTTCTGCACCTCAGGGAGACCAGCCCTTGCCTTCAGACTCTTCTTCAGCGAGTGGCTCTGTTCCTACCTCTTCTCCTCAAGAGGTAGAGGCCACTTCTGCTTCTGGTCCTCCTCGCCACATTCAGCGTTCTCATCCACCTGAGCAGATCATTGGTGATCTGTTTGAGCGTGTGACGTGCTCAAAATCAGGCTTATCTTTTTTCTGCCTTCACTCTGCTTTTATTGCCTCTTTTGAGCCAAAGGATGTTACTCATGCATTATCCGATGAATCATGGATTAATGCTATGCATGAAGAACTAGAAAACTTTGAGTGGAACAAAGTCTGGCAGCTTGTAGAGCCTCCATCTGGTCATAATGTCATTGGGACCAAGTGGGTGTTCAAAAACAAGCAGAGTGAGGATGGGGTTGTCGTTCGCAACAAGGCTAGGCTAGTTGCACAGGGCTTCACTTAGGTTGAGGGTCTTGATTTTGAGGAGACCTTTGCCCCTGTAGCTAGACTAGAGGCGATTAGAATCCTGCTTGCATTCTCTGCATCCCAGGGCTTCAAGCTCTATCAAATGGATGTCAAGAGTGCATTTCTCAATGGCTTCGTTGAGGAAGAGGTGTATGTCAAGCAACCTCCAGGATTTGAGAACCCCAAATACCCGAACCATGTCTACAAGCTTTCCAAAGCCTTGTATGGACTCAAGCAAGCCCCTAGAGCTTGGTATGAGAGGCTTAAGTCCTATCTTCTCAGTCATGGTTTCAAAATGGGTATAGTAGACAAAACTCTATTTATCAGACACCAGGATTCTTATTTCCTTCTCGTCCAGATTTATGTGGACGATATTATCTTTGGTGGCTCATCTCAGTCTCTTGTGTCTCATTTTTCTGAGGTGATGTGTTGGTGTTATGCCCTTGAGGCAGTCATATAGATGATTATAACATGACTATGCTTATGAATAATAATATGATTATTGGTCCAATGAATGTATATCATTATATTGATCAGCAAGTATGTGACTTGCTTATGAAACTCTCTACTTATTGATATAATTCTGTAAGTATCTCTGATCGGGTATCATCGTATAGGACAACGATGAATAGATCAGCACATGTATTGATCGATGATTATGTTTCATAGATCATAGGATATGGAGATATCATCAATACATGTGAACTCATGATGAAGAACATGGGTTAGATAGACCGAAATGGGACAACTGCGAGAATGTTACATTCTTATGTGTCATCGATGTATCTCATACATAGTGGATGTATGATCCTTAGACTGAGATTGTCACATTCCTACATGTGTAATAGTTTACCTTGGGGCCACCAAACGCTATTCCCTAACCGGATAGTTATAAAGGTAGCTTTCATGTTTGCTATGAAATGTGTAGAGGAAGTGGGCGATCAAGATGGAATTTGCCACTCGAAGGTAACGGAGATATATGTCTAGGCCACTCGTGTGATATGATTAAAGAAGTGCATGGCCATGCCGTGATTGAGAAGTCAATCACAACTTATTAATATATCACGGATACGAGAGATGGATTGAACTATCAAAGGATGACATACTTCTCGCCTTGAGTTCGATCTTCATATAGTTTGGCAAAAGGATTATTACATGAGTACTTTTGAAAGGTTCTATCCGATTTGATCATATGCGTTTGGGAGTTGGCATGCTCTGCAAGGAACCGCTGCCAGCTATTGGATTGGAAAAAGGGTTTTCCGAATCTATGTCCAAATGTACATGAACCTCTGGTCACACACTTAACGGGCTGGGACGCATTAATTCGGATTGGATCCGTAATTAATGGACCTCGTGGGCTTAACGCGCTGATGGGCCCTAGCTTAGGGTTTCGTCGCGTGGCTATATAAGGAGAGGAGAAGGGTGGGCGTGCATGTTGTTGTTCACGTCCAGAACCCTAGCCTCCACCTCTCATTGCCCTTGCCGAGCGACGCGGTGCTTGCACGCCGACGCACGGCGTTCCATCCCGGGACGTGTGGACTGCTGTGGTGACGCTGCTACTACTGCGGCGTGGTGAGGACGATCCGCAGCGAGGACGATCCGCAGCGAGGACGATCCGCAGCGAGGACGATCCACGGCGAGGACGATCCGCAGCGAGGACGATCCGCGTGAGGACGATCCATGGCGAGGACGATCCACTACACCAACGCGCGAAGGATTCCACAACTACGCGTCTAGTGGTAATCCAATCTGTGATCCCTTTCTTGCGAGTAGCTTTTCTGGTTATGCGGTAGAAATTTTAATTTGTGCTAGCGTAGCATACCGCGTTCCCCAACAGTGGTATCAGAGCCATCTCGCATAGATTTGTGATCTGGATGTTACATATGTGATATGTAGGGATAGTAGATTAGATCTATTACATGTTCTGCCGATTCATGTGATGAATTGGTGGAGGCAGCTATCGATGAGATCGATCGGTTTAGGGTTTGTGGGAAGTGTAATCCGATTCAATCTTGATTTGGGTGAGTCCGTTCATGGTACGACGTTGCCCTTACCGGTCGGGTTACCGCCATCAGGGTTTACGCATTGCGACCGTATGGGACCAAGCCAATCAGATTGAATCAGAGGGAAGTGCAATCCGATTCAAGCTTGATTTGGGTGAGTCCGTTCATGGTACGACGTTGCCCTTACCGGTCGGGTTACCGCCATCAGGGTCTACGCATCGCGACCATATGGGACCAAGCCAATCAGATTGAATCAGATTAGGTCAATTTGATTGATCCATGGAAATTTTGAGGACGTTTTCCTTTGGCAGAAGACATGCCTCCAAAAAAATTTACATAAACATAGTGCTTAGAAACTTTGCATGGAAATTTTGAGGTCGTTTTCCTTTCACGCTTGTGTGGCGCCGCCTTGACCCACTAGGGCGCCCCTAGGACCCTAGGACCCGCCTCGATGGGCGCTGCCCCTTGGAACCCCGACACCGTAGAATCGCCTTATTTAACTCTTTTGCAGGATGTTATATGTGAAATAGTATGGCCTATGTGTATGTGATGCATGTAACGTTTACATGGCCTGCGTGCCGTGTCAAAGCCATAAGGCTATTTCATTATCAAAGTTGTATAACGGCCTGCGTGTCGACTTGTGATGTTTGAAACCTTCATGTAAATTTCATTATCAAAGCTGTAAGGAGTTGCATCTACAATGATGAAAATGATGGCAATCAAGCATGATGGCTAGGTGAACAATCAAGCAAGATGGCCAAGTGAACCAACAAGCATGATGATGAAGATCCTAATGCTAAAGGCCATACTATTTCACAGCTTAATCTTGATTTTCTGTGGATGTGTGGTTAATCCTTACTATTTTCTTTATGCTCATTGCATGTGATGCCATGTTCATAGTAGATATTGTTCATCCCCATAGTTAAATAAATTTTAAATCAAATATGTCCACCCTATTGTTGCACCTATCAAGAATTTAGATCATCATTGATATGACTGCCAAAGTAGTATATCAATGACTATCTTAATAGATGATAGGGATGTGTTGGACACATCACGCATAACATTGGTAGATTTAATTAAGCTATCAAAACGGTTTTGGGCTTGAGGACATAAGTGGTTGAGTTTTGATTTCAGTAATGAAGGAACAAATACAAGACAATTGGTGTCTAGGAAAACACACATGAGGCTAGGTTTCTTAATTGGCACCCGAAATCGGGAAGTGCTCCCTTCCTCATGTGAGCCCTAGGGGCAAGTTGACCTGGCCATGAGTCGAGTTGACGGAGTCATTCATTACTTGTTTTCATGCTCAACCAACAAGAGTTACATAAGATGTAATTAGCAAAGATGTTGCTTACCTATGTCATTAAATCTCTAGCAGTGATGCCAAAGCTCACTAGTGTTTGATGAATATGGATCTTGAATACTCACTATGTGTCCATAAAGGGGGCATATGATAGGAGTATCTTTTATTAAAATGTTTAATGAAAATTTACATAAACATAGTGCTTAGAAACTTTGCATGTTTTTGTTGTAGTTCAATGGCACATGCTACTCCTTACGTTGGACTGGTTTTGCTTTGAGATCGGTTTTGGAAAAGGAAAAACTTAATGGGATAAATTTTGTGGATTGGTATCGCAACCGAGAATTGTTCTCAAGCATGAAAAGAAAGACTATGTTCTAGAGAGTCCAATTCTCGATGAACCAAAGAGAAAATGCTTCTCGCAATGATAAATTTGAGTATGAAAAACATGTTAATGCCTCTGAGAGGTCACTGTCTCATGCTTGTCACCATGGACTCGAGCTTCAAAAGCAATATGAGGATCAGGATGCTTACAATATGATTGTGGGCTTAAAGGACATGTTTGGGAACCAAGCAAGAGCTGAGAGGTATGGTATCTCTAAGCTTTTGTTTGCTTGCAAGCTGGCTGAAGGAAGTCCGGTCAGCCCTCATGTAATCAAAATGATTGGTTACATTGGGAGATTGGAAAAGCTCGATTTTCCCCTTAGCCTTGGTTTGGCTACGGATGTGATTCTCCAGTCTCTACCTCAGAGCTTTGAGCCGTTCATTATGAATTTTCATATGAATAGCATGGAGAAGAGCCTGACCGAATTACATGGGATGCTCAAGTCTGCTGAGGAGAGCATAAAGAAAAAACCTAATCATGTGATGATGGTTCAGAAAACTACTGCCTTCAAGAAGAAGAAGACTAAGGCTGGGAACAAAGGAAAGGGCAAGGGCAAGGGCCAAGTTGAGATCGCAAGTCTCAAATCTAAGCTTGAGAAGCTTAAGATTGGCCCTAAACCTGATGCTCAGTGCTTCTATTGCAAGAAGTTAGGACATTGGAAACGAAACTGTGCGAAGTACCTGGCAGATAAGAAGAATGGAAGTGTGACTTCCACTTCAGGTATTCATGTTGTAGAAATTAATCTGGCTACTTCTAATATTGCCTCTTGGGTATATGATACCGGATCGGTTGCTCACATTTGCAATTCGATGCAGGGGCTGATAAAGAGTAGAGACTTGGCAAAAGGAGAAGTGGATCTTCGCGTGGGGAATAAAGCAAGAGTTGCAGCTGTTGCCATTGGCTCCTACCCATTGCATTTGCCTTCTGGATTAATTTTAGAACTCAATAATTGTTATTTTGTTCCATCTTTGAGTAGAAACATTATTTCATCTTCTTGTTTGGAACATGAAGGTTATGATTTCAGAATAAAGAACTTTGTTTGTTCGATATTTTTGAATGATATGTATTATGGCCGATGCCCCATGGTAGATGGGTTGTGCGTGCTTGAACTCAAGAAAAACCTATCTACAACATTAATGTGAAAAGGCTTCGGCCCAATGATGTGAATCCTACCTTTTTATGGCATTGTCGCTTAGGCCACATAAATGAGAAGCGCATGAAGAAGCTCCATGCTGATGGACTTCTAACCTCATTTGATTTTGAATCATTTGAAACATGTGAGTCTTGTTTACTTGGCAAGATGACAAAAGCCCCTTTCACAGGTTTTGGTGAAAGGGCAAGTGAGTTGTTGGCCCTTGTACATACGGATGTATGTGGACCAATGAGCTCTAGTGCCAGAGGTGGGTTTCAGTACTTTGTAACTTTTACCGATGACTTTAGTAGATATGGATATATCTACTTAATGAGGCATAAATCTGAAACCTTTGAAAGGTTCAAAGAGTTTCAGAACGAAGTACAAAATCAACTTGGCAAATCAATAAAACACTTACGATCAGATCGTGGTGGCGAATACTTGAGCCAAGAGTTTGGTGATCATCTAAAGCAATGTGGAATCGTTCCGCAACTTACTCCGCCAGGAACGCCTCAATGGAATGGCGTATCCGAACGACGGAACCGAACTTTGTTAGACATGGTTCGGTCAATGATAAGCCAAACAGATCTGCCATTGTCCTTACGGGGTATGCTCTAGAAACAATTGCGTTCACTTTAAACAGGTTCCATCAAAAGCCGTGAGAAAACTTCATATGAGATGTGGGTGGGAAGCGCCCTCATTGTCATTTCTCAAGATATGGGGATGTGAGGCTTATGTAAAACGTTTGCAATCGATAAACTCGCACCTAAGTCGAAAAATGCTTCTTTGTGGGGTATCCTAAAGAAACAAAAGGATATTACTTTTACAAGAGGGATGAAAACAAAGTGTTTGTTGCTCAAAGCGGTGTCTTTCTAGAGAAAGAGTTTCTTTCAAAAGGAGTTAGTGGGAGCAAGGTGCGACTTGAAGAAATTCGAGAACCATCGAAAATGTTTCAACTCCCATTGAACCTTCACTTGATGTACAAGATGTTGTACAACTTTGTGGAAGAGACACCACCCCACGAGGTCGGGAGGCGCGTCATGAACCCATAAGATATGGACATGACATATTATTATTGGATAATGATGAGCCTCGACTTATAAAGAAGCAATGATGGACCCAAACTCGAAAAATGGCTTGGAGCCATGAGATCCAAATTCATCCATGCATGACAATCAAGTTTGGAACTGGTTGATCCTCCTCATGGTGTAAAACCATCGAGTGCAAATGGATTTTCAAGAAGAAAATAGACATGGATGGAAATGTTCAGATTTATAAGGCACGGTTGGTGGCAAAGGGTTTCAAACAAGTTCAAGGAGTTGACTATGATGAAACTTTCTCACCGGTAGCCATGCTTAAGTGCATGCGGATCATTTTAGCTATTCTGCATATTTTGATTATGAAATATGGCAGATGGATGTCAAAATAGCTTTCCTTAATGGGAATCTATCTGAGGATGTATACATGATACAACCTGAAGGTTTTGTTGATCCTAAATATGCTAATAAGGTATGCAAGCTTCAAAGATCCATTTATGGGTTGAAGCAAGCATCTCGGAGTTGGAACATTCGTTTTGATGAAGTAGTCAAAGGATTTGACTTCATAAAAATGAAGAAGAGCCTTGTGTTTACAAAAGGCCGAGTGGGAGCGCACTTGTATTTCTTATCTTATATGTGGATGACATATTATTGATCGGGAATGATATTCCTATGCTTGAAGACGTTAAGACTTCGTTGAAAAAGAGTTTCTCAATGAAGGACTTGGGGGAAGCATGTTATATCTTGGGCATAAAGATCTATAGGGATAGATCAAAAAGGTTGATTGGATTAAACCAGGAAATGTACATTGACAAGGTATTGAAGAGGTTCAATATGCATGAATCCAAGAGAGGATTCATGCCAATGTCACATGGCATAAGTCTTAGCAAGAATCAGTGTCCTTCGACAACTGATGAGCGAGACAGGATGAGCAACATACCATATGCTTCGGCTATTGGGTCTATTATGTATGCCATGATCTGTACGCGCCCAGATGTCTCATATGCTCTAAGTGTCACGAGCAGATACCAAGCGGATCCCGGTGATGGTCATTGGACAGCCGTGAAAAACATCCTGAAGTACTTGAGAAGAACTAAGGATATGTTCCTAGTTTTTGGAGGTGAGGAAGAACTGGTTGTAAAGGGTTACACCGACGCAAGCTTCCAAACTGACAAAGATGATTTCCGATCGCAATCCGGGTTCGTATTTACACTAAATGGAGGAGCGGTAAGCTGGAAGAGTTCCAAACAAAACACGGTGGCCGACTCTACAACAGAAGCGGAGTACATTGCGGCTTCAGAGGCCGCAAAGGAAGCTGTGTGGATAAAGAAGTTCATCTCAGAACTTGGTGTGGTCGCTAGTGCCTCTAATCCAATGGACCTCTATTGTGATAATAGTGGTGCCATTGCACAAGCGAAAGAGCCTCGATCACATCAGAAGTCCAAACACATACTCCGACGCTTTCACCTTATTCGCGAGATTGTGAATAGAGGTGACGTGAAGATATGCAAAGTACATACGGATGCTAATGTGGCTGATCCGTTGACAAAGCCTCTTCCATGCCCTAAGCATGAGGCGCACACAAGGTCTATTAGTATTAGATGCTTAATTGGTGACTCAAGTGCAAGTGGGAGATTGTTGGTGTTATGCCCTTGAGGCGATCATATAGATGATTGTAACATGACTATGCTTATGAATAATAATATGATTATTGGTCCAATGAATGTATATCATTATATTGATCAGCAAGTATGTGACTTGCTTATGAAACTCTCTACTTATTGATATAATTACGTAAGTATCTCGATCGGGTATCATCGTATAGGACAACGATGAATAGATCAAGACATGTATTGATCGATGATTATGTTTCATAGATCATAGGATATGGAGATATCATCAATACATGTGAACTCATGATGAAGAACATGGGTTAGATAGACCGAAATGGGACATCGCGAGAATGTTACATTCTTATGTGTCATCAGTGTATCTCATACATAGTGGATGTATGATCCTTAGACCTGAGATTGTCACATTCCCTACATGTGTAATAGTTTACCTTGGGGCCACCAAACGCTATTCCCTAACCGGATAGTTATAAAGGTAGCTTTCATGTTTGCTATGAAATGTGTAGAGGGAAGTGGGCAGTCAAGATGGAATTTGCCACTCCAGTGTAACGGAGATATATGTCTAGGCCACTCGTGTGATATGATTAAAGAAGTGCATGGCCATGCCGTGATTGAGAAGTCAATCACAACTTATTAATATATCACGGATACGAGAGATGGATTGAACTATCAAAGGATGACATACTTCTCGCCTTGAGTTCGATCTTCATATAGTTTGGCAAAAGGATTATTACATGAGTACTTTTGAAAGGTTCTATCCGATTTGATCATATGCGTTTGGGAGTTGGCATGCTCTGCAAGGAACCGCTGCCAGCTATTGGATTGGAAAAAGGGTTTTCGAATCTATGTCCAAATGTACATGAACCTCTGGTCACACACTTAAGCGGTGGGGCGCATTAATTCGGATTGGATCCGTAATTAATGGACCTCGTGGGCTTAACGCGCTGATGGGCCCTGGCTTAGGGTTTCGTCGCGTGGCTATATAAGGAGAGGAGAAGGGTGGGCGTGCATGTTGTTGTTCACGTCCAGAACCCTAGCCTCCACCTCTCATTGCCCTTGCCGAGCGACGCGGTGCTTGCACGCCGACGCACGGCGTTCCATCCCGGGACGTGTGGACTGCTGTGGTGACGCTGCTACTACTGCGGCATGGTGAGGACGATCCGCAGCGAGGACGATCCGCAGCGAGGACGATCCACGGCGAGGACGATCCGCAGCGAGGACGATCCGCGTGAGGACGATCCATGGCGAGGACGATCCACTACACCAACGCGCGAAGGATTCCACAACTGCGCGTCTAGTGGTAATCCAATATGTGATCCCTTTCTTGCGAGTAGCTTTTCTGGTTATGCGGTAGAAATTTTAATTTGTGCTAGCGTAGCATACCGCGTTCCCCAACATGATGAGCACAGAATTTGAGATGAGTATGATGGGTGAGTTGAGCTACTTTCTTGGCTTCCAAATCAAGCAGACTCGGGAGGGTACTTTCCTGCACCAAGGTAAGTACACTCGGGACCTCCTAAGATGGTTTGATATGTCTGATGGAAAGCCCGTGATGACTCCTATGGCCACCACTATTGTCCTCGAGCCCGATGAGGATGGTGAGCCTGCTAATCAAAAAGAGTTCCGGAGCATGATTGGCTCCCTCTTGTATCTTACTGCCTCACGGCCGGACATACACTTTACTGTGTATATGTGTGCTCGCTTTCAGGCTTCTCCTCGCGTCTCTCATTGCCAGGCGGTGAAGCGCATCTTCAGGTACCTTCGAGCTACCATTGATTATGGTATCTGGTATTCTTCTTCCTCTTGTCTATCCCTTAGAGCCTTTTCCGATGCTGACTTTGATGGCTGCAGGATAGATAGGAAGAGCACTTCTGGCACTTGCCAATTCATTGGCACTTCTCTTGTTTCTTGGTCATCTAAGAAGCAGTCCGGAGTCGTACAGTCCACCGCTGAGGCCGAGTATGTTGCTGTAGCCAGGTGCTCTGAATGAGATCGACCTTGCGGGACTTTGGGTTAGAGATAGAGAGTGTTCCACTTTTCTGTGATAACACTTCTGCTATTTGCATTGCCAAGAACCCAGTGCAACACTCCCGGACCAAGCACATTGATATTAGATATCACTTCCTTAGAGACCATGTAGAGAAAGGAGACATAGTGCTTCAGTTTGTGGAGAGTGACCACCAGTTGGCCGATATCTTTACCAAGCCTTTGGATAGCTCTAGGTTTGTTGCCTTGAGGAGTGAGCTTGGAGTTGTGTGCCCTTACGGCCTTCTGTGAGGGGGAGCTGATCTGTATATTATGTATTATATTTTATTTCAGCTTTTTCCTTTCTTTTGTATTGCTCTGGGTGCTTATGGGTTTTATTCCTTAGAATTATGAGTTCTCTTCACTTAGACTTCCGGCATGCTTTGCATGGACCTCTCATCTTGTGTTTTAGGTAGCTATCATGCTTAATTAGCTGTTCTCTCTTCTCTCTAGGTTGAGTTCCCTCACAGTCTTATAAGTCTAGCAGGTGTAGGGCCCCCTGGGTAGACATGGTCTGTGTGCACTCCTTAGTTTGGGATCTAGAGGCAGCTTTTCTATGTTAGTCATTGGGGAATGTGGGAGCGAGTCTGAGCCGTAGTGTTCTCTACCATCTTTTCTATGCTCTATAGCTACCCAGTTCGCAGTTTCTTGACTTCTTTCCTCCATTCTATGTTTCTGGCTTTAATTCAGTTTTTTGACCTTTCTTGAGCTAAATCTTGCTAATAACTCAATTTGAACCAAATTTGTGCTTAAAATGGAATCACATGTTCAGGGGGAGTTTAAGAATCTGTCTCATGCATTGCATATAGACTTGATTTTTCATTTTATGAGCTTTGTCTATTATGCAAATGATCCATGTTTCATTTTATACACCATGCTATATTATGAAGAAAATTACTTGCTTAGATATGTCCAAATCCATTTATCTTGCTAAGCTTACAAAAATTGAAAAATGAGCGTTAAAAGAAAAACTTGATAAAACATGTTGCATTTACTTGTTAAGTTTCTTCTCTAGGTGTTTTTGCCATGATTTGTGAAATTCTGGAATTCTCTAGAGTCCCTATAGTAACTTGGATGAATCTTGTTTGATCCATACTTGAGTCCTTCACTAGCTTAACAATGAAAATGCTAAAATGAAAGTGAAGCAAAATTGACTCTTTTTGTGCGCATTAGACTCAACACCTCACATTCATAAGACGGCTTCTCATTGCACTTGAGATGAACCTGAAATGTGTTGTGTATGACCAAGATCATTCTCTTAAGAGTCCCTTTTGAGATGATCGATTATGGCTTGAGTGAATTGCTTTAAACAATGCAAAAAAAACATACGTGGGTAAAGAATGCAAATAATGTCAAACATTTGCACCCCGCTATGTCTTTCAAAGAAAAATTTGCATACAAGAAACAAGCTCGAAGGACCTTGTATGAACTTCTAAATTCTCCAAAGTGTTGAGTAGGTTGAACTCTAGGTTTTCCATTTGATCCTTTGAATGGCTTTGCTTCTAGTTTTGAAATTAATGACAAGTATTGATCATGTTTAATCTTGCTAAAAATGACATGGTTTTAGTTAAATCTTGCTAGCAAAATGTTTATTTGCACTTGGACATGCCTTAGCTTAGTCTATTTTTGCCATAACTTAGCTTGGTGTCATAACTTGTCTTGTTGGTCACACGTATAATCTTCAAAGCTCCCTTAGGCTGCATTACTTGCATAAAAACAACAAAAAAAGGGGGAGAAAAGAAAATGTCATCTTGATGCCTATATTGCCAAAAGGGGGAGAAATCGTAGAAAAGGCATCATTTTGCACTTGATTCTTCTTATTTCTTATGATCTTTGTTAATCTTTGCTATATTTCATAGATCATAAGTTGCCAACTTGGTCATGTTCTTGATTTCTATTTCTTTGATCAAGTTTGGCTTTGCATTCAAATTGCTTTCTTCTCTTTATTCAAACTCAATACTTATGCATTTTCTTGTGTTTGTCAATATACTCATCAAGGGGGAGATTGAAAGACCATGTGGAGGTCTATCCTTGTGTGTGATGAATAATTGACAAGATTTGAGATTGGATTGATTTGAAATTGAGTTTGATTTGAATTGGATCTTCAAATTGAAGCAATTTGAGTGTTGGTTGCTTTTCCTAGTGCTACCAGCCTGGGGGCAGTAGTACCGGACCATTGAACACAATTATGATCGATTAATGATTGTGGGATAATCATTGAAAATCTTTGTGGGCATTGCTATGTGAAAGGTTTTCCTTGTCTTTGATGGTTGCAGGGCGACGGTGCTAGGTCATGGTGAGGCGGAGGATGACCAGGACTAGGCGAGGAGCGTCGGAGGTTCAGACGGTCGGGAGATCGCCGGAAGATGATCGGAGATGAAGTTCGGGCAAGTCAAGAAGACAAGGAAAGGAGATAATGCTAGCTAGATGCCGCGTGGATCAATGAGGGCCGTCGGATTGCGGTCTAGTTGATAGGTTACCGGGTCTAGGTAGTATGCTTTGAAAACCATGCAAGAAAACCCGGTATGTGTGTGGGTTTTGGGTTAGCCCTTGCATGGCTGTGTGTGTGGGTTAATCCTAGCCCTTGGATGAGTGCTCTAGGGTTGAGGGACTCATCCAAGGGTGGTAGGTGGCCCAAGAGTAGTATAAATAGGGGTGGAGGGGTAGCCTCCTCCCCTTGAAGGTTTGAGTTGCTTCTTTGAGCTTTGCCCACATGAAGTGAGGCTTTGTAAACCTTCCCACCAGAAATACAAAGAAATTTCTTTACATTATTGTGAATTTAAATTCCGCATTTACATTATGTCTTTACTTTACGCAATTTAAATTCAGCATTTACATTACGCATTTACTTTCCCGCAATCTACATTCATACAATTTGGATTTGCCTCCCCTCCTTCTAAATGCTGATCTTGGATGTTTTGAGTGTGTTCATATGGTTTTACATCTCTTTTGCACTCTTTGATTAAGTAGAGATCATCTTTTCTTTCAAGTTCCAGTTCTGTCCAGAACTTGTTCTTCACGCAGCAGTTAGTATTTGATTTTTAGAAAAATTTAGAAAAATCCTTTTTACGTGATTCTTGTTGGAGATTGTGAGGGACGCCCATATCCATCTATAGAAAAATGTTGGAGTTCACTTGTTGCACCGTTTGGGCACAATGAGGTGAAAACCCAGCCTCAAATTTTCTGCTTGAAGTTCCTAATTGTCTGTGTTTATAGATTTATGATGATATTTCTACATGGCTTTTTGATCTGAAATTTGGTAGAGAGCTTCACGACTCATCTTCTCATAGGGAGAAAATTTCTCATAATTTTTTGAGCAGCAGTAACCCACCAACCTCCTGTTCAAATTAAAGACAGCTTCTGGAAATATCTGCTTTTGCTTTTCTAAAAGAGGCTTTTGTGTCTTGGCTTGATCTCTTTTAGAAAAGAAGTGTTTGAATTGATTCCTCTTTATTTGGATACTTGACAACCAGGATTGTGATTGAAAAATCCCTCACATATTTTATGGATCTCATCCATGTAAGCTAGGGATACACATAGTTGTGTAGTCGTTCCGGTTTTTGCGGGTTTTGCGAATTTGAGGAGCACCGGTTTTTTTTGCGCGATCTTTTCAAGGTTTTAGTTGGTGTATTTTGGGGGAAAATTTATTTGTGACCATTCACCCCCCCTCTGTTCGCCATCTCGATCCTTCAAGTTCGCAGTTTCTTGACTTCTTCCCTCTATTCTGTGTTTCTAGCTTTAATTGAGTTCTTTTCGACCTTTCTTGAGCTTAATCTTGCTAATAACTCAATTTGAACCAGATTTGTGCTTAAAATGGAATCACATGTTGAGGGGGAGTTTATGAATCTGTCTCATGCATTGCATATAGACTTGATTTTTCATTTTATGAGCTTTGTCTATTACGCGAATGATCCATGTTTCATTTTGTACACCATGCTATATTATGAAGAAAATTACTTGCTTAGATATGTCCAAGTTCATTTATCTTGCTAAGCTTACAAAAATTGAAAAATAAGCGTTAAAAGAAACACTTGATAAAACATGTTGCGTTTACTTGTTAAGTTTCTTCTCTAGGTGTTTTTGCCATGATTTGTGAAATTCTGGAATTCTCTAGAGTCCCTATAGCAACTTGGATGAATTTTGTTTGATCCATACTTGAGTCCTTCACTAGCTTAATAATGAAAATGCTAAAATGAAAATGAAGCAAAATTGACTCTTTTTGTGCGCATTAGACTCAACACCTCACATTCATAAGACGGCTTCTCATTGCACTTGAGATGAACCTGAAATGTGTTGTGTATGACCAAGATCATTCTCTTAAGAGTCCCTCTTGAGATGATCGATTATGGCTTGAGTCAATTGCTTTAAACAATGCAAAAAAAACATACGTGGGTAAAGAATGCAAATAATGTCAAACATTTGCACCCCGCTATGTCTTTCAAAGAAAAATTTGCATACAAGAAACAAGCTCGAAGGACCTTGTATGAACTTCTAGATTCTCCAAAGTGTTGAGTAGGTTGAACTCTAGGTTTTCCATTTGATCCTTTGAATGACTTTGCTTCTAGTTTTGAAATTAATGACAAGTGTTGCTCATGTTTAATCTTGCTAAAAATGACATGGTTTTAATTAAATCTTGCTAGCAAAATGTTTATTTGCACTTGGATATGCCTTAGCTTAGTCTATTTTTGCCATAAATTAGCTTGGTGTGATAACTTGTCTTGTTGGTCACATGTATAATCTTCAAAGCTCTCTTAGGCTGCATTATTGTGAATTTAAATTCCGCATTTACATTATGTCTTTACTTTACGCAATTTAAATTCAGCATTTACTTTCGCGTAATTTAATTTCTTGCAATTTGGATTTGCCTCCCCTCCTTCTAAATGCTGATCTTGGATGTTTTGAGTGTGTTTATATGGTGTTACATCTATTTTGCACTCTTGGATTGAGTAGAGATTATATTTTCTTTCAAGTTTCAACTCTGTCCAGAACTTATTTTTCACGCAGTATTTGGTATTTGATTTTTAGAAAAATATAGAAAAATTCTTTTTGAGTGATTCTTTTTGGAGAAGGTGCGAGACTCTCATATCCATCTGTAGAAAAAGTTTGGAGTCCACTTATTGCACCGTTTGGGAGCCATGAGGAGAAAAACGAGCCCTAAAATTTCTGCTCAAAGTTTCTGTCTATCTGTGTTCTTTGATTTTTGGTGATTTTTCTGTAAGGATTATTGAGGTGAAATTTAGTGGTGTTCTTCATGACTCATCTTCTCATAGGGAGAACAATTTTCAAAATTTGTTGAGCTGCAGAAACCCACCAACTACCTGTTCAAATTGAGGACAGCTTCTGGAAATTCTGCTTTTGCTTTTCTGAAAGTGGCTTTTGTAATTTGAATTGATCTCCTTTCTAAAAGCAAGAGTTGAATTGATTCCTTCTTATTTTGAACACTAGACAACCAGAATTGTGACTCAAAAACCCTCATATTTTCTATTGTACTCATTCATGCAAGCTAGGGGTACACATAGTTGTCTAGTTGTTCGGGTCTTTCACGATTTCCTTTGCGCGATCTTTTCGAGGTTTTAGTCGGAGTATTTTGGGGAAAAATTTATTTGTGACCATTCACCCCCCTCTTTTCGCCATCTCGATCCTTCACTTACTCACTAGGTTGAGCAAGTGTACTACCTGAACAATCCTCATCCTAGCTTGCATGCTTGGTGGGTAGCATATAAAGTTAACCCACGTGAACGGTTATATCCTGCTAGGGATGCTGACTACGTCAACAGTACGATGGACGATGAGGAAACGGATGTCTACCAGGAAGAAGGTCTGCCAAGATCTTTCCGGGTTGCTCACGGGGATGGCCTTCATCAGGTAGCCATCGATGCCACAGACCTAATAGTTGAGCCTCGTCCATCAAAGAAACGACACCGAGATTCTGTAAGAATTCGACAGCCCGTGAAAACACGTCTTTCTAGACAACGAGTAGCCAATGAACCTCTAGACGCTCATGAGTTCTGATAAGTACATATCCTCTTATTGTTGTAATACTACTTTGATTATAATTCTTACTATTTCCATATTGTTTCTATAATTTGTTTTAAATGTGTAATCTAACTCTATTGAAATTTTTGCAGATGTTCAAGCACGCGAAGGAGAAGATTGTTGGTAAGTTCAGTGGGTCTAGCTCTGGGAGTGGGAGTAAGGGGAAGAGTCAGGGGTCCAGTGGTCAGGACTCCTTGAGGAGTCAGGGCAATCTCTTCCAAGGGACTGTCCAGAGCAGGCAGAGGCAGCAGCAGCTCCTGGGGTGCATGGAGAGGGCACGGGAGGACAACGAAGAGTACCTGCCTTCTGCCTCCGACTCCTCAGACGAGTCGGAGGACTTAGCAGTAGCGGCGGAGGAGGTAGCGGGACAGTTGGCGGAGGACACCGGGGGTAACGATGGTGATGAAGAGAGCCCAGAGGACGCTGGAGCGCCTTCTTCACAGCGTTTCAGGTATTCATGTTATCAATGTTAATTTTCGTATGCATAGACTTGTGATTCTTATTTTTGGTATTTTTCAGGTTCCAGGGATCCAACAACGTCCCCCCTAGAGCTGAAGCTAACCAACCGAGGGTGATCAGGCTGCATGGGGATTGGTAAGTTAGTTTTCTCATTTTAAAAAAGTAAATTGTCGAGAATCTAACCGGTTTGATTTCATGAATTGTAGGCAATGGGATGACATGGCGTGGGAGGGTAGGCACCAGCGTTCACAGGTTAACGCAGTCTTGGGAGCTCTCTCCCGCCACCACTACCCGGGTATGGTGACCATCAACGGGGTGCCGCAGGCGGCACTAAAGTGGGAGCACTACAGATTGGCTCCCAAGGCGCGTCGCGGCACCTGTGCTGATGCGGTCTGGCACAATTTCTGGGTGAGTTCCTTACATCTTTATAGTTCATTCATTTATAGTGATATGTCGCTAGCTTAAGAATGGATGTCCTCGCAAATCGTGAGAAGGCCAATAAAGTCTTCAACACGGCGGCCCATAAGGTCGTGAAGGACATGATGTCCAATGCACGCATCCAGGCGGTGTGCTCGTACTACAAGGGGGTAAAGAAGGAGAAGATGACCAAGAAGCTCGGGGCCTCCAAGATCTACCTGCGCGAGGATGAGTACCTCCAGGCGTCCATCCCCTGGCTGATGAAGTCCAGGAAGCTTTCAGGTACTTGTGTAAGTACTGGGCGTCACCTGACTTTGTTGCTAGGTCCAACAAGAAGTGAGGCAACAGAGAGGCAGGTGACCCAGTGTTGCACTAGTACGGCGCGGATGGACACCTCCGCTTAGCGAGGCGCATGGTAGGTATCTAGCCTTAGTTCAGTACGCTTTTGAATGCATGTCGCTAACTTTGGATTACAGGAGGCTGAAACTGGCGTTGCCCCAAGCTACTTCGATGTTTATGTTCGGGCACACTGAAGCGCTGATCTAAAGTCGCCTGGACAACTGTGCAGCTAGTCAGCGACTCAGAGGATTGTGAGTTGTTCGACCTACTTTGATGAAATTTATGTCTTCAAACTGCTGTTTCAGTAATGTGGCATGCAGGAGCAATATGGGTAAGAAATGGCTCGGCGTCATGGCCCGGAGTACGACTGGAGGAACGAGGAGCTCGATGTCTCAGCGCTATACCAGAGTGGTGGGGACAAGAGACATGGATGGTGAGATCATCCCCCTTATTTGTGTTTTGTCGGAAATCCTGATATCATCAATAGTTGCGCTTTTTATGAATGCCTTCGGTTTTGTATATGTCTGCTGCAAGTTCACCATGTTCAACGGGGTTGTGGACTCCGACGTCACTCTGTCCCAAGGCAGAGCGTTGGGGTCCTCACAGAGCAATGCTCGCTCTTCCAGGGATAATGCAAGGTTCGCGGAGTACGAGAAGCAGGCTCATCAACAGCGTGAGGAGTCTCGCCAACAGTGTGAGTTGATAGCGAAGTACGAAGCGGAGATGGCGCACTTCAGGGAAACGCAGGCGTACCTCCAGGGAGCTCTTTAGGTAAAAGATCGAAATTTCAACTGACCGATTAAGTTTTCATATTGCAGATCTAACACTTTGACTATATGCAGCAACTCTTCGCAACTGTGGGTCCTCAACATGGCTTGCCTACGCTTTAACCTCCTCCGCCGTTCTATGGGTATCCACCTCCAGTGCAAGTAGCACAGGTACATATACTTTAGGTTAATTCAGTTTTGAAAATTATTTGCAATTCTAGACTGACATGAAATTTCATAACTCCTCTACAGGGTTCTCAGCCTCCTCCGCCGTTCTACGGGTATCCACCACCAGGGCAAGCACCGCAGGTACATATGTTTTAGGTTAATTCGGTTTTGAAAGTTATTTGCATTTTTATACTAATGTGAAATTTCATAACTCCTTCTCTATAGGGTTCTCAACCTCCTTCGCCAGAGTAGCACTGTTTCGCCTCAAAGACTGGGCTACTCAGGTTCGAGCTCAGACGGTCCCAATGCAGAAGTCAACAGCTTCTTCGCCTCTGGAGGTAGCGGCCAGAATTCAAACACCCCGGAGAGTTAGGATTGTAGATAGGACAATGTGATAGCTGGGGTAGTGTAGTTGGATGAAACTAATTGTGATATGATTTGGATGTTTATATATATTAGTGCATCTGCGATATTAATGTGATCCATTTGCGAATTTAATCGTAATGTTATTTTCAAATTGTGCGATGCCATTTGTGATTGTTCTGAGAAATATACGCTGGTATACATGAATTTCTGCGAAAAGTGTATGTTCGTGCAGCAAAACAAGCAAAACCATCCCTGTTTTCTGCTGGAAAGTCCCCAGTATTTTCGACGCCACGCGTGGCGGCGAAAATATCGAGGTATCGACAGCGTAAATGCCATGGGAAGCAATCAGATCTGGTACTACCGATATTTTAAATGCCACGCGTGGCGGCGAAAATATCGGGCGGTCAGAATAGGCGAATCCTAGTCTTTTCGTCGGCCACCTAGCCGACGAAAAAACACACCCCAGTATTTTCGTTGGCCAGGTGGTTGACGAAATTAATCTGACGTGGCAAGCTCGGCCAGCCATCGGCCACTTTTTTTTCGTCGGCTAGACGAGGCCGGCGAAAAACTGTGCCTATTTTTGTCTAGTTATTTTCGTCGGTCTATTTTCGTCGGCAGACCGATGAAAATGTTTATTGTCGTCGGCAATCCCTATTTTTTCCTCGGTATTTGGCCGACGAAAAAATCACCGTTTCTTGTAGTGCTAGCTGTATCACATAGAATCACGTATAAAGATAGAAAGCGAGCGAATCATATAGAATCATGAACAAACCTGCATGCTTGATCAAGACCATGCATGCGTAGAGGAAATTGTGGAAGAAACGGACGGCAAATCACAAGGCGCCTTATAAAATGAGATTTCAATCAGATTTTTATACTCATGTTTTATGGGATGGAGGGAGTATTACATTAAATCCAAGTCGTAGATAAAATTATTAAGGGAATTTGCCAACCAAGATTTTCTCTTATTCCACTAGTAATATTGGAATTTCTATTATTTTTTCTTTTCTTCGATTAATGTGGTGATTTATAGCTTTATATCTTCTAGATCAATGTGCGCATCTAGAGGAGCTTCCAATTAGTAAAGATATAGAAATCTAAGCCATAGATAAAACTATTAAGGGAGTTTGGACAACCAAGATTTCCTCTATTTCCACTATTAGTGTTAGAATTTCTAGTATTTTTTTCTTTTTTTTATTAATGTAGTAATTTGTCCCTCTAGTAGACACAGGTCAAGCTCAGAGTAAACGCCAGTTGTCCCTCTAGCAGACTCGGAGAAGACTCTGCCACGAGCTGGCCGGGTGGATGGATCCCAAAAACGAATACAATATGAAGACTGACGAGTTAGACTTTGACTAGCCTGAAATGCTTACTTGTCTCTCATTGGATCGGAGATTTCGATCCAGTGGTGGATGGATGTGCGCAGTGTGTGGACATTGATCTGAGATTTTCTTCCAGTTCCAGATGCCAAGTTCCGAAGTTGCTGTGTTGAAACTTTATTCCCTGGGAAGAGGAGAGGACAGCCTCGAAGTGACATTGATGACCACAGGCTCACAGCTTCACACGGACATGGCTACTTGGAAATTTCCTTCTAGGACTTGTGTCAAGTTGTGTCTACTGTCCTTCAAGGGCACTGCCTCGATGGAAGTCGCTACTGTTTGTTGTGAACCTAGTTCGGTGCATGTACCGTTTTTACATGAGGCATGCAATGCAGCCGTACGCTTGAAATGCTTACTTCTCTCTCATTGGGTCGGAGATTTCGATCCAGTGGTGGAAATTTCCTTGTAGGAATGCGTCTGCACAACGCCAGCCGGGTTGAATACTGGAATTCGGTGCATGCACATGACAACCAGCTTAATTTTATAGTATTTTTTTCAATGTGTATAATATTTTTTTTAACATGTGTAACATCTGTTTACTGTATCAATATTTCTATTGTTAACTGTTATCGAAAGAAAATATTGCACATGTGTAAAAAAATATTGCACATATAGTAAAAAAAATATTGCAAACATCTGGAAAAAATAAATAGTACATCGGATCGGATATTTGATCGCAAGTCTTAAATAAGGTATGCAATGCAACCGTATGCTTTAAATAATGCAGAGTACAAACGACCTGGCAAATCAGTCATAGGAGGCCGCTAGGCTCAGTCATAGGAGGCCACTAGGCACTAGGCACTAGCTAGCTGCCTAACTTTCACATCATCACATGGCTCTTTTTCCGCCAGCCGCCCTCCTCCGAGGTTCAAAATTTCATTTCAAGAGATTTTAGTCCGGTGGTAGTGGTTTTCACGAAAAACCGCTCAAAATTAAGAAAAATTGAACGGATTGTAAATTCAAACCGGTTTGAATTCGGTCAAACTTACGCGAAAATCGTGCTAAAACCGACTAAGGTTAGAAAAATAGAGGAAAATCCCAAAAAGGAAAAAATTACAAAAGAAAATGTTGTAAACTTGTCAACACCAATTACATTATAATACCTTTCAATTGAAGTTGTAGAGCAGCATAGGTATAACCGTTATTTTTCTATTGTCATAGAAATGGCATGTTCGATTAATATGAACGAAATGTTAGTAAAAATTTCACTTGTAATGAAATCGAACATACAATTGAAATAAAATTTCGCATGACATTTGCTATATTTTAAATAATCTGAAGTTGTAAAGTAGGTATATAGGCTTCCACAATAATATATGAACAAATAACCTTTCATTTTAATGATAACGACATATCAATCCAATAAGTGTAAAAAATAGGCATTCAAATATCAATACCATTTACATTTAGATACCTTTCATTTGAAGTTGTAAGGTCGGCATATTTTCATTGTTCTTTTCACACAAATGCCATGTTGGACTTGTGTGGACGGTATGTTAGTATTATATCAAGTTGGAATGAAATAAAACATGCAAATGAAATATTATCTTCGGGGCTGCAGGGAGTATTTTGTATGTACACTTGGTTGGCCACGTTGTATTCCTCAATGAACATCAAGGCTAATCCTCGTATAGTTAGCAATTCTACCTTGTAATCGTGCCAGTTTTACCCTGTCTATGTGCTTGTCGTTTGCCATTGTTGATACAATATGGCATAAAACTCAGGGTCGTATCACTCGTAGACCCATTGGGTGAGAGGTTGTGTATGAGCACCGGGGATGGCGTAGTCATAGCTGCCATATGAGCCATAACTCTCTTATATCTCGGTGATGCAATAGGAGCTCACAACTACAGACTGCTTCATCTGCGACACCCCATCACTGCCAGGTAGGCCCGAGCCGGCAATGATAATATTATCACTGCCAGTTCTAATTTCAACCGGCAGTGCTAATATTATCACTGCCCATTCTAACTTCAACCGGCAGTGATAAGAATAGTATAATTTTCCCGCACGAATGGAGGCAATATCAGTGTCGGGTTTAGAGAGACCTGACAGTGAAAAGAAGAAATCACTACCGGTTTATATAAAAAACCGGTAGTGATTTATCATTGCTAGTTCGGCTATCAATCGACAGTGATAAGACCATTTTCACTGCCTGTTTTACTCCAGAATCGGCAGTGATATTACTGTTCCCCATAATTAGTTAAGATACAAAACATATCAAACATTGTAATTTATCTCGCACAGAACATATAAAAGCATAATTAGTTAAAAAACAGAACATATTAAAAAATTGTAATTTATCTCACACTGAATATTTACAAAATTTGTAATTTGTGGGACATGTATTAGTTAAAACACGTAACATTTACAAAATTTGTAATTTATGTAATATGTATTAGTTAAAACACAAAACATTTACAAAACATAATTAGTTATACCGCCCATTATTACATATTTAGTCCTAACTATATATACAAAATATAACGCCAACGGCTATTAACCGTTTGAAACCCAAAATGGCGCAAAACCCTATATCCAAAAGTCGTCATCGTCCTCCTCCTCCTCGTCGCCGGAGCTGCCACCGGATGACCGATCGGAGTTGTGGCGGTGCTCCTCCTGCTCCTCCGAATCCGATTCGGTGGCGAAGTTGGTCCTGCCCCAACGCCGAAGGACCTCGCCGCCGCCGCTATCATCATCGTCCTCCTCCTCCTCCGCCTCCTCCTCCTCCTTCTCTGGTGCCTCCTCCTCCTTCTCTGGCGGCGGATCGGGGCTTTGCCCAGTACGTGTCCGCTTCTTGGGGGGCATTCTTGCAGCAGTGGTGGATTGTGAGGAGGCTACAAATTGAGGAGTTGGGATTATATAGAGGAGAAATGGGAAGCGCAACAGTTGCCGAAATGGGGAAGCACAACAGTTGGCAGAGGAATGAGGAAGCGCGATGGTTGGCGGCGGGAGTTGGAAGGTTCATATTATCACTGCCGGTTTTAGAGAGAACACCGACAGTGATAATACTGCTATCGTTTCCCACGCAAATGACTTTATCACTGCCACTTATACTGTTCACTGGCAATAATATATCACATCAGTACCGGTTTGATACACCAACCGGTACTGATAGTGCCTAGGGCAGTCAGATTCATCCGGTTGGTGTATCTAACCGGGATCGATAGAGTCATCATCCGGTTGGTATATCCAACCGATCGATGTTGTATATTATCGCCGGTGAATAAGATAAGTGGCAGTGATAAAGTCATTTGCGTGGGAAACGACCACAATATCACTGCCGGGTTTAGAGATAGAAGTGGCAATGATATATTACTGTCGATTCTAAAAAACCCTACAAAACCCAGAGCACCCTGGACGTAAACGGGGCGTTGGCATCGTCCCATGAAAGGTTGGTTTCTCTCAGAACACCGAGACCTATAGGAGTGGGGTGAGAAGCAAGGCTCGACAAACACAATAGCTTAGTGTACTTGAAGAATGCCTGAATCAAACACAGGAGATAATGCAAGAAGAGATCCGAAGAGAGGTGCAGTTAGCCTTGAGCCAATAGCGGGAGACGGGCCAGGAACCTCCAAGTAATCCTAACATCATCAGCCCCTCCGTGCAGCGGAGCAGCTGCGCTTCCGATAGGCTACCCGAAGCGGACTTGGACCACTATCCTATAGACGACATCAGGCAGCGGACACCTTATGAGCTGCACGTCCAAGCGCGGAACCTCTCCGTCAAGGCGGCCCACGGCATGGCTCACCCAGTGGAGCCATGGCAGCTCATCCATGGCCAACAGATACCGTCAGGCTACTCCAAGGTCTCGGTGGAGGATGTTTGCCCAGGGTACGAGGACCTTGACCTCGAAATCCCCAGAGGTGACGGGACGTACTTACGGTTCTGGTGTCCACTGTCTCGTCGAAACCTACTTTCAGCTTGATGGGGAGAATACTTAAACTGAGGAGGTCGTTTGTTAGATTCAAGATGGTTGAGGCAATTACATGCCCCCAAAGACTAGGAGCGTGCAGATGACAGGATACAACATCAGTCCGAGGATCAGGAGATCATAGATACAGTAGCCGACTTTAACAATCTCAGCTTCGGGTAGTCTATATATATAAATGTAGTTATTGTACTCTTTTCCTTATTAGAGGTACTCTACATCAGGGTGTACTTGATCAAGACCATGCATGCCCAGGAGCAATTGTGGAAGAAACGGACGGCAAATCACAAGGCATCTTATAAAATAGGATTTCAATCAGATTTTTATGCGCCCTATTTTATGAGATAAAGGGAGTATTACATTAAATCTAAGTCGTAGATAAAATTATTAAGCGAATTTGCCAACCAAGATTTTCTCTTTTTCCACTAGTAATATTGGAATTGTAGTATTTTTTTCTTTTCTTCGATTAATGTGGTGATTTATAGCTTTATATCTTCTAGATCAATGTGGGGGCTCTCGAGGAGCTTCCAATTAGTAAAGATATAGAAATCTAAGCCATAGATAAAACTATTAAGGGAGTTTGGACAACCAAGATTTCCTCTATTTCCACTATTAGTGTTAGAATTTCTAGTATTTTTTCTTTTCTTCGATTAATATAGTAATTTGTAGCTTTTTATCTTATAGATCAATATGGAGTTTCTAGAAGAGCCTCTAATTAGTAAAGATATAGACTAATAGATAGATGACTTTAAGAAAGGTCTTTCCATGCATTGCACAATGAAGTTTAGTCCTCTCTTGGTCAGTTTGAGGGTTGTTGTGATGTGTTGCGTTGTGAAATCCAACTGGTTATACTAATCCTAGTATAATTTTGCTGTTGTATCTCAAAAAGATATGTTTTCAACTAACCGTGGCATCCAGAAAGAGAAACAAATAAGGCCCTGTTTAGAAGCAATGTATTTTCATATTTTTTAGGCAATACCACGATTTCTAAGAATACCATGGTATTTTATACCATAAGGTGTTTGATTACCATGCCAAAAACTTTGTATTAAAAACTATGGTTTGGTAGATGCCATAGTATTTTAGGAGTATTTGGAACTCCACTCCAACTAAAGTTTTCATGGTTTTTACTAGCTTCTTGCCTATTTCCACTCCAATACCATGGTTTATGATGTTGCATCCAAACAGTTGGTAGTTCCAAGGAATACCATGGTTTCAAAGTGGTTTGATAAAATCATGGTATTCATAACAAAACAATTGTAAACTATAGTATATCAAAACCATAATTTTAAAACACTATACTTCCAAACAGGGTCTAAGTGATTTCCAAAAGCTATCGCAAAGACGGAGCCTTGTTCCCTTTTGGCCCTGTTACTGTGCTAGCTTGGTCCGTACCATCTGTGCCTGTCATCCTAGACATACTTGACCTCATTTTTTCCAAAAGATAAGGTGGCTGTTTTGGTTTGCTACCCTCCTCAACCTTACCAAAATCTGGTAATACCAATAGAATTTGGCCACCATTTGGATTGCTACCAATATTTGGCATGCCCAGGAAATTTTGGTAACAGCAGTACAAAAGTTGCCAAAATGCTAGCTGTTTTATGGGAGAGCAAAACGTTGACCAAAGTTTTGGAAGAGTTGCTGCTAACTTCTTTGCTGACACGACACAAAGGGATTGGTTGCATGGAATGCTACAATTTTACATTGATAGGTCAATGCTAACTTGCAGTTGCTGCCTTCTTTGCTGACTTTGGCATGGTTGCAATTCAAACATTTCAATTTTGCCATGATTTTGGTAATGCCGTAGTTTCGGTCGTGACCAAATTTTGGTATAGTTGGCAGGGTCGTAAACCAAACAAGCCAGATATGCATCTCATGTCAGGATCAGCTAACACACAGGTCAAGCTCAGAGTAAACGCCAGTTGTCCCTCTAGCAGACTCGGAGAAGACTCTGCCACGAGCTGGCCGATGGATGGATCCCAAAAACGAATACAATGTGAAGACTCACGAGTTGACTTGACCAGCCTGAAATGCTTACTTCTCTCTCATTGGGTCGGAGATTTCGATCCAGTGGTGGATGTGTGCAGTACTGCAGTGTATGGACATTGATCTGAGATTTTCTTCCAGTTCCAGATGCGAAGTTCCGAAGTTGCTGTGCTGTGTTGAAACTTTATTCTCTGGGAAGAGGAGAGGACAGCCTCGAAGTGACATTGATGACCACAGGCTCACAGCTTCACACGGACATGGCTACTTGGAAATTTCCTTCTAGGACTTGTGTCAAGTTGTGTCTGCTGTCCTTCAAGGGCACTGCCTCGATGGAAGTCGCTACTGTTTGTTGTGAACCTAGTTCGGTGCATGTACCGTTTTTTAAATGAGGCATGCAATGTAGCCGTACGCTTTAAGATACTGCAGAGTAGTACAAACGATCTCGCAAGTCAGTCATAGGAGGCCACTAGGCACTAGCTAGCTGTGTCACACGCATGATTCCTTGCTTTCTTTTTCCGTGACTCCTTCGACCTCAAGAGTTAGCAATGGCATAGACAGTTGTATATGTATAACAAGCTGATATATTATTTATAAATAGCGTTAGGGACAATCCATATAATGGTATAGACAGTACATTTATGAGTAGATAGCTTCTTCCAACACACAACCTGTCTTGGTTCTTGTGCTAGAGTCGACTCTAGATTAAGAGACGGCTCAACTTTCTATACGCATCCTCTCTCATCCACGGCATTTTTTATCCTACATGGCAAAACTTAGAGACTGCTGACATGTACCATTGTACATGCTCTAAATGGAACGCCAGCTGGGTTGAATACTAGAATTCAGTGCATGCACATGACAGACAGCTTAATACTAATTCGGTGCATGTATCGTTTTTAAATGCGCGAGTGATAGTAATTGGACGTCTGATATACTGTTTATTCTATCGGATGGTTTTTATAATATTTTTTTGATGTGTGCAATATTTTTTTCAACATGTGCAACATCTGTTTACTATACCGATATTGCTACTGTTATACTGTTATCGAAGGAAAATATTGTATACGTGTAAAAAAATATTGCACATATAGTAAAAAAATAATGTAAGCGTCTAAAAAAATAAATAGTACATCGAACGTCCGAACACAAGTTATTCTGTTTTAAATAAGGTATGCAATACAATCGTATGCTATAAATAATGCAGAGTACAAACGATCTTGCAAATCAGTCATAGGAGGCCGCTAGGCTCAGTCATAGGAGGCCACTAGGCACTAGGCACTAGCTAGCTGCCTAGCTGGCTCTCAGTTATGAACTTTCACATCATCCTATGACTCTTTTTTTGCTTGGCCGTCCTTCTCCAGGGTTTAAATTTTCGTTTTGAAGAGATTTTTTGTTGGTCTAGCGGTAGTGATTTTCACAAAAAACCGCTCGAAAACTAAAAAAAAATCGAACGGATTGTAAATTTAAACAGGTTTGAATTCTAATCAAATTTACGTGCGAAAACCGTGGTAAAAACCGAATGAGGTTAGAAAAATAGGGGAAAATCCCAAAAAAGGAAAAAATTACAAAAAAATGTTGTAAACTTGTCAACACTATTTACATTATAATACCTTTCAATTGAAATTGTAGAGTAGGTATAGGCATAACTTCGTCATTTTTCTATTGTCATAGAAATGGCATGTTTGACTAATATGAATGGAATATTAGTAGAAAAATTCCACTTGCAATGAAATTGAATATACAATTGAAATAAAATTTCGGCATGACATTTGCTATATTTTAGATAATCTGAAGTTGTAAAGTAGGTATTTAGGCTTTCACAATAATATGTGAACAAATAATCTTTCATTTCAATAACAACGACATATCAATCTAATAAGTGTAAAAATAGGCATTCAAATATCAATACCACATTTATATACTATACATTTGAAGTTGTAAGGTCGGCATATTTTCATCGTCCTTTTCACACAAATGCCATATTGGACTTATGTGGACGCTATGTTAGTATTATATCAAGTTGGAATGAAATAAAACATGCAAATGAAATATTACCTTCGAGGCTATAGGGAGTATTGTTGCATGTACACTTGGTTGGCCACGTTGTATTCCTCAGTGGACATCAAGGCCAATCCTCATATAGTTAGCAATTCTACCTTGTAATTGTGCCAGTTTTACCCTGTCTATGTGCTTATCGTTTGCCATTGTTGATACAACATGGCATAAAACTCAGGGTTGTGTCACTTGTAGACCTATTGAGTGAGAGTTTGTGCATGAGCATCGGGGATGGCGTAATCATAGCTGCCACATGATCCATAGCTCCTTTACGTCTCGGCGATGCCATGAGAGCTAGAGCTATCCTATGATGCGCAGCTATCCTGTGATGCGCCCTTTCCCTTTTCCTTCCCCTTAGTAGCCATCCTTTGTGATTAAGGTGTGTCATGGTCTCTATACTGTGTTACCTTGACCGATGAATGGGGAAAGAGGACTTCAATTATTGCGCTAGTTGGAGACCTCTACTTTGGTCAGCACGTGAAGCAAAATGCAAGGTCAGTGGTGGCCCAAGATGGGCTAGCTGGCCCGCAGTCGTTTTGGCCTGTGGACTGAAAGCCCACAGGCTATTTTTTTCTTTTTCTATTTTCAAGATTTCAAATAGC